>JBBGZY010001470.1:1322500-1985000 GCA_037952925.1 Lithobates clamitans
CAGCGCTCTCACACTTTGAATGACAGTTGCGCGGTCATGCAACACTGTACCCAAATAACATTTTTATCATTTTTTTCACACCAATCGAGCTTTCTTTGGGTGGTATTTAATCAATGGAGTCTTTTTTTTTTTTTGCTAAACAAACAAAAGACCGAAAAATTTGAAAAAAACTAATTTTTTTATAATTTGCAAACAGGTACTTTTTCTCCCCCGCTGATGGGCACGGATGAGACAGTACTGATGGGCATTGATAGGTGGCACTGGTGGCCACAGATTTGCAGCACTGGTGTTTACTAAGGGGACAGATGTCTCTCTAACAGAAGCCGGTTAACGCTGACAGCACAAAGAAACTAAAAAGCCAGAAACCGGCTTCTGTTTACTTCCGTGATCAGCTGTCATTGGCTGACAGCTGATCACATGGTAAAGGGCCCGCTGTGATTGGCCCTTTACCCTGCTCTGTGATCAGCCAAGTCCCAAGGACTCTGTGATCACAGAGCACGCTCCCAGAACAGGAGGATGTACATGGACGGCCTTCCGGCAAAGGAAGCCTGCGCTGCAGCCAACTTTCGGCTATAGCACAGGCGCAAAGTGGTTAAATATTAAAACCGAACCTCCAGCTTTTGATACATTTTACATAGTTTATTTGGGCCAGCTATGTCCCTCACTAACATGTGAGGCCACATACAGCATATTGCACTATGTTCCGGGTGCAAGCCGAGACCTTCCTGTCTCATACTCAGAACACGATAGAGTCTGAGCGGCGCTCAGCCATTCATAGAAAGCAACGAATTTCTGGCAATGAATACAAAGCTTCCTCTGATTGAGTAAGAGGTTGTGACATCACCAGCCCACCTCTCTGACTGAACCAGAGGAAGCTTTGTATTCATTGCTAAATACATTGCTTTTTATGATTGCCGGAGTTCCGCTCAGGTATGAGACAGAAAGGTCTCGGCTCGACCCCGGAACACAAGGCAGTATGCTGTATGTAGCCTCAGCTTCATACAAGTTTATACAGCACATCCAGCAGCCTCACATGTTAGTGAGGGACATTGTTTGCTTGGGCCAGCTTGGCCCCAACCAAACTATGTATAGTTTAACAAAAGTTGGAATGCAGCCTAAGACTCCTTTCACACTGGGGTGCTTTGCAGGCGATACAGCGCTAAAAATAGCGCCTGCAAAGTGCTCTGAAACAGCCGCTGCTGTCTCTCCAGTGTGAAAGCCCCAAGGGCTTTCACACTGGAGCAGTGCGCTGGCAGGACGGTAAAAAAAGTCCTGATAGCAGCATCTTTGGAGCGGTGAAGGAGCGATGTGTATACCGCTTCTGCCCATTGAAATCAATGGGGCAGCGCTGCTATACCGCCGGCAAAGCGCCGCTGCAGCAGCGCTTTGCGGTAGTTTTAACCCTTTCTCGGCCGCTAGCACAGGAGTAAAACCACCCTGCTAGCGGGCGAATATCGCCGGTAAAGTGGCGCTAAAAATAGCATTTGTTTGTCATTCATTTTGACTCAACTATACATGTGAGTGTTAAGGCAGCCATAGGTGGTTCAAATTTCAGCTGGTTCAGCATGTATGGGCAGGGTAATTGTAGCCAAGTTGATCGATCAACTTGGGTACAACCAGCATGTCGGATTTTTCTACATACACTTACTGCCAGCGCCTATAGCCACTAGCAGTAACCATTGTATTCTGCTGCCCGGGAATGCTACCCGCACCCCCCCACTGGCAGAACACAATAGCGTAGCCAGAGGTATTTCCCACCCCCATATTGAGTATGGCCAGCCTTAGTGGAACCCTCAGACTTTTGTTATGATTCATTCATAATACTAACATTGCAATGTCGTCAAACACCAAAGTGATATTTTGTCCTTGTACATATTACAGGTGTTAGCACAAATTACACAATTCATTAACAAAACAGGCATAATTTTTATTTTCTATTTTATTTTTATTATTTATTAGAAGAGATTTATAATCCCGTTTTTGTGTTTTATAAATTTACATTGAGCTTCTCTTGCTTTGAGACTAAAATAAATGAAGTCCTGTTTCATTCTAATGAATAGTGAAAAAAAGTGTACTGAAAGGAGGAAACCTGTCATGTGTCCTGTGTAAAGTCATGTGATAGCATTCTCCTATATGTGAGTTTTCTCTGCAGTGTTATGCAGAGAACACACGGCAAGACATTGGAGGCTACAGCATATAGTATTTCCAGCATTTCTTATGCTGCGTACACACGAGCGGAATTTCCAACAGAAAGAGTCCGATGGGAGCTTTTCATCGTATATTCCGACCGTGTGCATGCCCCATCGGACTTTTTCCGTCGAAAATTCAGACGGACTTAGATACCCTGTTTCCCCGAAAATAAGACCTAGCGTGATTGTCTGTGATGACTGCAATATAAGCCCTACTGCCCAAATAAGCCCTAGTTAAAGTCCTTGTAGGTCTTCTTTTCAGGGAAGGGCTTATTTTTGGGGAAACAGGGGAGGGCTTATTTGGCTTATATTGCAGCCATCACCAACAATCACGCTAGGTCTTATTTTGGGGGAAACAGGGTAGAGAACATGTTCTATATTTTTCTGACGGAACAAATTACTATCGGAAAAAACGCTCGTCTGTAAGCTGTTCCGACGTACCAAAAACAACACATGCTCTGAAGCAAGTACGAGACTGAAGCTATTGGCTACTGGCTATTGAACTTCCGTTTTCTAGTCCCATCGTACGTGTTGTACATCACTGCGTTCTGGACAGTCGGAAATTTGGTGTGACCGTGTGTATGCAAGACAGCTTGAGCGGAATTCCGTCGGAACAACCTTCAGAGTTTATTCCGATGGCAAAACCGGTCGTGTGTACAGGGCATCACTGTGTGCACTATTCCTTTATATCTTGCTATTTTAAGTTTAAGCCTATAGTTGCAAAGCTCCTGTTTCAGGAGTCACGATAAAAACTTTCCCTACAACAGGGATTCTGTTATATCCACAACTAAAAATGAAAAAGTCCCTGCACATACCTGCAGTAACTCCTGGTCCTGTTCTCCCTGAATGTTGGGCCATATATTGATCAGGCCAAGCATCAGCACTTCTGGTAGTGCCAAAGCTTGCCTGTCTCCTTAGGCCTTTAATACATAGCCCATCAGAGTAATAGCCATGTAGGAGGACCAGCAGAAACAGGCACGCTCCAACACTTTTCTAAACTAACCAACTCACTTTAAGCAAAGTGAAAATGTATTTATTTATTTTTTACCTTTTCTTACAGAAAGCAGCCTGTGTGAAATCTGTCAATTTTCATGTGTAGAAATGTTATTGTGTGATAACAATTACTACTTAAATTAGGGAGTGTGTAGTATTGCTTTCTTATCTTTACAAACTGTCACTACAAATGCTTAGATCTGTTCTATTATACATGACCACTCTTAATTTTATTGCTTTACCTAAACAAACATAAATGGGCACAAGGTTAATAAATAACAGAAATCAACTACCAGCAGGTGTATTGGCAGAATTACTTATCTAAAAAGGTAAATATTTCTAGGAAAAGGATAAATTACTGGGAAAAAAAAAGTACTATAAAAACTTGTCAAACACAAAAGGTCAGGATGTTTGGCTTAGGGTTACAATAAACCTGTGCTTAGCTTAACCCATTGGTGACCAGATGTCATGGACACCTTGATGTTTAGACCAAATATGGCAGCATTACTGTGTCTGTTAACTGAAAAAATGAATACTACTTTGCCTACATAAATATTTTTTTTTTTTTTCTCTTAAATAATCTTTATTAACAATTCTTAATTCACATAAACCATATTGCATTAAAACACCTACATATTCACGTGGACATACTCCACTACAAAAGGAATATACATCATATGGTACACTAAGGCGATCGGAAGCTTTCCCTTTTTCTCTTTACCTTCCTTCCCTTCCCCCAACCCTCCCACCCTTCCATTACCCACCCCCTACCTTGGGCCACAACCTTCCCTTTATTCCTGGCACCCTAGACTTTCCAACCACGGGTTCCACATCTTTTCAAACTTCTTAAGATTCCCTCTTCTAATATATAGGGCCCTCTCCTTCCATATTACCTCATTTATTGTTTTAGCCCACTCGTCTACTACCGGGGGAAGGACTGTTTGCCATCTCTGCATAATGAGCTTCCGGGCCTGGTAAAGACACCTCAGAACGGCTATTTTAGCTGCTACTTCCTCCCGTCTCCATACTCTGTATCCAAGAATACAGAATCTGACGTCCATCTCCAGGGAAAGCCCCCATTTGCCCTCAATAGAGCCCACAACCCCCCGCCAGTAACGTACTAGCTTGGGGCACCTCCATACCATATGTATCAAATCGCCCTCATCCCCACACCTGGGGCACTTAGCATCAGTTCTTACACCGAAACGGAATAATTTTTTTGGGGTGTAATATGCTCTGTGTAACAACATTAGGTGGGAGAGTCTCTGTGCAGGTGAAACTGAAACCTCCTGTCCCACCTCCAGTATTTCTTTCCATTGTGTATCCGTCAGCTTTCCCACATCCTTTTCCCACCCCTGCCTGCAACCCAGATGCTCTGATCTGACAATGGTTTCCTTGCACAGCTGCGCGTATATTCCAGAGATAAAGCCCTTCACCTCCCCGGACTTAATCACCCTTTGGAGGAGTGTAGCGTCTGTCCAGGCTGGGGGATTTACTCTAAATTGTACCTCCAGTGCCGCTCTCATTTGCAGGTACCTAAAGAATGTTTGTCTTGGGATACTGTATTCCCTTTGGAGGTCCTCAAAGGATTTCAATACCCTCCCTCTATACAGCTGTGATAGTCTATTTATACCCCACCTCGCCCATTCCTTAAATTCCCCCATAACCACTATCTCCTGTAGGTTTTTATTATGCCAGAGGGGAGCATATTCTGTAAACCCATCATATCCCATTAGGGTCTTTATTGCCTTCCAGACTTTAGTTATTAACTTAGTTGTGGGGCCTCTACCAACTAGTGAGTCTGCCTCCAATGCTTCTACTACAGTTTTATGGGGTGTCTCTAGAGTTAACAAACCTCTGTCAGCACTTCCACCCCGAATGTGCTGCAGCTGTGCTGCTAGAAAATAGCACCTCGGATGTGGGAGGGCTATCCCCCCCTCCTTAACTGGCAACTGCAAGCTCTGCAGGCTAATCCTGGCCTTCCCCCTTCTCCACAGCAGTTCCCTGAAAAGTGAGTCAATCTTTTGGAACCACTTTTTGTTCAGCCACACCGGCGTGTTGTGTAGCAAATACAGCAGTTGGGGCAACCAGACCATCTTGATCAGGTTGCCCCTTCCTGCTACAGACAGGGGCAACCGGCTCCAGATATCTATTTTACCCCTAAATTTACCCAATAGTGGAACTAGGTTGTCTACGATGTATTGATTGGGGTCTTTTGACATATTTATGCCCAAGTAGCGAATCTTTGAGACTACTTTTAATTGTGGGATTCCCGACATGTCCGGACCATTGGGGTTATCCAATGGCAGTAGTGCAGATTTCCTCCAATTCACCACCAGTCCTGACACGTTGCCAAACCTTCCCATTATGTCCATTACTTGCCTAAGAGAACCTTCCGTATCTCCAAGAAACAGTAGGACATCGTCGGCATACAGGGCAATCTTCTCCTCTCCTGTTCTTCTTACAAAGCCTTCGATCTTGGAGCTAGATCTAATATGGATTGCTAGTGGCTCCATAGCGAGAGCAAACAGCAGGGGGGACAGGGGACATCCCTGTCTCGTCCCCCTCTCTAAGCATATTTTCCCTGACAGTTCTTTATTAACCCTAACCTTCGCACTTGGGCCCTTATACAATATTTTTATCCACTTTCTGAAGACAGAACCCAAGCCAAACTCCTCCAACACCCGCCAGAGATAGGGCCATTCTAAACTGTCAAAGGCCTTAGTTATATCCAGAGATACCACTGCTCTTGAACCTATATTCTCTGTCGGGGTCTGGAGATTCATATATGCCCTCCTAATGTTCATACTCGTGGTCCTACGGGAAATGAATCCCGTTTGATCCACGTGAATGAGTTTATGCATAATTTTGTTAAGTCTAGCAGCCAAGACCCTTGCCAGAATCTTGGCGTCTGTACACAACAAAGATATGGGCCTATATGCCGATGGTTCTAGTGGGTCACCCCCTTCTTTATGAAGCAGGATGATATTTGTTTCAGTCATAGAGACAGGCAGACACCCTCCCAGCAGAGCCCAGTTCAGCGTTTTCAGCAACTCCGGCAGAAGGATTTTCCCATAGTGCTTATAGACCTCTACCGGGAGACCATCCGGCCCCGGAGATTTTTGATTTGCCATTCCATTTACAGCTTGTTGTAGTTCAGCTAGTGTAATTGGCGCATCCATACCCTCTCTATCCTCTTCAGTAACTACAGGGACCTGTATGTCTTTAAAGAACTTCTCCATATCCTCCTCCCCAACGAACCCCTGTGACCTATACAGGTTTTTATAATACCTCTCAAATATATCCGTAATTTCTGGGCTCTGAGAGGTTATCTCATCACCTGGGGTCCTAATTGCCGGGATCGCCGAGGAGGAGGAGTTGGTTTTTACCAAATAGGCCAGCATACGACCCACACTTTCTCCTTCCCCAAAGGTCCGTTGTTTCAGGAAGAGTTGCTTATTTTCACCCTTCTTCAGGACTGCTATTCTATAGGCCTCCTGTTTCTCTTCCCACAGTTTCTGCCTCTCTGGTGTAGGGCCTTCTATAAATTGCTTCTCTGCCACCTCCAGTTCCCTCCTGATTCCCTCCTCCCACTTTCTTGCCCTCCTCTTAACTCCTGCCACCTCCTGAATCAAAATACCCCTGAGGAATGCCTTCAGTGTGTCCCATTGCACACCTGCTGTCGTTGAGCCTTCATTAAATTTTAAAAACTCTTCTAGCTTTGTTATTATCTTCTTTGGCTCCCCTATTAACTCCAACCAATATGGACTTAGCTTCCAGGGCCCTCTAACCTCCCTGACCCCTAAACCCACTGAAGCCACCATCAGGGAGTGATCCGAGACCCCTCTCGGATAGTATACTACATTCTTTATTATTGACATTGCCTCTGCGTTCCCCAGGGTCATATCAATTCTGGAGAAGGTGGAGTGGGAGGACGAGAAGCACGAGTACTGCCTTACTCCAGGATTCCGGACCCTCCACAAATCCAACAGTCCTGCCTCCTCCAGGAAGCTACCCAGCCGGCCCCCTGCTACACTATTCACTTGGGCTCGCGGTGGAAATCTGTCCAACTCTTTGTTCAATACCTCATTGAAATCCCCTACTACTATCACCGGGGTATCTGTTTTATCCACCATAAACTCCATTAAGCTATACATTACTTCCAGTTTAAATGGTGGAGGGATATAAATATTAGCAACAACATACATTTTGTTTTCAATAGAACAGTATAGAAAAACATAACGACCTAAACTATCTATCCTGGTCTGCCTACAGGAGAACATCACACTTCTAGTTACCAATATACTCACCCCCCTGGAGTAGGAGGAATACACCGAGTGATATTGGGCCTGGAACCTTCTGCTTGGGAAACCTTTCATCGTATCCTTTGTCAAGTGAGTCTCCTGTAGACAGACCAAGCCCACCCCTCTTATCTCCAGCAGTGAAAAAATGGCAGCCCTCTTAATTGGGTTCCCCATCCCCCGTATGTTCCAGGAGCCTATTTTAAGATCTTTAGGCTGCATTAGACAAACAACAGACATGAGTTAGTGCCAGAAGGCCAGCAACAGTGGGCATCTTTAACTTGGTATACTGTCTTGTGCCAAGCTTTAACACCTCCCTACCCCTTATAATTCCCCCCCGAAAGCAAAAAGAAAAAACCCCCGTGGGGCAACCCAAGTGAGACCCCACCCTTGATACCCAGCTGTGTATTACATATAGCAGAACAGGAGAAAACAAAAACAAAACACACAAAAAAAAAAAAAAAAGAGGAACCCCAGCTACCCTCTGTGTTTCATTACCATTGTTTTCCTTTCTAATGAACCTACTACGTGTCCCCCTTTCCTCTTTCCCCATATTCCTATTACTAGAGGACCCCTCCATTAATACCGAGCTAAGAGCTACATCTTTAATATCAGAAAAAAGAAGAAAAGAAAAAAAAAAAGAGAAAAAATATTGCCTTAATACCCTCTGTGCTTCATTACTATTATTTTCCTTTCTGGTGAGCATTCTAAGTGTCCCCCTTCCCCTTTCTCCATGTTCCTGTTCATAGTGCTTGCTTTTACCACACGTGTGCTTAATCGCCCTTCCCCCCTCCCACCCCATTCCCCTAACTACCCCTCCAATTACTAAGTGCATTTTAATTCCTCTATGAGATAATTTTGCAACCCCCCTTCCTCTCCACCACCCACCCCCCCTTCTCCCTCCCCACCACCAATCCCCCCCCATCCCTACCCCCCCCCTCCCCCACCTTATCAGGTTAGCCCCTGGGGCTCTATTCGTGACCGTCTCATATATTCCTCCTTGCACCATTAGAATCCACGTGTGCAAAAAATTTTTAAATATATTAACCTCCCCCTCTCCCATTCCTAAACTCCCATACACCATCATTCTCCCTCTCTATGTCAAATTCATATTGCCTTCCTCAGTCCAAATTTTCTTGTCTTCTGATCGAGCAGCCTAACACTCTGGGCTCCTTTCCTTGGGTTCCAGTCTCTGTTTGTTTTCTTCATACCAGTGGGTTACCCCCCCCGGGGAGTCAAAGAGGAGAACCTCCCCCATTGCCTCAACCCGTAGCCTGGCTGGATACAGTAGGGCATACTTGACATCATATTTTTGAAGGGTACGTTTAACCTCCACAAAACCTTCCCTGCGTCTCTGCAACTCCGGAGAGAAGTCCGCAAAAAATGAGACCCTTGCACCATTATACAAAATAAGCCCCTTCTCTCTGGCTTTGCGCATTAAGGCTATCTTGTCGCAGTGGTTCAGAAATTTCATCAATAAGGACCTGGGACGCCCTCCAGGGGGCGGAGCCCTGAAGGGGACCCGATGGGCTCTCTCAATTGCAAACTGTGGGGAAAATGCATCTCTTCCAAATATTTCTGTGAACCATCCTTCCAGGAAAGCAATGGGATTCTGCCCTTCACATCTCTCCGGGAGGCCCACTATTCTTATATTGTCCCTTCTTAGACGGTTTTCCATTTCATCCATTTTGTCATTAATTCTACCCAGTTGTTCCTTCATAGACTTGACATCTTGCTGTAGGGGGAAAACATCATCCTCCACTTGGCTCACTCTACCCTCCAAGTCGGTTATTCTATCTGCTGCCTTTTGCAGTTCCTGCTTTATTAATAACAGTTCATCCTTGATCTCTTTAATTTGGCAGCTTAACCCCTCCACTGATGCTCTGCAAGAGTTGATCGCATGGAAAATTTCCCTCAGGGTTGGTTCTGCCTCTGTAACAGAGGCCATTGCTAGTGATGGTACCTGGACTTTTTCCCCTGCTCCTGGGCCTTTATTAGCAGTTGGATTTTTCTGCCCTACTCCGGCTGGGTTAGAAGATGCCTGTCCATGACTTTTCCTATCCCCCGTGGTCTTGAGTTGGGGAGCTTGCCCATTCTTAGTGGGGGTCTGTTCAGGAGTGTGTGCAAACCTCTCCAATTTTGCTGCAGCTACTGCCGCCTGGATCCCCTTCTCTTTTGCAGATCGCAGCGACTGGGGCCCCAAATTCTCCATATTGGCTGGCTCCTCCCCTCTCCTCCTTGACATCGCCGTTATTACCTTTGTGTACCTGGGTACCCAGCACCGCCAGTGGGGAACAGATGTAGCACAGGGAAACCGCAACAGCGGCTAGCACAGATAGATACTATCTCTTAGTGTAAGGTTCTGTTTGCACCGCTCTCGTCCCCACTCAACCAATATGCGTGTTTCAACAGGGCCGCAAGTTTAACAGACTGATCAGGTAGGTAGGTAGGTTAGCTTTTAGTCGAGTACCATAGACTTCTCTTTACTTCCTTTTTTCCCCTTTCCTTTCTTTCCTTCTTCCTTTCCTCCTTCCTTCTCCCTTTAACAGACTCTTTCCTTGCCTCTTTTGGGTTTTTTCTTTTCTTTTTTTTTTTTTTTTTTTTTTTTTTTTCCTTTTTCTTTCTTCCCCCGCTCTCCTCTTTCCTTCTTCCCTTTGCTCTTCCTTATTTTACTCTTTCAATGACTCTCTTTACAACCATTATATAACTGTATAGTATTAGCAGGTATAGCAGGTATATCAGGTATAGCAGGTATAACAGGGTATAGTTTTAACAGGATACCATACAGTCCACCTTTATAGTCCCAGGATTTTTTTTAAACTGAGCCCAAGTGCTCACATACCTGTCCTGTGATATTTCAGAGCCGCACGTTCTCTCCACGTGTACCCAGTGTCTGTTGCTGTAGCCGGCGTCTGCTGCTGTGGCTGTGACTAAGGCAAGGGGAGTGAGGCTGGGGCCGAAGCGGAGCGTCTTAGCTGTCACTCCCGGACCGTCATCCAGATCACTTGAGATTTTCACAGCTCTCGCGAGAGCCCCAGGCGTTGCCAGGCAACCAGTCCGGCGGCGACGGGGAGAAGCCTGCAGCACGATCCGGGCGCGGAGCGCAGGGCCAAGAACAAGCCGGTATACGGCAGCGCGGCACAGCGGCAGCAGGACACCCCCACTCCCGAAGGTAAAATGCGGCTGGCCGGTCACAGTAGCCGTCGACTGGAGCGGAGTACACGGAGGCAGGAAGACAGGTCAGGTAGCACCTATACAGTTAGCAAGCTAAGTTGAGCTGTCGGGGAGAGAGGTAGGACTGAGGCAGGGTTGAGCAGCATGGAAGCCGGGACCGAGCGGGAGCTCACACACACACACCCGCTCACAACAACATCCGGTCACGCCCCCCCTTGCAAACTCACATAAATATTTTTACATTTATAGACATACAAGGCTGCGGTTAGGCACAAACTTTTAATACTCATATTCTTACAAAAAATATAAGGCTGACAAATGAAGAGAAAGCTCTGTCAAGGCCAGGACATACTGAAAGATAAGTAACTCTAACTGGCAGTGTTTACAAATAAAGCCATGTGATTACCATCTAATAGCCAACATGGTTATTGAATCATCAGGGTCCAAGAGGATTGTTTCCTGATCGCTATTCTGCCCAAGCAGAGGACAAGTGCACACTGCTTGTTCCCCAAATAGAATGATGATTAACATTTCCGCAGCTTGGCACATTTGTAGAAGGGAATGTTAATCTAGAGATTGGAGACACAAAGGGGTTGAATTGGTAGCTCTAAAAACAAAAACAAGTGCCAGTACTAACCTTCTGATATCATCATGGAGCACCCTGCCAGCCCTGAGCAATCAATTAAAAATAAATATCAATATTAGTTCAGGATAACATCCTACATATGATGGCCAGATCTGTACATGTGAACACATATCAATCAGATGACACCACTGTATGGCTCTCCACAAACACAGACATATTAGGAGTGAGTTGCGTTTTTTCCAGTGCAGGTCTGGTGGAAAAGATCCACATATCACATTTGTTGGACATTGGTCTGTCAGTAGCGGAGGTAAAACAAATTGTTAGAATAGATGGACAACTGCGTATTTGTCATGAATGTCACCAAGTACGTGGTTAGCACCCCTAGGATCCAGAATGCCACCTAGCCATCAAGGTCTGGACTAGCCCCTTCCCATTTTAGAAGCCTTATTATCAGCCCCAATACTGTCATAGACAGCCTAATGGGCTTATAGTGAGACTTAGGAGATGGGAAGGGATGGGGCTAGGCTTTAGACCCCCCTCACATGGACAATAAAGGGTTGATTTACTAAAGACCAATAGAATTATTATACAGGATTTATATAGCACCAACAGTTTGCGCAGCGCTTTACAAAGTACAGTTGCACTAATTTTCCCCAGAGCCAAGTCAATGTGGTCATTCATACTTTGTAAAGAATATTCAATAATGTGCAAGGTGAAAAAAAAAAACAGCATTTTTTGCTTGCACATGATTGGGTGATGGAAATCAGCAGAGCTTCACCACATTCACTGAGCTCTGGGGAAAATGAGTGCAACTGCTCTTGCAAAGTACAGTCTATTTGACTGTAGTAAATCAACCTGGCATCATAGGCCCAGGCATAGGCGTGCGCACAAGGTGTGCCGGGTGTGCCCAGGCACACCCTAATCCCCCCCATGCGCATTAGTGTTATTGTTCTGTGTAGCAACAGGAACATGGGAAAGATCTCCCTCTTACCGGTGTCTTGCCGAGAAAGTTCCCCCTCGGCGGATAAGGACACCCCCTCTACTGCACAGGTGCAGCGCTTGCGCAGTAGGAACAACAAGGGGGCCGCCGAAAAGAGCCGAAGCTGAACACCTGAGTCAGACGTACACGGCGCCTGCGCACCACATTCTACCCTATGTCCACGTTAAGGTCCCATCATCCAAGTGGACATAGAGTTAGAATAATAATATGCCGAGAGCAGCGAGGCCGTGCCCGAAGTGTGGCGAGCGTAGCGAGCCCGCGAGGGGCCTGTTACAAACTCTTTTTTATTAAAATAGTCTTCGCACGCAGGCGCCGTGTACAACTGACTCAGGTGTACAGCTTTGGCTCTTTTCGGTGGCTCCCTTGTTGTTCCTACTGAGCAAGCCCTGCGCCTGCGCAGTAGAGGGGGGTCCTTATCCGCCAAGGGGAACTTTCTCGGCAGAACACCGGCTCTGCCATAAGAGAAGTGTTTATCCTTTTCTCTTTCACTGTGCCAGCAGGGAGATCAATGTGCCGGGGTCATATATATGTAGATACATACACATGCATGTATGTTTGAGCCTAAGGGTGCACACCCTAATGCATTAGGCTGCACACACCTATGGGCCCAGGGTTGTTTATACACTGAAGAAGAATTAGGCAAACTGATGGTTTAAAAGAGGAACTTGACTCTGAAAACTGTGCCAAAAAAAGCCAGGCAGTGGACAAAATAAACACACAAGAGTAAAAACTTCCGTACAATATATCTCACTACATACAGAATGTAGCGTGCTAATAGTTACATAGGTTGAAAAAAGACACAAGTCCATCCAGTTCAACCGAAAAAACAAACACACACACACACAATTCCTTTATACACAGTCCTTCACCCACAATTGATCTAGAGGAAAGCATGATCCAATTTGCTACAGCAGGGGGAAAAAATTCCTTTCTGATCCCCAGAGAGGCAAACGGATTTTACCTGGATCAACTTTACCTATAAATGTTAGTACCCAGTTATAATATGCACATTTAGGAAAGAATCCGGGCCTTTTTTAAAAGCAATCTAAGAGCTGGCCAGAACCACCTCTGGAGGGAGTCTATTCCACACTTTCACAGCTCTTATTGTGAAGAAACCATTCCGTATTTGGAGATAAAATCTTTTTTCCTCTAGATGTAGAGTGCCCCCTTGTCCTCTGTGATGACCTTACAGTGAATAACACAACACCAAGTTCACTATATGGACCACTTCTGTATTTATACATGTTGATCATATCCCACCCCCCTTATTCTCTTCTCGAGAATAAATTTAGTTCCTCCAATCCTTCCTCATAGCCGAGTTCCTCCACGCCTCTTATCAGTTTGGTTGCCCTTCTCTGCACTTTCTCCAGTTCCCCGATATCCTTTTTGAGAACTGGTGCCCAAAACAGAACTGCATATTCCAGATGAGGTCTTACTAATGATTTGTGCAGGGGTATATGATCTCTCTCTCTTGAGTCCATACCTCTCCTAATACAAGAAAGGACTTTGCTTGCTTTGGAAACCGAAGCTTGGCATTGCATGTTGTTTATTAAAGCTTATTATTGTCTTATGATTATTGTCAGAACTATTGAAGTAAAAAAGAATTTCTAAGACCTATACATATTTTATATATGGTTTTATTAGCATATGGGGAACCATTTTGTTCTGTTAGAAGGTTAATGCCAGTTCATTGCTTTTGGACAAAGATTCTTACAGAGAACTTTTAGAGCCTTGTCTCATATTCTCCTAGGTCATAATTTGTAAATATCGGACACCCAGGCAAGATAAGGATCGACCATGGGACCAGTGTATGTGTTATAATGAGACTGACGAGACATGTCTCAAAGTAAACAATGAACAGAGATGTTGTTTTTTTCCTTTCTTTTCATTACTGAGAAAAAGAAAATGGGGCTTATTTAAAAAGTTGTCTTATGAACAAATATTATTCATAGCAAGTAATTATATTAGCAATATTTTCTATTATATTATTATTACATTATATTGGAGAGATTATATGCCTACTTAATTGAATAATTTTACATATTTTGTTTATGTATATTTACAATATTCATTAGATATTGTTGATTGTACTCATTGAAATATATTAGTATATATATTATTAATAGCATGTTTGTGATACTATGAATAAGATTAAATCAATGTATAGGAATTATAAAAGTGAATATACATGTTAAATAATCCTTGGGGTTTTGAGTGCCGAATTACCTCTCAAGGTATTTAGAGGAGAGTTCGTGGCCTTGTTCAAACTTACTAAAGCCATATATCTCAGGAGTAGACGAGAAGTCTAACATATAGGGGGTCATTTACTATAGAGCTGCGGTGCTAATTAGCGCTAATTACCGCAAATTAGCGCTAATTTGCGCTAAAACGGTATTCACTATAGCGATGGTGAGAAAATACTCCCAAAATCGAATTTACTATAGTTCCCTGAAACCAAATAGCACCCAAACCCTTACTCTGCTAAAACCTGGAGTAGTGCACATGGAAATAATGTTTAGAGCATGATATTATTGCCTAAATGGTACTGAAATATGCAGTATATTATTTAAAGATAATCTGCTCTTAAACTGTGTGAAAAAGTGATTTCTACACTGAAATATCTTTAAAAGTCTGAGAAGTGAAAAATTCCCCGTTTTGGACAACTAGGCGTCAACACAACTGAGCATGCTCAGACCTGAAAATAAATCAAGTGTCTTTTTTAGCCGACGCTATAGTAAATACCAAAATGAGAGCTAATTAGAGAGCCTTTTTTTTAAAATGAAAATCTGCTCTATTTTAGTCCAAATTAAGTATTAGCCATTGATCTAACTTTTACAAAAAAACCTTTTAATGTTGAGATGAAATGTATCTTTCTGTGAAATAAATGTTCCTTTGCAACATTGTTGCTTCTACTTAAAATATTTAGTTTTTAAGAATACTAGAATGTGGAATGTTTTGATGTTTTGGTAAAATATATTTTTCTCTGTCACTTTCACTTGTTACTCTTCATCTCACAACAATCTTTACCCCAAACTCACACAGGTGTCTTTACAATCCACAAACAATACCATTGCTGATGCAAATTTAAAATGAATCACAATTTTTTGTGCTTTTTATTATTTCCAAATATTCATAATTTGAGCCCAAAAAAATGTGATATGTGTACCAACATCAGAAAGCAAAATGTAATTCCCAAAAATATGAGGGTAATATTCTACTCTCACCCACAAAAAAAACACCAAATATCACAGAATAAATCAAGAAGAATAACTCTTGAGTAATGTAATTCCATCACTTGTATGTCCAAAGAAATGCAGTATTTATGTGTATTTATTTGTAGTTATGTGTAGGAGGCTCTCACATGTGGCAGCTCTGTGGCTTAGAGGTTAGAACTTCTGCTTAGCATCCCTGAGTGTCTGGGTTCAAATCCCAACCATGTTGCTTCATGTAGAGAAGTTGTCCCAGGTCCTATAACTATGTCTAAATGTAGTGTTTATGTGTAGGAGGGTTCCACCACCATTGTAAGTCTTTTCCAGATACACTATTTAGCCAAAAGTATTGGGACTCCTGCCTTTACACACACATAAACTTTAATGCCAGCCCAGTCTTAGTCCGTAGGGTTAAAATTTGATTTGGCCCACCCTTTGCAGCTAGAACAGCTTCTGGGAAGGCTGTCCACAAGGTTTAGTGTGCCTATGGGAATGTTTGATCAGGCCAGGCACTGATGTTGGATGAGAAGGCCTGGCTCGCAGTCTCTACTCTAATTCAGCCAAAGAGTGTTCTATTGGGTTGAGGCCAGGACTCTGTGCAGGCCAGTCAAGTTTCTCCACCCTAAACTTGCTCATCCATGTCTTTATGGACCTTACTTTGTGCACTGGTGTGCAGTCATGTTGGAACAGGAAGGGGCTTTCCCCAAACTGTTCCCACAAAGTTGGGAGCATGAAATTGTGCAAAATGTCTTGGTATGCTGACGCCTTAAGAGTTCCCTTAACTGGAACTAAAAGGCCAAGCCCAACCCCTGAAAAATAACCCCACATCATAATCCCCCCTCCACTAAATCATTTGGACCAGTGCACAAAGCAAGGTCCATAAAGACATGGATGAGGGAGTTTGGGGTGGAGGAACTTGACTGGCCTGGACAGAGTCCTGACCTCAACACAACAGAATACCTTGGGGATGAATTAGAGAGGAGACTGTAGGTCAGGCCTTCTCGTCCAACATCAGTGCCTGACCTCACAAATGCAAGAATTGGAAGAATGGTCAAACATTCCCATAGACACACTCCTAAACCTTGGGAATGAAATTGAGGGAAACCATACTAGTGTGCAATGGATACTGCCATCATCCTGAATAACAATTGGAGGAATTGGTATGCAGCGGAGTGCATGTAAGGGACGCCCCTTAGGATTTTTAAAGGCAGAAAAAAGAGTAAGGAAAGTATTAACCGTAAAAGGCACCAACAGTGCCAACTTTATTGGTATACAAAAATAGATTAAAAATGTCCAGAGGGACAAGACAAACATGTACAATCAATATTCGGTATCTGTATAAATGACAAAGACAAGTAGAGCATATAGAAATGATATCACCCAGTGCCAGCAACCCCAAACCATCCACCGAGGTACGGTAGGTCTGGTGGGGGGTAGGTGGCTAATGCATATTTCCCAACATGTTTCAGAGAGGACCGTAGTCACACTGGTATATTCCTTCTTCAGGGGAATTGTTTAACATACAGATGGGTGGATGAAAAATGTTTCTTGTCTCTAGAACATAGACATAGACATCAATAAGTAACATAGCAGAAAACAGAACCATGTACATGGTTTATGTTATAGCCATTTGTATATCACAGGAATCATCAAAAAATATATCATGATACTTACATAATAAAGCTCATGTCATGAGAAAAAGGAAAGGCAAAAGAAAATGTTAACGTGCTGGTTGTAGGGGTCCACAGGTGACAGAAGGGGCCAGTGATGACCCGCAGAGCCGCAGGGGCACCTTCACAAGATACGCCTGATCCACCCTGTAGCGAACAATGTCAGCGTTAGGGGGAAAAAAAAGATTGCACACAGAAGAGAGGCCAGGGGAACTGGTAATTTTGAAAAAAATTCCATGTATATATACAAGCCAACCCTTTAGGGCTTCAGTTTCAAGGGAGGCATATATTTCATACCTGAATTGAGGGGTAGATCAGAGACGTTAGCTGCTGACAGTTTGGAGTCTATCAGGTGAAGATGTTGGAACAAGAGTATCTGCTGCTGACAAGCCGGTGTCTGCCACTGTGTTGGCACCTGACATCAGGATGTGAGCCAGAGCAGTGAAATATATATAGGGGAGTGCATGATTGAGGACAATTGCTGACCGCAGTACAGCTGTGTATAAACACAGCTGAGGAGATTTAAATCGAGGGTGTGTGCGGAGTGGCCAATCAGAGGCAAACCTAGGGGCCGTCATGGCCGCTGCGTTGTCATGCCTGGTGGGCGGAGACATGCCTCGAGGGGCGTATCTCAGGCACAGGGGCGCGCGGCGCGGCCGCGCCAGAGACTGGCGCGATTGCGTCACGCGTCGATGTGCCACCGGCGGGAAGGCTTCACTGCTGTCATGGAGATGGCGGCAAAGGCATGTAAGCGCTCCACCCCCCACAGCCTGTCCAGGGACGGGAAGGTAAAACCGTCACCGTCCTCGGCTGCGGCAGGGGGAGCCCACCCGCCGGGTGTCAGTGCTCATGCAGCACCGCGGGGACCACATAAGCCCAGACATATCACCCAGCGGGAAAAGGTTAAAGGAACAACCAGCCTGTTGAACAGAGAGAAAGAGGGTAGTCACAGTGTGTCATGGAAAACAAAACATGACTGATGGAATGGACACTGTTAACCAAAATTAAGAAATAAAGAGAATACACAATATGAAGTGTATACATGATGAAAAATTAAAAGTACAAAGAAATGTAAAAATGAAATAGTATACAATAATACAGTATGAGGGGAGGGAAACAGAGAGAGCGAGGCAACATATTGAATGCAAGGGAAATGAACAGGTATACAATGTGGGGAGAGGGGGGGGGGGAGGGGGAAGGGAGGGCAAAGCGGGCCAAGGATAACCAAACTCAATAACTGTACAGGGCAAAGAAACAGTAATGGTACATAATTAAGTTTCTATCAACAACCAGGAGGGTTACACCAATGCTATATTTAGTTGTATATAATTGAGAAGTAGAATGGAATAAAGGGTTGAATAAAAATAAATGTAAGTATAAAAGTAAATATTAAGAAGGTCTGAAATAAAAAAAGGGGGTCAAAACCAAGTTGGTGGCCTACATGTTGAGTTCACACACCCCTGACGAGAAACCTGGGAGAAAGGGTCTAAAGTTGAAGGCCTCATTCAATCCTGGTGGATAGGTGGCTCGTAAAGTGTGAATCCACCTGAGCTCGCATTGAAGGAGGCTCTTGTTGGAGTCACCACCCCGCGAGCTGAAGTGGATGCGGTCCAATCCCAGGAAATGAACTTTAGGGATCGAAGTGGGGTGTGCTTGGGCCGTGTGTCGGCCAATGGTTACATCGGGGTCACGTTTGGAAATGGTAGAAATATGTTGGTATATCCTCTTCCAGAGGGGATTGATGGTCTTACCAACATAGAAACTTCCACACTCGCATGTGAGCAAGTAAACTACCCCTGGGGTCTTGCAGTTAATAAAATGTCTTGGATGAAATATCTGTCCAGTAGGTAGGTGGATGTCCCTACGCCTGTCCATATACTGGCAGTAGGGACATCCACCACACGAAAAAGTGCCCAGGGTTTTGCAGGTGTCGCCCCTATGTGGCCGGTACTCACTTTGAACTAATCGGTCACCAACAGACGGAGCCCTCCTATAAGTTACGGCTGGTGTGTCTGGGATAAAGGGAGATAGAGATGGGTCCATTTTTTAGTATGTGCCAATATCTATCCAGAATTTGCTTTAACTTTCGATGTTGAGTGGTGTATGTGGTAATAATTCTGGTGGTGTTGTCGGTGAGAGACTGTTTTGGTGTATCCAATAGGTCATCTCGTGACGAAGCTAGTGTTCTTTTGTAGGCCTTTTTGAGGGAAGATCGAGAGTAGCCTCTTTCGAGTAATCTCGTTCTTAATTTATCAGCCTCCACTTTAAATGTAGAGTCATCAGAGCAGTTTCTGCGTGTCCTGAGATACTGTGTGTAAGGTATAGAAGACAACAGGGTTTGGGATGGAAACTGGTTGCGTGTAGCAAAGAGTTTCCCGCTGTGGGCTTCTGGTACAATTGACTTGAAAGGCTACCGTCAGGTAGTCTTTTGACTAGCACGTCCAAAAAAGTGATCTCAGTATCACTGTATACCATAGTGAAAGCCAAATTTAATTCATTACAGTTGATTGCAGCCAGGAATTCGTGCAGAAGTATGTCTGGGCCTTCCCATATAAGAAAAACGTCGTCTATATATCTGCGCCACATGGAAATGTGGCACATGTACATAGACAACGAGTCATTGGTGATCAGAGAGTGCTCCCACTCCCCCAGGTACAGATTGGCGTACGATGGGGCACAACAGGTCCCCATCGCAACACCCTGCACTTGGAGGTAGTGGGAGCCATCAAAACAAAACACATTGTGGGACAAGATAAAATCAAGAGCATTTAAAATGAACTCATCATAATCTGGTTTGGAGTCACTGAATTGAGAAAGTGCGCGACGCACCATGGCGAGGCCTAAATTGTGTGATATGCTACAATATAGAGACTCCACGTCAATGCTGACTAGGAGGGTGCCCTCAGAGATATGTATATCCCGTAGGGCTTGTAGAAAGTGTATGGTGTCGCGTATGTACGATGTTTGGCATTCAACGAGAGGTTTCAAATGGTTGTCGACCACCCTACTGAGATTTTCCGTGAGATTACCACGTCCGGAAATAATTGGCCTGCCTGGTGGTTTGTCTAGTTTCTTATGCAGTTTTGGCAATGCATAGAAGGTGGCTTCTTTCGGGTGGTCGGTCCGAACAAATTCCCAAGTGTCTTTGGTTATAATATTATGGTGGTATGCTATATCCACGAGATTATAAAACTCGTGTGTGAATTTATCTAGGGAGGACCGTCCAATAGGGCGGTACCACTCCCTATTTTTGAGTAAATTTTGACACATTTCTATGTATTGAGTGTTGTCCATGACCACGACATTGCCACCCTAGTCAGATGGTTTGATGACAATGTCGTGGTCATGGGCCAGAGTGTCAAGCGCCTTGCGCTCATCATGGTTCAGGTTGCACTTGGGTTTGTGGAAGAGTTTCATATTGTTAATGTCCGCTGTAACGAGCTTTAGAAAGGTAGAGGTGTTTTGATTGATACTTGGAGATGGATAAAGTGTGGATTTCTTTTTTATTTTTCTTAGTGGGTCAGGAGCTGATGCTGTACTGGGCAAAGTGGAAGAGCCCTCAGTTGTAGATGAAGTGGCCGTATATTCAACAGATTCGGAGGATTGGTCAGAATCTGTTCGGCGAGCGGGGTCTTCGGAGTCGGAACACTCCGTAGGGTCATTTTCATCAAGTAGTGCAATTAGATTAGCCAACGCAAGGTTCTCCTGGTCAGAATACTGAGAACCAGGATCGGCTTTTTTGTTAAACATACTTTTAAGTAAAATTTTGCGGATGAAGAGGTGGATGTCCTTGATGGCGTCGAATTTGTCCAGGCCACGGTCAGGGCAAAAGGTGAGACCACGCCCAAGGACATTCAGCTCTGAATGAATGAGGGAACGTGAGGACAGATTGACTGCGTTTAGCGACGTTTCTGTTTGTTGGACTTGTGGGTTTTGGACTGCTGTGATTGTGGTTTCTGTTGGTGTGCCTGTGTGTGGCTTCTGAATTGATCTAAAAAAGTACCCGGAGGTACCGATTGTGACAAACCTTGTGGACAAGAAGAGTTGAAGCTGTTATAGCTGCAAAGGGTGGGCCAAATGAGTTTTGAACCCAATACTAATACTGGGATACCCTTATAGTTCATGTGCGTTTAAAGGCAGGCGTCCCAATACTTAGGCCAATATATTTTATATTGCTTGTGACACTGAGCATGGCTATGGACTTAGGGCTGGTTCACACCACAGAGATGCAAAGAACATGCGTGGGGCTGCCTGGTGGCTGAGTGGGTAGCAGTTCTGTCTAGCAGCACCTGGGATGTTGGTTCAATTCCCCAACATGCTAATGTTTGTGTTGAAGTTTATATGCTCTCCCTGTGTGGGTTTCTCACCACAATCCAAAGACATGCTGCCATTCTATTTGTCGTCTGTCGAAATAGGCTCTAATGTAAGAAAGTTCATTTTGGACTTTATATTGGAAGCTCATTGCAGCCAGGGACTGATGTTAATGTTTATTAGCACTAATCATGCCCAGGGACTTGGACATTTCAATTTTTAGGGTTTACACTGCACGGGTACATACGCTTAGAAAACTGTTGCTTTGTTTATATGGATGCAAATGGACTTTGATCTTTGTCCTGTAGTTGGAGATTTGATGCACATAGCCAAGGGCTAACACAGTTGCGAATACTATTATGTGTTCCTGCCCATCAGGTGCAATCACTTTAGACATACATGAAGAGACAGACTAAAAGATACTGGTCTATTGGGTGTGTCAGTGTGCTAACAATACAACCTCTCTTATATAAAGGCCTGCAGTAGGGGGTTTGTTTGGTCTGAGAAGGTCAGGGTTTTTGCTGTGATTTGTGGGGGAGAAGTAATGATATTGGGAGATTTGATGAAATTCTTGTGCATTTTTTCAATCAAAAGTGGGTTTATGTGGCCATGCTGTCAATGTTGTGCCTGTATTGTTCCTGTCTGATCATGCAAACATCGTTTGGAAGCATCTGCTGACCTATTCTTTTTGATCTCGTTTAATCGTGTACACCGAAATGCAGCTTCCAGCAGAACATGGTCACCAATGTATGTATGTGTGGATTGTGGTCTGCTGGTGGGTGTTTTGAATAAGTCTTTTAATATTATGTTGGAATGCTTTGTAAGAATGACTTTTAAGTATGTTTCTAGAATCTTGCAGATAAAAATGTGATGTGTTGCCCTTTATACACTGAAATTAAAGCTGTGTCCACTCTAAGGTTTTTGTCAAATTTTAGATTGTAAGCTCCTATGAGCAGGGCCCTTAAAATCCCATTGCTAAATGTAGCACCATATATCCTGTCCAAATTTTTTTGAAGCTAGTAAATGAATGTACATTTTTTTTGTTTTGTTTTTCTGCTGGTAAAATAAAAGTACATTATTGAGCTTTGTTGTGGTGTTTTTTTTTTCTTCTACTTTTCTTTCTCTTTAGTTTTTGAGGGTGGTGGATTTGCAATATCTTATATTTTATTTCAATATGTATTTGTGCACCAAAAAACAAATCTTTGCCCTGGTTCACATTGATGCTACTTTGAAATCGCGCTACTTCACTTGAAGTAGCACGATTTCAAAGTAGCAAGGTCAGCATGATTTCAGGTGCGACTTGATAGACATCCGTGTGGCTTCATACACAAATGTCTGTTGAAGTCACACCTGAAATCGGCAAAAGTAGTGCAGGAACTAGGAAAATTGGTGCGGTGCCACAAAAAAATGTGGCATAGATTGGAACAGTGCCATTGCTGCCAATTTGATCTCTCAAATCGCTCCAATGTAAACCAAGGCTTCTGCACACCTGCAAGTTAATGATAAAGGTGGAATCTTTATATATATATATATATATATATATATATATATATATATATATATAAAAACAGCTGTGGAGAATTGCAGGTAATGAATTCAGATGTTGGAGAGGAAGTGTTGTATGTGTCAGCTTTAGTTCACATTGGTGCGATTTGACATGTCAAAGCGGTGGCAATTGCACTGTTTTAATTGGTGCAACTTTGGGGTGCAATTTGTATTGATATCAGAGCAGAAACCTGCACAGCTGTCTCTGAAATTCCCCCTGCAGTTGGGACTGACATGTGGGAATGAAAGTGTGTGATTGCAGCTGAACGATTTCCTCCATCTGTCAGTGTAAACCAGGGCTCTGGGCCTTTTGTTTTTGTCATTCACCTGCTGCTAACCCAGGGACACCATTTCTTATTGAACGCCTTTAAATATAAGTAGAAATACAAATTTGCATATCTAAAAATAAACAAAAATAATAAAATTCTAATAGTGGTTGCGATCAAATATTCGCAGCAGCGATCAAAAGAGTGGTTTTGCCTTCTGACCCAGAAATAAGTCATTGTAATCACCCGGAAGTTCCTGTGGTCAGGATCTCCATCTAGGTGGACATGGCGATGTCCCTCTTTAGCAAAGAGGAGGTGCTGCTCACTTTCCGGATAAGGGTATGATATGTACTTGTGCTTAATCAATGCGGGGGTGGATGTGGTAGTTAGATTTGGTGTGGGTGGGGTTCATTGATTTGTTTGGCGTCCCCACACATTTGCTTCTGGCCCATGTGCACACATAACTTCCTGCATTTGTTCCGCTGATGTAAATGCAAGTATAAATGAGAGCTCCTTTCTATTAAAATATATATGACTTGTTTCACAGTTGGGCGACTTTGGACCTCCGAGTTGCTTGACAAGTTGTACCCTATGATTCTCAATGATAACTAGGGCTGGGCCGAACATCCCCCGTTCGGTTCGCAGCATTTAAATAAAGTTTTTGACAATTCCTTTATTTAAATGCTTCTTCTTTCTTCTATCTTCTATCTTCCTTCGGTTTCTTCCTCCATCTTCTTCTGGATCTTCTGGTTCTTCCTCCGGTGTTCTCGTCCAGCATCTTCCTCCGTGGCGCCAGCATCTTCTTCCCTTCTTCTCCTCGGGCCGCTCCGCATCCATGATGGCATGGAGGGAGGCTCCCGCTGTGTGACGCTTCTCGTCTTCTGACTGTTCTTAAATAATGGAGGGCGGGGCCACCCGGTGATCCCGCCCCCTCTGACATCACGGGGAATGCCACAGGGAAGTCCCCGTGCATCAGAGGGTGGCGGGGTCACCGGGAAGAAGGGAAGAAGACGCCGGCGACGCGGAGGAAGATGATGGACGAGAACACCGGAGGAAGAACCAGAAGAAGAAGAAGATGGAGGAAGAAACCCGAAGGAAGATAGAAGAAAGAAGATAAAAGAAAGAAGAAGCATTTAAATAAAGGAATTGTCAAAAACTGTCTATTGTCATTTTTAACACTTTTTTTGTGAAATGGTAGGGGCACTTTTGTACCCCCTTACCATTTCACACAGGGGGAAGGGCCGGGATCTGGGGGTCCCCTTGTTAAAGGGGGGCTTTCAGATTCCGAAAAGCCCCCCACCCGCAGACCCCCACAACCACCGGGCAAGGGTTGTGGGGATGAGGCCCTTGTCCCCATCAACATGGGGACAAGGTGTTTTGGGGGGCTACCCCAAAGCACCCTCCCAATGTTAAGGGCATGTGGCCTGGTACAGTTTAGGAGGAGGGGCGCTCTCTCATCCCCCCCTCTTTTCCTGCGGCCTGCCAGGTTGCCAGGTCGGATAAGGGTCTGGTATGGATTTTTGGGGGGACCCCACGCCATTTTTTCTTAAAATTTTGGCGCAGGGTTCTCCTTAAAATCCATAATAGACCTGAGGGTCTGGTATAGAATTTAGGGGGACCCCCCACGTAATTTTTTTAAAATTTTGGTTCGGGGTTTCCCTGTGGGGAAATCCCATGCCGTTTTTATAAATGAACTTTTGTGTATTGTCAGACCAGCAATTCATTAATAGCCGCGAGTAGTTTTAAATGACTTTTTTTCCTTTGAAATGTCATTCTGCTGTCAGACTGTTCTAAACACAGGAAACATGCGCCCCTTTACAGGCATACTATAGACATCCCCCAGGTCCGAAATTTAAAGGAATATTACACTTTTATTGTTTCACTCTAAGCATTATTAAAATCACTGCTCCCGAAAAAACGGCAGTTTTTAACCACTTCAGCCCCGGACCATTATGCTGCCTAAGGACCAGAGGACTTTTTCCAATTTGGCACTGCGTCGCTTTAACTGCTAATTGGGCGGTCATGCAATGCTGTACCCAAGCAAATTTTGCGTCCTTTTCTTCCCACAAATAGAGCTTTCTTTTGATGGTATTTGATCACCTCTGCCGTTTTTATCTTTTGCGCTATAAACGGAAAAAGACCGAAAATTTTGACAAAAAATGATATTTTTTACTGTTTGTTATAAAAAAAATCCAATAAACTCAATTTTAGTCATACATTTAGGCCAAAATGTATTCGGCCACATGTCTTTGGTAAAAAAAATGTCAATAATCTTATATTTATTGGTTTGCGCAAAAGTTATAGCGTCTACAAACTAGGGTACATTTTCTGGAATTTACACAGCTTTTAGTTTAGTCTTGAGGTGCTAAAATGGCAGGGCAGTACAAAACCCCCCCAAATGACCCCATTTTGTAAAGTAGACACCCCAAGGAAATTGCTGAGAGGCATGTTGAACCCATTGAATATTTATTTTTTTGTCCCAAGTGATTGAATAATGACAAAAAAAAAAAATATTTACAAAAAGTTGTCACTAAATGATATATTGCTCACACAGGCCATGGGCCTATGTGGAATTGCACCCCAAAATACATTCAGCTGCTTCTCCTGAGTACGAGGAAACCACATGTGTGGGACTTTTTGGGAGCCTAACAAACAAGATATTTGGGGGGCACACTCTAAAAAATGCATTAAAGATCGTGCAGCCATAAGACCATACAGTAGAAGAACATTTTCTTCTACTGTATGGTCTTATGGCTGCACGATCTTTAATGCATTTTTTTAGAGTGTGCCCCCCAAATATCTTGTTTGTATATTGTATGGATTCTGACCAAATCCTTTTGGGTGCGGAGCACCTCACTACACAACATAGGTACCTTTAATTAGTGTCCACTTGTGTCATGGGTGGAGACCTTATGATTCTCCCATTTAGAAGAGTGTTATGCTCTCATGGTTCAGAGATGCAGGTTCTCCCACTCCATGGATAGTGTAGGACCCACTGATTATGGGGTACTTTGTCGCAGTAAGTCGGCTTAGCACCATATAGCAATATGGTGTGACCAAATCCCCATATTTTTTGATAATGTTTTTTAGAAATGTTTAGGTGTTTTAAACTAGCCTTGCTTGAGGGAAATGTCTTTTTTGCATGTGTGCGCTGTAATATTTTCTTCCTCTTTTTGGGAGCCTAGCCGTGTACGGGGCCCCGAAAACCAATCACCGCCTTTAGGATTTCTAAGGGCGTAAATTTTTGATTTCACCCCTTACTACCTATCACAGTTTTGAAGGCCATAAAATACCCAGATGGCACAAAACCCCCCCAAATGACCCAATTTTGGAAAGTAGACACCCCAAGCTATTTGCTGAGAGGCATGTTGAGTCCATGGAATATTTTATATTTTGACACAAGTTGCGGGAAAGTGACAATTTTTTTTTTTTTTTTTTTTTTGCACAAAGTTGTCACTAAATGATATATTACTCACACAGGCCATGGGCATATGTGGAATTGCACCCCAAAATACATTTAGCTGCTTCTCCTGAGTATGGGGATACCACATGTGTGGGACTTTTTGGGAGCCTAGCCGCGTACGGGGCTCCGAAAAACAATCACCGCTTCAGGATTTCTAAGGGTGGAAATTTTTGATTTCACTCCTTACTGCCTATCACAGTTTCGGAGGCCATGGAATGCCCAGGTGGCACAAAACCCCCCCAAATGACCCCATTTTGGAAAGTAGACACCCCAAGCTATTTGCTGAGAGGCATGGTGAGTATTTTGCAGCTCTCATTTGTTTTTGAAAATGAAGAAAGACAAGAAAAAACATTTTCTTTTTCAATTTTCAAAACTTTGTGACAAAAAGTGAGGTCTGCAAAATACTCACTATACCTCTCAGCAAATAGCTTGGGGTGTCTACTTTCCAAAATGGGGTCATTTGGGGGGGGGGGGGGTTTGTGCCACCTGGGCATTCCATGGCCTCCAAAACTGTGATAGGCAGTGAAGAGTGAAATCAAAAATTTACGCCCTTAGAAAGCCTGAAGGCGGTGCTTGGTTTTCGGGTCCCGTACGCGGCTAGGCTCCCAAAAAGTTTCACACACGTGGTATCCCCGTACTCAGGAGAAGCAACAGAATGTATTTTGGGGTGTAATTTCACATATTCCCATGGCATGTTTGAGCAATATATCATTTAGTGACAACTTTGTGCAAAAAAAAAAAAAAATTTGTCTCTTTCCCGCAACTTGTGTCACAATATAAAATATTCCATGGACTCGACATGACTCTCAGCAAATAGCTTGGGGTGTCTACTTTCCAAAATGGGGTCATTTGGGGGGGGTTTGAACTGTCCTGGCATTTTATGCACAACATTTAGAAGCTTATGTCACACATCACCTACTCTTCTAACCACTTGAAGACAAAGCCCTTTCTGACACTTTTTGTTTACATGAAAAAATTATTTTTTTTTGCAAGAAAATTACTTTGAACCCCCAAACATTATATATTTTTTTAAAGCAAATGCCCTAGAGATTAAAATGGTGGGTGTTTCATTTTTTTTTTCACACAGTATTTGCGCAGCGATTTTTTAAACGCATTTTTTGGGGGAAAAACATACTTTTTTATATTTTAATGCACTAAAACACACTATATTGCCCAAATGTTTGATTAAATAAAAAAGATGATCTTAGGCCGAGTACATGGATACCAAACAGGACATGCTTTAAAATTGCGCACAAACGTGCAGTGGCGACAAACTAAATACATTTTTAAAAACCTTTACAGGTTACCACTTTAGATTTACAGGGGAGGTCTACTGCTAAAATGACTGCCCTCGATCTGACGTTCGTGGTGACACCTCACATGCATGGTGCAATTGCTGTTTACGCCAGACCGATCGGACCCCCCGCCCGCGGGAGGCAGATCACGTATATGTACGTGATTCTGCCTGCCCGTGCCATTCTGCCGACGTACATCGGCGTGAGGCGGTCCTTAAGTGGTTAAAAACATTTTTTGCATTGATACATGTCCCCTGGGGCAGGACCCGGGTCTCCAAACACTTTTTATGGCAAAGAACTTGCATATAAGCCTTCAGTGAGAACTATGGATTTTGCAGGTTCGAGCCCCATTGACTTCCACTTTTCCAGCATATGTGATCTGACAGGCATTATTGCCACAATAGCGCTGCTCTCCATTTGCATTAGCGCTGACTTTCTGAGAGTTGAAGTCTTTCTGGCCTTTTTTGAGTTATTTTTTTGTACTGCAGGAGAATTTTTTGGCGCTATAGTAAATGACCCCCATAGTGTCATGAAACAGACCCCTTATCATATTTATGATTTTCTCCTGGGCTTAGGTCAAAGGTTATCTGAAGTGATATTGACATTTTAAAGTAACAGTCCAAAAACATTGTTAATCCAATACTGCCACCTTCTGGTAATTGTGTGTAAGGGTCCAACACTGCCCCCTTTAGGTAATTGAGGGAAATGATGTGAGTTTGTCGTCATTAATGACGTGGAAAGCAACAATCTCTCCCTTCTCTTAAGGGTTCTCTCACCTGCAGAGAGATGTGTGAAGCCTGAGTGCATGGGTTCATCTTCACAGGAAGATGAACCCATGCAGGAAGGTACAGGAACCTGCACTGAGAGGAATTAAGGTATAGAAATAGGAACCTGCACTGAGAGGAATTAAGGTATAGAAATAGGTGTCCCAAGTACTTGTGGCCAATCTGCTAGCAGTACACCAACATCCGATTTTAGCAGGCAAATTTCCCTACCCCAGTTGTTAAACCGTCGAAAGAAATTCAGTCCCAGCCATCCACATGCTCAGCGTCTGAATGCTAGCTTGGTCAAATTGCTAGCACTGCAACTGTGCCTTTTCAGCTGGTAGACTCTGCCCCTTTCGTGAATTTGTGGAATGCGCGGTACCTCAGTGGCAGGTACCCAAACGCCGTTTCTTTTCACTGAAGGCCATTCCGGCTCTCTACCAGCATGTGGAAGGCAATGTCTTGGCTTTGGACAGGGCGGTCATCAGTAAGGTGCATATTACTCCTGAATTTGGTGGTGTAGCGGTTCTTGAGCAGGTACCCGGGATTACAGGATCTCCTAAGGCAGGCCAAGAAATTCTGTGGTCAGTTCCGCCGGTCATATAATGCCAGTGCTCGGCTGGCTGACATTCAAAGAGAATGCAACCTGCCCAAGAACCGCCTCATTTGTGACACGTCCACCAGGTGGAACTCAACGTTGGCAATGCTGCAGCAGCTGCACACGCAGCAGAGGGCCATCAATGAGTACCTGTGTGAGTATGGCACCAGGACAGGGTCAGGGGAGCTTGGCTTTTATTCTCCACACCATTGGCTACTGATCAAGTATGCATGCACTGTCCTGTCACCATTTGAGGGGGCCACAAGGATCGAATACCTCTGCAAACTTATGCTGCATGGCCTCCCTGATCCTGCAAAGCCTGTGAAAGGACCCTAGGATTAGTGGTATCAAGGAGAGGGATCATTACTGGCTGGCAACCCTTCTTGATCCACATTACAAGGGTAAGGTTGCAGAACTTATCCAGCCTTCGCAGAGGGAGCAGAGCATGAAACATCTTCGGGAGGCCTTGCAGAAAGGTTTGTGCAATGCGTTTCAAGAGCCTGGGAGGTTACAATTTCCTGGTGCTGGACAACATGTTGCCGAGGCTTCGTTCAGTCACAGAAAGAGTGGTGGAGTAGGTGGCCGGCTGACTGATGCCTTCAGACAATTCTCCAGTGCCAAGGTCTGATCGGTTCCAGCAACCATCGCCAGTGTCTGAATTACTTGGTGCAGAAATATCTAGGGGCAAGATCTGACTTGGAGACCTTTCCAACAGAACATCCACTGGGTCTTGAGGATGGACCACTGGCCAGAGCTTGCTCAAATATGCTGAGTGACTATCCTATTCCTCCTCAATCTTCATGATGCTAGCTTCTTAGAATATTTTTGGTTCAGGGCACCACCACCACTGCCTAAGGCCCAATTTTTCTGCCCCTGTTTAACAGGGGTGCGTAATTACACTTTTTGATCTAATATTTCACAGCAGGGCCCATTCCTACGCTCAACAAAAGTATCTGTGAGGCTTTACAATGTTGTGCCACCACCACCGCCTAAGGCCCAATTTTTCTGCCCCTGTTAACAGGGGCATGCAATTACAATTCTTGATATATTTCACAGCAGAGCCCGTTCCAGCGCCCAAGAGTAACGGAGGGCTTACAGTGTTCTGGTACCACCAAAACCTAAGGCCCAATTTTCCACAGAGTGTATAGGGCAGGCTGTATAGTATATACAGGCAGTCCCCTATTTTCAAACATCCGACTTAAAAACGACTCCTACTTACAAACGGAGGGAGACAACAGGAAGTGAGAATAAATCTACTCCTAGGAAGGGAAAATTTTCTCCTGTAAGAGTTAATATGGAAAAAAGGTGTCTCCACTGATGCTTTATCACCAATCCTAGTTTCCCTAATAACCCAAAATTTTCAAAATCCAATTCTCATTGGGACAGAAAGTGAGGTGAAATCTTCTGAACAGGGGCACAGACAGCAAAACAAATGATACTGGAGTGATAACCCTTCCCTATGTTATCCAAAAAGCTTAAAAATATTTTTTTGGCTGGAGCTACACTTTAAAAAAAAAATATACCTTTTCCAAATTACAAACAGATTCAACTTAAGAACAAACCTACAGTCCCTATCTTGTTTGTAACCCAGGGACCGCCTGTATACTGCTGTATAGAGTATATAGGGCCTGGGGGCCCGCGCCTTTTTTTTTATAATTTGGGTGCGGGGTTCCCCTTAATATCCATACCAGACCCAATGGGCTTTGTAATGGGCTGGGGGGGGGGGGGGGGGCGACACCCATGCCATTTTTCTCAATGTTTTGCATCTATATTGCCGGGACCCAACATTACAGCCACAAGCCGTTTTAAATGACTTTTATTCCTGTTTTGTGCAGGGACTGTTCTCAACACAGGAAAAATGCGGCACTTTAAAGGTATACTATAGTCACCCCCAGGCTCTATATTTAAAGGAATATTTCACTTTTATTGTTTCAGTTTAATTATTATTACTATCACTGCTCCCGAAAAAACGTTTTTAAAACTTGTTTGCATTGATACATGTCCCCTGGGGAAGGACCCTGGTCCCCAAACACTTTTTATGACAATAACTTGCATATTAGCCTTTAAAATTAGCACTTTTGATTTTTCACATTCGAAAAATGGTGTTCACACAAATTTTTTGCCTGTTGCATGTTCTGCTGCGAACCGAACCGGGGGGTGTTCGGCTCATCCCTACTATTTACAAAGCAGGTACTAAGTATTGCTACATTGGTATTTTTGAAACAATATCCTGAGGTTACATTTCATCATTGGTATTATCCATATCATTGAAATGTTGACAGATATGATTTGTTTATCACCAGTTATATTTTGTACTGAATTTTTAGTAATAAATATATATTTTTGCACACCATTGTATTACTTTCATCTTCAGGTTAGCACAACAAAAGAAATAAAATTATTTGTTGATTTGTGGAAATCAGTAGGAATCTCCTTAATTTTAGATCCTTGCTTATTTGCATAAATATAGAACTGTTTAATACTTCAGTATAGGGATGAGCTTCGAGTTCGAGTCGAACTCATGTTCGACTCGAACATTGGGGTGTTGGGGTATTGTCGGCAATGCAATAGCCGCGAGTAGTTTTAAATGTGTTTTTTCCTTCCAAATGTCATTTTGCTGTCAGACTGTTCTAAACACGGGAAACATGCGCCCCTTTACAGGCATACTATAGACACCCCCCAGGTACGAAATTTAAAGGGATATTACACTTTTATTGTTTGACTTTAAGCATTATTAAAATCACTGCTCCTGAAAAAAACGGCCGTTTTTAAAACTTTTTTTTGCATTGATCCATGTCCCTTGGGGCAGGACCCGGGTCCCCAAACCCTTTTTATGACAATAACTTGCATATAAGTCTTTAAAATTAGCACTTTTGATTATTCATGTTCGTGTCCCATAGACTTTAACGGTGTTCGCGTGTTCGAGCAAACTTTTTTCCTGTTCGCATGTTCTGGTGCGAACCGAACAGGGGGGTGTTCGGCTCATCCCTACTTCAGTATAAACATTCTGCCAGTATCTACCAAAACCCCCAGATCCTTCTGCACTATGGATTCCCCCAGTTGTACTCCCCCCTAGTATGCATGCATATTCTTAGCCCACCAAGTGCATAACTTTACATTTATCAACATTAAACCTCATTTGCCAAACAGTTGCCCAATAAAAACAGTGCATGGAGGTCAGCTTGTAAGTTGGAGACATCCTGTACGGACATAATAAAAAACAGATACCCTCTGCTGTGTATACCAAATCACCCTTAGTGGCTGGGTGTGCTCCTCAAGACTCAAAAAGCACATACAAGAAGAGGATCAAAGATCCACAAAGTAGTCTAAATATTTAGACTACCTTTTGGATCTTTAATTCTTTTATTGTAGGCAAATGGACAAAAGATTGGTCATTAAGCCAGCCATAGACTGTTTGAATCGTGGCCGGTTCAGCAGGAACCGGCCGAGATTCGAACCATGTATGGGCAGGCTAATTGTACCCAAGTTGATTAATCAATCAACTTAGGTAGAACCAGCCTGCCTGATTTTACATGTGATTATTGCTAGCAGCTATCATAGCCACTAGCAATAATCACTGTGTTCTCCCAGTGGAAACAGCTTCCCCCGCCAGGAGAATACAATGGCTCCACGGGACGGATTACTCCATCAACACAACCCTGCACTGTGTTTCCGTATGAAGGTGGCCATATAGGTACAGGAAAAGCTTTGCATCCTCAGGTCAGAGGCTCTAGCAAGAACAGTAGTAATATCCCCAATTCTTACTATAAATCTCCTGAGACTAACAGTTAGAGGCACCAGTGCACTAAATCTCATACTACAGAAATAGAGCCGTTGCCACAGGAATACCTAGGCATCCACATATCAGGAAGTGCATCGTTTTTTCAGAAGGAATTCCAGATAAAAAAAAAAAAAAAAATTATATACACATATACATACACACATCCCTTTTTTAAGACACTGCTTAGGTACAATAAACATTTCTAGAGATTTCCTATATCATAGCAAATCTACTCTTTCAGAATTTGATTCCACTTAAATATTAAAAGCCAGCAGCTACAAATACTGCAGCTGCTGACTTTTAATAAATGGCCACTTACCTGCCGCCGCCATCCTAGGTAAGGGAATCAGAAAGTGAAGCGTTGCGGCTTCACTTCCCGGTTCCCTACTGTGCATGCGCGAGTCGCGCTGCGCATCGTAACTGGTCCCCGCTATCTCCTGGGAGCTGTGTGTTTCCCAGGAGACAGCGCGGAGGTATCTGCACCCAACTCCCCCCTGAAAGGTTCCAAATGTGACACCGGAGGGGGGGAGGGTTCCGAAAAGCGGAAGTTCCATTTTCGCGGAGATATGTGAGCCGGCTCTGTAGAGAGCCGGTCACAATCCAATTCGCACTAGTGTGAACCGATCCTAATGCCGCGTACACACGGTCTGACTTTCCGGCATACTTGGTCCGGCAGGCCAGAGTCCGCCGCACAATCCGACCGTGTGTAGGCTCCGGCGGACTTTTTTTTCCCAAAAGTCCGCCGTACCTAGATTCAAAGCCCGAACCAGATACAACGCAAGGGCAGAGAACTGCATCTCACGCTCGCTGCAATAGGAATATCTTCATGCCGCTCTCTTGCTAGCGGAGGTCCGGACTTCTGGCTTCTTCCCTCTTCTCCAGATGTTGACACGACGGTCTCTCCGGCTGGACTGGTCTCTGAGCGCTTTAGGGGCGTGGTCAACATCTCCCGGTGACCACGCCACCTAAAACGTCACAGTCCCAGCATGCCCAGGGACTGTGACGGCATAAGGGGGCGGGGTCTCCACCTATATAAGTCACATCGGAGCGCTCAGAGACCATTCCAGCCGGAGAGACCGTTGTGTCAACATCTGGAGAAGAGAAGAGGGAAGAAGCCAGAAGTCTGGACCTCCGCTGGCAAGAGAGCGGCATGAAGATAGCGGAGGAGCCGGCCGAAGAACTGGAACACCGGGAGAAGAGGAACCGGAGGGACCCCCGAAGCCGGAAGAAGACCCACCCGGAGCTGTCTAATAAATTACTTCAAAAACCTGTGTAGTGTGTTTTATTATTGACACTTTTTCCCTAGGTGAATGGGTAGGGGTACCATGTACCTCATACTCATTCACATAGGGTGGGGGGCCCTCTTATTATAGGGGGCTCCCGGATTCTGATAAGCCCCCCGCCCGCAGACCCCGACAACCAATGGACAGGGTTGTCGGGAAGAGGCCCTTGTCCTCATCAACATGGGGACAAGGTGCTTTGGGGTGGGGGGGCCCACAGGGTGCCCCCCCTCCCCCAAAGCACCCCCCCCCATGTTGAGGGCATGCGGCCTGGTACGGTTCAGGAGGGGGGGAGCTCGCTCGTCCCCACCCCCTTTCCTGACCTGCCAGGCTGCGTGCTCGGATCGGGGTCTGGTATGGATTTTGGGGGGGACCCCACGCCGACTTTTCGGCGTAGGGGGTTCCCCTTAAAATCCATGTCAGACCTAAGGGCCTGGTATGCCCCACGACGGGGCTTGCAAGGTGTCAATTTCGCCGATAAAAGGAGAGATTGACTTCCTTTTCTAGTCCCGTTGTACCTGATTTACGTTCAAAATAAAAAGACTTGTCCGTGTGTGGGCAAGTCCGGCGAAAGTCCGTCGGAAAGACGGGCGGACCTAGCCTGCCGGAAAGTCCGGTCGTGTGTAAGCAAGTCCGTCCGTTCAGAAAGTCCGGCAGGAAGAACGTCGGACCAAGTATGCCAGAAAGTCCGCTCGTGTGTACGCGGCATTAAGGTTTCTTTCATTCTACTTGTCTAAAGCTGGCCATAGATGGATGGAAATTAGGCTGGTTCAGCAGGGAACAGACAAATTTTAATCCATGTATGGCAGTTGATCGCTCCACTAATTAACTGCTCATGAATGAGCTTGTTGGAAAACTTTAGTTTAATTGACAGAAGCACTGACCAGTGTAGTCTGATAGCGGAGGAGTCCAGCTGCCACAGCAGAAAGGATTCCCACACCTACCTTGAATGTGTGAATCGGTTTGTTTTTTTTCCATTTAGCCCACTGGCTGAAAATAAATAAATAAAACACTGAACCATGTATGGCCAAAGGGCGGACTCCATAATGCGCATCTGGGGATCTCTCTACTGATCCTGGCTGAGCAGGTGGACGACAGGTCTGTGTCTGCTCCGCTATGCAGAGCAGACACAGCCCCGCTGTTCCCTATGGGGTTGTCGGATGGATCTGTCAGTTTTTGGCAGACGCCAGCGAGTGTCAGTGGACATGTCCACTGACATTCGCCACTCCATAGAGAGCAATGGCTGGTCCGATCAGGTGCACCTGAAAAACTGACAGGCGGACCTGCACATGTGAAACCAGCCTTAGAATGAAATACTGAAAAAAATTAACCAATCTATTTTAGGAACATATATTCATCACACAGGGCTACATTCAGTGAGTCAATCCAGCAGAAAAGAACACGGTATTTTAATTACACCAAAGCTTACAGTATTTTCACCAATATTGTATAATTACATCAGTATGAAATTGTTTCTAAGGCGACGTGTTAAAAAAAAAAAAACCACAAGACCATAAAAGACAGCTTGGCAGAAATCTGAGAGGTCTGAGGAAAATAAGAATTTTTCCATTTGTCCTAGGACATTTACACAAACACTGTTTAAATGAAGGGAACAGAATCCATTCCATAGAGGACAATATTTAAAAATTTTCATTATCCTATAAAAAACAAGAAAATAATCTTTATATAACAAGAAAAAAAATGTTCATCACAGTAAACGTGATAAATTTGGGATACTTTATCCATATAGAGCAGATGAGACACACTGCCCCCCAGCACTCTGACGAGACCACATTATTATTCTCCAAGATCCAGTGTTCGGAATTTATCCAGGTTGTAGAAGCATGCCTTGACAATGCGGCCACCAAAATATCTCCCATTCAGGTCCACAACAGCTAAAATATGAGAAAATGTATATAGTGAGGACATCAAAGAAGATGTATTTCTATAAAGATTATATATATATATATATAATTACACACACACAATATTCCCAGGAAACAGTTGGGACTTTCTACCAATGCACCTGCCATTTTGGGTTAGATGCTTTTGGAATGACTAAATTGCATGTAAATTGCAGGCAACAGTAGGAGCTATAGAGAAACTGTAAAAGGAATTTAAAGAGGGAGTCCACCTACAAAAAAAAAAAATATTAAAAGCCAGCAGCTACATATACTGCAGCTGCTGACTTTTAATAAATGGCCACTTACCTGTCCCAGGGTCCAGCGATATCAGCAGCCGACGCCGATCACTCACTCGATTCTCGGCAGCTGCCGCCGCCATCCTAGGTGAGGGAATCAGGAAGTGAAGCATTGCGGCTTCACTTCCCGGTTCCCCACTGCGCATGCGCGAGTCGCGCTGCGCGCCGTAACTGGTCCCCGCTATCTCCTGGGACCTGTGTGTTTCCCAGGAGACAGCGCGGAGGGACAGGAAGAGGCATAGACTCCCGTGGGAGTCTATGCCGGAAGTGGGTGCAAATACCTGTCTTAGACAGGTATCTGCACCCCCCTCCCCCCTGAAAGGTGCCAAATGTGACACCGGAGGGGGGGAGGGTTCTGAAAAGCGGAAGTTCCATTTTTGTGTGGAACTCCACTTTAAGGCACTTTTTTAATTTTTTTGGACAATTCATCTCACTGACATCATTTAACTGCTGCCACAGACATATGTCATACATTAGCCGCAGGAGCAGGGAGTTTTACAAAAAAATTAGTGCATGTAAATCTGGCAAGCCAAATTTTGGCTGTCAGGTGGGAGCGATCCAGTGGCTGTACAGCCAAACCACCCACTGCCATTTTACTGGGCTCTGCTGTCCCACCTGCAGGCCGGTAACCCCCATGGCAGGTGAAGCGGGTAGAGGAATACCAACGGACATAAATTAATTGATCTCTCCTGGCTAGACATGCATTATGCCACTTCTGGGTTCAACTATCATTTTCCTGGCCAACGGCCCGTGATCTGTGTAAGGCCTGGCACATTGATTTTTTTTTTGTAAGTTTATAAAATAATAGGACAACATTTTATAAGCCGGTACTGGTACATGAAAAATTGATTTTATGCAAGGAGAAAACAAAAATGTGTAAAAAAATGGATATGACTTCACTTTATAAAATGCCTTCCTGGCAAATGTGTAAACCAGCATCTTTAACAGGAAACCCTGCCTGGATTCCTTTGAAGTGATATTAAAAAGGCATATTTTTTTTTTTTTTAAACAACTAAACATGTTTATACTTCCTGGCACTGCAATGCATAGAATGCATGAAAGTAAAAAACCTTCAGCCTTTACAAGCACTATTATTGGAAAATACGTTTTTAATTAAAGAGCACTCATCAAATAATACAAAAAAAAAAAAAAAAAAACTTTTTACAATGTAAACAGCACCTAAATGATTATTGGGTTAATAATTACTAGGCACTGCTCTTACACAGAGGTGCTCTATCCCTCCCAAGAGACAACTTTTGCAAATTACAATGCTTACCACAAGCTACACAATTTACCTTTAATAGCCGACTCTACTCGTTCAAATTCCAAAAATATCCGCACTGCCTCATCATCTGGAGTACCAGGGATCTAGAGACAAAACATAATTACTATACATAATCTACAAACATAGAGTGTGTATGTCTACGTGAGAAGCCAGCAAAACTATAGGACCACATTCATGCTGATTCACAAATGGGAAGTGAGCATTTATAAAGTGTGTAATTAGGGATTTTAAAAAATAGAATAAATAAAAGCTCAACTCCAGAGGCAAACTTGCAAGGCTCCCAATCCTCCTGCTCCCCAAGCTCAATCCATACCCTATTTTCAATCAAATAATTGCTTATGCAACTGAACAACAGATTTTAATTACCAGTGACATTGCAAAGGGCAGTTGAAATCTACTCGGTGGCCAGGTACAGAAAGAAGTGTCCTGGGTAGCGTGCACACATTCATAATGAGCAAAATCATAGCTTGTGCGGTTGTAGTAAAAATTATCTTAATTGCACCTCATAGACAGCTGCTCTGTCTGTGAGACGGTCAGCTAATAAAAAATACAATGCCCATCAGTCTGTGGGCATGGATGGGTGGAAGGAGCGGATATGCAGCAGAACTCCTCCACCCCTTACAGTGATTGCTGAAATATGGATACCAGCAATTGGAAGAATAAAGCTAATGAGCTGACTGGTTGTGTAAAACGGAACCAATTACCCTGAGACTACCAGACTCCAGCATTTTAGAGGGAATGCTACGGTTTATACTACTTGCTGAGGAAAACAATGTGAGACTGGTAAAGTAAGACATTTGGGGGAATTCATGAAAGCACTACCAACAGTTTTCTGGTGCTATGGCCCAGATTCAAAATACCTTACTACCTGTTTTGGTAACTTTACCGACACATGTGGTACACACAGATGGTTTTTAAAAGCTACTGAAGTGGTATTAAACTCCTCCCAAAATAAAAACAAAAAAAGTGCCTCTTGCAGGTTTATGCCATAATGCGCCACATACACATTATGACAGACTTGTGAGAGCCTGTCAAAAGAAGCCTTCCAGCTGTGCATTGTCACTACTCCTGCTGGTCCCAGCACTTCCATCTTCAACCAGTCTTCCTTTTGGGCTTCATCTCTGACTGTTGGAATGGCTGGGCAGCAATGATGCCACTTCCCTACATGCGCATGGGGAAACAGACACTAGTGCCCCATCAGGTACGCTCTCACCTTGTAGTTGAAAGCAGGCAGTGGGCGGATTCTAAAGCCAATAGCAGGCTAAACTATAATGAATATTGATATCAAACTATGTATATATATCTATATCTATCTATCTATATATAGTAGCAGGCAGAATGAGGTCACTACAAATTATATTGTAGAATATAACGCAGAAGGCAGTACTGCTTCCTTACACTGCTATGCCTGTTTTAATTCCAGCTTTGAGTGAACCTTTCAGAACACATAAATGAGAACTGCTATTTTTGACTTATTAAACAGTCCAAATTTTAGTGAGTCAGTGACCGTGAACAAATAAGCAGTCAGTAAAGTACTGGAATACCTGACATGCACATGCTTATATGGTCAGTAACCCTTAAAGTAGTAAAGGTTAAAAGATGATAATGTGTTCCCATATTTACATCCAGACAGGCTCTACTTAAAGCTTACAGTGGGGACGAAAAGCATTCAGACCACCTTAAATTATTCAATCTTTGTTATATTGCAGCCATTTGCTAAAATCATTTAAGTTAATTTTTTTCCTCATAATTGTACACGCAGCACCCCATATATTGACAGAAAAACACAGAATTGTTGACATTTTTGCAGATTTATTAAAGAAAAAGTAAAACTGAAATATCACATGGTCCCAAGTATTTAGACCCCTTGCTGTGACACTCATATTTAACTCAGGTGTTGTCCATTTCTTCTGATCATTCTTGAGATGGTTCTACACCTTCATTTGAGTCCAGCTGTGTTTGATTATACTGATTGGACTTGATTAGGAAAGCCACACACCTGTCTATATAAGACCTTACAGCTCACAGTGCATGTCAGAGCAAATGAGAATCATGAGGTCAAAAGGAACTGCCTTAAGAGCTTAGAGACATAATTCTTGCAAGGCACAGATCTGGCCAAGGTTACAAAAAAATACTGCTGCACTTAAGGTTCCTAAGAGCACAGTGGCCTCCATAATCCTTAAATGGAAGACGTTTGGGACGACCAGAACCATTCCTAGAGCTGGCCGTCTGGCCAAACTGAGCTATCGGGGGAGAAGAGCCTTGGTGAGAGAGGTAAAGAAGAACCAAAAAACTGTGGCTGAGCTCCAGAGATGCAGTCGGGAAATGGGAGAAAGTTGTAGAAAGTCAACCATAACTGCAGCCCTCCACCAGTCGGGGCTTTATGGCAGAGTGGCCCGACGGAAGCCTCTCCTCAGTGCAAGACACATGAAAGCCCGCATGGAGTTTGCTAAAAAAAAAAACACCTGAAGGACTCCAAGATGGTGACAAATAAGATTCTCTGGTCTGAGGAGATCAAGATAGAACTTTTTGGCCTTAATTCTAAGCGGTATGTGTGGAGAAAACCAGGCACTGCTCATCAACTGTCCAATACAGTCCCAACAGTGAAGCTTGGTGGTGGCAGCATCATGTTGTGGGGGTGTTTTTCAGCTGCAGAGACAGGAAGACTGGTTGCAATCGAGAGAAAGATGAATGCGGCCAAGTACATGGATATCCTGGACGAAAACCTTCTCCAGAGTGCTCAGGACCTTAGACTGGGCCAAAGGTTTACCTTCCAACAAGACAATGACCCTAAGCACACAGCTAAAATAACGAAGGAGTGGCTTCACAACAACTCCGTGACTGTTCTTGAATGGCCCAGCCAGAGCCCTGACTTAAACCCAATTGAGCATTTCTGGAGAGACCTAAAAATGGCTGTCCACCAACGTTTACCATCCAACCTGACAGAACTGGAGAGGATCTGCAAGGAGGAATGGCAGAGGATCCCCAAATCCAGGTGTGAAAAACTTGTTGCATCTTTCCCAAAAAGACTCATGGCTGTATTAGATCAAAAGGGTGCTTCTACTAAATACTGAGCAAAAGGTCTGAATACTTAGGACCATGTGATATTTCAGTTTTTCTTTAATAAATCTGCAAAAATATCAACAATTCTGTGTTTTTCTGTCAATATGGGGTGCTGTGTGTTCATTAATGAGGAAAAAAAAGAACTTCAATGATTTTAGCAAATGGCTGCAATATAACAAAGAGTGAAAAATTGAAGGGGGTCTGAATACTTTCCGTCCCCACTAACTCCTTTTAACTGATAAACCCTCAATCCCCCCCCAGGGTCAGCATGCAAAAGGTAGAATTACTGACCATATTCCTCTCTCCAAGCTCATTCTCTGCTCACCCCTATTAGTGGTCCTGCATCATACAAGAGGATATTAGGTGTCCACTCACATTCCAGGGCCAAAGTGGGATCGGAGGAAAGCCCAGCTCCACACAGCAGAAAAGTAACCCTTGCCATGGAACCCCTGTTTTGGGCTGGGGGGTTAAGGATAAGCTTTTATACTTACCTTCTTCCTTCCACAGGCTCCCTCCCAGCCGCTTCTCATCACCACTCCTCTGGTCGCATGCTATTTTATGTCATTATGTACAATGTAGGACCAGCAATGCAGCTCAAGGGTTATTTATACAGCTAACTAGAGTTCAACTTGAATTCTCGTAGACTACATGAGCATTTGAGCCTTAATTTGGGGGAAGGGGCTACCAAAGTTGTTTGCCTTTCTTAAAATGGTTCTAAAGGCAGAAGGTTTTTATCTTAATGCATTGGCTCCCGTTCCTGTCAAAGTCAGTGAGCCAATGAGGAGATAGAGGGGGCGGGGCCGGGCCATGGCTCCGTCACACAGAGCAGCAACTCGACTCAGGTGCCCCCACAGCAAGCACTCGGCAGGAGGGGGAGGCCAGAAGCGCCGGCGAGTGATTAAAGAGAAGGATCTGGGCTGCTCTGTGCAAAACCACTGCACAGAGCATGTGTATGACATGTTTGCTATCTTTAACTACTTATGGACCGCCCACCGTCGTTATACGTTGGCACTTTAAAGGAGTATAGTTGTTATGGTAGCAGCTAGCTGCCATAACCCAGATATCCTCTTCTTCAGCGGGCGGTCCACTTTTAGATAAAAGTGGTCTCTGCAGGGGGTTGGCCGCAAGAGAATTTATCGGGAGAGACCCCCCTCCGCCACGCTCCAGTGCCCTCCACCGCCGGCAGCAGCGGAGGCGATCAGGTCCTGTCCCCTCCGCGGTATGGAGCTGAGTGAGGGGAAGATGGGCCCCATCTGGCTCCATACCATTGCAGGGCAGAAGCGACGTCAAAACGCCACTTCGGCCTATAGCTCTTAATGGGACTTTTTTTTTTTTCAAACGGCTTTTTTTTTTTTGAATCTTTAGTTTTCCATTACATATAAAAAAAAAAAAAAAAAAAAAAAACAGTACAAAAAGAAAAAGCCAAGAGATACAATTCATCAAGCACCCACCATTTCCCTGCCTATTCTCGCTCTCCCCCTTTCCTCTTCTCTTCCTCACTTTCCCCTCTCTCCTCCCTCTTCCCCCCCTGATCTGCCCTCTACCGTCTCTTATTTCAGTTACCGCTGACCACCTTCTTCACCCCCTTCACGAATTTCCCAGATAACTTAAAAGCCAGCCATCTTCCCCAGATCCTGCTATATCTTTCGACCTGCCCCTCATGTCTGCTGCTTAAGTATTTCATCTTACAAGTATAATCCACCCTTTCCAACCACTCTCATACTTGTTTTTCCTACATATAGCCATTTTTTTGGTATTAGTCCCTTTGCGGCATTCAATAGAAATGGAATTAACGTTTTCTTGTATTGTCTTTTTGTGTCGTTTGTACCATGAAACAGACAGGTTCATGGGTTATTTAAAATCTTCTCCCGCGTTCTCTCATATATATATATATATATATATATATATATATATATATATATATATATATATATATATATATATATATATATATATATATACTTGAATTTCATGCCAATATTCTTTTATTTTTGGGCAATCCCACCAGATATGTATCATTGGGCCGATTTGTTTACATTCCCTCTAGCATTGTGGGGATTTATCTTGTTGATATTTATGGATTTTCTCTGGTGTTAGGTACAAACTCACCAAGCACTTGTAATTTGCTTCTATTGTATTTATATCTGTTGCATTATTATGTGCTGCTCCTATCATTCTCTCCATTTGTGTTTCCTCCAATTTTATACCAATTTCCTTTTCCCATTTTTCTATAAAAAGGTAGTGGTCCTCGTCCCTCTAGCTCTGTCAGAATTTCATATACTTGGGATATCCCATGTTTTAACGGTGTTTGTATATTACAAAATTTTTCTAATGGGTTTAACTCCTTTCCATCCCTAATTAGTTGGGGTAGTGTACTTACAAATGTTTTAACTGTAAATATTCCCATTTGCTGATCTTCTGCCACCCGTTTATAACCTTTAGTTCCTGACGTGTCCTTATTCTGCCCTGTGCGATAACATCTTTTAATTGTGCGTTTCCCATTTGACTACAAAAAAGTGTCCCTTTCCCAGGGATAAAAAAAATTTGGAGCAACGTCATCGCGACTCAGCCAATCAGATGACCGAAGCACGCAAACCCGGAAGAAAGAACCGGTGAAGATGGAAGCCCTGGCAGTGGTGACAGAGCGCCACCGGGGGGCTTTGTTCTAAGGTAAGCAATTCATAATGTACTAGTATGCAACGCATTCTAGCACATTATGCCATGGTCCTTCAGGTTTTTTTTTTTTTAATAAAGGCTTTGATTTACTCCCACTTTAACTTTGCTTAGCTTGTGCCATGATGTTTAACAACGTGGATACTATAAGAAGCTCATTATATTTGTCAAGTGAAATCTAAAAGCAGGAAATGTATGAACAATACAAGCACATTGATTCATCTTTTCCACTGACCTCAAAGATGACGCATTTTGCCACTTTGCCATATTTTTCACACTCTTCCTTAGTTTCGGCTTCTAGATCTTCATCCACTTCTCCTGCACCCACCATATTCTGAGAGGGGAAAAAACAAAACAAAAAACAAAAAGTAATTAGCAAAAGCCAGTTGCTCAACAAAACCATCATCAAAATAAAAAGATTGTAAATGCTTGTTCTCACCCGTAATAAAACCACCTTAGTGGGACACTTCAGTATTTCTGTTAAAGGGTTGGGATCAGTTCCTTTCTTTGCAGATTCAGCTGTAGGACAGAAATGCAATGATTAAGCTTTCCACTGGAATCTTACATGTAATTACACATAGTATTAATATTTCAAGCTATAGCACACTCATTTATAAATGTTTTTAACTCCAAAGTCCCTGATGATCTAGGTTAAACTAGCAGCACTTAGTAGGGTGTGCAGAGGTGCCAGGAATATCACTTGGTCATCAACATGATTTCATCATCTTTCCTTTGATCTAAAGAGCTCTACTCTCTATGCAAATTTTTCAATCCCTTCACGACCGCACCTGATGGCCCTTTAAAAGGTATAGCTAAAAAGGGAAAACCCTCTCTATTTGTCCTGTTTACAGGTATCAAAAAAAAACCCCTACATTCCACCACAATAGTTCTGGTGACCCCGGAAGCAACCAGGGATTCCCTCATGTTAGAGTGATTTCCTCTCACTTCCTGTTTGGGCTATGGGAAAGGAAGTAAAGAGAAAACTCCCCAATAGGACACAGAAAAAAAAATTAAAAAATTATATGACGAGGGTCCCTAACTTCATCCAAAAAGAAAAAGATATGTGCCTTTAGTTCTACTTTAAGTGGAGGGCAGCACAGCTTCTCCATCACGTGATCGCTGTGATTGGTTCTCACAGCAGTCACATGATCAGGAATCTGTCCACTGGATGCTGATCAGAAGCCGTGATCAAGAGCCATCGGTGAGAGCTCTGTCAGTGTGCCAACGTGGGCCCATATGTCCAGCAGCTGGGTGTTCAAGCCCATTATACCTGCAGCCACATATGTGTGTTACATAGTTGGCAAGAAGTCAAGGAAAAATAATTGCTTCTCATTAAAGCCGAAGTTTAGTTTAAAACAAATAAAAAAACAATGGGCACAAGGGACATTACTTACCTTCTGTAAGATGGTTCCCTTCCTTGTGGTCCTTCATCACTCTCTCCACCACCGTAATCTGCCAGTGCGGCAGAGGTCAATAGCTCAATGGGAGTTGTCACAGGCACGCATCAAGAGTGCCCGACTACACCTGTCTTTTCCACCCAGCACAGCCATTCACAGAAGCCGTACTATAGCTTCTATGAATAAAGCTAAGTCTATGACTGAAGGGGGCAGACCTTTCAATCATTTGCCTGTCCTCCATTCATAGATCATTTTTGATTCATAAAAGCTGTAGTATGTCTTCTATGCATAGAGGAGCTGTGCAGACCCTCGGTGAGTGCATGTGACAGCTCCCTTAGTTCCTATTAACCCCTGTCTAACTCGAAGATTACAGCAGAAGGGGTAGTGGGGCATCAGAGGAGGAAGATTTCTGCTAAACAAGGACACAGCTCGCAGAGGGTAAGCAATGTCCCTTGTGCTTACTGTATTTGTAAACGTAGGCTTTAAATCCCTACACCTTCTATATTAACAGGCGCTGATAGAAATTTTAGCAAATTACCTATGGATTTATATTTTAAAAAATGCCTACATCCCAACTTTTGTATAAGAAAGATAAAAAAATAAAAACATAGCAACACACCTTTGTCTGCTAAATCGCCAATGATAATTTTGCCTCCTCTCTTGCTGGTTTTCTCAACAGACAATGCAGTACTGAGGCCCTGTTCATGTTTTCCCAACCCTTGACCTTCCCGGAAGCCATACTTCTGCATAATTTTGTGAGCCACAGTTCCACTGTGAATCAGGAAGAAACACAAAACAATTAAAGCAAGGAAAATTCATTACTTCACCTCAAGCCCACAGAGCAACTCTCTAATTTATTTTCTGTATTTTTGTTGTGTTGGAGAATTGTTGTAAAGAATTTAAAAGGGGTTGGGAATAACTTTACACATACATATTTTAACTGTGCATTTACAATTGCCTTAACCAAACATAAAAAAATTGTATATGTGTCTGACGATGGTAAAAAAGTGGGAGTGTGGATAAAACCCTACTTATCGTTCTCTTGCATAAGTTCCAGATACAACTGGAAGGAGAAGGGGGAAACGTGGGAATGGAGTTTGTTAGTACTGAAAAAAAAAAAAGGAAGAAGATGATATTATTGGAAGTATAGAGATACACACACACACAGACACCTCAAAAAAATAGAATATCAAAAAGTTCATTTATTTCAGTAATGCAATTCAAAAAGTGACTTATTTTATAGATTCATTACACACAGAGTGGATATATTTCAAGCATTTTTCATTTAATTCTGATGATTATGGCTTACAGCTAGTGAAAGCCCAAAATTCAGTATCTCAGAAAAATAGAATATTGTGAAAAAGTTAACTATTGTAGACTCATGGTGTCACTCTAATCAGTTAATGAACGCAAAACATCTCTGAATGTTTGCTGAGCCTTTAAATGGTCTCTCAGTCTTGTTCAGTAGGTTAAACAACCAAGGGGAAAGACTTCCGACTTGATAGTTGTCCAGAAGACAGTCATTGTAACCCTCCACAAGGAGGGTTAAAGAAGCCAAAAATGCTAAAGATGCTGGCTGTTCACAGAGTGCTGTATCCAAGCATATTAATGGAAAGTTGAGTGGAAGGAAAAAGTGTGGTAAAAATGGTGCAAAAGTAACAGGGATAACCACAGCCTTGAGAGGATTGTGAAGCAAAGGCCATTCAAGAATTTTTGGGGAAATTCACAAGGAGTGGACTACGGCTGGTGTCAGTGCTTCAAGAGCCACCACACAGACGTATCCAGGACATTGGCTACAACTGTCGCATTCCTTGTGGCAAACCACTCCTCAACCAGAGATAACATCAGAAGCGTCTTACCTGGGCTAAGGAGAAAAAAAAAACAAAAACTGGGCTGTTGCTCAGTGATCCAGTCTTCTTTTCTGATGAAAGTAAATTTTGCATTTCATTTGGAAATCAAGGTCCCAGAGTCTGGAGAAAGCGTGGAGGGGCACAGAAACCAAATTGCATTAGGTCCAGTGTGAAGTTTTCACAGTCAGTGGTGATTTGGGGAGCCATGTCATCTGCTGGTGTTGGTCCACTGTGTTTTATCAAGTCCAAAGTCAGTGCAGTCCTCTATCAGGAAATTCTAGAGCACTTCATGCTTCCCTCTGCTGACCAGCTTAAAGCGGAGTTCCACACAAAAATGGAACTTCCGCTTTTCGGAACCCTCCCCCCCTCCGGTGTCACATTTGGCACCTTTCAGGGGGGAGGGGGGTGCAGATACCTGTCTAAGACAGGTATTTGCACCCACTTCCGGCATAGACTCCCACGGGAGTCTATGCCTCTTCCTGTCCCTCCGCGCTGTCTCCTGGGAAACACACAGGTCCCAGGAGATAGCAAGGACCAGTTACGACGCGCAGCGCAACTCGCGCATGCGCAGTAGGGAACCGGGAAGTGAAGCCGCAACGCTTCACTTCCCGATTCCCTCACCTAGGATGGCAGCGGCAGCTGCCGAGAGTCGAGCGATTTATCGGCGTCGGCTGCCGACATCGCTGGACCCTGGGACAGGTAAGTGGCCATTTATTAAAAGTCAGCCAGCAGCTGCAGTATTTGTAGATGCTGGCTTTTTATATTTTTTTTTTTAGGTGGACTCCCTCTTTAATGGAGTTGCTGATTTCATTTTCTAGCAGGCACCTGCCCACACTGCCAAAAGTACCAATACCTGGTTTAATGATCATGGTATCACTGTGCTTGATTGGCCAGCAAACTCGCCTGACCTAAACCCCATAGAGAATCTGTGGGGTAATGTCAAGAGGAAGATGAGAGACACAAGACCCAACAATGCTGACGAGCTGAAGGCCACTATCAAAGCAACCTGGACTTCCATAACACCTCAGCAGTGCCACAGGCTGATCACCTCCGTGCCACGCCATATTGATGCAGTGATTCATGCAAAAGGAACACCGATCAAGTATTGAGTGCATACTATACTGTACATGGACATACTTTTTTCTGTATTAAAAATCCTTTATTGGTCTTCGCTAATATTCTAATTTTCTGAGATGCATAATTTTGGGTTTCCACTAGCTGTAAGCCATAATCATCAAAATTAAAATGCTTGAAATCTCTGTGTGTGTAATGAATCTATATAAATATATACAAGTTTCACTTTTTGAACTGAATTACTGAAATAAATGAACTTTTTGATGATATTCTAATTTTTTGAGAAGCACCTGTTTATGTATGTAAAACGAACCTCATGGTTTCAGTTAAACTTCAAACTGAAAAGACACCCACTAAAATAAATAAATAAATAAAAAATTGCAGAAAAGAGAATCAATCATGTCATGTCTTTAACCTTACCCCATATTTGCTAAAAAGGAATTACTAGGCCCAGTTGGAGACCGCGGTCGCTCTGGTTCATCATATATAGGGGGAGGAATAGCAGCTTTAGGCGCGGGTGGTCGGGGTCTAGGCTCTTCATCGTATGCTGGCACTATAGCTAATATAAAATAGAACAGATGCAATAAAAAAAACTGCACAAAGAAAATGGGTTCCACCAAGGCCTGTACCATGTGTACTCCCACCTTATAATTTATGTCACATCAAAAGAGTCAAAAGGTCGAGACTAAGGATGGCCTTACAGAGTTTTTTTTTTCTGTGTTCAATCTGGAGGCTGAAGGAAAAAAGCATGAATAGTTTGCTCTATCCCAGTTTATACCGTATAGATGGATGAATCCACCTGCTGGGCTATATGTCTGACTGAATGTAGCTGCTGTTCAACCGAGATATTTCAAACTGGTTCCCTTGATTTTTCAAACCTAAGGATGTTAGGCAGGAGTGGGCCAACTGGGCTTTCAGACAGTTTATTAAATGCACTCTGAAAAGCAATCCAACATGGATGACTCTTCAGAAGGCAACACTAGTGTAAATAATCCCCAACAGAGGGCTCACCATGAAGTGTTTCATCACATTAGCACTCCCACATTTGTGATGCAACACAGAGGGAATGGAGGACATGCTTTGGACGCTGTGTGACAAGGAGCACGGAGTTGCCTGTTCCTAAGAACAAGCTAGCTGAATACCTGGAGATAGGGGAATTGATCAGATCAGCCATGACATGACAAAATTCAGCCCACGGGAAATAGAACTACACTAATGCCTAGTGAAAAAAAACAAAAAACACATTTGAAGCGTACTATGCCATTACATTTTTCAAAAGGTTAAAAAGTAAAATATCAGATTTCTGTCTCTTTAAAGATTTACCTTGCTCTTGCAAGAGGATGCAATTTCCTAAAACAGGAGCAAACAACCACACTAGAGATGCACCGAAATGTCAGCGGCCGAAACAATCGTCCGAAAATGGTGTTTTCGGCATTTTACCAATAAAGAAAAAAAGGTGCAGATAATGGTGCCAAAAATGCATGCCATTTTACTGTGCTTATGGTGTGTTTTTCACATGTCATGTCACTCAAACTGCATCAGAAATGTAACACGGGTGCGTTATTGCGTTTTTTTTAATGCATTGTAACAGGGAGGTAGGTTTTTTTTTTTTTTAACTGACCAAAAATGCAGCAAGAAAGATTTTTAAACACCACAGCAGAAGTGCAAAGGACCAGTGTGAAGACATGCATAGAATTTAAAGGGATGCATTTTTCTTGAGCTTTTCTTGCACTAAAGGTGGCGATAAATAGATCGATTTATTTTTGTTTTTTTAAAACTGTCATTTTTGGTTTTCGGCCAAGTCAATTCTGCATTTTTGATTTGGTGCACCTCTAAGGCCCCTTTGACACTTGTGCGACTTGTCCTGTGACTTGGGACTGCAAAGTCACATGACGATATGAATGAGTACCATTCATATCTGTGCAACTTCAAGTTGCACTGACTTCAAAGTAGTCCCTGTACTACTTTGGTCAGACTTTGATGCGAGTTACACAGGAATTCCCTGAAATCATGTCAAAATTGTGTGACTTTGAAGTTGCGGTAGTGTGAAAGGGGCTTAAACCACACCATACCAATATCAGTTCTGCAAATGTTAGAATGTCCGTGTTGGTTATGAATGTCTGTAAATGGCCTATTATTAGAAGTAAAAGCATTCAACAAGGAGCCAAGACTTGTATCACCAACACAATTATATTAGGTTTTTTGCATGCATACTGCAGGAAAACCCAGGAACAGGCATGGCAGACTATTTAAAGCTGTAAGGATATCACAGACTTCATCTATTGGCAGTACAGAGTAAGTTACTGTATGTCAGAGCAATACTTACATTCCCTGTCCTTCTCAACGAGAGATGTAGGTGGTGCGATAGCTGCGCCTCCCATTGCTGTAAAAGAACAAAAACAAACGTATAATAGGTTATTTGCCTTTATTAATGTATTACATTTATAAACATTCTGATGTGTGTGTAGGGGAAAAGCGGACAGGAAAAAAAAACAGAAAACTATTATCGTATGGTACACTGCAAAAGGTAAGAAAGGCAGTAATACCATTTAATATTATCTATATCTATATCTATATCTTTCTTTAAAGATTCATTAATTCGTATTATTCATTTTAATTCACAAATGATTTTCTCTTTTTGATCACACATGCCCTTGAAGAGAAGTTGGCCCAGAGTTAGCCATCAGCTCATGTCATCTCCCAGTAATACGGATAAAGCAGGATTGATGCCTGTGCTCAATTCAACATGCAATCATTAAATCTCTTAATCCCAACCAGGGAGGTGGGGTTGGTTTGGGTTAAGTGCATACTACTTTCTCTCATGACAAGTAATAACTAATCTAATCTTCTATAATGAACCATTTATAAACACAAACAAAAAAATACATGTCAGATGCTTCAGCTGGAAGCATTAATTTCCAGACTCTCAGATCACAGAACAGTACCAGAGGAGCATGTTCAGTCACAGTGCACCTGAAAAGGCTGAACTACAATGCCCTATAGCAAGCTTGTGGCCCAGTGGGTCAGGAAATGGCTGCTTTCAATGTGGTCTTCAATTACATAACGAAACAAAAAGGATCTCTTAACATAATAGAGAAAAAAAAACAAAAAACAAAAAACTTTCATCGCTGATTAACCACTTGCTTACCGGGCACTTAAACCCCCCTCCTATCCAGACCAATTTTCAGCTTTCAGCGCTGACGCACTTTGAATGACAATTGCGCGGTCATACAACACTGTACCCAAATGAACTTTTTACCATTTTTTCACCACAAATAGAGCTTTCTTTTGGTGGTATTTGATCACCTCTACAGTTTTTACTTTTTGGCACTAATGGGCGGCAGTGATGGGCACTAATGGGCGGAAGTGATGGGCACTAATGGGCGGAAGTGATGGGCACTAATGGGCGGAAGTGATGGGCAGCACTGCCGGGTGGCACTGATTGGCACTACAGGTGGCACTTGTGGGCATTGATAGCTGGCACTGTGGGCACTGTTAGCTGGCACTGTGGGCACTGTTAGCTGGCACTGTGGGCACTGTTAGTTGGCACTTTTAATGTGGCACTGATGAGGCAGATGTGCCTCTTCCACTTGGGGACCGATGTCCCTCACATCCTAGCCGGTGAACGGCTTTTTAAAAAAAAAAACGATCACCGATCTTTTGTTTACATCATGTGATCAGCTGTCATTGGCTGACAGCTGATCACATGGTAAGGGGCCGGGACCGGCCCCTTACTCGGATCGGTGATCAGCCGAGTCTCAGTGACTCGGTGATCACAGCGCGCCCGGCGCGTGCACAGGGGAGGCCGTCATATGACGGCCTCCCGGGAATGCAGGTCCGCGCTGTGGCCATCATTCGGCCATAGCGCGGATGCCAGAAGGTTAAATACCAAGGACAAAACTGATATTTCTGTCCTATAAAGACTCAGAACAAAAAAGATACAAACTGAAGCATTAATAAACAAATCTATGATCCCTAAACATGCCAAAACCTGAACCTTAGCTCAAATGCTGATTGGTTTCTGTTCATTTTGGAAATCCTGTACAAGAATGACCAAATCTGACTATTTAGCTTGGAATAATGAAAAGGTCAGAAAAAAAAGGCCTAGAAAGACTGCAAATGTGCTCAGACAAGGTCACCGTCAAAATATCTATGCCAGTTATGTATGAAGTAATCCTTATCAAATGAACAAGTTTATTTAGAAAAAGTAAAACAATGATTAAAGTGATTGTAAAAACCCATTTGGTTTAAAAGGATAAGGTCACTTTAAAAAAAAAAAAAATACAATTTTTTTTTTCCTGCAAAAAAAATTGCAATGTGCATTTATTCGTTTTTGTTGCAGGACCTTGGAAAGCATTGCACCAGTGATCAGGAGATGGATGATGTCATGCAGGTCTCCTGCACACTGTCAGTGTATCTGCTTACCAGTACATCCCATATGGGTAAGCCGATACTCCCCGACAGGAAGACTCGAACTACCACAGCACCATGGTAGTTCATTGAGAACTACAAGCCGACAAGGATGCCGGGGCTTGTAATTCATTTAGGCACATGGAGCTCTGTGTCTGAATGACACGGTCGTGTGAGCGGAATCCCGCACCACATGGCCCGGTTGTTTTCAAATAGTGGCAGCTAGTATGGGGGATCTTCTCCCCATACTGCTGTCACGGGGAGGGGGGGTGGCGCAGGCGGTGGCTGCAGCACAGGGGACATGTAACATGAAATGCTGGGGTAACAAACACTTTAGGCTGTGTTTACACCATCTTCGCATGCGGCTCACAGCAGGGGTCCGGTGCGTCCCCGTTCCGATTTCAACCCAAAATTTTTGCTGAATTCGGACCTGAAAACAGACCAAAAGACACACAGGGCTCCTGTGCAATTCGCACCGGAGATTTACGAACCGGCTCCATAGAGAGCAGGTCAAAACCTCCTGCTATTGCAAATTGGATGCAGGGGGAACCCACATCCAATTCACAATAGTGTAAACCCAGCACCTTAATGAATGTTTAAACGGGAGTAACACGCTGAAGACATCAGTTTAACCCTTTCATGCCAAAGCCTATTTCTGACATTTGTTGCTTATAAGTTAAGATCTGTATTTTTTTTTTGCTAGAAAATTACTTAGAACTCCCAAATATTATATATATATATATATTTTTTTTTTTAACAGAGACCCTAGAGAATAAAATGGTGATTGTTGCAATATTTTATGTCACATGGCATTTGCGCAGCGGTCTTTCAAACGCAATTTTTTGGGAAAAAAGACAATTTATATTAATTAAAAAAAAAAAAATAATAGTAAAGTTAGCCCAACTTTTTTGTATAATGTGATACATGCTACGCAGAGTAAATAGATACTAAACATGTCATGCTTTGAAATTACGCACACTCGGGGAATGGCGACAAACTATGGTACCGAAAAGTCTCCATAGGCAACGCTTTCAAAAAAATGTAACAGTTGCCAGGTTAAATTTACAGGGGAGGCCTTTTGCTAGAATTATTGCTCTCACTCTGATGATCACAACGATACCTTACATGTGTGATTTGAACACCTTTTACATATGCGGGCGCGACTAACATATGCGTTTTCTTTGCTGCGCGAGCACTATCAAAAAAATAAATAAAATTTTCTACTTTTATTTACACTGTCCCTTATTATTATTATATATATATATATATATATATATATATATATATATATATATATATATATATATATATATATATATATATACCGTATTTATCGGCGTATAACACGCACCCCAAGTTTAGGAGGGAATTTTAAGGAAAAAAAAACTTACATTTAAATGCCCATCAATGCAGCCTCATCAGTGTTCATCTGCAGCCTTTCCCCAGTGTCCAGTGCAGCCTTGTCAGTGCAGCCTTGCCCCAGTGCAGCCTTGCCCCAGTGCAGCCTTGTCCCCAGTGCAGCCTTGTCCCCAGTGCAGCCTTGTCCCCAGTGCAGCCTTGTCCCCAGTGCAGCCTTGTCCCCAGTGCAGCCTTGTCCCCAGTGCAGCCTTGTCCCCAGTGCAGCCTTGTCCCCAGTGCAGCCTTGTCCCCAGTGCAGCCTTGTCCCCAGTGCAGCCTTGTCCCCAGTGCAGCCTTGTCCCCAGTGCAGCCTTGTCCCCAGTGCAGCCTTGTCCCCAGTGCAGCTTTGCCCCAGTGCAGCCTTGTCCCCAGTGCAGCTTTGCCCCAGTGCAGCCTTGTCCCCAGTGCAGCTTTGCCTCAGTGCAGCCTTGTCCCCAGTGCAGCCTTGTCCCCAGTGGTCCGTGCAGCCTTGTCGCCGCCGACATACAAACGTTTCGTTTGTATTTTTAAACATGGCGCTGCGGAGTTCGGAGGGACTCGGGGGCGCTCGTTCAGCTGAACGAGCGCCGCCGAGGACACAGTGACTGGGCGGAGCCGAGATACACATAGCCGAGGCTTCTCGGCTATTCTCGGCGCCGTTCACAGTCACGCCCAGTCCCTATGATGGACATAACACAGGTCCAATGGCGGGACTGGGCGCGACTGTGAACGGCGCCGAGAAGCCTCGGCTATGTGTATCTCGGCTCCGCCCAGTCACTGTGTCCTCGGCGGCGCTCGTTCAGCTGAACGAGCGCCCCCGAGTCCCTCCGAACTCCGCGGCGCCATGTTTAAAAATCCAAGCTATGTGATCTGTCGGAGCGATCGCTCCGACAGATCACAAAATAGCGGGGATCGGCGTATAACACGCACCCACGTTTTTCCCCTTATTTTAAGGGGAAAAAAGTGCGTGTTATACGCCGATAAATACGGTATATATAATTCTGATCACTTATTGCTTTCACGAGGGACGATCCCTTGTGACAGTAATAGGTGGTGACAGGTCCTTTTTATTGAGGAATCGAGGGTCTAAAAGACCACAAATCCCTCCTTTGCACTTCAAAGTATTCAGACCGCCAAAAACAGCGATTCTGAATACTGTCATTTTTTTCTTTTAATCTGCGCCATTGGTAGCCGAGTAAACCGGAAGTGGCGTAGTTTCTGTGTTTTTACATAGGAGACTGGATTGAAGCCATTTCCAGCTTCGTTCCAGTCTCAGCCTAGCCGGCATCACCCCCCTGGTTTAACCCCTTAAAGCCACGAACGCAAATTTGAGTACGGTCGGCGCTAAGGGGTCAAAGGCAGAACTATAGGCAAGTGGCTTCACACACAGTTCGGATGTGTGTGTATTAACAATACAATTCAGTTTACCCCAAACTGAGTGGTTTAACCGGTTGCCGACCAGCCGCCGTCATTAAACTGTGGCAGGTTGGCACCACTGCACAAATCGCCGTAGGTGTAGGTCGGTCGCACACGCGGGCGCACATGCACACACCTGCCATCTCAGCGACGATCAGATTCGCTTCAGAAGCGATCAGTCTACAGGCCCAAGCCAATGATTTTTGGTCTGGACCTGCTGATCGGTTCTGGTGAACGAAATGCTTCCTCTGCCTGTGTAATGTAAACACAGGCAGAGGAAGTGATGTCACTTCCCTTCGTGGAGCCCTTTTTGGTTCCAGTGCGAGAGAAGACATCCATTGTGAGTACACCAAGCACTACACGTAGGCACAATTTCACCCCCCGATCACCCCCTGAACCCCCCCCCCCCCAAGTTAACCCTTTCACTCCCTGTCCCAGTGCCACCAAGCACAGTTTTCAGATTTTTCACTGATCATTGTAAAACCCATGCTTTTTCCTTCTAGCTAAAGGATATGTAAAAGTTCGTTTCTAAAAAACAAAAAATAAAACGTGTTATACTTCCCTCCCCGGGTCATTGGATTTGATTGACAGCAGCGGGAGCCAATGGCTGCGTTGCTATCAATCTATCCAATCAGGACCAGAGACACCAGCTGATGGTGCGACTGTTATTTAGGCAATTCTTTGATAGTGATGAGGTTTTATTAAAAAGTTTGTCTAATTTCTTTAATTTTTTTGTAATAAAATATTCTACTTTTAACTTTGTGTAATGGAGTTCCTATAAAGTCCATCTTCATTGCTTCTAATCAGTATTCCAATTAATTCCAATTAATGTATTCTCATTTTTCTTAAAGCAATACACTTTGGTCAAGGACCTGCCTCAGGCTGTAAATGGTAGTGTAGGAGCAGCACCACACCTATGAAATGGTAGTGTAGGAGCAGCACCACACCTATGAGCTCATTTCTTTCCGCTCTCCCCTCCATTCAGCAAATGCCAATTGGCTTACAGTGGAGTTTTGAGTTGCCCTGTACAGGGGAATACAGAGAGCCAATATAAAGACATATTCAACCAACACCTAAAAGTACATTTAGGGATTTTAAATGGGTGCATACCTGGATTAAAATGGGCTTTTAATATATGCCTGAAAGTTCTGCATTAAAGCAAGGTGAAGTGCAAACAGATTTATGCGAGTTACTGCACATCCATTAATAGCAAATGCATGCCAATGAACAGCAAATAAATGAGTAAAAAAAATGGAGAAAATAATGTTTAAACCTTTTCATATTCTGTCGAAACAATGGTTAAAAAGTAACTTACGCCTCTTACGTCTTTCTCTTTCATATTCTTCATCCTCATCAGATTCAGGTTCAGGTTTACGAGAAAATCCGCTAGCTTCATGACGATCCTTACGCCTCCTTAATAATAGGAGCACAGTATGTAAATATAAAAACGCAAAAATGAACAGACACATTGGATGCAAAGTATAACTACTGAAAACATGCATAATACAAAAAGAAAACATATGATATGAAAAGGTTTTGCGTATATATATGCTTAATATTTAAGCCTCACTCACACTAGCTTGCCATTAAAACCCACCTTCTCCTTACAGTACTTTGAAAAAGTATGCATACCCCTTGAAATTCTCCACATTTTGTCATGTTACAAGCAAAAACGTAAATGTATTTTATTGGAATTTTATGTGATGGACCAACCAACACAAAGTGGCACATAATTGTGAAGTGGAAGGAAAATGATAATTGGTTTTCAAAACTTTTTACAAATAAATATGTGAAAAGTGTGGTGTGCATTTGTATCCAGCCGCCCAGAGTCAATACTATGTAGAATCACCTTTCCCTGCAATTACAGCTGCAAGTCTTTTTGGGGATGTCTCTAACAGCTTTGTACATCTAGCGAGTGACATTTTTGCCCATTCTTCTTTGCAAAATAGCACAAGCTCTGTCAGATTGTATGGAGAGCGTCTGAACAGCAAGTTTTAAGTTAGAAAGGTTGAATAAAGAAACCAGTCCATCCAGTTCAACCTGACTGATTGCTCTGTATTTGGCTCCAACCATCTTCCTTTCAACTCTGACCAGCTTCCCTGTCCCTGCTGAAGAAAAGTATCCCCACAACATGATGCTGCCACCACCATGTTTCACGGTGGGGATGGTGTGTTCAGGGTGATGTGCAGTGTTAGTGTTCCGCCACACATAGCGTTTTGCTTTTAGGCCAAAAAGTTCAATTTTGGTCTCATCTAACCAGAGTACCTTCTTCCATATGTTTGCTGTGTCCCCCGCGTGACTTCTCACAAACTTTTACCACTTACATCAGCTCATTCCCCACAGTCACAACCTTTTGTACCACTTGCCCCACCCTATTAGATTGTGAGCTCTTCTGAGCAGGGCCCTCTTAATCCTCTTGGGTATTTTATTGTAACTGTATGGTCTCCCTTTTATATTGTAAAGTGTTGCGTCAGTTTAGGTGGACGGCCATATCTTGGTAGGTTTGCAGTTGTGCCATACTCTTTCCATTTTTGGATGATGGATTGAACAGTGCTCCGTGAGATGTTCAAAGCTTGGGATATTTTTTTTATAACCCAACCCTGCTTTAAACTTCTCCACAACTTTATACCTGACCTGTCTGGTGTATTCCTTGGCCTTCATGATGCAGTTTCCTAAGAGCCCTTTCACACTGGGGCGGGTGCCGGGGCCGGCGTCGGCGGTAAAACGGTTTTACCCCCCGCTAGAGGCCGAGAAGGGGTTAAATACCACCGCAAAGCGCCTCTGCAGAGGCACATTGCCGGAGGTATAGCCGCGCCATCCCATCCCATCGGGGCTTTCACACTGGATACACAGCAGCGGCACCTTCGGGTCGGTTTGCAGGCGCTATTATTAGCGCAATAGCGCCTGCAAACCGCCCCAGTGTGAAAGGGCTCTTACTAAGGTTCTCTAACAAACCTTTGAGGGCTTCAAAGAACAGCTGTATTTATACTGAGATTAAATTACACACAGGTGGGCTCCATTTACTAATTAGGCGACTTCTAAAGGCAATTGGTCCCACTAGATTTTAGTTAGGGGTATCAGAGTAATGGGGCTGAATACAAATGCACACCACACTCTTCAGATATCTGTAAAAAAAAAAAAAAAAAGTTGAAAACCATTTATCATTTCCTTCCACTTCACAATTATGTGCCACTTTGTGTTGGTCTATCACATAAAATCCCAATAAAATACATTTACTTTTGTTGGTTGTGACATGACAAAATGTGGGAAATTTCAAAGGGTATGCTTTTTTAAAGGCACTGTATATGGAATCTGCAACAAGGTAATATTCTGAAAGAGCATGGTGCTGCTACTGCAATTGTTCAAATAAGCTGAATTACAGTTCAGCCATTAAAATCTCTTTCATATCGTCTCCTTGCTATGTTACCATTGCAACAGTTATACCTTATGAAGGTACTCAGAACTAAAGAAAGTATTTGAAGCCTTTGTCAGTGGAAGCAAGAACAGCATTTACCAATCTATGTATCCTATCCAAAACAAAACTTCCTCTTATCCTACCCACCCTACACTCCTAAAGTCATAAAAGACAGCAGAGGCCTAAAATAAATACTAGAGATGTAAAACTGCTATTTTTGGGTCCTGTTGTGGCCAGTCAGGTGGCTTTAAAAAAAGAAGAAATAATCTTGTCTCTGAGCTCTGTAGACAGTTCCTGTGACCTCATGGCTTTTGCTCTGATACAGTATGCATTGTCAGCTGTGAGGCCTTTTAGAGAGGTGTGTGCCCTTCCAAATCATGTTCAATTTACCACGGGTGGACTCCAATCAAGGTGTAGAAACATCTCAGCAACGATCAAGAGAAATAGTTGGCACCTGAGGAAATTAGTGTTGCAAAGGATCTGAATACTTATACCAATGTGATATTTCAGTTTTTCCTTTTTAATAAATTCACAGACATTTCTAAAATTCTGTTTTCACTTTGTCATTATTGGGTACCGAGTGTAGTTAATGAGAAAAAAAAAAATGATTTCAACAACTGTAGTATCAGGCTGCAACATAATAAAATTGAAAAAAGTGAAGTGGTCTGAATACTTTATGAATGCACTGTACCTTCCCTGCTAATCAATTTGTTCAATAGTTCTGAATTAGTTCAGTGTCTGATCGTGATGCAGCTTACATGGAGGTTAATGACAATGACATCCTTAAATAAAAAGGTACACGGATCTGGCGACTGGCTGCTCATTCATGGCCACAGCATCCTGGTCATGTGCTCCCCCATACCTTGAAGCACCGAGGTTTGGATTGTTCTCATAGGCAAAGTGACCATTTCTTTAAGAAAGCAGTGTAGTTTATTCATACTGCTTTAAAATACATAAACCTTAAAAACACAGAATGACTTCATCCATAATTAGTTGGTTGATGATGGAGTGTAAGCTGAGCACTGCTACCAGCAGGAAATAAAATGACCTTGTTGCTCAATCGGCTGGCTTAAGCACGCACAAGCAAACTGCACATGCAAAGATTACTGGTATTAAAATGAATCCCTCCCACCGGCGAGCAGCTTAGATGATTTTTTTTTTTTTTTTTACTATAAACAGTCTGAGCTGTGTAATCTAGCAGCTTCTTTTGTTAGACATTTATAGTGCTGAAGAAAGAAAGTAATTTTTCTACAGTAATAACATAAAAATTGACTTTAGACTTGTTCATCATCACTGTTTTATTTTTAAAGCACCCACATATTCTGCATTACTTGGCAAGAGGCTACTCGCTAAACAGCCACTAAAATAAAAAACACAAGTACAAATAAGTACATTGCTTGCTGGAGCGTTTAATATTACAGGGAAAAAGGACAATATGTAAAAGATATATATAAAATCTTTAGACTGCCACACCCTGCAAAGCCTAAGGGTAACTGAGTTTTCCAAATACCCCTTAGCTCAAACAGGACATGTCATACAACCTTCTAGTGTATTCACCAAATTCCTACCCCATCAGAAGCACACAACACTAATAGAAAATAAAAAAATTAAGTGTCAGGCCTACAATATGAAGTTCCTTCTTTCATGCCATCGTGTATTCCTAATTAAGTGAGTGCCATCTAGTGGACAGCTAGTATTAGCTTACATGCCCCTCTGATCGTGTTGCACTATAACAATGTGAAACCTGAAACTGATGCTCGGTGCCATTTTTCTCAGTACTGTTAAAAAAACAAAACAAAATAAAACAAAAAAAACAAAAACAACATACCCTTGGGAATAATGAACCCTAAAAGAAGTAGGACCTCTCCGCTTCCTGTCTGAGCTACAGAGTCAGGCAGGGCTCAGGCATTGCTTAGTATATAGAAGTATAAAGGCGCTTACTTTTCTCGCTCCTCGATTTCTTTTTGCCTTTCTATTTCACGTTGCCGCTGTCTCTCCTCCCGCTGTCGTTTGACTACTTTTTCAAATTCATTAGGGTACATAGGGTCATACTCATCTGCCAATGGAACCAACACATCCCCAGTAGAAAATCCACTTGGAACAGGTTCCTACAAAAACAAAAAATGTATGTATTTAAGCAAAAACACTTTAGAATTCTAGAAACTATGCACACATACCTTTGGATTTTCTCTTATAACCGCAAATCTGTACAAAGTGCAGTGTGCCATACACTTGCCATATGTTTTGTAGCGCCCCCACACACACACACACACACACACACACACACACACACACACACACACACACTTTCCGGAGGCCTGGTGGTGACCTCCAGAGACAGGGAGGGCCGACATTCCTCCTCAGAGTGCAGGTTACTAGGCATAATGGGTGATGTACAAGATAGAAAGATGGGCGCCTGTCACTTTTATGCTTGAACAAAGACATTTATTGCTCACAAATAGGAAAATGTGTGAGAGAGGGGATGGAGAATGAAGACACATAGTGGACCGATACCCCGAGGAGTTCAAAAGGGAGGAGGGAAATAAGGCGAACAGCGGTCTTACCTATAATTATAAACGTTATTATATATCAAAATTCAACAGATTCCGTAATGCGGACTGCGCAATACAGGTTAAAACATAGGACAACGTTGCCGTAAAAAGCACACACCTGGGTTCACATGCAGACCACAATCGTGAATTATAATGAAGTGCAAGCAATACTGTAAATAGATATAGATATGTGTGTGTGTGTGTTTTCAGTTCTAGTAAGATGGCATGAAATCTCAGTGTTGTTGTCATTGTGGACCTGCTCTCATATAGATATCTGAGATCCTCCCCTCAAATGCACTTATCTTGCAGCATTGGTCAGTGTTGGGGGATCAGGTTGCAATGAGACAACAGGAAACCTTAGTGTTGTTAGCCTAGATTCTGGCACACAAACCAAACACACTCATAATAATTGCTGAGAATATGGTATGTTACAAAGTCCAAAGAAAAAAGTTAAATAGGAAATGGCAGCAAAGAGGTGGTAGGGAGATCCGCAGCTCATTTAGTAATCACAGCAAGGCTCACACAGGTAAACCTACAGACCAAGGTAAATGGCAAGTCCAAAACCAGGCCATTTAAGACAAACTATAATCTGCAGCTCTTGGCAGATCTGAGAGGGATCCGGGTTGCATGCAGAGGAAACAGAGTAACCAAGGTGCGGGATTAGAACAATGTAACCAAATATAAATTTACAAAACACATATCCAAACTTACATATATGCAAGGGAAGAGCAGCTCTAAGGTGGGGGGTAAAGCCTGGTACACACTATATATTTTTTTCATTCAATCCAGCAGGGCTGATTAAAAAACAATCGACAGCTTGGGAGGAGCTGCTGTACTAACAACCTGATGTTAGTACAGCGATCTCCACTGCTGTGCTATTGTGTTCTGACAGGGGGTACGCCCGCCGCCAGAACACTCTGGTCAGCGCTCTGAGCCAATTGCTCAGAGCACTGATCGGGAGCCGATCAGCAGACCTTTTTCGACCATGCCCCTTCAACAGAAGCCACACAGGCCGAATGTTGGTCTGTTTCTATTTTACCAGCCGATGCCGTTTGACATTCAGCCCATGTGTACTATGCTTTGGAGGGAAGCAGTTCGGACTCCACTGGTGGCATACTTTTTGGCAGGTCTGGCTCTCCATCACCAGTGTCCATGATCTGCTGGCCTGAGCTGTTGTGGATCAAAAGTTGAAAGGATTGGGCTACCTCCAGGCCCACCTGCCCCTCGTCTATCCATTAGAATGCATGTGCTCCCTCTGTAGAGACTCTCAAACTTATAAGTGTTAGGACGGCAAGTGATACAGGGTGCTGTGAAGGGGCCTTGCAGCTTACGCATGCGTCTGCAAATGTGTGCCAACAAAACCCCTGTTTTTAACGATTTGGTTGGTGAGTTTAGCTGGGAATTTTCTCTGGTTTTGTTTTCATGCATTTGCCCTTCCATGTGCTCCTTGCTGTGAAGGCCAGTTATAGATGGGGGCAGGGGCCATCTCTTTGTTGAAAGCTTCACCCCCTACCTCAGAGCTGCTCATACCTTGCTTATATGCAAGCTTGGACATGTGTCTTTTAAATACATTTGGTTACATTGTTTTAATCCAGTGCCTTGGTTATTGTGTCCTGTGCATATAATGTATGTTGTATGCAGTAAGCTTTTAGCAAAATATTCTTTGCTGCTACTAGGGCTGTGGATAACATCCAGAAATGCATTGGGTAGAGCTTTGGAAACTGGCACCACATGCTGTTGGCTTTTTCAGCACGACAGTGTTTTTAGGTAAGTTATGATCTGCCAGCTTTTATTTTATGGTAGAGGACTTAAAAAAAAAAAAAAAGGAAAAAAAAAAAAAAAAACACACGTTATTGTGCTATAAGAATATTTCCTTGCTGTACAAACACACTACTAAAAGGATTACTTTTCTGGATGTGGAGGACTAGTTGTGCTTTCAACTTGCTGAGATTACTAAGTGTAATACTTCTAAAAATGCGGTGAGGTCTTTTATAATGGGAAAAAGAAAATGCAGCAAGGTCTTGGATTTCCACGAGTGTACACCTTGATTCCTGGTGAAGGTGATGATCCGTCACAAGCAATCATGGGTTTTGATCACAATAGGATTGCACATATATCACTTGCATACTTTGACCTCCTTTACTGTTTGAGGTCATTACATCTGGTGAGTGGTGGCACTGATGATATATAACAGAAGGATCATCTTTCAAGATTAGATTTGTGAAAAAGGTCTCACTCCTAGTGCTGCAACCTCGTTATACATCAAATGGGAATTTTTGTCAAGCCTTTGGAAATTCTTTAAATAATCCATCATTTTTAACCTAGTGCTTCAAAGTTTTTTTTTTCCTGATGTGATTATTATACAGGATTTATATAGTGATAACCGTTTACGCAGATCTTTACAACATAAAGGCAGACAGTACAATTACAATACAGTTTAATACAGTAGGAATCATAACAGTAATAGTAATTTGTAACAATTCCAAAATAACAGCAAATAATGGTACCTTTAGTCCAGCGGCCACATGGGGTGGAGTATCAACAATTTGTCGGTCATCAGCGCTGGCTCTTTTAAGGTCAATAACAGGTGCTAGTACTGTGCTCTGTTTTGTTCTTTGAGTCTGGGGGGGAAAAAAAGCAACTATTTACCCTAATTTTGCATTCTTTATATATAAAACTATAGGCAGAGCAACATTTTTGCCATTTTTTTTTTTACTTATTTAGTTACACTTCAATAAATAGGAATTACTTTCTTCCCTACTATATTCAACATTCAAAGCAACCCTGTCACCACTGGGTCACTTTTACGCAACTATCATGTAAAACAAGATACAATACACTTATGTCCCAATTACAGCACATATTTGTCCAGTTAGATAGACTAAATACCTATTACCTCGATGCATCCCGTAATGTCAGCTCATATGTCCATGTAATAACATGCAAGCCAGTAGGAAAAACAGATGGTAAGGTACCTATAAACTTAAGCAATAAGTGTAATCTGTCGTTTCAGATTTGTACCTTTTCATTAGTTTTCTGTCTTTAAGCCACTTTTTCTTCTCTTTTGTGCCCTCTACCCAGTGCCGATCTGATGGAGGCACCTGTGCGTGCACGCTCAGGAGTTAGAACTACACAATTGCATCCTAATGCCACCTGTGTCTGCACGCACAGGAAGCCCAGCTCCTTAAACCAGCCCCACCTCTTCAGCTGCTGGTGGGGAGTCTGCTCATCCTTGCGTCAGCTGTTATAACAGTGAATAGGAGCCCATGCGCATTAGCACAAAGCATGATGGGACATGTAGTCCTAAAAGGTGGGTCACATGGATCTGGGAGCACTGTTGGATGGAAATTCATATACAAGAAAGCAAGGAAAGTTGATAACGCAGCAAATAACAGTCAGTAATATCATATGATAAAATGTTTGTTTTTGTTTTTATATGACAGATGATTGCTTCATGTAAGTAATAGATGTATTTAAAAGAAGTGTGGGTTTGGCATTTTTTGCCTATTATACTTACCTAGGTGGATGCAGCATCAGGCCGATACATCTGTCCCCCACCGCCTCTGCACTGAGAACCGAGCCACTGAAAACCGCCGATGGCTCGGTTCTCCCACCTCCCCGAGCAGCGGACTGTCAATCAGCAGCTCTCCTGCTCTGCTCCTCCACGCTCATTGGAGTGCTGAGCTGTGGAAGGGTGGAAGGCGGCCGTCTCATCGGCTCGCTGAGAGGCTGAGACTGCCATCAGTCCAGGCACCTGGCGGATCCAGACTTCCAAAGTCAGGATGACGCGGTGCCTGGACTGATCTGAGTGACATAAGCAGAGAGCAGACTTCAGACCACTCTTTACTGAAAATGTGTCACAGGAGTGCAAAACGAATTACACTCCTGTGACCCATAGGAGAAGCCCAGCCGAATGAGTTCAGGCTGGACTCCTCCTTTAATGTAAAAATGTTAGCCTTTAAAACTACTTTAAAGCAGAAATAAAGTCTACAATACTCCAGGCTAAACCCAACTAATCTTAAAAATGCTTCCTCCCTTCTCTTAACACCTAGTCTTACCTATTTTCTGCCTACTCTGGTCCAGTAGTATGATCCCATGTCAGCCAGCAGTGGCTGTATGGAAGAGGAGGGAGCATTTAACAACAGCTGGTAAAGCCTGGAGTGACGTTTCCCACAGGCTCCTATGGCCCATCTGTTGTCAGAGCTCCCTCCTCTCCCCTGCAACCACCCCTGACTACTGATCATGTGAATGGATCAGAGCTGGATGAAAACAGATAGGTATATACATCTTTCTTACCCAGGTTAGTCAGCATTAGGTGTTAAGATGGGTAAGGAAGCATTTTTATGTTTAGCCTGGAATTCTACTTTTAACTAACAGTCTGATGCCATCGAGGTCCCTTGCCGGCATCTTCTCCCTGGCTTCTTTCAGGGCCGGTCTTCAGCCATCTTGATAGGCTGGCATGGGATGATGTAACTCCCACTTACGCACAGGCATTCAGCCATCGTGGCAAACAGGAACAGTGCAGGAATGTATACTGTGTGCAATTAGAATGAGGTTTATTTTACCGCAGTAGAAGAATTGCATGTTTCTTCTGCAATAAACAACCCGCCTGCTCGCAATTCCTTAAAAAAGACTTTAGTGCCACTTTAAGCCATGGATCAGCATCACATCATTCCTTTAGGATGGGGAATCAAATTAAATATTCATGGAGGTCCACTCAGTAAAGTATTCTTCCAGCAGAGGCATGAAGTTTTTTTTCTGCCTGTAAACTCCCCTGCCGCAAAACTCCTGAAAATGCCTATAGTCGGCATGGATACATAGGCTAACATGGAGGGGAATTCACAGGCAGAGACAAGTAAAAGAAAAAAAAACTCAAACGGCTGTAGGAGTAGCTTCTTTGAGGTGCAGTGTGCATAAAGCCTATACGTTCAATGTACTAATTACATGTAAAAGGTTTGCTCTGCCAAGTAGTAAAAGGAAAAAGCGCGAGAGGAAGGAAAACCACTGCAAACAGTTCCTTACCTTTGCTTGTGTTAGAGCTGCCTTTTTGACTTGCAATTGTGACTGCAGGAGCTTAAAGTTTTTTGACCATCCTTCTGTTTTTGAATCACTAGTCTCAACTGCTAAATCGTCGTATAAAGACATGATTCTGACCTTCAAGCTAGAAAGAAAAAAAAAAAAAAAAAGCGCTGAGAATAATTATCGCAGAAGAACACCAGCTGGGAATGAACAAGGATACATTTCTTGAAGGAGAGACTAAATAGGTGAAGTTTAAAGGAAAAGTATTGCCATAGCTTTTTTGCCCATACTTCTTTTCTGGGTCACAGAAGTGCATGCAGTTTTGCTCCCCTGTGACCCAGAGTCAGCTAATAACGGGCTATTGCCTGCTATCAGCTGACGTGGCAGAGCAGCTTCAGGCTCTGGAAGTATCCCTACAATGTTGTTGGCATCCACCCAGCTTCACCTCTCAGCACACGGCTGAGAGCCAAAGCCATCCTCTCCTCTGCCCAGGGCTGCAGTGAGCAAAGACTGACTATCTCCACTTTGAGAAGACCAAGAGCTGAGTGATCAGCAGTCATGTAATAGCTCAGTTCCCAGTCTTAGAGCCAACATGGGACTGATGCTGCAGCACTGAGGCAAGTATGGAATGTTCTCCTTTAGGCTGCGTTCACACTGATGCCAGATGCGGCTCGCAGCAGGGGTCTGGTTCTTCGTTCCAGGGACGAATCCAGTCCGAATTTTTGCCTGAATTCGGCCCTGAAACAGAGCTAAAGATGAACAGGACTCATGAACTGCCACAGAGATGTGTGAATCAGCTCTCTATGGAGAGCCGGTCACAATCTCATGTCATGCGAATTGGACGCAGAGAAACACATCTGATTCGCACTAGTGTGAACCCAGCCTTAAGGGCCCTTTCACACTGGGGCGGTTTGCAGGCGCTATTGCGCTAATAATAGCGCCTGCAAAACGACCCGAAAGTGCCACTGCTTTGTATCCAGTGTGAAAGCCCTCGGGGCTTTCACACTGGAGTGGTGCGCTAGCAGGACGGGAAAAAAAGTCCTGCTAGCAGCATCTTCGGAGTGGTGAAGGAGCGGGAAAAAAAGTCCCACTAGCAGCATCTTTGGAGCAGTAAAGGAGCGGAAAAAAAGTCCTGCTAGCAGCATCTTTGGAGCGGTGAAGGAGCGGAAAAAAAGTCCTGCTAGCAGCATCTTCGGAGCGGTGAAGGAGCGGAGTGTACACCGCTCCTGCCCATTGAAATCAATGGGACAGCGCGGCTATATCCCGCTGGCAAAGCGCCTCTGCAGAGGCGCTTTGCGGTGGTTTTTAACCCTTTCTCGGCCGCTAGCAGGGGGTAAAACCGCCCCGCTAGCAGCCGAATACTGACGGTAAATCGCCGCATACAATAGCAGTGCTTTACCGCCGACGCCGCCCCCGCCCCAGTGTGAAAGGGCCTTAAAGGAATCATTCATGATGGAAATATGAGAGTGGCCACTAATGATTTCTTATGGAGTGGACTTATTTAGAGCAGTCATTCTTATTTATCCTCCACTTCTTAGCAAGTCACTGACCTGAAACATCCATGTGCAAACCTGACATTAGGATCTAAGCAGTGAAACACTCAACAGCTTGAAATCTGTAAAACACGCAAAAAAAAAAAAAAAAAAAGAAGAAGCAATGGTAGCTCCTATATTTTTATCCTAGTTACCATAAGGAAATGGTAAACTAGGGAAGCACTACTATACCCACCTTCTCATCTACAAAGTAATATACAGTAGCTCTACCTCAAACACTGGAACCTTGGCCCCTACTGACCTTACTAAATCCAGGACCCTGCATTCACTATATCTGGCCTCCCACAGTACACAGAACATGGAAATGTTATTATTTTAGTAAACATAAACTGCTAAATACTTTGTTTTTATCAGCAGTATATAGCAGTCTTGTGATTTCTATCAGAGTCTGGTCAAGCACTGGTTAAAACTTGCAGGAAGAGTTTTCATTCTCATTTGACTGTCCAATAAGGCTGCATGACCCCTGACCCTCTGAACAGTGCTGATTGGCCCTGTGCTGATCACATGTACCCTCCCAAGAAAAAAAAAACACTCTCTAGCAATAAACACTAAACTGAGCATGTGCAGAGTGCCCCCAAGGCTCTGTACTATCAGCTGATGGGTTGGGTAGAGTGGTAGAAGGGGAGGATCAGAGAAGACAGGGTCAAACAGCCTTTTTACACAATGCGCAGGATTAACCCCTTAGGTTCCACAGTGAATATAATAAGCATGCTTTACTGCATACAGACTGATTATTACAGTTTTGGGTTTAGTAACACTTTAGGTCAAACTCCAGGCAAAACTGCAGTGAGTAGGTGGCTCTTTGCAGTTTTACAAGGCAGTGCTGCTTTTTTTCCTCCAACTGTGAGTCAAGTGCCCCACGCAGCTGGTGTAGCGGTCCAGAGATTTGAAATCTTAGCTCTTTTTCCTCTTCCTTCTACAGCGCTTCCAGGACAGATCAGAGCAATTCTGATTAGTCAGCACAGGCAGAGTACTGTTCTGATCCATCCTGGAAGCCCTGCAGAAAAATAAAAGAAGAGCAGGGATTTAAACTCCACAGACTGCTAAACCAGCTGTGTGGGCACTGACGGCTCATCACTCATGGGGGTAGGTACAGCAGGGATAGGGGGCTTGGGAAGGGTGTAAAGTGTTAGTTTAGCTTTTATTTTTTTTAAAAGGTGACTTAACCCTTTAAGGTGCTCTAATACATTGTGAAAAAAATGTAGCATGCGTGCAATCCACCTGAAGGCGGTGATGTTTTGTGAACAGGGTACAAACACATCAGTCACTACACACAGTGTGAACATGCCCCTTAAAGTGGTTGTAAATGTAAAGCATTCTCTGCATTAAGATGAAAAAAATTTCAATGTCAGGTTCCACCAGCCTTCTCTTAAATACTTCACTGGATGGAGATCGGGCTCAGGCATGTGCCTGTCTGCAGCAGCGCTGTTCTACTCTCAAAAGGAGCCATTGGCTCCTGCTGCTGTCAATCAAATCCTGCTCACAGGGAGCCGGACTGACCCGCACTGTGTGCGTCAATAGATGCACACGGTATGGCTTAGGCCCACACAACTGCTCCTATAGCAAGCGCCTTGCTATGGGGGTACTCGGAAAAGAGGAGGAGGAGCCAAGACCTCCAGTGGGAGACCCCAGAAGAAAAGGATCAGGTTTATTTGTGCAACGCCATTGCACAGGGCAGGTACATATAACATGTTTGTTTTTTTCAAAAAAAAAAAATAAAAAAAAAATCTTTAGAATCACTTTAAAGTCTGTCTTTTAGTAAACATTTTTGTGGCTATATAATATATATATATAACCATAGAGGCCACAATGTTCTTATGTCCTTCAGAGATTCACCTCCTCTAGACGCAGGGTGCCAGCTGAACCTACATTTATCACAAGTACTATGCCTACATCAGGGGTAGGCAACCTTAAAGAGGTGGAGATCTACCTGAACAGGAAGTCATAGATCAACGGCACAGTGTCTCCTCCTCACACCTAATTTAAAGCTCTAACTTCCGTACTTCCATTTTGCAATCACGTGTATTGCACAGCAATCAAGGGTTTAAATCAGGTGGTGAGGAGGCAACATATCGCCTCATCACCACCTGTCAAACACTCTCGAATTGCTTTTCAGAGGAGCAGCAGTGCCTGCTGCACCAGTGAATGATCACTTAGTTGCATTTGGCAGCGGTACCCTTTGGGACTCATTAACACAAGGGTGGTAAAACCCTGTGGGTGATCTGCGAATTTACTGCCCACAATCCATACCCCCTTTAGCTGCTGAAGCAGCAGCCAAAAGGTGTACACATGCCGCAGCAGGAATTAAGCCCCTTGTTTTTGGTGGGTACTACCGCCTGCCAAATGCGACCCATTCACCTAAATAGGGCAACTCTGCAAGCGTCCCGCAACGGCATGCTTCTGCGAGGTCCAAGAGGTTAAAGCAGGTTGTGAGAAACCAACGCCTGCTTTAACCCCTTCGCTGTACTGCACAAGGTTGCATGGCACTTGCATTGTGGCCTCATTCACTTGAATGGGTCATGCTGGCCGTTGCAGCTAAAGGGAGTGCAGTTGGGGCAGGGGTGGTAAGCGCGTCTTAACTATGGGGTTTTACCATCCCCCAAACTGCAAATGAACCCTTACTGTTTTGAGCCCCCTATAAGGCTGCTTTCACACTAATGTGCTGCAGTTTACCTGCACCTTGGGTGCAGTGCATTTGCGACTTTCCGGGTTTAGCTGAGCTTTGCCATAGACTTCTATTATATCCTGTAGGTGTGGTGCACGTTCTCAAAGTGCAACAAAACTCCTGCATTCAGAAAGTACACCAAACTTGCAGAATACAATAGAAGTCTATGGCTAAGCACAGCAAACCCCCAGGAAAGCTGCAGGTACACTGCACCCGCGGTGTGGGTAAACCGCAGCACATCAGTGTGAAAGCAGCCCTATACTATTATATCGAGTGTATTACTTCACACTGACCTGAAGATCTCTTCTTTCCTGCTGCTGGCACCACTCTGGAGAACGCTGGTAGGGATAAGAGGTGGAGTGCAGTTGGTATCACTCCTCATGGGACAGGAGCCAGACCTACAGAGGGGGCATCAGCTTATGCTCCCTACTACAGCTCCAACTTTACAAGGAGTCCCTCTGCACTGCACTCTGGTGCTCTGGGATGGCAGGTCAGCGAGCCCAGACCGCGATCTAACAGTCACCTGGTGTGATCTACTGGTTGCTGACCCTCGGCCTACATGATAGTTAAATCAGAAATGAAGGCAATGTGGCGACAACACAGCATTGATTTCACAGGAGGCCATTCAGCGTTGTCACTCTACAGGAGGGGTTAGCAGGGTTCATCAGCAGGGTGAAAACAAGGTATTTACAAACTGCAACAGAATAGAAAAAGCAGCATGAGTTATGATTCTATTTGGATGTGAATAAAGGCGTCCAGTGTGGGATTGTTAGGTATAAACACTACAAGGTAGGCCAGACAACCAGCATGGCACATGATGATAAGAAGACAGAGCTGACACCATGGTGATGTACGTTCATACAACCAGCAGCCCAGGGAAGACATGACCCCAATGAGAGTCTTCTCTAACTCATAGAAAGAAAAACAGAAACAAGCAGGCGGGAGTTACAAAACAGAACCGAGCATGTCAGATAGGAGAGACAGAACACTGCACAGCACACTAGGCCGCAAAGCCCGAGGCTCGCCTAGCACACACTGCCTGGGCTGTTTGAAGCGTTACAAAGCACACTGTACCCTCCATCACTCACCTACTGTATACACATACACTCCATATAACCCCGGAGTACAGAGAGCGGCCTCCGCCGTATCAATCACATTCACTACCAGCACAACCGGAGACACCACAACGAGGCTTGCCCCGCACAGCGTGCCAGGATGTGTGCCGAGCTGACGTCGACAATGGGCGGAAGTGAAGTGGCGCCATGTTTAGACCTGGCAGGATGCGAACATGCGAGCTACTAGTTGATATTCTTCACGATTCATTTTCCTCTGCATTCTCCCTCCTTTTCTCTCTCACATCGAAGTATTATAGTATTTCTTTTTATATATAACAGATTTTTTGTGCTGCAAAAAGAATGTTTGATCCCTTTCCCCATTCTCATTTTACACATGCACAGCTGTTGTGGGCTTTGGGGTTCCAGCAAGACCCTATGGCACATCTGCAGATTTCCTGTGCATGCTGGCATGCCAGTTCAAGAGCTTGTCCTCCAGGCAGAGCCTGAGTGGCAAGAATAACAGATGTGGTGGGTGGGGCCAAAACAAAAATAATGTATTCAAGCTTATATGGGCTCCTTCCCCACATGCTGAGATAACAAATAACCTTTAGGGCCCTTTCACACTGCAGGCGGTATTGCGCTAATAATAGCACCTGCAAACCGACCTGAAAGTGCCGCTGCTTTGTCTCCAGTGTGAAAGCCCCGAGGGCTTTCACACTGGAGCGGTGCGCTGGCAGGACGGGAAAAAAAGTCCTGCCAGCAGCATCTTTGGAGTGGGGAAGGAGCGGTGTATTCACCGCTCCTTCCCCGCTCCTGCCCATTGAGGCGCTTTGCGATGGTTTTTAACCCTTTCTCGGCCGCTAGCGGGGCGGCTAGCGGCCATGTACCGACGGTAAAGCGCCGCTAACAATACTTTTTGCACTCTGACCCAAACCACTGTCATTGCAGACAGAAAGAAAACATTGTCATTGTGACATGACCTAAGAGCACAATTCCAGACAACTTAGCCAAGGTCACTTTTGGAATAACATATAGAAAACAATTGACAGCTTTCATTACAGAGGAGGCCTCATGAAGCACTGCGGCTTCCACATACACATACCAGCCACTTTATTAGGTATACCTTGCTGGTACCAGGTTGGACCCCCTTTTGCCTTCAGAACTTCCTTAATTCTTCGTGGCATAGATTCAACAAGGTGTTGGAAACATTCCTCCGAGATTTTGGTCCATACTGACATGATAGCATCACGCAGTTGCTGCAGATTTGTGGGCTGCACATCCATGGTGCAAATCTCCTGTTCCACCTAGGGTTGCCACCTTTTCATTAAGCCAAACCCGAACACTTTAGCGGCACACAGCATTTAAAAAAAAAAATTCCAGTATACTCTATAATAGGATTCTAAAAGACTTGGGACACCTTTGGGTTAGTCCGTCCCCCGGTATAACCTCCCCCCAGGTCAGTCTGTGGCCCAGTACATGTTCTTAAATCAGTCTGTTTCCCAGTATTATTCCCCCCCCCAGGTCAGTCTGTACCCCAGTACATTCTCCCCAGGTCAGTCTGTCCCCTGTGTAATTCCCCCCAGGTCAGTCTGTCCCCCAGTATAATCTCCCCAAGTCAGTCTGTCTCCCAGTATAATCCTTCCCAGGTCAGTCTATCTCCCAGTGTAATCCCCCCAGGTAATTCTGTTCCCCTGTGTAATCCCCCCAGGTCAGTCTGTCCCCCAGTATAATCCCTCCAGAGCAGTCTGTTTCCCAGTATAATTCCCCCAGATCAGTCTGTTTCCCAGTATAATCCCCCCAGATCAGTCTGTCTCCCAGTACATCCCCTCAAGTCTGTTTCTCAGTATTATCCCCCCCCCCCCAGGTCAGTCTGTACAGCTCAATGACGGCTTTAAGTCTTTTGTGGTATTTGTGGATGAGGCTCTTTATCTTCTCAGATGGTAAAGCTGCCCATTTCTCTGGGCAAAAAGCCTCCAGTTCTTGTAAATTCTTGGGCTGTCTTGCATGAACTGCATATTTGAGATCTCCCCAGAGTGGCTCAATGATATTGAGGTCAGGAGACTGAGATGGCCACTCCAGAACCTTCACTTTATTCTGCTGTAGCCAATGGCAGGATGACTTGGCCTTGTGTTTTGGTTTATTGTCATGTTGGAATGTCCAAGTACGTCCCATGTGCAGCTTCCTGGCTGATGAATGCAAATGTTCCTCCAGTATTCTTTGATAACATACTGCATTCATCGTGCCATCAATTGACCAAATTTCCTGTGCCTTTGTAGCTCACACATACCCAAAACATCAGCGATCCACCTCCGTGTTTCACAGTAGGAATGGTGTACCTTTCATCATAGGCCTTGTTGACTCCTCTCCAAATGTAGCATTTATGGTTGTGGCCAAAAAGCTCAATTTTGGTCTCATCACTCCAAATGCTTTTGTGCCAGAAGGTTTGAGGACTGTCTCTGTACTGTTTAGCATATTGTAAGCGGGATACTTTGTGGCATTTGCTTAGTAATGGCTTTCTTCTGGCGACTCGACCATGCAGCCCATCTTTCTTCAAGTGCCTCCTAATTGTGCATCTTGAAACAGCCACACCACATGTTTTCAGAGAGTCCTGTATTTCACCTGTATTTCACCTGTTTGTGGGTTTTTCTTTGCATCCCAAACAATTTTCTTGGCAGTTGTGGCTGAAATTTTAGTTAGTCTACCTGACCGTGGTTTGGTTTCAACAGAACCCCTCATTTTCCACTTCTTGGTTAGAGTTTGAACACTGCTGATTGGCATTCTCAATTCCTAGGATATCTTTTTATATCCCTTTCCTGTTTTATACAGTTCAACTACCTTTTCCAGCAAATCCTTTGACAATTCTCTTGCTTTCCCCATGGCTCAGAAACCAGAAACGTCAGTGCAACACTGGATGAAAGATGCAAGGGTCTGTCAGGAGTCCAGAAACTCATTGACCTTATATACACACACACTAATTACAAGCAAACAGATCAGAGGTGAGGATGGTTACCTTTAAAAGCCATTCAAACCCCTTTGTGTCAACTTGTGTGCATGTTATCAGGCCAAAATCACCAGGGTATGTAAACTTTTGATCAGGGTCATTTGGGTAGTTTCTGTTGCCATTATGATTTAAAAAAGAGTAAACACAGTTGATTGATAATAAATGGCTTCAGCCAAACACTAACCATGAGTGATAGAAATGTTTTTGTGTTATCATTCATATTCTCCGAAAAATGGCCAAGAAATCATAAATTCTGCCAGGGTATGTAAACTTATGAGCACAACTGTATATGCTCCAACCTCTTAAATATAGAGTTAGGACATCAGTATACAGATGTGCCTTCACAAGACACTGCAGCTTCCACATATATTTGCAAATGTGCACAACTAAACCCCCTCTGTTTGGTGAATCGTTAGCCAGGGTCAATTTGGTTTTCTTGCAGGCTAGCTGGTAAGTGTGCTGGGAAATTTTCTGTTTGTGATTTACAACTTTCATTGTTGCTGGCTCCTGCTATCTCAGTGCTGCTTCCTTAAACTTCTGGTCTTTAAAGGAAAGATTTAAAGCATTACTAAAAGTGATTTTTTTTCATAAGGGTTATACCCTTTGACAGTTTTTTTTTGCCATCTGTGTCCCATTGGAGAGATTTCCCTTCACTTCCTCTCTCAAAGCCAAAACAGGAAGTGAGAAGAAATCCCTGGCTGTTATTAGGCTCACCATATATACTGGACAACAACAAAGTTACAGTAAGTTAGTTCATAAATTCATAGAAAGTTGATCCATAAATTATTCAACCTTCCTATAGGAGCAACTTGGATCATGCTTTTTTATGGTGTCCATTGGAACAACTGCAGGTTTAGGATATCTTTCCTTTGGTAAAACCCAGTAGTAGTTTTTTCTTGATAACAATCACAACCATGAATAACTGTGCTGTTTTCTGAGATGTCCATTGAGTAAGGGAGAAAATAGAGGCATTTTAAATAGGTCCCAACTTATGAGAACGCCTGTTTTTACCATGCAAACCATCGGGTAAAATGAATATAGAGAATAAATATTTTATTGAATAGCAAATGCTGAAAACGTCCTACATTTGGGATTTGCTCATGAATTGAATTTCAGTATCATTATTTCAGAAACCAATTGATTATATAAACTTATAAAATATATTTCCTATCCTTTAGAACCACTTTAAATGAATGAAAGGTTCACCAGCTTCTCATATGATACCAAGGACCAGCAGGACATCCAGTGTATCCCCCTTCTCTACCAGGCTAAACAGGAGCCACCGTCCACTGCTCTCCACCACTTCACCAGTTATGTCCCAGATTCACCACTTTTTTAATCCTCAGTTAAAGCCAACCATTTAAAACATCTTCATAGTGACGTAAGTATTTAAAATCAGAAAGCACTTTACTTAAAATGTACGCACAAAAACACAAACAGTGCACAAACCCTCCTTAGAATCAAAGATACAGCACCTACAGGTGCGCCTGTATATGACGTCACTTACGCTCAACACATTTCGTCATTCAACTTCTTCAAGTTTTGGCATCGGACCCGGGAACCAACATTAAATATACCATTTGGTCTACATGTCACGCTAGTACTTCTGCCCTTACTCCAATCCATTTACAGCAGCAAATTACATGGGAAAAGTGGTTGTTAACCCACTTGGTGCTGTTTTTACCATCCTCCCTGTAATATTAAATAATGTGCTGCACTGCATGTGCTTTCTAAAACATCTGCTGCTAAATACCTCATTTTATAGCGCCAATCAGCGCTTATGTGTCTGGCGATCTCTCTCCTCTCTTGAGCTGACAGGAAAGTGGGCGGAGCCAAGAAACCCTCGCTGACGCCAGCCGGGAGGAGGAAAGTAGAAGAGGAGAGAGACGGACGGTCACATGACCGCTCACCGCTGCTATAGAATTAGGTATTTAGCGGCGGATTTTTTTGAAAACACATGCAGTGCAGCACATAATTTAAAATTGCAGAGAGGATGGTAGCAACAAGTATATGTTATGATAACAGCAGGGGTGGGGCAGTCCTGGTACTAGCTGACAGGCAGAGAGTTGAGGGGGGAGGAGGACACAGGACAGCAGGCTGCGGATAACAGAGGCATGTAAACTGACCACGGTGTCAGGGCTTAGCAGCCATGATGCACCGTGGTCAGTTTACATAGGGGAGGGCAGAAACTGGCAGGATCAGCCAGGTTTTTTAGGTGTTACAGGGGAGCAAATGACACAGCACAAGCACTGTGCTGTAAGAAATGCTTTAAAGGAACAGGATCCACTTTTTTTTTTTGGGGGGGGGCTTAACAAACACTTTAAGTATAATATATAAAATCGTTTTCTATATAAAAATGTACTCAGTTGAGAATCAGCACCACATCCCGAGATAAAGATATACAAAAAGAAAATAAATTGGGACTTTATAAGTGCTGAAACCTCCTCCTAGAATAGCTAATCATACAGCATGATATTTTAAAACATTCATTTTATTATATATAGATTAAAATGTGTCTATTAAAGAAAATAGACATCTCTTAAAAGCAAAGAATACACAGCATAACTCTTGTTAAATACACACACTCCCCCCTCTTCAAAAATATGGTAAATTCTCCAAGGACAGGTATAGTAATCAATCATGGAAGAACCATGCAGAGCAATGAATCACATATAGGAGGAGATACACAACCCGGACCATTTTATTAGAAGATCCTGTCCTTGGAGGATTTAGCATATTTTTGAACAGGGGGGAGTGTGTGTATTTAACAAGAGTTATGCTGTGTATTCTTTGCTTTTAAGAGATGTCTATTTTCTTTAATAGACACATTTTAAATGATATATAATAAATTTAATATTTTAAAATATCATGTTGTATGATTAGTTATTCTAGGAGGAGGTTTCAGCACTTCTAAAGTCCCATTTTCTTTTTGCATATAAAGTAACATACCCCTAATGGTGCCAATGCCTATAAATATAATAAATAAATACATGTAGCAGGGAGCTGGCTATCTTACCTGCAGTATCAGAAGGCACTCTGCAACATTGTTGCAGTGAGACTGTTTCCCTCTAGTGCCAGCTAAGAGCCGGTTCACACTGAGGCAGCACAACTTGCAGCGCGACTGCCTCAGGCGACCTGGACACGACAGCAGCGGCGACTTGCAAAACGACTTCTATATAGAAGTCAATGCAAGTCATCCCCAAAGTAGTACAGAAACCTGTTCCTAAAGTCGGAGTGACTTGAGTCGCTCCTATTAGAACGGTTCCATTGTACAGAATGGAACGTGACTTGTCAGGTGCTAAGTCGCCTGACAAGTCGTCCCAGTGTGAAGCAGCTCTAAACTCTGTGTCATCACATCTTGTCAGCAGAGTGATTAACACTAGGAAGCAAAGCATACAGGGATTTGTAGTTCCAGGACTCAAGTTTCACATTCAGATTAACCTGTATGGAACTACAACAGCCAGCATGCTTTGGAGAAAAGGGAACTAGAGACTCCATCTTGCTGATTTCTCAGACTACACGAGGCAGAGGAAGAGATTAGACCTAAGGAGAGGGTCTGTCTCCCAGGTCACTCCACTGCGTGATTTCAGACATCCACAGCCAGTCAGGACATCCAGCCTGAGAGAGGTGGATCTCAGGTGCATATCCAGACACACCTGCACCGATGGTGTGAAGCGTTCCTGTGTGAGGTGACGAGTCTGGTCACTAGAAGAGCCCGCCTGTTCTAGGACATTTGTTTGGGCCTTGACCGCAGGATTGGGTGAGAGGGCTTTTGCCCATTTGCAGGAAACAAGGACACTGCACACAGATAGAGTTGTATGGTCACCGCATGCAGACATCATTGCTCTTAGTCACCTTGCTGACACCTGTAGTGCCACAGGACACAACGCCATTCAGATACAAAGACATTGTATACAGACACCATTGTCCTTTCACCTTGCTGAGGAAGATCCTGCATTCTTTACTTGATAATCCAGTTGTGTTGTTTGGCCCTGTTATTCAGGAGATTAAGTGCACCAACGAGACTGGCTAGCTGAAGATACAAAGCCACATCTTTCTTCAAAGGGCCTGAAGCTACTAGTGCCATATAGGCCCGCGCACACATACTCAGGGCTCTGTATATGCAGTGGGTATGTGGGGCAGTTTATCTGGGAAGCTAATCAAATTAAATAGTGAATTGAATACAGTGTTTGTAGTTGGGCCTGTGGTGTCAGGAGACAGAAGAGAGAGGTCTGACATAAAGATGGTCAGTCTTCTGCTCTCCTCCTGCCTGGGCTCATAGAGCCACATTTAAGTAGAGGTAACCAATCCGATATAAAGTGTCATATTGTGATTTATTTGCCATTTAAGTGTGCCTCTGCTCTTGGGGTTATTCTCAGGTTTGGGATCCCCTGAAAGCAGCCTGAATATAGTATTGAGCTACATTGCTCTTAATTTCAGTTATTGCTCTACAGTTGATTACTTGAATATATATATATACTGTTACTTTCTGTTACTTTTCCACAGAAATATTGCAGTAAAGACAATTTCTGTGTTTTATCATAACGTGTGTGTTTCTTATTGGTCATTGCACTTACACTATTACCAGGTGTGCCAAGAACAGCAGAGACTGTTATTGGGGTTGAGAGGCAGAGTACGCAACAAACATACTTAAGCGGCTCCTGCAGGGGTAGCGCTACATACAAAAAACAATAACAACTTATAAAAAAAGAACTGATCTGGAAATATATAAATATACCCTCCCCATCTAGTGGTCAAAAGCTATTACTACATCCTTTCTAAACGAATAGGGGTCATGTTCATTAAAGTGGATGTAAACCCAATGTCATCCTTTCTAAACTACTGCCATAGGGGTTATCTATAAGGATATACACACCTCCTGCATTTATCTTTACCTGTCAAATGTCTCCCCTCTGTCTGTTATGAGCCCCAAAAAACTGCAGATTCTGTGGGTGGGTCTGTTGTCTGGAGCTCGGTGGGTGGAGTTGTGATGTCAGTAGACTCCCCGCCCACCTCTACACTCCCCTTGTCAATATGCATTTTCTCCTGTGTATTTCTAACTGAACTTCTGCTATGATCTCTAACATCCAGTGAAAAGACAGGAAAGTAACCACATGACTTCAGCATGCCAAATCATGGTGAGGTGTGGAACAGCCAATCCTTGCAGAGCTGCTGAAGAAAGGAGTGGGGGAGGGAATTAAAAAATAATGCCTGTGTCTTAGGCTAGTGCATGAGATGTAAATCAACTGTCACTCACAGCAAGGGGGAGGATTTGACAAAGTTTTTCTCAGTTTGTCAAGATTTTTCTCACTGAACAATAAAAGGGGATTGCTCAGAGATGGATTAACTCTGTGTGGCAAGACTGGGCTCAAATGATAGGAAATCTTATACTCTACAGCAGGGATCTTCAAACTACGGCCCTCCAGCTGTTGCAGAACTACACATCCCAAGTAGCATTGTAAAACTCTGACATTCACAGACATGGCTAGGCATGATGAGAATTGTAGTTCCTGAACAACTGGAGGGCCATAGTTTGAAGACCCTTGCTCTACAGTATGATATCAAAAAAAAAAAAAAAAAAAAAAAAAGTTTCGGGTTTATTTCCACTTTAAAACCATACATCCTTCAGAAATTCAAGTACTGTACAGCATACCTTAAGCAAAACTGAATGCTAACAATAAATTAAAAATACTCTAAAAATGATAAAAAAAGTCTAATCCAACTACCTTCAAAAATTAGAAAAAAAGCAGTTTAAATCTATCTCCACATTTAAACCTTTCGGTTGCATGTAGTCTAACTCATAAATCTATCTCAGGGGTCTTCAAACTATGGCCCTCCAGTTGATCAGGAACTACAATTCCCATCATGCCTAGTTTATGTCTGTGAATGTCAGTGTCTTACAATGCCTCATGGGATGTGTAGTTCCACAACAGCTGGAGGGCCGTAGTTTGAGGATCCCTGATCTATCTAGTCTAGTTCTGGGATATCTCCCCTTTCTTGTTCACGCCCCTCCAGTGTCACTTAATCGTGTTAGTCCTGTAGACCTTCAATTGTCCAGGATCTCTATTATGATATATAAAAAGTGTTTCAAGACACTTTGATATTTGCACCCTTTCCTTATATTCTGGATCTGTTCTCCTATTTTTATATTTAACTTTCAAGTCATCCAGCCCACGGCCATTAACGGCCACATGAGCACTCCAAGAGATATGTGAAATGCATGGTGTTACACGAAAGTACATTTTTAATTCTACACTCCCTATTCGTGTTATCAGAACTGAAACCTTTCATTTTTCCTCCAGCTATACTTTGGGTGGATATACAAGCTTTATATCACTAGCATGGATAGAACACTACCAGATCAATATCAAATCATTCCTCACCCTAGGGGGTTTTTCCTCAAATTAAGCATGCTAATTTAAATAATTGTTTTTTTTTTTCTTTGTATCATTGTTTCCAAAATTCTGTCTTTTGTAGAACAGGCCTTTGCCTCTTAATACTGTTCTCCACCTCTTTGTAATGACTAATACATACCTCCCAACATTTTGAGATGGAAATGAGGGACACCTACTAACAAATGTATGTAGGCATAGGATACGCCCCCTGCCACACGCCCTTAAATGAGAATTAACAAAAAAAAGGTTATTTAAATCCACAAGGACTTTTTTTACCACTACTTTTCCCAAATTGGATGAAAGGTTTAGCACTGGGAAACACTTTTTGAAAGATAAAACGTGGATTTTATATACAACTATATAGGTCAGACCAAAATGAGGGACAAATGAGGTGGAATGAGGGACAGAGCGACATTGCTCCAAATCAGGGACAGTCCCTCCAAATCAGGGATGGTTGGGAGCTGTGCTAATATTGTCTAAGACAAAAGCAAAATACAGCGCTCTACGCCGAGAACTGAGCAATTAAAGACCACTGAATGCTTATTTATCGGGTCCGCTCTGTGCAGAGAGCGGTGACTGTCATTACTCTCTGCTCTGCCCCCCCAGCGCTCACTGGAATTCCAGCCTGTGGAGTGGGTGGGAACAGCTGGCTCAGGCTCTAAGCAGCAAGATGAGAGGCTGAGCCAGCAGCCGGTCAGGCATCTGGGCAGATCCTGACATTATTGTCTGTATCCCTGTAGAGCCTGGAGCCGCTCTGTGATGTCAGCTAAAGCCCGCTGTTGGCCGAATCTGGGTCACAGGAGTGCCAAACTAAGTTTAGAGAGGTAAGAGGTTTGGACATACTTCTCCTTTAAAGCTGAACTTTAGGTATTACAGTCGTTACATTGGTCTAGCCTCGACTTTTCTTTTTTTCACAAATTTCCCTATAATTTCATCAGTCAAAGAGAGAGTCTTCAAATTTGCTACAGTTCCAAATGGTGTGAATAAAAGTCCAGCATCAGAATGTAGAGGATGATGTCTTATTTGGCATGTTGAATACTTGGGTAGTGTAAAACAAGATGTAGGCTAATGGACTTTGCACTTTGTCTTCTGTAATCCTAAAGTGCTTGGCATCATCAAAGGCATTCCACTCTTTAGTCCCAGGATGCTTGCAGTATGCAGTGTAATGGCCAGACTCAAGCTCTCCAGAATGGTTCTATGAAAAAAAGAAATAATTTATTCCATTTATTATGCCATCTCTGTATATTGGTATCACTAGATAGGTATTGATTTGTTTTGTTTTTAGTTTTGTGTACCTGTTCTGGGTATCTGGGGTATGTAGAATGTAACCATTTTTAGTAGGATACCCTTCGTGTATAACTTTGATATTACTTAGATGTATGCCAATGTCTACCAACATATATGGTAGGTGCATTATGTGTGGATTTATGGGATTGTCTTTATAACATCATAACAATCTGAGCATCTCTGTGGGTTTTTACAATCCTTTATCCATAATCTGTATAGTAAAATATCATTTATTTACATCAACACAGTTAACAACCACATTAAGATTGATTTCTTTGTTTAAAATGGAAAATGAAATGTATGTGTGTTGCTGAACCTAATAAATTTGTTAGCAATAAGATACAGATTTCTTGATGATTGTTGTGAATTTTGTGGGTGACAATCGGAGGTATAGGTTGGGACTTTACCTAGTTCAGGAAGTGAGAAAGCTAGATTTGCAGTTCTGCAAAGAGATAACATGTACAAGTGGTAGGGAGAATGCTGAGACCAATAGTTTACATAGATAATGACAAAGTCAGTACAGCATGCAGGGACTTGTAGTTCTACAAAGACAGCAGAGATGTCTGTAGTACTGAGACTTTGCTAGATCTTTTTATAAATACTGAGATTTCAGTGTGTGATTTTTGGTCTATTTAGCGTGGTGTGTGGTATCGCCATCAATATATGGAACAAGAGTTGCACTTCTTCAAATTTGAGAGACCACTAGACCTTGCCTAAACTTGTACTAGAAGTACTGAGACTGTAAAAAATGTCACAGATGTATGATAGGACTTGTACAGACAGGAGAAATGCATGTAGGGTATACTGGTACTAGCAGTGCTACAGTAACCAACAATTTCACAATGGGGTATGAGGGATTTTGTGCTTCAGAACCAAAATTGAGATCAGCAGGGTAGGCGTATTGTGGGGATTTAGATTCAAGAGGTACAACCATGTGAAATCATGGGTCATGTAGGTGTACAGGGACAGAAGAGATGCCAGTGTGACATGGAGGGGTGTTCAATTATTACTTAGGGACTACAATAATTGCAAAGTGTGTGTGGTTCTCTTAGGTCGAACAATCTCCACTACAGGAATGCCCCAGCTAATGGAAATTCAACTAAACGTATCCATGTACACTATTGGTGTCCTCTAATGACAACAGTCAGGAAGGTGAATAGGGCAAGCTAGGGATAATAAACATGCAGTGTTTGCTGGTTTCTTCTACACATTGGCAGTAGGTATATTTGTCAATGCATCATAGTTACATATAGTTACATAGTCAGTTTGAAAAAAGACACATGTCCATTTAGTTAAGCCAATAGAGAAAAAATAGCCTCCATATGCAGAACTCTATACCCACAGTTGGCCCAGAGGAAGGAAAAACCCCAAAAAAGCATGATTCAGCGAGGGAATAAAATACTTCCTGATCTCCAAAGGCAATTGGATATTCCCTGCATCAACTAGTGCTTGCTTTAGTGGAATGATGGAATGTAATTTTTTTCTAAATGTTAATACTTCTACCCTTATCTAGACTGTATGGCTATCACTTTTTGGTATATTAACCAGTTGAAGACTTTTGGGTCTACAAGGTAAACTAAAAAAAAAAAACTTAGGGTGTCCTTTATAGTCCCAGGGCAACCTTCCCTGGCATGCCTACTCTCAGCAATGTGCCTCAGGAGCAAGTGCTGACAGCAGCTCCCGTGTAAACGAAGTCTGCAAACCTAGGGCTTTCCAAAGACAAAAATCTTGAAGAGGCAAATACTGAAATACAATGAGGGGAAATGAACAAAACTAGTGCAATTTGGAGGTGATGCCCCTGGTACTACATTGTGGGAGATATTAATCAAATGCCCTGTGCCATAATAGAAAATTGCTAGTTTACAAATGAAAATTTACACACAGAGTCACAACATGACTGATATACTATGAGCAGTATCAGAATGTACATTGCATTCAGATGCATACTTTTATCCATAATAAATCTGTAAACACTTGTAAGTGATCATGTTGGGACTGCATGGAAAACACCCAGAAAAATAATACAGGTTATTTTTTGGGTTAAAAAATAACCAGTATAAAATCTGAGTCAACCATCACAATGGTTGACTCAGAATTTGGTGTATAACTTCCAGGGGATCTAATGCATTTATAGAATGTAACATCCCACATGAAAGTACTTGCCTAAAAGCAAGTTTCTATTTTTCTGCCCTCTGAGTATACAGTACACTTATTAATTAACTTTAAGACTTGTACACTTGTACTTACCACAACAGAATATAGGTGGTATTCTGGGGGTTTAACGTTATACGATGTTACGAATGGAGATGTGTCTAAATTGGTCAACGGAAAAGTTACATTGGTTTTCAGCTTCCTTCTTACCCGGCCCTGATGTTCAAACCTGAAAAATACTGAGATGTTAGATGAATGCAGAACAGTTTATTGCATAATTGCATGATTCAGGGTACTTTCCCAAACTGCTGCCGTTCTCCCTGTTGGCCAGGACTATACTTTTATGCCGCGTACACACGGTCGGACTTTTCGTCTACAAAAGTCCAACGGACGCTGACGGACTAAAGCTGGCTGGTAATCCGATCGTGTGTGGGCTTCTCCGGACTTTCAACGTACTTTTTTAGCCTCAAATCCGACGTACTTTAGATTTAAAACATGCTTCAAATCTTTACGTCGTAACTACGACGGACCCCGAAATCCGCTCGTCTGTGTGCTAGTCCGACGGACAAAAACCCACGCTAGGGCAGCTATTGGCTACTGGCTATGAACTTCCTTATTTTAGTCTGGTGTACGTCATCACGTACGAATCCATCGGACTTTTGTGTGATCGTGTGTAGGCAAGTCCGTTCGTTAGAAAGTCTGCCACAAGTCCGCCGCAAGTCTGCCGAAAGTCCTCCGGAAGTCTGTTGGACAGGCTGTCGGACTTTTGTAGCTGAAAAGTCCGACCGTGTGTACGCGGCATTACTGTTGGGTTGACATTACACTGCATGAAAGTTCTGGCTTTTTTCAGTGTGGATTCGGTTCCGACACCTATCACACCATTGCCCCTCTGCATGTCGTTGGTGGCCCCCTCCAAGTGGCATTACCTGGTTCAAACCATCCCTGCCCCCCAGGAACGCAGCTGACTACAGGTCACACTAATTATGATTATTATTACTATACAGGATTCATATAGCGCTAAGAGTTTGCGCAGCGCTTTACAACATGAGGGCAGACAGTACAGTTACAATACAGTAAAATACAAGAGGGTTAAGAGAGCCCTGCTCATAAAAGCTTACAAAATAATAGTATGGGGCAAGTGAAACAAAATGTAATAACTGTAGGGGATGAGCTGATGGAAGAGTTAAAAGTTCAGTTTTCAGTTGGAGACGTAATAGGCTTTCCTAAACATATGTGTTTTCGGGGAGTGCCTAAAGGTGGCCAGAGAGGAGATAGCCAGACAGATTGAAGTAGAGTTCCAAAAAAATGGGAGAGACTCTGGAAAAGTCCTGGAGATGAGCATGGGAGGAGGAGACCAGAGAGCTAGAGAGCAGGAGATCCTAAGAAGAGGAGAGAGGGCGGTTTGTGTGATATTTGGAGACAAGACTGGTGATGTAGCTCAGAATTGTGAATGGCTTTTTTATGTTGCTGTTAGTACTTTGAATTTAATTCACTGGGCAATCGGAAGCCAGTGGAGGGAATGGCAGAGAGAGGTGGCAGACGCTGAGTGGTTGGTAAGGTAGATGAGTGTGGCAGCAGAATTTGTGATAGACTGAAGGGGGTATAGCCTATGGAGAGGTAGGCCTATGAGAAGGAAGTTGTGAGTGAATGAGTAGCTTGGTGGTTTCATTAGTTAAAAAGTGGCGATGTTTAGAGATGTTAAGGAGGTGAAGTCGACAAGCTTTTGACAGTGAATGGATTTGGGGTTAAAGGACAGATCAGAACCTAAGATTACATCTAGTTCCCTGGCATGAGTAAGGAAGGACTGATAGTTGTATTATTAAAAGTTATTAATACAAGTCAGGGACAAGGGCATGAGCAGGGGGAAATATTACCAACTCGGTTTTAGGAAGATTTGAAGGAGTTGGGTGGAAACTTGTCGGACTGACAGTGACTTCATCCTATCAGATGCAGTCACTGTTCAGGTATTCAAGCAGCTGGTGGTTTTACAAATGCTTTAATACAATAGTCAGCAGCAATCTTTGCAAAACAATCTATGGATGTATGTCTAGCCTGTTCCACACCCACTCCAATTGGGGTTGCCACAGTCCGGGATTTAATTCATGTGTCTGGGTTTTAGGCAGACTGAGACCCAGACACATTATTCAGACTGGGCTGTGGCTCCCCAAGTAACCAAAATAGCCACACACAAATTTGTTGCCAACCGGGAGTTGTGGGTGGCTGTCTGGGGGCAGGTTCGGCATCACTGGGGGGTAGGGCCAGCAAGAGCAATTAGGCCACACCCACTGCTTGCTGCAGCTTGCTATGTGCACTGCAATATTACTCTCCCAGGTGCACCCAAAGGGGTCCCAGGCTGCTAAAGTGTTCGGGTTTGGCTTGAAGAAAAGGCAGAAACAATAACTCCAATCCATAGCATTAAAAGTTAATATGGAATTTATGTAGCCTGCCCAATTTAGAAAATACCTCTTTAAATGTAGAATTAAAATCTTTGGTGGTTTGCTTATCTTCACTTCAACTGTAGCATCCTGTTTGGTTTTACAGTACCAGCAGAATACCTTATCTGTACTGGTCAACATGGCTTGTTGGAAGAAGCTCTTTAGGCATTGCTGTAAAAAAGAACACACTTCAAAGTATAACTAAAGGCAAAACTTTGTTTTCGTTTTGTATAGAATGGAAATGAATTAGAACACCTTTTAGGTATTATTGCTACATCTGCCCTCATAAGGGAGATTCGCCCTCTCTATTTGTCCTGTTTACTATTACCATCAAAGAATAGCACTAGAGGGGAAATATTCTAATGAGGACACTAGTTCTGTTATTTGAAGCACCATACATTTGCACTTTTATTAATGAATTGATATTTATTTATTTGCTTTTTATGAATTTGCAGTATATTGTTGCTGTATATACTATATATTTATGATTTGGGTAAACAATAGTAATTTTTTAGCTTTATGAGAACAATATCCCTATTGTGTATGCATTGATATCCATATCGAGCATAACTATATGACTCTTTGTGCTGACTTGCCTAAAACTGACAGATTGTGGGAGCAATGGATGATTGATATCCCAACATTAGATCAGGAGGACTGTCTTGAGGACTGTCCTAAGCTTTTTATCTTATTTAGAGATAAACTAATTCACACTAAATTTTTGCATAGGATGTACTTTACCCCTCAACTGTATGTCAGGTAATGGTATTTAATCAAACATACTGTAGGCTAGTAATAGATAACTAACAGCCTTATGCCCCGTACACACGATCGGACATTGATCGGACATTCCGACAACAAAATCTATGGATTTTTTCAAACGGATGTTGGCTCAAACTTGTCTTGCATACACACGGTCGCACAAAGTTGTTGGAAAATCCGATTGTTCTGAACGCGGTGACGTAAAACACGTACGTCGGGACTATAAACGGGGCAGTAGCCAATAGCGTTCATCTCTTAATTTATTCTGAGCATACGTGGCACTTTGTGCGTCGGATTTGTGTACACACGATCGGAATTTCTGACAACGGATTTTGTTGTCGGAAAATTTTATAGCAAGCTCTCAAACTTTGTGTGTCGGAAACTCCTATGGAAAATGTGTGATGGAGCCTACATACGGTCGGAATTTCCGCCAACAAGGTCCTATCACACATTTTCCATCATAAAATCCTATCGTGTGTACAGGGCATTACACTTTCCGAAAATAAATGGGCTTTTTGCAATGATTTTGAGTCATGTAACAGTAGATATTTTTATATTACCATCAAAGATGCTCCATTTCCAGAAGGTATGGGAAGCGACAGTACAGTAAAAATGTCCTCCTTGTAACTTCTTCTTCCACACTCCATACAAATTGTTGTCTGGCTAAGAACCCCTTGGAACAAGCGCGTGATTGGAGTATTGGAAGCATTCCTTATGGTATGCCTGATAATGATACCTTTCACCATGTTAGAGGATTTGTTTTTGGTAGTCTGAAAAAGAGAGGTGGCTTTAGATTATTGCCTATATAGAACCATCTTTTTTTTAGAGCGGCTATATCAAAATTTATGACAGCTTTTATTACGTCCAACATTCAGGGTGCCTGTGACTTAAAGATAGTCTGGCAGGATCTCTTTAAACATATCACTATATCTTACCTATGTAGCAACCCTACTTTATACAGCTGAGTCTCTGTTTAAATTTAGAATGTATTACAGCTAGACTGTTTCTAGCCTGAGCTGATGTATTCTGGTTCTGTACCCAAGGATCAGTGTTAGTCCCAAGACCAGTGTTAGTTCCAGGGCAGGAACATCACTGAGCATGAGGTTGCACAGATATACATTGTTGAGGTCCAGCACAGGTCCCAGGGGTTGGATGACAGTAGCCTGCAATGCTTGATAGCAAGGAATTTTGGTTGAGACTGCTAAAAGGCAAGCTGACAAGGTATATCATTTTTGACAATATGCCCCATTCCTTTCTTTGTTTGTACTTTATTACAAGCCTCAATTGAGCTTTTTAATAAGCAGAAAAAAAAACACTTAGACCCATACATACTATACAACGTTTGTTGTCTGATTTCCTTTAGATTTACCAAAACCATGTGGTGCAAGAAAAGGAAAAATACCGCACTTTGAGCATAAAACTAAAATAAAAGTGCAGCTGCAACAAAAAAGCACAAATATCAGTGTAGCAAACAAGAACAAAGAAAATAATAAGTGTACTTGCAGTATAATGATAATCCAATAATAGTGAATCATATGTGAAAAAAATATTTAAATCACAAAGTGATGATGAAAGTTCTTAAATTATTAAAACATAAATAAAAGTCCATTCATAAATGAAAGTTCAGTGAAGAAAAGATTATGTGAATCCAATGAACGGGATTCCCACATCCAAAATTCAATCACCTCAACCTACATGAGAGGGAAGGTGGAAGGGCGAGATGTGAGAGGAACTTCCAGACTCCAGGTGCATCCAGGCAACAGTAAGATTGAATGCTTACCAGAGTTGGTGGACCTCCTCTGTGGCAAGGTCAGACACGCAGGCAGACACAACCCTCTGCAGGGATAAGCGGACTTCCACGCCAGGATTCTCAGATGTTTGTAGTATTCCTAGGGCAGGCAGGTCACTCTGCAAAGAACTCACTGGTCTGAAGGGCCGTGAGTATAGAAGAAAAAGCTCAGATAGTGTAGTATAGATAAAAAAGCCTTTTATTGCTCACACATGTGGGGAACACTCCTCAGCCATAAAACATGTTAAAAAGCCGGCAAAATAAAACAGTAGCGAACACCCGTGTACAAACATAGGGCTTTCGACGTGATGGTGTATAGTGCATAGCCACGCCCTACATATTTCGTCATAAATGACGTCTTCAAAGGGGAGTGGACCTGGAGTCTGGAAGTTCCTCTCACATCTCGCCCTTCCACCTTCCCTCTCATGTGGGTTGAGCTGGTTGAATTTTGGATGTGGGATTCCCGTTCATTGGATTCACATAATCTTTTCTTCACTGAACCTTCATTTATGAATGGACTTTTATTTATGTTTTAATATTTTAAGAACTTTCACCATCACTTTGTGATTTAAATATTTTTTTCACATATGATTCACTATTATTGGATTATCATTATACTGCAAGCACACTTATTATTTTCTTTGTTCATGTAGTGCAAGGGCCTGCCTGATTGCATACAAATTAAAACTCTTAAGGTTTGACCTCATATTATATAGTTTTGGTAAATCTGAATAAAAAAATCAACAGAAAATTGTATAGTGTGTATCCAGCTTAAGAATGACATATGGAAGGGCACAATCATGACCAGGGATGCATAACATGATTTTGCCATCTAGAACCAGCCCACCATAAGCAGCCAGTAAATGCATACCCTATGGGTAGGTTCTTAGTGGTTGGGGAATTGACCTAGATAAATATTTCACACACACCCATCCATGCCTTCGACACTTAAAGCCCAAATGGTGTGCAAAGTCTTTCAGTTGGTTTTCTTTAGAAAGCAGTTACAGCTTCTTTAGAAAAGCTGTCAGCATTCTGCAGAATGACAGGGTCCCTAGTCTTCAGCTAGACCCCCATGGGATGGCACAAAGGGCTGGGCTGGGCAAAGGGCTGGGTATCTCTTCCCCCTTTCCGCCTCTCTTGCAGGTTGGTTTTGGCTCAGGCTCTATAAGCAGCCTCTAGTGGGCATTCTGCTGGTATGAATACTGGTGAGAATTGGTCTATGACCAATATTAATGAATTAAGTTTAGTGGTTAATGCTCTTTCTAATATTTTAGCTGGTGTTAAAAATGCTCAGTCCTGAGCTATTTCATGATAAAGTTTTAGGGGCACAGTCTGCTATTGGCTTTTGATATGAACAGAGCTTCAGGGGCACAGTTCTCTGCTGCTTGTGATAATGCTTTTAAAAATTTTGATTCTCAGAAATTTACAGGTCCCTTTTTGCCCCAGCAAGGGGTTATAAATCAACAAATGTTTAATGTCGGCTCAATTTGGCAAGGGGAAATTAACCCTTCATCTGTTGACATTAATTTACCTGACTGTAAATCATCCTATTTGCCTGTTCCTTTGCCTATTGCAAATACTATTGCCTCTGACACTTTGGTGGATGATACATCCCTTAAGGAGGCTCTCCCATGTGAGTTATACCCCCTCGCTTTTCACTTAGCCCCCACAGTAAAAGAAAAAGTTTGGAAGCGCAGTTTTGTGGATCTGCTGTTTTTGTTGCCAGCTTCTAAGGAATTTCTGGTTAAAACTTATAAAAAAGGGGATGAAAGAACTGAGGAAGATAGGAGGAGGGCCATACCGAAAACGTTTCAGAATTGGCTTCAAGCCTTCTGTATTTACGATGCGGTTTTAGGTGAACTCTTTCCTAAAAAATGCTCAGGTCTTTTTCCAGCATCAGGATATAGTAGCAGAGGCGTTTCATCATTTTGGTGGTACTGCTTGGTACACATTTGACAACAATTTTTGACAAAAGCTGTTGTTTCACCCTTTTTTACGTTGGGGAGTTAAAGGTGTGGGGCTGTGGTTGAACCTGATGTTACCACAAAAACCCAGCCTTATTCAAAATTCATTTTGCAAAGGTTTTTGCTTTGCATACAAAGAGGGCCAGTGTTGGTTCTTTTCAAACTGCAGGTACAAACACGTGTGTTCGTACTGTAGCGGGGCACATTCAGCTGTTAGATGCTTTAAAAAAGCCTCTACTTCATCACTTCACTTGCAAAACCAGGGCTCAGGTATCAAAAGCCAGGACGCCAGTGATGCTAGCAAGAATACTACCATGGCTTGATCACTATCCAAACACCAAGATGGCAGATCTGTTGTGGAGAGGTTTCAGTGAAGGATTTCTGTTTCCTTCTTTTAATGGTAAGGGTTGCTCACCTGTTAAAAATTTGCGTTCAGTTTTGCTTTACCCCCATGTTGTGATAGATAAGATTGAAAAAGAATTTAGAGAGGGTAGGATAGCCGGTCCTTTTTCTTCCACCCCTTTTGAGATTTTAGACTTTCTCCTTTAGGTCCAGTCCCAAAAATGGAGCCGGGGGCTTTTCGTCCAATTCACCATTTATCCTATCCTCCGGATAGGACCCTTAATGACGAGGTCGGAGATGTTGAGGCATCTGTATACTTGTCAGAAACCATTAATCAGACTGAGACAGAAGTACAGTTAAATCACACTTGTTTAATAATAATAATAATAACAAGGTAAACAGAGTAAACGTAGTCAAAACATAGCCAGAGTTTAGGAACCGGAATGGATAGTCAGACATGCCAAAATGTCAGGGAGCCAGAGATGAACGTAGTAGAACAGAAAACAGGATCTGGAGCCAGAAGGAATGTCAGCCAAGCAAATCTTTAACAGGAACACAGGAGAGCGTCTCTAAAGATGTGACCAAGGCAAAAGCAGAGATCATCTGGGCTGGACAGCTTAATTAGGCAGGACTGACGAGCAGGATTTCATCAACAGGTGAGTCACTGTGGAGAGAAGGAGCTGGCAATTAACCAACAGCTGAGCAGCCAGCTTTGAGAAGGAAGGGCTGAGCCCAGCCCTGAAAGTACCCCCTCCTCAATGACCCCTCCCCCTCGGAGGACCACCAGGCTTGAGGGGAAAATGTCTATGGAAATCATGGAGGAGGACCGGGGCATGTACATCCAAGGATGGGACCCAAGAGCGTTCCTCCAGACTGTACCCTTTCCAATGCACCAGGCACTGTATGTGCCCACGGAACCTACGGGAGTCAACAATGGACTGTACTTCATACTCCTCATGGTTCTCAACCTGTACAGGACTCCTCATGGTTCTCAACCTGTACACGATGAGGATGAGGCACCGAGGTGGTAAATCGGTTGCAGACCAAAGGTTTGAAATACATTCGAGATACGCATATCAGAAGGAAGGTCTAATGTGTAAGCCACTGGGTTAATCCTGAAAAGAATACTGAAAGGCCCAATAAGCCGAGATGCGAACTTAAGAGAGGGAACACGAAGTTGGAGGTTGCGAGATGACAGCCAGACCCTGTCCCCAACCTGGTAGGAAGGCGCAGACAGGCGTCTGCAGTCAGTATGGAGTCTGTACCTATCATTAGCATGTCGCAAAGCCTCCTGAACTTGTGCTCCACTAACGCAGGAATACTCTGCGGAACAAACAAGTCAGGCAACATGGAAGGTTGGAAACCATATTTTGCCATAAACGGGGAGTTCAAGGCACTATTGTGAGCAAACTCCGCCCACGGTAAGAGGTCTGACCAGTTTTTATGGTGGTCAGAAATATAGCAATGTAGGAATTGCTCCAAGGACTGATTGGCTTGTTCTGTGACCCCATTAGACTGCGGGTGATACACAGAGGAGAAAGCAAGCTGAATTCCCAACTGTGCACAAAAGCTTCGCCAGAACCGGGACACAAACTGACTACCCCTGTCCGAGACAATCACCTTGGGTAGCCCATGTAAGCAAAAGATCTCCTGAGCAAAAATGGAAGCCAGTTCCTTAGAAGTGAGCAAATTCTTAAGTGGAATACAATGGGACATTTTCGAGAACCGGTCAACCACCATAAGGATAATTGTGTTGCCCTGGGAGTTCGGTAACTCCACAATGAAATCCATAGACAGGTGGGTCTAGGGCCTCTCTCCATTGGGTATGGATTGTAGGATGCCCACTGGAAGGTGTCGTGGAGTCTTACTCGGAGGCTGAGCACACACGGAACAGGCAGCTATGAAGGTGGTTACATCAGCACCTAGACTAGGCCACCAGAATTATTGAGAAATGGCCAAAAAGAATTAATTCTAAGTGATCGCTAACAGCTCTCTGTCACTACTCTCGTAATTGCACCCCACAGGTGACAATTTCTTGGAAAAGTAGTCACAAGGATGCATAGCGCTCTCAGAGGTAGGCCGTTGGCCGACAGAAGGGTGCCAACTCCAGTCTCAGAAGCATCAATATCAAGGATAAAAGGTAAGATAGGATCAGGATGTGCCAACACAGGAGCAGAAACAAAGGCAGCCTTGAGACTCTCAAAGGCCTTAATGGACTCCGGATGCCTACTCTGTGGGTTACCGTCCATTATGGTCATATCAGTCAGGGGCTTGACCAGAGACAAGAAGTTATGAATAAACTTCCGATAATAGTTGGCAAAGCCAAGAAAACGCTGTAGAGGACGTAAACCCACGGGTCAGGGCCACTATAGGACTGCTGAAAGTTTCTCTGGGTCCATCAAAAAACCAGCAGTGGAAATGACATAGCCCCGGAATTTAACCTGTTCACGATGGAATTCACACTTCTCCAATTTACAATAGAAATTGTTCTCTCTTAGTTTCTGAAGCACACGACAGACATCTGTGTGGTGGCTCTCCAGGGACTTGGAAAATATGAGGATATCGTCGAGATAAACCACCACACATAACTGCAACAAATCTCGGAGGACATCGTTAATAAATTCCTGGAAAACTGCCGGGGCATTACAAAGGCAAAAAGGCATTATAAGGTACTCATAATTGCCTGTTATGGTATTAAGCACTTGCCGACTGCCGCACGCCAATATACATCGGCACAATGGCAGTGGTGGGCAAATGGGCATACTTGTACGTCCCCTTTAGTTTGCGGGCTAGTGGGTGCACACGCCCGCCGGTACTGCGTGACCGTGCCCGCGGGTCATGTGGACTCAATGTCCGCCGGTGTCCCGCGAGTGTGGCACGGATAGGCAGAACGGGGAGATGCCTATGTAAACAAGGCATTTCCCTGTTCTGCCTAGCAACATGACAGAGATCTACTGCTCCCTGTTATCGGCAGCAGTGACTGCTGTCATGTTGTAGTGAGCCCATCCCCACTACAGTTAGAATCATTCCCTAGGTCACACGTAACCCCTTGATCGTCCCCTAGTGTTTAACCCCTTCCCTGCCAGTGTCATTTACACAGTAATCAGTGCATTTTTATAGCACTGGTCGCTGTATAACTGACAATGGTCCCAAAATAGTGTCAAAAGTGTCCGATGTCGTAGTCACGATAAAAATCGCAGGTTGCCGCTATTACTAATAAAAAAAAAATCAATAATAAAAATGCCATAAATCTATCCCCTATTTTGTAGACGCTATAACTTTTGCGCAAACCAATCAATATACGCTTATTGCAATTTTTTTTTACCAAAAATATGTAGAAATATACATATTGGCCTAAACTGAGGAAAAAATTTGTTTTTCTATATTTTTTGGGGGGGTATTTATTATAGCAAAAGTAAAAAATATTGCTTTTTTTTCAAAAATGTCGCTCTTTTTTGGTTTATAGCGCAAAGAATAAAAACCACAGAGGTGATCAAATACCACCAAAAGAAAGCTCTATTTGTAGGAAAAAAAGGACGTCAATTTTGTTTTGGTGTAATGTCGCACGACCGCGCAATTGTCAGTTAAATCGACGCAGTCCCAAATCGCAAAAAGTGCTCTGTTCAGGAAGGGGGTAAATCCTTCTGGGGCTGAATTGGTTAAACGCAATTTTCCACTCGTCGCCTTCCTTAATCCTCACAAGATTGTAGGCCCCTCTCAAATCAAGCTTTGTGAAAACCATTGCTCCCTTGAGGTGGTCAAAAAACTCTGTAATCAACGGAATCGGATAGGCATTCTTAATCGTGAAACGATTGAGACCCCTATAATCATTACAAGGTCTCAGGTCACCACTCTTCTTCTTCACAGAAAAAACCAGCACCAGCAGGAGACGAGGATTTGCGGATGAAACCTTGAGAAAAGCAAGTCTGCAACATACTCCTCCATGGCCCTATCCTCCAAGACCAACAAAGGGTAAACCCAGCCACGAGGGGGTATGGCACCAGGTTGAAGGTCAATTGCGCATTCATACAACTGGTGTGGAGGCAAACTACCGGCTTGACCTTTGTCAAAGACATCGCTAAAATTGCGGTACTCCTCCGGCAGGGAGGAGAGTGAAGAGGTGCACAGGACCTTGGCCACCTTCTATAAGCATGACTTACTGCATTGTGCCGACCAGAAGAGAACCTCCATGCCTGTCAGTTCTGTCCACTCCATGACCCTCCTCTCCTGCTGCTCTCATATCTATAATATCATACCATCCCCTCTGTTATATAATACTATGTCCCCCTGTTCTTGTGCTGTATAAAAAAGATGCAGATAATACCTATATAAAAGCAGCTTCTGGCGCTCACGTGAGTCCTCAGATCTCTCTCCTCTCTCCTCCCCGGCTGACGTCAGCGGCAGTTCTCGGCCCCGCCCACTATAGCTGTCGGCCGGAGAGAGGAGAGAGCTAAGGAGTCACGTGAGCGCCGGGAGCTGCTCTGATATACGGTATAATCTGCATTTTTTTTATATACAGCACAGGCACAGGGGCACATAGCGTTATATAACAGAGAGGATGACATGATCATCATATAGTAGGTTAACAACCACTTTTAGTAATGCTCAGTAAATGTTCTTACATTAGTTAGATCCTCATGTAATCCATTCAAAGTATATATGAGCAGTTCCTGTGCATCCTGTTGACTTTTACTCCCAAAAGGTGGGTGAATTTCGCACATTGTACCCCAAAAGTCTTCTGGTATCACAGACTGGGATTCGCCAAACCATAGGTCTGCCACAAGCTTAGCAAAGGCATTCGCAAATATCTTTTTATTCCTGCAAAAAAGGATATAAACATATAAGCAGATGTTTAGTAACATTTTTATGTTTAGTGGACCACCTAAAGAGAATCATCAGACCCATGAGGTTGATTTACTAAAACTGGAGAGTGCAAAATCTGGCGTGCATGGTAGTCAATCAGCTTCTAACTTCAGCTTTTTCAATTAAGCTTTGACAAAAAAAATCTGCTAGCTTATTGGTTTCTATGTAAAGCTGCTCCAGATTTTGCACTGTCCAGTTTTAATAAGTCAACCCCCATATATTTCAACAATAATTTTCCCATAAGACTATACAGTATATGTGTATTTATTGCAATTTAGGCATGTAATTTCCATGAGAGTAAGGTGCAGCATGGCGTGGCAGGCAGAAAACACACATAGTTCAAGTCAGGCAGCAAAGTTATATTGTAGAAAGGTTCCACACAGCTTATTCAGGCTTGTCGCACCTGTCTGGAGCCACTTATGAACTGTGACAGTGGTTTGAAGACTTGAAGATGCCAACAGCATCTGCAACGAGGATGGATTCCTGAAGAGAGGTAGATGTAGTCCATGCACTATCCCTACTCCTCTGGAACCTTTCCTTACCTCTAAGCACTGTCCCTGCCAGACGGAGATCCTGTCCCTATGCTAGCCACTTACATAAAGCGTGCCAAATCTGGAAGCCAGAGTCTTAAATAGACTCTTTCTGACCCAAGATGGCCCTGAAGTCACATGGGGCGCCAGTGTCCAATCAGGGGAGTGTTCCAATAAATGTAGGAAATCATAAAGGAACCAAGTGCCTCACAACTTCCTTCTCCTTCTGCATTGCCGCTTCAGTTGAGTGCCACCTGCTGTGAGGAGTACAGACTGCACCTTCCTATGTGCATTTAAAAGCCTCTATTGTGTGGACATCCAAATGCCCTGAGACTGCTGATGGGTGTGGTGTCAGCTGACTCTGCACTGTCACTTAAGTGACACCCTATAGCATGGGTAGCCAACTTTTTAGAGTTTGAGATCTACCTGGACAACATGGAGAAAATCAAAGATCCCGGGGTGCCATTTAATAAATTTGTCAAAATAAAGCTATCAAACCCCCAATAGAAAGATGGCATGAAGTAGTATCCTCTGCCCCCCTTCACATCCCCCCCCCCCACAGCAATGTACTCTGCCACCCCACCATCGTGTCTTTTGCTCCCCCTAGGATTGTCCTCTGCCCCCCGCCCCATAGCAGTGTTCTTTGCCCCCCTTCCAACCCCCCCATACTTTAGTGTCTTCTGCCCCCCCACCCATAGCAGTGTCCTCTGCCCCATTCACATCACCCCCCACTGTAATGTCCTCTGCCCTCTCCCATAGCAGTGTCATCTACTCTACCCCACACAGTAGTGCCCTAGGCCCCCCCAAAATCAGTGTTCTCTGGCACCCATAGCAGCTTCCTCTGACCACCCCCCCCCTTTGCCTCTCAGACCCCCATAACAGTGTCCTCTGCCCTCTCCCCAGTAGTGTTCTCTGTCTCCCACAAGTAGTGCCCTTTGCCCATTCACATCCTAACACAGCAGAGTGTAAGTAGCATTTTCCTATCTTATAACCTCTGTTTAGCAGAGCAGAGAGTGAGAGGCAGCACAGTACTAGACTACTAGACAGTACTTAACTACTCATATTAGGAAGTTGGTGATTGGTTGCTAGGACCGCCCGGCATCCTAGCAACCAATCACCTAATGGATAACTTGAAAGGCTACTGTGCTGCCTCCCATTCTCCGCTCAGCTGTTAAAATGAGAGCAGTGGAGGCTGGAGTGAAGGATCGGCAAAGTGTTTGAGATTTACCCATCGGCTGCTGACCCTAGCCCTATAGTATTCCCCTTCACTTCTCCCCTGACTGAAACATAAAAAGTTGGATATGGAATTGAGGAGAGGAGCAGATGAACTGGGCCAGCACAGAGAGCAGTTAGAAACCTTCAGAAGAGGAGAGGGCTATTACAAATTAGAAATCAGGGAGCTGTGTTAGGAAATTTACTCTTTCTGAGGTAGTCAAATTTGCTGGCAAGTACAAAGACCCATTGCATGTGAACAGAAAATCATTTATGGAAAGAAAAAAAACATATTCGTTTTTTCTGCATCTTTACCTATGGGTCTCTTTAAAGCCCAAATCTAGATTCACCATAAAAGTGGTTATTTTGTTGTAAAACTAACTATTCCCTCTGTGCTCAATAAAGATAGAGTATAAATGTGCCTTCATGCCCATGGTCTCTCAGAAACTTCCAGCCTTGATGACATCCAGGTGTCTTGAACAGGCCTCCTAAATTTTGTTTAGCAGGCATTGTGCAGTCTGGAGCACAGGTACCCAACACACCTGAAATCATGTAGGATGCTGAAGACTCTTTGGCCACAGTAGCTCTATATAAGTAGCAAAGATAAGAGACATGGGTGGAGGGATGTGTAATATGACTGTTTTGCAGGATGCAATAACGTTGCTTTAAGAGAATTGAAGCCAGAAGGCCAACATAGCAGACAGTGTTTTCAGAAGGTGATTGGAAATAGCAGGCTTCATATCTCTCTCACACTAGCTATATAGGTAAATGTCACTCAGAATAATCACAGAAATTGTACATTTTGAACTGTAGTAAATCTTTCCACATCAGCTATGGACAACTAGAATACTTAGAAAAGTCAAAAAAACAAAACCTTTTACCTAGCAATTACGTTTTCAAACTGCCAAGAAAATAAGTATTCAACTAGTTGGGAGGTAGAGTTGAGACATTGTATAACTGCATTCATATAGCACGTATTCCCCAGATTACTTAGTCCCGTCACTCCTTTTTCTTTCAGTGACTTGGGTTGGGAATGCTTGGTGGATCCACTGGATGCCTCAGCATTTTTGTGTCTAGAAAAGAATAGACAGAATTACAGATTACTGCAAATCAGAATGACAATATAAAATGCAATATACAGCTGTATTCACCAAGACAGTGGAACCCAACCTTTTTTCTCTTGGGTACCACTTGGCAGCTCATTTGCCTAAATTGTACCCCTTAACGAGGCTGGGGGAGGGGGTGGAGCAGGGGCTGTGGTCAATAGTGGTGCGCAAATTGTGCTGACAGTGAGAAGGGCTTAAATTGGGAAGAAAACATGCCACTGCATTCGGGTGGTGGAGTGTGTTCGGTATTATATTGCAGTGGTGTGCCTAGTGTTATTTTGTGCCAATTTTGGGTGCGGCCTGTGACAATGGTATCCCTGAGCATCAAAAGGGGGTTTTTGGGCTGCTGTCGGTTGGAGGGCTAGGCCTCCCTCCAGTACATTTTAGTCAACTAAAATCTCCAGTACATTTTAGTTGACAAAGCTCCAGTACCAGTGTTAATTTTGATGTTGAATTTCGATTTCGTTTTAGTCATAGTCCATTGACTAAAATGCCATTTTAGTTTTAGTTGAATTTTAGTCATGTGAATTGTTTTAGTTGTATTTCAGTCTAATAAAATCTCCAGTACATTATAGTCGACTAAAATCGAATGGGTTTAGTTAACCGCTTGCCGACCGCTGCACGCCGATATACGTCGGCACAATGGCAGTGGTGGGCAAATGGGCGTACCTGTACGTCCCCTTAAATTGGCGGGGCTATCGGGCGCGTGCGCCTGGCGCGTACAGCGTGACCATGCCTGCGGGACCTGCGGACTCGATGCCTGCCGGTGTCCCGGTGAACGTGTCACGAAGCCGCAGAACAGGGAAGTGCCTATGTAAACAAGGCATTTCCCCATTCTGACTTGTGACATGACAGAGATCACTGGTTAGAATCACTCCCTAGGACACACTTAACCCCTTCATCGCCTCCTAGTGTTTAACCCCTTCCCTGCCAGTAATAATAATAATAATAATAATACATTTTATTTATAGTGCACTTTTCATCAAAAGATCTCAATGTGCTACAGGTTAAAAACAACAAAAAAAAGAAAATTGAGCAGTTTATACGATGAAACAAACAACTAGAAGGAGCAAAAAGCTTTGCTAAAAAGAAATATCTTAAGTCCTTTTTTAAAACAGTCAGTAGATTGAGGAGCCCTCAAGGTGTCGGGTAGGGCATTCCACAGGTGCGGGGCAGTTGCACAAAAGGCCCTGTTTCCCATTGTCCTGAGTCTAGTTCTGGGTATATGAAGAAGGTTTAAGTGAATGGAGCGGAGGGGACGTGTTGTGTTTTGCGGTTTAAGAAGTTCTTTAAGGTAGGGAGGGGCATGTCCATGGATACATTGGTGTGTGAGGAGAGAAACCTTGTACTTAATCCTGGTGAAGACAGGAAGCCAGTGGAGTGAGTGAAGAATGGGGGTAATGTGCTCATGTTTCCGCACTCTCATCAGGATCCTTGCTGCAGAGTTTTGGATGTACTGAAGCCTCTGCAGACTCTTACTAGGAACCCCAATGAGAAGTGCGTTACAGTAATCCAGACTGGAGGAGACAAAAGCATGAACCAGCTTTTCGGCATCTGAGAGGGAGAGAATGGGACGGAGTTTAGAGATATTATGGAGGTGGTAGAAAGAGGTCTTGCATGGGTGATTTATATGGGCATCAAAAGTGAGTTGGGTGTCCATTTTTACACCAAGATTTGTGACTATTGATGAGAGGGGGATGTTGGAGCCAGAAAAGGTGATGCTGGTTATGGATGATGATTTGGTGTGGAGTGCCAGTCAGAATGACTTCAGTTTTGGAACTGTTTAGTTAAAGAAAGTTGTGCTCCATCCATACCTTTATCTCCTCCAGACAGGTGGTGAGTACCGACAGGGATGACTGTGAAGGTGGAGCTTCAGCTGTTGCATTTACATATAGCTGTGTGTCATCGGCATAGCAGTGGAATTAAATTTTATGCCGGCTGATAATTTGGCTAAGGGGGATAAGGTAAAGGATGAAAAGGATGGGGCCAAGAACTGACCCCTTGGGAGTAACTTTATGTGCGCGCGCCGGCTGGGAGCTCCGTGAGTCGGGTCGCGGGTCCCGCGGACTCGATCGCCGCGGGGATATCCGCGATCGCCTCACGGAGCGGATGAACGGGGAGATGCTGTTGTAAACAGCATCTCCCCGTTCTGCCTAGTGACAAGTGTCACTCGATCTCTGCTCCCTGTCATCGGAGCAGAGATCAGTGACATCACCCACACAGCCCATCCCCCTACAGTTAGTAATCACTCCCTAGGACACACTTAACCCCTCCCCGCCCCCTAGTGGTTAACCCCTTCACTGCCAGTGTCATTTACACAGGAATCAGTGCATTTTTAATTGCACTGATCGCTGTATAAATGACAATGGTCCAAAAAATGTGTCAAAAATGTCCGACATGTCCGCCATAACGTCGCAGTCACAATAAAAATCGCTGATCACCGCCATTACTAGTAAAAAAAAAAAAATTAATAAAAATGCCATAAAACTATCCCCTATTTAGTAAACACTATAACGTTTGCGCAAACCAATTAATAAACGCTTATTGTGATTTTTTTTTTACCAAAAATATGTAGAAGAATACGATCGGCCTAAACTGAAGAAAAAAAATGTTTTTTTTATATATTTTTGGGGGATATTTATTATAGCAAAATGTAAAAAATAATGCGTTTTTTTCAAAATGGTCGCTCTTATTTTGTTTATAGCGCAAAAAATCAAAATCGCAGAGGCGATCAAATACCACCAAAAGAAAGCTCTATTTGTGGGGAAAAAAAAGACGTCAATTTTGTTTGGGAGCCACGTCACACGACCGCGCAATTGTCAGTTAAAGCGACGCAGTGCCGAATCGCAAAAAACGCTCTGGTCAGGAAGGGGGTAAATCCTTCCGGGGCTGAAGTGGTTAAAGTGGCCAAGGGAGATGTATTCTGTCCGGTTTGTGAGATATGATTTGAACCAACTGAGAGCTGTATCATTTAGTCCAGTGGTGAGGTGAAGAAAGTTTAAAAGAATGCCATGGTCAACAGTATCGAATGCAGCAGAAAGGTCCAGGAGAATGAGGAGGGAGGGGGAGCCAGCATCGGATGATATGAGGAAGTAATTTGTAACTCTGACGAGGGCAGTCTCTGTACTATGAGCAAAGCGGAAACCTGACTGTAATTTTTCAAAGAGGTTATTATGTTTGAGGTGGTCCTGAAGATAAGTTACAACTGCTTTCTCAAGTACTTTTGCTATGAAAGGGAGATTAGAGATGGGCCTATAGTTAGATAGGACTTCCGGATCAAGAGTGGGTTTTTTGAGCAATGGTCTAATAATAGCATTTTTTAAAGAAGGGGGAACGTGACCAGTTTGAAGGGAATGATTTATAGCAGCGGTGATCAGGGGACTTAGGACAGTGATATGAGTTTTTATCAGGGAGGTTGGGAGAGGGTCCAAAGGACAGGTAGAGAGTTTCATCTTCCTGACGATGTTCTGCACCTCTTTTGACGAAACATCAGGAAAGCAGTTTAAGGGTTGGGTAACTATATATGTCGGGGGAACAAATGGGCTGGGAGGACCAGAAAGAGCAGAGCGAATATGCGCAATTTTTGATGTGGAAGATATTCATAAATTTATTGCACTGCTCTTCTGTAAGGGCAATAAATGGAGGGGATTTTGGTTTAAGAAGGTGGTTTAGAGTGGAGAAAAGCTGCTTAGAATTTCCTGGGCTATTTCTGATGACATTGCCAGTGTCATTTACACAGTAATCAGTGCATTTTTATAGCACTGATCACTGTATAAATGACAATGGTCCTAAAATAGTGTCAAAAGTGTCTGATGTGTCCGCCATAATGTCGCAGTCAGGATAAAAATCGCAGGTCCTCGCCATTACTAATAAAAAAAATGAATAATAAAAATGCCATAAAACTATCCCCTATTTTGTATACGCTATAACTTTTGCACAAAGCAATCAATATACGTTTATTGTGATTTTTTGCTACCAAAAATATGTAGAAGAATATATACTGGCCTAAACTGAGGGAAAAAATTGTTTTTTTTATATATTTTTGGGGGATATTTATTATAGCAAAAAAGTAAAAAATATTGCTTTTTTTTCAAAATTGTCGCTCTTTTTTTGTTTATAGCGCAAGAAATAAAAATCACAGAGCTGATCAAATACCACCAAAAGAAAGCTCTATTTGTAGGTAAAAAAGGACTTCAATTTTGTTTTGGTGCAACTTCGCACGACCGCGCAATTGTCAGTTAAAGCAACGCAGTGCCGAATCGCAAAAAGTGCTCTGGTCAGGAAGGGGGTAAAATCTTCCGGGGCTGAATCGGTTAAATTGTAATGCATTATTTAAGCATTTCTCTAGAATTTGCAAACTCAGTATAAACTCCTGGAGTAAAAATCTAATGACTTGTTATTATTTATGGTATTAAGGTTTGAACATGCACTACAGACACAGATTTAGCCGTTGTAATATATATAACGTCTTTTTAAATAAAACCAAGCTTCATAAACAAACAGAAATATTGCTTTTGACAAACAGAAGTACAACTTTAAAATATAAAAAGCTCAAATAAACTGTAAACTCTATTGGTTGTAATGTTATTGCACATATTACCTGAATATATTACCAACATTAAATATTAAGTTAGTTGACTAAAATGCCATTTTTAGTTTTAGTCATATTTTATTCATCTGAATTGTTTTAGTGTTAGTCGTATTTTAGTCGAAAATATTTAATCTACGAAATTAACACTGCAAAACGCATCAGATTTTTGTCATGACCAGATTTTAGCCAATTGTCAATAAATTGCTGATGAAGGATCTGTAAGCAAGTGCTGGCTCCTTTCATCGCACCACTGAAAGGAGCTGCATAAAAAGATTGAAAGCACATTTTAAAATTACATTGACATAGTGAAGATTATATGATTGGGTTTTCAGATACTTTAAAACTACTTACAGCTGGTTGCCTCTACTATAGATTGTTTTTTGATCCTCCTCACTATTATCACCACACTCAGAAGAACCTGGACGAAGAAAAACTCCAATCATCTCTTTAGAGAGAAGTTCTACAAAATCCTCAAGTAATAAATCTTCATTGGACTCTATATTTTTAAGTGAATATAGAGTGAAAGCATTAATGGCAGAAATGTGAACCAGAAGCCAAAAGTACACCAAGAACATGAATGAAGGATGATCTTTTCCATTAAGTGGAAACACTGAATAGCCTTCCCAGTCAGAAAAATAGATATTGTTTTCACCACCATGATCTCTATATGCTAATTGAGAGCTTTCCCCAAACCAAGGAAAAGTCTCTAGTCGTATCCCAAGCTTTCTACACTCCCCAATGATAGTTTCATCCATATGAGCCGAACTGTCAATCTCCACCGTAAAATTTTGGTTATAGAAGGGGTTGAGGAGTTTGCGGATAATGTATATCAATGGGATATATTCAGATTCACTTAATAATTGAAAGATGGAGTATATAAAAAAATTACAGATAAAACCTGTTTCTTTGTCCACCAACAAGGCCACCCGTAAGTCTCTAGGTTGATGTAGTGTACCAAAATCTACTTTATATTTTTCAATGCAAAGAGTCTGACCCGGTTCAAACATTGTTCTAAAATTTAAAACTAGTTTTTCCTGCAATTTGTTAATTTCCTGAAAAAAAGTTGGGATTGTTTTATTTGTTGCTGTATCAAACATAATGAACATATCCTGGAGCCCATTTGAGGTTAGCTGACGATACCGTTTCCTTGAGAGGTTTATGAATTCCTTTGTTGGCCTTTCATAAAATCCGATCAGTCCACTCCATAACAATCCTCCAATCCATTCTAGAATATCCGCTTGATCCACCTTTTTAGAACTCCATAATTCATTTTTACCCTTCCGTGGTCTTCTGGTGTTTTTGTTTATTTTCTTTGCTACCTCTGCTAAGATGGCTCCATTTAATAAGCAATTAAATGTATCTTTTATGGAAGACTGTGCTAGATAAGCAGATTTTAGAGATCTTTTCCAGTAACGCCCTTCTGATTTCACTTTATGTTTTAAGGTAAAACATCTTCCACAGGTGCCGCAGGATGTGGAAGCAGCTTTGACTATAGAGGTGTCTTCTGGTGTCCACTGTACTGATGTGAGTGTGGCAACTATTACATCCATAGCCACTTGCAGTACCCTCCCGAATAAAAAACATCCTCTGCTTGGAAAATCAGCACACAACATCCCTTGATTAACTTGCTGTACCTTTTGTTTGTGGGAGTGGTAGGCCGGTTACCAGTAACTCCTAAACAAAGAAGCTCAGCATACCGAATGTATGTGTACAGTCATCATTTGTTGCAGCCACACTATGGCAAACACAAGACATTATAAGCCAAAGTAACCTGAAACCATAATAACTGCTACGCAAGCAAAGTACAGCACACAAAATATCTTTAAACACTTAGTTCGATTATGATTAATCTAAAATGATCACTCATTAGTGTTCTTTAGTTTGTTTTACAAGCCCTAAAATATTTATAAAAGTGGCAAAATATCATGTTATTATATATACAGTATATTATAAATAATTCTATAAATAAATATTATATTTATTACTTTGCAAGCATTGAATATCTTCTAATGTCTGATACAAATGCTTCTGCCAAAAGCCTCACGTGAAATCTTTACTTTTGACCAAATAATGAAATCTGGCTTGGAAAAGTATACACAAAAAAGTGGAAAAACCCTTTTATTGGTTACTTTTACAGAGTGGCAATGGTGAGTCACTCTAGATCACTCTTTCTCAAACTTTTTTACCCCAGAGAAACCCTAGAAAACATTTTAAGGTCTCAAAGAACCCCTGCTAAAATAAATTGGGAAGAATGCCTCTACATTGGTGAGTATAAAGAATTCGCCTTACATTGGTGGTCAGTGGGAATAATGACCCTTACATTGGTGGTCTGTAAGAAATATGTCCCTTACATTGGTGGTCAGTGGGAAGAATGCCCCTTACATTGGTAGTCAGTGGCAAGAATGCTCCTTACATTGGTGTTCAGTGTGAAAAATGCCCTCCTGCACAATTCTACCCATACAGACAGCTAATGTGATCTGCACAGTGGATGTAGATGGGATGTCAGTCATCCACAGCTTAAATAACCCTTCAAGAACCCTTACTCCGAATGGCTGCTCTGGATATTGAGCTCTCTAAACAAGCATTTTTAACAAAATAGTTAGAGAGGAACTTCATCACCATTTTGCAGGGATGTAACTACAGGGGTCGCAGGGGTTGAAATAGCTTCCCTGTACACCTGGATAGGAGGGGCAGCAGAGACAGCATATAGAAGAACTGATGCCCTTTATTTTCCATTTAGCGGCTGCAAGAGGAACATAGGGAGCATCGGTTCCCCTGTATGCTGGCCCTCCTATCATGCTGCCCAAGGGCCCCTGTTTGCTCCCCCCCTACCCCCGCCGCGCTGCTGGCTTTCCCCTTCCCTTCTCCCACCGCCTACTGCGGGGGATGTATCAGGACGGAGAGCAGGGAATTGATTGGTAAATATGTCATTTACCAGCTCCTTCCTTTTCTGAATGGACACAGTGAGTGATCGGTACCGATCACTCCTATGTCCATTCATAATAGAAGCATAGTAAATTGTGTTTATTATGCTTCAGTTTGTGAATGAATGGGAAACTCTGTACAGAGTTATTCCTGTCCATTCATTCTGTGCAGCTGAGGATGCAGAGATGGGGATTGAAGGATGTATCCTAAATCTCCTTTCTCTGTCTCAAAGGTGAAACATCAGAGGTCTGTTTAGACCGCTGATATTTCACCAAAGCCTGGGGCACCTAAAAAAATTGTAAAAAAATAATAAAAAATAAAATTGTAAAAAAAAAAATGTACAATAAAATAAAAATGGTAAAAAATTATTAAAAATTAAGATAACAAAAATAAAAAACTGCTGACATCAGTGGCGGAACCCTGGTGTTCCGCCACCATGGGAGTCCCCAAGATGGCAGGATGGGGGCCCACTGCAGAACATGTGATAAAGGGCCCCGCAATGGGAGTTAAGGGCATTGGGATCAGTAGGAAAGGCCTTGGGCCCAGAGGAAAAGGGCCCCAGGCTCGGAGGGAAGAGTCCCAGACGGGGGTCCTTAATGGTTTCTTGCACCGGGGCCTTGAATGTTCTAGCTATGCCTCTGTAAATTTATACCTGTGAGCCATTTGGGTCCCCTAGAAGCCTAGTTTGCAATACGTACATCCTTTCTCGTTGCTACGATGTAAAAACTCTTGTAGTGCTGAGAGTGAGGCAGTTCCCAGCGGTTTTCACATTTTAACAAGATAGGATGTTGTTGCAGTTTTTTTGTTGTTGGAGTTTTTTTTTTGCCCAGGCTGTTGGGGGCTCAAATGGCCTACAGGTAGCTTTTGTCTTTAATTATATGTTGCGGTTGATTTAAGGATTTAGGGTCAGCGGTCACTATTGCTTCCCATCCATAGCAACCCTTTTGTTTCTGTTTGTTTTTTTGCTGCAAGGCTTTCCTTCAAGCCCTTGTCTACCAACATGGGCGTAGCATAAGGGGCTGCAGGGGTCATAATCGCCCGCCTCTAGCTCCAGGGGGACCCTGCAGCCTCCCTGTCATATTATCATATCCTCCACAAAGTCCAGCTCCGATCTGCCCTAGGGCTCCACAGCCACGATCCAGTACATGGGCTTCCACTTTACCTTCCACGGTCCACACCCCTCTGTTCTCATTGGCTGGGGAGAAGCTGTGAGCCATTTCCTGAATGTAGATAATGGGGTGAGAACAGCCCAGGAAGGGGAAGTGTCTGTGCTGTGTCCTGGCAACATGGAATGGTAACCAAGCTCAGCGAGTTAAGAGGAGGAGAGTGCTGTCCTGTAACCACGATGGGACCGATGTCACTGGTGAGATAAGACACCGCTCAGTGTCTTCTAGTCACTAACTGTGATTCTCTGTACTCCCCCACCTGGGGATGTCCACTTACCCCACTTCCCTGACAACTGGGGAAATGACACGCGCCTCTGGGAGGTGACCTTGCCCCAACACCTGCCAACACTGACAGAGAAACCTTCACAAATTGCTTAAACAAATCTCCTAACACCCCCTGAGGGGCTGCAGGCTCCAGATTTCATGTCACATGGCTTTGCCCCCCCAGATCTAAGTTTCGCCCCTCCCCAAAGCCCCCTGACCACCCATTCCGCCCTGGATGCTATGCCCGCTGCTGAGGTTCTTTCCCAGTACAGCACTCTACACTGCTCCTCCTCCGCAGGCTGAAATCACATTCCTTTACAACACAGCCAATCAGCCATGATCTGCACAGGGTGTATCTGCCTACTGCAACTACACTGCCGTTCCGATCTCTGGAATTCACAGGTCAGAACGGCAACATAAAAGCCAGATACACCCTGTGAAGGTTGATAGACTGTGTGTAAAGGAATGTGATTTCAGCCCTGTGTATTTGGGGGGGGGGGGGGAGCTGTTTACAGTGCTGGAATGGGAAAGGAGCTCTGCCAAATGACCTGCCAGGGGTCCCTCTCCTCTGATTCCCCAACAGTGATCCCTATCCTCTGATTCTCCAGGGGTGATCCCCGTCCTCTAATATAAGGAGGAACTCTGGGAACTCTAAACTCTTAAGCCACTTTGAGTATCTTGGCATGTGCTGGGGGTATCTGCACACACGGTGGAAGTGGTGGATGGTAGTGGGGGGGCCTAGGTCAACTTTTGCATCGGGGCCAACAAGCTTCAAGCTATGCCTCTGTCTACCAAGATATGTTTATAAACAGCATGGTAAACAAGGGGTTAAAACAAGTTCATGGCTGCTACTGCATATTATTACATCTGGTGACAGCCATTTTAAGACTGCAATATGTATATATACGTTGCGGTTTTGAAACAGTTTACCAGAGCTATGGCTGCAGCTGTCAGCCATGACCCTGGTATTGTTTTTTTCAGCCGGCGATTCTGATTCTGCTAAAAGCGATCCGAGCTACTGATTAGCTGCTGCATTGCTGTCCCTCCCCTCCCACCGCTCTCCAATGTTTCTCTGCCTACCATTCTCACCGGCGAGCCCAGGAAATGATCCAGCAGTTTGCAAGGCTGCCCATAAAGATGACGAGAGACCTGATTGTCTCTGATCACCCCTATGATCTAGGAGGCCGGAAGCGATGTCATGACGTCACTTCTAGTTTAGGGCAGATGTAAGCAATGTTTTTTTGGAAAGCACAAGATCAATGTTTTTTTTTATCTGATGTTTTCAAGCATAGAGGAGAGATCTGGGGTCTTATAGACCCTAGATGTCTCCATAAAGAGGACCTGTCAGGCTTTATTGTTATTACAAGGAATGTTTACATTTTTTATAATAGCAATAAAAGTGATTACAAAAAAATGTAAAGGGACAGCGTAAATATAACATAAAAAAAAAAAAAATTAAAAAATATATTTTTAAAGCACCCCCTTCCCCCCATGCTCGCAAGAGGCAAATGCATATGTAGGTTGCGCACGCAAATGTAAACTGTGTTTGTACCACACCTGTGAAGTATCATCATGTATGATGCTGCCCCTTGCCCGTAGGAGCCCGCAAGCCGCCTGCTGCCCACCGCCCTTAGAAGCCCACATACCCGCCCGCAACCTAGATGGGATAAGTGCTGGGGGGGGCGTGCTGGCCACCGTCCAACTAACTTGGGGGGGGTGGTTGTTTGTTGCCCCCTCCCAAAAAGAAAAAAACAACAGCCGCCACTGACTGGATTGTAAACAGTATAGGCTCTTAGTTTTAATGTTTTACATAGCTATACCTGCAAAAGGGGCCAGCCTGCAGTGATCTAGCAGGACTTTATTTTCTGACTGAAATTCCATTTTAACCAACTCCACAATCAAAGCTTATTCAAAATACTATCTATATCATTGGCACTATATACTATATTTCCTTCTCAGGGCAAAGCTGTATAGCACACAGGGTTGGATTTACATTTTGTCCTTCTCAAGGGAACTGTGTTAGCTGGAGGAATTCTGGAGGCTCGTTCTTTTAGGCTGGGTTCACACCTATGCGAATTGGATGTGAATTTCTACGCATCTAATTCGCATAGCAGGAGCTATGGAGCTGGTTCACATATCACCGGGGCAGCTGTGGAGAGCACTGCACAGTACGTCTTTGGCTCAGTTTCAGGGCCAATTCAGGCAAATATTCAGCCATGATTCGTCCCTGAACCAGAGAACAGGGACGCACAGCATTCCTGTGTGATCCGCAGCCAGTTCCAGTGTAAACCAAGCCTGAAGTATTGTTTGCATTTGATTTAGCATTTTCAGAATTGGAGGTCAATGATGGCAGCCTCTATATTGCCTCAGTACATACAATCTTTGTGGGATCAATAAAAAAAGATAAAAAATGTTTAAGACTTTAAAAAGCATAATCCTTAAAATCATTCAAAAATCCTGTGAGGCTGCTGCATGGAGTTATTTAGATGAGGGGTGAAATATCAATCCTTTTAAACACACCAATCAGATATTTTTCATTATTAAATGCAAGGTCTGCTTAATAGGCAGTCTCCTGTTCCTAGATTAATAAAGTGTTTTGCCCCACTTATATGTATTTTTCTGTTGTATCAGGTTTGTAGTATTCTGGCATCTAGTAGCGGTTTAGGGCCATTACAACTTGTTTACTTGTGTGTTTTAGTATCTTCCCCTGTCCTACCCTCCTGTTTAGTTAATTAATTCCTAGCGAGACCCTCCCTGTTTCTTCTGTTCCCACAGTTAGTTAGTTCTTTGCAGAGACGGGGCATAGGAAAGTCATAGTCTTCTTACACTTCAAAAGACTGGAAAAACATCCTCTGTATGGCAATTATCATACAATTGCAATGGATTCAACTTCTGTGCCTTATTGAAGACTTAACAACTTGAAGACCACACTTTTTCTGGCACTTTTTGTTTACAAGTTTAAATCAGTATTTTTTGCTAGAAAATTACGTATAACTCCCAAACACTATACATTATTTTTTAGCAGAGACCATAGGGAATAAAATGGTGATGGTTGCAATTTTTATGTCACGTGGTATTTGTGCAACGTTTTTTTAAATGCATTTTTTGGAAAAAATACATTTTAATGAATAAAAAAAAAACCACAATATATACCCCAATCTTTCTGTATAATATGAAAAATTATGTTATGCTGAGTAAATAGATACCTAACATGTCACGCTTTAAAATTGCGCACGCTCGTGGAATAGGGACAGACTACAGAACTTAAAAATCTCCATAGGCAACATTTAAACGCCTTTACAGGTAACCTGTTTAGAGTTACAGAGGAGGTCTAGTGCTAGAATTATTGCTCTTGCTATAAACGTTCATGCCGATACCTCACGTGTGGTGCGAACACTGTTTACATATGCATGCGCGACTTACGTATGCGTTCACTTTTGTGTGTGAGCACAGAGGGGTGGGGGCACTTAAAAAATGTTTTTCTTATTTATTTTATTTTTTGATTTTACACTGACCAATATACCCTCTAGTGTTAGAATAGGTGTAGGAAAAGTTACTTGACACGTGGTAGTTGCATGAGTCTGTTCATTGGGTCAGGGTTTAGATTCAGGTCAGGCCTCCATCGCCTCCTCTGGTTCTGGAGGTTTCATGGAAACTTATATAAGACATATGACAGTATCACCAGACTAGTGCAGCTAGTCTCAATGTTTCTGATTACTAGCCAGTGTCACCAAAGCTAGTGAAGTCAGCAACAGTGTCCATGTTCACTGCCACATCAGTGCAATGTCACCAAAGCCAGTGCAGCCATCAAGAGTTTATCTGATCACTGCCACATCAGTACAGTGTTGTCTCTGCTTGCTATCTGTACTGACATTGGTCTGTTTACTGACCAGACTAATGTAAGCCAGCAACAGTGTTCCTGATCTCCACCACATCAGTGATAGAGTCACCAGATCAGTGCAACCAACAACACTGTTCCTGATTGCTGCCACACCAGTCCCAAGGTCACTAGACCAGTACAGTCAGCAATGAAGTTCCTGATCGCTGCCACACCTGTACAGTACAGTGTCGCCAGACCAGTTTAAGCCAGTAACAGTGGTGTTCTTGATCACTGATAACCAGTCCCAGCTTCCCCAGACCAAGGTAAGTCAGCAACAGTGTTCCTCATTGCCACCACACCAGTCCCAGTGTCACCAGAAGAGTGCAGCTAGCAACAGTGTTAATGATCATCGTCACACCAGTCCCAGTGTCTCCAGGCCAGTGTAAGTGATCACGATCACTGCCACACCACTTCCAGTGTTGCCAGACTAGTGTAGCAAGCAATAGTGTTCCTCATTGCCACCATACCAGTCCTAGTGTCACCAAACCCTTGCAGCCAACAACAGTGTTCCTGATCACACCAGTGCAGTCTGAACCGATCCCTTGCCTGTTTGCTATCCCTATCTTTGCCTGCTGCAAGACACCAGTCCCAGCCATCGCATGTGGACAACTGCACTCCTCGAACCACAAGAACTTTGTTTCTCACTCTTTGTTCAGCCTCTTGTACTTTTGGCCAGTAAACAATAGAATTTTATATAATTCCTGGGGTTAACCTCATACCACTAGGCTTGCTTGGCTTATAGGAACCGAGACTGCACTAAGCTATATTTCCTGACCACTTGTACAGAGATGAGCATTACAGAACACTGTTTTTGATGCAATGTTGGGTGATATTTGTGATACACAAGATGTAATGTTAGGTATATAATCAGTTCAAACATTGATTAAGTCTTACACATGCCGTGCATGCATACTCAGGAGTAGTAGCAGAATGTGTTTTGTGCTTAAGTATGTCAATGATGTGCGTGGGAATTTTCTTATTAATTATTTTATTATAAATTAATTATCTTATTTCATTTTTTCCTTCATTTTCCAAAAACTTGTGGCGGGAAATGAAATATTCAAAAAGACTCACCATGCCTCACCATGTTTACTTTCCAAAAAGTGGTCTTTTTTTGAGTGTTTTCACTGTCCTGGCCCTCCAGGACCTCCAAACATCTAGTCAGGAATTTTGATGCCTAATTTATGCCTCTTGAAAGCTTGAAGGTGCTCCTTAGATTTTGGGTCACATTATGGCTCTAGGCTGCAAAAAAGTCTCACATATGTGGTATCCCCAAACTCGGGAGTAGCAGAATGTGTTTTGGGGTGTAATTCTAAGTATGTCCATGCTGTGTATGAGAAATATCTTAATTGACCACTATGTGTAAAAAAATACATTTTAATTTATATCCTGCATTTTCCAAAACCCTGTGGTAAAAAATTAAGTTTTCAAAAGAGTCCTTATGCCTGTTAGAAGATACATTGGGGAATTTTCTTTCCAAAATGTGGTCATTGTGTGGGTACTTCCACTGTCCTGGTGCTCCAGGACCTCCAGAAATGTAATAGGTAATCAGGAAAATAGATGTGTAATTTATGCCCCTAGAATACGTGAAGGTGCTCCTTGGATTCCGGGTCATTCTATGTGGCTAGGATCCAAAAAAGTTTTACACATGTGGTATTCCATACTTGGAAGGAATAGCAGTGTTTTGGGGTGTAAATCTAAGTATGCCTATGCTCTTTGTAGGAGATATCCTAAACATTTACAGCTGTGTGTAATATAAATATGTTTGTTTTCTTTCTTTATTTTCCAAAAACTTGTGGCAAAAAATGTAATCTTCAAAAGGCCTACCATGCCTATATATATATATATGTTTGATGGTCTACTTTGTAAAATGTGGTCATTGTGTGGATTTTTCTCCTGTCCTGGTACTTTAGGGCCTCAAGAAATGTGATAAGCAGTCAGGAAATCAGTTGCAAAATGTATGCCTCTTGAAAGCCTGGAAAAGTTTCATACATGAACATTTCCATACCCAGGAGGAGTGGTAGAAGAATTAATTGGACATTGAAGGGTCTACTTTCCAAAAAAAGGGGCATTTTAGGGATTTTGGTTCTGTGCCGGCATTTTAGGGCCTTAAGAAAGCAATGATACAGGCTGTCAGAACATTAAGGTTGCTAAATTACATATATAATTCATATATACTATACATATATACTGTAAAATCATTTAATGTAGGCCATGAAGAATTATTATGCAACTGAGGAGGAAAGAGGGACAGAAGGATTCAGCTCAAAAAGAGAACAGCCCCTTGAAATAAGGAACCTGTTTAGAGTTATGTAATGACCATTACAATTTTGAATGATTTTAAGTTTGTCTACATTTTTCCTTGGCATACATATGTATGCTGTGATCATCGGGCTAAGTAGTCACTCCTACTCTTTGTCATTATGGTTTTGTTATTGTGGGATAAAAAGAGACACAATAAAACGCAATAAAATATACAAAATAGTTTTATTATATACACTTTTATTTTGTGTGTTTAGAAATAGAGAATACAACATCAGCAACACAGAAGATAAGTAGTATCCTGTGAATAAAAACAGAATTTTGCTTACCGCATTGCAAGACCACATTCTCAGCATCTGGCTGCAGTATGACTCACATCTCATAGGAGTCCAGATCTAGCTTGTGAGAGACTTTATAATTCACCTACAAATGTAAGGTCAGAGCACATTTCCATGTTTTATTCTACAATATATATATATATATATATATATATATATATATATATATATATATATATATATATATATATATATATATATATATATATCCATTCTTGGGTCATGAAGTAATAATTATACTGCCACATCATATAAAAACCTAAACATATACTGAATCTTTATTGTAATCCCCATCTGAAAAAACAGTTACTCTAGTGCTTTCATACCAAAACTATATATACAGTACATTAATTTTATTTGTCAACTGCTTTGTCGACTTAATGTGTAGTTAGATAGGGTTTGGCCCTCACTGTTTTTGGGTCCCATAACAGTTGCATGGTCTGCTATGGCTATAATTAAAACAATATTTTACTCTATCAACTATCAACTCAGATTTATGATATATTCACAAACATGGAACAATTGATGGATGTGGGATACACCACAGAAAATTAAACAATGTAGCAGACAGCACTAAATAAAAACACAAAACATATATTTGAAAAAAAAACTCCCTCAAATATTATAAAATTTACAGTATAAATCAGTCCATATGTACATAATTAAACAGTTCCAGTCAGTAAATATATGTTTTATGTACTCTTCTCTGCATTAGTACGGTGATGGAATCTTGACAGGTAATGGCGATTGTGTCTTGACTCCTATAGAGACTGCACCAGATTTCTCAGACTTGTGGGTCAATTCACTAAGAGTTAAATGACAAAAAAACAAGAAGAGAACCAGCGCCACAGATATTAGTGGACAAGTGAGGATTTCAGCTAGGATTGCTGCCACTCAATACCAGTGAATCACCAGTTAATAGGTAAGAGAAAAAGAAACAAGCGGCACAAGTCTGGAAAATCCTGCAATCTCATGGTAATGAACTCTCTGCTAATAACACATGTGAAAAAAAATCAATAAAACCTTATAAACACTGTGTCATTACCATCAATGTACATCTACGTAATGCAAAAAACCAAAAACAAAACAAAGAAACAGAAAAAATATATGTGTCCCACAATCAAAAACAATTTGGTGCAAAAAAAAATTGTGTTCATTGATCAAGTGCATACATCCGAAATTCATATACAGTATATTAGAAAAAAATGGTAGTTCTTGAATAAAGTGTATGTGTTCAAAAAAAGTCAATGTTCTCATTCCCAGAAAAAATCAAGAACCAAAGTGTAAACCAAAATATCTTATAGGGCGTACACACGGTCGGACTTTGTTCGGACATTCCGACAACAAAATCCTAGGATTTTTTCCGACGGATGTTGGCTCAAACTTGTTTTGCCTACACACGGTCGCACAAAGTTGTCGGAATTTCCGATCGCCAACCACGCGGTCACGTACACCACGTACGACGAGACTAGAAAAGGCCGGTTCAGAACCAAGCGCGGCACCCTTTGGGCTCCTTTTGCTAATCTCGTGTTAGTAAAAGTTTGGTGAGAGACGATTCGCGCTTTTTCAGACTCGTGGCTTTCAGATCGTTTTCTGCCGTTCAGTTTGTGCTTGTGGGTTTGTACCTGCACTTCAGTGCGTGCAGTCAGTTCGTATCAGAGTTTTCTGTGTGATCTTGCCTGCTCGTTGCTGTTTTTCAGGTCGCTCTTCACAGGCCTTGCTGTTCTTCAGTGCGTTCTGTTACTTCGTTCTGAGCAGCCGACCGTTTTCTAGCCATGTTTCGTATGCGTACTCCTCGTAGAGTTCGTGCTGTGCGGGGGCTTGGTGTTGGGGTCCTGACCTTGACACAAGTCCAGTCCATGAACAGGGTGGGGAGGAGTTCATGGACCAAGAATTGGTTGCTTCAGCGTGACCAGTTCTGTCATATGCCTTTGCTCCGTGAGATCCGTGAGAATAATCCTGATGATTTCAGGAACTTTCTCAGTATGACGGACCCCGTATTTCACCGTTTGTTGGCTTCGCTGACCCCCTATATCAGCAGGCAGGATACCTGCATGAGGCAAGCCATCACTCCGGAGCAGAGGTTGGTCGTTACCTTGCGGTATTTGGCCACAGGGAGAAGTCTGCAGGACTTGAAGTTCTCGACAGGCATCTCCCCCCAGGCTCTGGGGATGATTATCCCAGAGACCTGTTCTGCCATCATCCAGGTCCTGCAGAAGGAGTATATGAAGGTAAGATTTTTATCCTTTTATATCACATTTTATTGTCTTTAATGTTTGATAATATATTGTATTTCTTTCCTCATTCCCTAATTACCATGATTGTAATATGCTGTGAAGGTCCCCTTTGTCCTCATGCATGCTGGATTTTTATGTAATTATTATTTTAGGTCCTTCATACATATTTGCCCTTCAATAACCTCCCCAGCATGGTGTCTCCTAGCCCTATATTCACCTCATGTAGTCACTTAACAATGTATTTTATCAGCTCCATAGTAGTGCTTTACCCCAAACACCCCCTAAAATGTTTGGTAATGTTATTTTTTTTTTTTTAAATTCAGGCAGAGTGCCAGAGGCTTTTTTTTGCGGTGTCCCCAAATAATTTTTAGTAACCCTCCCTCCCCCAACTGCTAAGTCAGCAGATCCCAATTCTCTATCTATCCTCAATCATCTATCTGCTGACTTTGCCAAACCCATACACACTATACCCACCTCTTTACTGGTCAGATTTATGGCTGAATTACCCAAAGCATGTAGTGCAAGGGCCTGCCTGTATACTTTACAATGGTACTGTTTAAAGTTTTTGTATCCTATTATTATCTTGATAGGTAATAGCAGAATGTCCAAATGTCCTCAAATGTGTACAATGTGTATTTATATCTTTGTATTATGACACTTCTTACCTGTCCAGTGGGCTGCCAATAGTGTAACTAAGGAGGGGCTGTTCCAAGTAATACCCATTATTTAGGCATTCATTTCTCAATGAAGTGGAGAGGGTTACCTGTCCAAGATTTCCACACACCCCGTAATATTAGAAATGGCCCATGAGAGGGGGGGGAATATGATAGGTGTACCTTATACTTTGGCCTTGTTAAATTCCCCTTAATAAATGCTATCTGGAGGTTGCCCCATAATGTTTGTGTCTAATCTGCTTGCCATGTTTCAGAGTAAAAATAGTAATGTTTATTGTTTTTTCCTCAACAGTTTCCTTCCACGCCACAGGAATGGCAGACTGTGGCCTCCCACTTTGCCCAGCGGTGGGACTTTCCTAACTGCGGAGGGGCAATAGATGGGAAACACGTCCACATCGTCCCACCACCCAACTCGGGGTCATACTATTATAATTACAAGGGGTTTAATAGTATAGTGATGTTGGCGGTGGTGTCGGCTAATTACGACTTCTTGTATGTGGACGTGGGGAAGAATGGCCGGATGTCCGATGGTGGAGTCATTGCCCAGACAGAGTTCTACAGGCATCTCCAGAATGGCAGCTTGGACTTACCAGCTCCAGAGGACAATGTTGAAGGACTCCCATTTGTGTTCGTTGCTGATGAAGCATTTGCGCTGGGGGACCACCTGATGCGGCCATTCCCGATGAGCACCCTCACCCCGGAACAGAGGGTTTTTAATTACCGGCTGGCCAGAGCCCGAAGAGTGGTGGAGAACACATTTGGAATCCTGGACAGCCGGTTCCGCCTATTTCTGACACCTATCCATATGGCGGAGTATAAACTGAACCATATAATACTTGCGTGCTGTGTTCTCCATAACTTTTTACGGAAACATTCGGCCAACTATGCTGGCTCAGTTGGGCCTGAGGCTGGAATCCTACATCAAACCACACTGACGGTGCTTGAAAGTGGCCGTCCTGGCTTGCCCTCCCTGAGTGCCCGTGATGTCCGGTTACGCTACCTGGAGTTCTTTGCGGGTAGGGGGGCTATCAATATGCCAGACAATATGTGAAGCCTTTTTAAAATAAAAAAAGAAAGAAAATCTTTGTGGACATTTACTGCTTGTGTTTGTTTTAGCTGACCCTGACAGAAATGTTTTGAGTGCAGAAAATGTCGTGATTGGGTAACCTTATACAAAGCACTGTTGGCTGTTATTTCCTAAATGCAAAAACACATTTCACTACAAGTGCACTTGCAACTGCACTGAAACTGCACTTGTAGTGCAAAGAGGATTTGCCCTTAGGAAATAACCCCCACTTTTGCATCAAACAGCTATTACATCACCCCAAAAGTGTTGTAGTGTTGAGACAATAATCCACACATTCTTAAGTAAGCCACTTTTTTATACCTGCACAATCACATGTGCATTTACCAAAGGTTTTTAAAACAAACCAACATGTTTGTTGTATAACAATTTTTGCAGTAGCATTAGCAAAATTCGAAATGTCCATTTCAGATAAAACAGGCCTGTGTAAAACCCAACAAGAAAGCCAAAAAACTTGAACTTACAAAGTTCACATTAGGTAAAACCTGAAGGCTATATCAGACATCAGTATTTAGGAACTGGGTTTGATATAGCGTTCAGATGGGGGGAAATCACCCCTAGAAAAGCCAAATTTGGAAGATGCACACAAATTTCCCAATGTCAACATGTGCTATCTGCCATCAGGGGGGATCAAGGGACGTGTTTTGGGAGAGCAAGCCCTTCCTCAACGCGACTTTATAATTGAGGAAGGGGTTGCACCCCCAAAACGCGTTCATTGATCTCCCGTGATGGCAGATAGTACATGTTGGCACACTGTGTGCATCCTCCAAATTTGGCTTTTCAAAACATTGCAAAAAAATTTAAAAGATTGAACCACAATACAAAAAGTGATTATGTGGGGTTTTAAATTCGCCCCAAAACATCAATGATGTTATTATTTTTTTTAATAACATCATGGATTTTTTGCTGGATGTTTTGCAGTTCGGCATTACACCCCATGATCTCCCCGATCAGGATCTGGGCACTTTCTGAAGTAAAGCGTTCTCTATCCCTCACATCACGATCACCTAAAAGAGATAAAGAAAAAAAAAAACAGGTCTCAAAAATCTGCCACCATCCATCTCTTTTACCTGAGCCTGTGGTCGCAGACACTCACCTGTTGTGGTGCCAATCTCCACCACATCTTCTTCTTCCTCCTGCTCAGCTTGGGTTTGGGGTATTTCACCTTCTTCCAGAGGTGGGGGGTCTCTGGTCTCCTCGGATGTGGGGTGTCCTCCGAGTCTTTTCTCCCCTATGTAAAACAAAAATGGTATAATTAGCATACAGATATTTGATGGAAGAACTAGAAATAGGAAACATTACTTGGAAGTGGGGTACAATTGTCTATTTTAGTCGAGTTCCAAGATGTATTTTTTTTATTGCTCTTTGTCAAGCTGCAATACTTTACCAGTTTAGTACAAGCTTCACAGATGTAGCCCCCCCTATAGTATACACTGTAGCACCTGTGTTGCCCCCTAATAAAAATGGTGTTCTTGTGTCCCACACTAGTGTTCCAGTGTCCAGATGTGAAAACAGCTGCTCAGTGTCCTCTCCTTACACACAATCTAGTTTGCATTTCATTTTGGTAACAAACCCATCTACACAAACAAATATTTGGCATCCAAGTAGGCCCAAAAAAAATGTGGGAAAATGCATATGGCCTAAACAATGGTGTTTCTAGAGGCCGAAAGAAAAATGTTTGATACGAACGAATAATGGGCCCATGAACATTAAAGTTGCCCTTTTAAACGTTACAATTAATAAAAGCATATGGAGCAGCACAACTACACAAGAATAGGAACACAGCACAACTACTTACTTTTTTGCAGCACTCTCCGGATCTTTCGGTACTGCTCTGGCTCTCTCAACTTCAGGTCCGACCACCGCTTCCTGAGCTGATCTTTCGATCTTCGTACCCCGAAATTGTTGTGAAGGCTTTTGATCACTTTCGCCATGATCTTGGCCTTTCTGATGTTGGGGTTGGGGTAAGGCCCATACTTTCCGTCATAGTCGGACTTCTTCATGATGTCGACCATCTCCAACATCTCCCCAAAGGACATATTTGTGGCCTTAAAACGTCTCCTTCTGGATCGGGACGTGTCCGGATCCGGGCTTTCTTCCTCCTCCTCCTCGTTGCTAGAATTAGCATGCACCTGCTGTAACTCCGCCATGTGCTCTTCACCCACTGCGCCGAACGAAAAGGGGCAGGGAATAGACTAGAAAGAACGTCAGGGGCGGGCGGAGTTACACGCATGCGCAGTGTGTATAAAGCGTAACACGCGTGCGTATTACGTACGATCTGTGAGCGGAGGAAGGAGCATTGGATGCGCCGATCGTAAGAACGAAGGTAAGAGACAAACTTGTGCCTATACTGCTTCTAGATTGAGGCCTATATTGTAACAAGATTAGGAGAGTTTTGTCTGACATTAGGCTTTGTCTTGTGTTTAGTCTTGCAGTGAACATGGATATGCTACTCAAAGATAATGACTTCATGTCAGTATTCCTAGAGATGCTAAGGGAGCTGCCCTGTCTGTGGGAGATTAAACACCCCCATTTCAAGAACCAAGCAAAGAGGAAGGCAGCACTGGTGCAATTGTGTGAAATTGTGAAGCAGGTGATCCCCACAGCAGACATCACCTATTTAAAGATATTAATTGGTTGCCAGAGGAGCACAAATCTGAGGGAGCGCAAGAAGGTCCTGGATTCACAGAGATCCGGAGCAGCAGATGACATCTATGTCCCCAGGATGTTGTACTACGACAGGCTGCATTTTCTGGCAGGCCAGACTGAACCCAGGCCATCCCTCTCCAGTCTTCCTTCCACGCTTCCTTCCCCCCCGGCTGAGGCTTCTGATGCCCAACCTGGGCCTTGCAGGCGATATGTGGAGGAGCCCAGATTGAGCCAGGTATAGCATTCCGCTAAAGATTTCTGCTTGTACAATCAGTGATGTTAACTAGATGTTAGTTGGGAGTACTAATTTAGGATTGTGATTGATGATGCAAAATATTACAACCATGTCCCTTTTTCATACACAGGGAAGTCTCAGCCAGGAGGTGGCCGGGCCGAGCCGGCTGGCTGATCTGCAGGTCCCTCCACCCCCTCTGAAAAGAGAAAGTGGCAGTAGGAGGAGTGCCCTAGAGGAGGCTGCTATAGGATTCTTTTGGAGGGCTACAGAGGTCCTGGGAGCACCCCACACCATGGAGGAGAACATTGCTGCCTTCATTGCATATAAAATGCAGAGGATGGAGGAGGGCCAACAAGTCATGTGTGAGGCCCTCATATTGGAGGCTCTTGAGAAAGGTATGAGGGGCCAAATGACACCTCAGACACACCTTTGGGATGGTCCTCCTCCTCCTCCTGCAGGTCCTCCTCCTCCTCCTCCCTCTCCTCCAGGTCCCCCCAGTCCTCCCAGTCCTCCTCCTCCTCCAGGTCCTACTCCTCCTCCTGCCACATCTCCAACTGCACAGCCACAGCCCGGAAGGAAGCGTGGAAGGAAGACCAGACAGTGATTGCCCTGGGTTCAGTCTGGTCGGCCAAAAGATGCAGCCTCGTGTGGTACCACAGCCTTGGGACACAGATGTCATCTGCTGCTATCCAGGATCTCTGCGAATTCTGGAGCAGACTGCCCTCCCTTACATATGGACTCCTCAGGCCACCAATTTTGATGTTGAAGAATTGATGTCTCCCGTGGGGGTCCCAGGCTTCGCTAATTTCTCATGTTGATCCAGTGTTGCCTCCCTCTTTGTTTGGTTCTGATCCCTTAATAAAGGAATTTTTGTTTTGAATTATACTCTCCCATGTGTTTTACTTCAAAAATGACAGTTTGTTTGTGAGGATTCGGGTACATTTCAAATATACAATGTGAAATGAACAAGGGACACCAACACCAAACAATCTCCTTGAGATTAAATAATAAAAGATATCAATGGTGTTGGGGTAACTTGACACACAAAACACACCCAAAAATATTCTGGAGTAAAAATAAAATTTAATTGAACAAAGCTCAGCCTTGGAAAAAATCCAAACATTAAAGAAAAAACAAGGCTGAAAATCCAAAAAAAAAAAAAATATATATATAAAACTGTCAGATGTGACAACTAATAACAATATATTCAGGGAATCCCACTAAAAAAACACAAATAAAAGTTTGTGAGAAGTGTGTGTGAATATGAGCAGCAAAACTACTTAATTCTTGTCACATTATGTATTAAACCATTTTTAACATTGCAGCGTGACGAAAGTGCTGTATCCATTGCGAACGCTAAGTTTACCAGAACGAGCTGTCCCGTCTCGGAATTTCTTCTGAGCATGCGTGGCACTTTGTGCGTCGGAACAAGCCACACACGGTCGGAATTGACGCGATCGGATTTTGTTGTTGGAAAATTTTATCTCCTGCTGTCCAACTTTGTGTGTCGGAAAATCCGATGGAAAATGTCCGATGGAGCCCACACACGGTCGGAATTTCCGAAAACACGCTCCGATCGGACATTTTCCATTGGAAAATCCGACCGTGTGTACGGGGCATTATTCATATGATCATACACCTGCATGTGCTCCTTCACCATAAGTCCAAAAGTAACTCACCAGAAACTTTGGCGGGGGTCAAATTATAAACCAGCGAAAGCGCTCTGTGTTATATTCAGGTAGATCCACTCTCCACTCTGCTGTTTCTGATGTGTCCTCTTGTCAGTTTCTCTCCCGAAATAGACCCAAGGAACTTTAGGGGGAAGGAAGAAAGATCTGCAATGCATTAAGGTTATATATGGCTCTGGCTGCAGTAGCGTTACTATTAAATTAATTTAAGCCGCGCTCTCTAGGTATGTGCTAAGTGCTATATCATACTGTGGATGTGCAATATCAACAAAGAACACTTGGTGTCACCAGTGAGTGACAATAGACATTGATCAACAGAATAATAAATTCATACAATAAAGTGCAAATGCATACATATGTAACAAATAACAAATTCATATAAATATAAAAAAGTACAATGCCCAGATCATCAATTATAAGTTGGTGCAATGTCCAAAAAAATATGGTGATATATATTTTATGATATATATATATATATATAAGAGTGAAGATCTTCGTGACCCTTTTGAAAACCAAACTAGGAGTGACTGTGTATCTTCCTCCACCAACACCTGTTACACATCCTACTCAACAGATCGCCATGACACCCATTACAGGTAGTCATATGCGCAGAAGATATAGATAATCCAGACAAATCAACCAGAGGGGGTCCTAGCGGACTTGGATCGTGACGTCAGATCATCCGTGGGTAAATGAAAGGAAGAAAAACGCTCCCATAGTGAAGTTGGTCATGGGTAGTTTATTAAATAATGTTAAAAAGATCCATTGCAACATGCAGTGCATACAATGCAGGAAGCAGGGATGCTGTGTGCGCGCCAACTGTGTTCCTGTGAGAGCGGAAATGACGTATCGTGCTCAAGCAAACCAACGCATTTTGTCAGCACGTTCTGATATCATCAGTGATATAGAGCATTTAGCACATACCTAGAGAGCGCAGTTTAAATTAATTTAATACTCATTTCTTTTGCACATTTACGGGCTCTGTGCCTATAATGAGCACTTAGAATCACTTAGAAACCATCTGCGCAGGTTAGGGAATTTTTTTACCCTGTTTTTCACGATAGGCATATATAACCTTCATGCGTTTGTTCCCTAGTGTCGGGTTGACACTTGAATAATGTGAGTGCTTTTAATAAGTTTAAATAAACAGGCATTTTTTTAATGATATTACGCTATGGAGATCTAATTCAGGAGAGGAACTGACAAGAGGACACGTCAGAAACAGCAGAATGGAGAGTGGATCTGCCAGAATATAACACAGAGTGCTTTCGCTGGTTTATCACTTTGATCAGTTACTTTTGGACGTATGGTGAAGGTGCACATTGCGATCATATGAATAAGATATTTTGGATCACACTTTGGTTCTTGATGTTTTCTGGGATTGAGAACATGTACTTTTTTTAAACACATGCACTTTATTCATGAACTACCATTTTTTTCTAATATATATGAATTTCGAGTGTATGAACTTGATCAATGAACACAATTTTTTTGCAGCAAATATTTTTTGATTGTGGGGACACATATATTTTTTTCTGTTGTTTCTTTGTTTTTTTGCATTTGCACTTTAATTGCTTTAATATAGAAGATACAGATTGTTATATGATAGATGTACATTGATGGTAATGGCACAATGTTTTTAAGGTTTTATTGATTTTTTCATATGTGTTATTAGCAGGGAGTTCATTACCAAGAGATTGCAGGATTTTTCAGACTTGCGCCGCTTGTTTCTTTTAACTAAGAGTTAAATAACGACCCAAAAAAATGCGGGAAAATAACGCTTGTGGTAAATCAGTTTTGAACGTGCAATTCACTAAGAATTTTACATCAAATACTGAATGCAGTATTTATTCGATTTATTGGTAATACAGAATGCAGTATTTTTTCGATTTAGTGGTAATTTATCACATTGAGCTGGTTGCTAAGTGGCGGGTCGGGAAGCCGGCTGCCATGTCCTTAACAATGAATGACTCATCAGCTGTCAGCAGATTACCCGCTGACAGCTTAATGTAAAAAGAACATACCGACAATTAAAAATTATGAAAAAAAAACAGTGTGGCGTCCCTCCCCATGCATGCCATCTGTAGCATGTATAGAATATGCTGTAGCAAAATGAAATGAAATAAAATGAAAAAAAAAATTAATGAAATGACATTTAAATTTAGAAAAAAAATACAAAAAACGCATCAAACGCCAACATTTAAAAAAAAAAATGGCTAGGGCCCCCTCCCACAAAATCCATACCAGACCCTTATAATGAGCATGCAGCCCAGCAGGTCAGGAAACGGGGGGGAGGGGGGATGAGCGAGCACCCCCCTCCTGAACCATACCAAGCCACATGCCCTCAACATGGTGCTTTGGGGCAGCATGCACGGGTCCACGACAACACAAGGGGGCGGTGCCACAGGGTGATGTCGCCAGGTGGCCCTGCCCTTACCTTTATAAGAACTGTCAAACGGCAGAGGAGGCATTCGGCAGGCAGCCGTCCTTGCGAGTGGAACTTTTTAAACGACATTTATTGGTACATTTTTAATTTTGCTGTAAATACTGCATAATCGTTTTTTTTTGTTTTTTTTTAATGAATTGGACTTAATTTACCACATGTGATAATTTATGCAAATGAGTCAAGTAACCACGTTATGGTATGTGGTATGTGGTAAAGGTTAGTGAATTGACCCCTTCTTCATTATTTAAGACAGCATAATAAAATTTAAAATCAAAGTACGGACTGGAAATTTAAATCAGTTATGTGTAATTATTTAAATCAGATATTTGTGTAAATAAAGAAAAGATGCAATCTAATGAGTCACTAGCTATCATGTAAGGCTGGTCACATTCTCTTGCAATCACATTTCTGTAGCCCCTCTATGTTTTAGATGCATCTGAAAACATTATAAACTGGCTTCTCTGTTTTAAAGCTGAACTACAGGTTACTGTGTAATATAACCTTACAATGCACCGGACTCCCCTACACTGCAAAGCCTAAATGCTTGCTCATTCAAATGGATAAAGAACTGGATAAAGAAAAAGGTAGCATACTGACCTCATTCCCCACACTGCACTTAGCTTCTGAAGCTGCTCCTCTTCTCTGCTTGACCGGTTGCAACTCTCAAACATCATCACTTACAATGTAGGACTGGCAGGTCTGCATTGTATGTGAGGACATTGAGGGCTCAACTACAAAAAGATAGGTACTTTACCTATTCCTACCCCACTAATGTCTTCAAAAAAGTACTGCACTTCACTAGTACGACGAGAAAACCTGCCCTTGCAATTTCTGTACATATGAAAAGGACATAGGCAAGCAAAAATAGAAACACAAATAGAGCACACTGGATCATGTAGATGAAAACACTTTTTAATAAATAAAAAATAGTAAAGTTGCACTTAAAACAAAGTGGCTTGATCATAAGCTTTTATATGCTTTTGGACAGATTGATAGTTTTGAGGTACAGACTAAAAGCAGGCAGATTGGAAGTTGGAAAAAAAGTTATTTTGATTTTAAATGTTTAAAACAATACAATTGTTGGTGATGGTTTCAAGTACACATTTAAGCATGTTTAAGCATTTTTAGCCACCTCAGCTCTGGAAAGCTTTACCCCTTCATGAACAGGCCATTTTTTGCTATTCAGAACTGTGCTACTTTAAATGGTAATTGCACGGTAATGCAATGTTGTACGCAAACAAAATGTATATATATATTTTCACACAAATACAGCTTTCTTTTGGGGGTATTTGATCACCAGTGGGTTTTTTATTTTTTATTCTATAAATGAAAAAAGACTACACATTTTGAAAAAAAAAAAAACCTATATTTTTTACTTTCTGCTATAAAACAAATAAAAAATACATTCTTTATAAATTTAGACCAAAATGTATTCTGCTACATGTCTTTGGTTAAAAAAACAGCAAAAAAAAAAATAAGTGTATACTGATAGGTTTGCGTAAAACTTAGAGCATCTACAACCTATGGTATATATACTGGAATTTGTATTTATTTATTGTTTTAATACTACTAATGGTGGTGATCAGTGACTTATAGACTGTGACAGTGAGTGTAAACTAATTGACACGGACATCACCAGTGACACTAATACACTGATCAGTGAAAATGCTATATACTGTCACTGTACTAATGACACTGGCTGGGAAGGGGTTAACATCGTGGGTAATCGGGGGGTATATGTGTGCCTAACAAGTGTTAATTTGTGTAACGTGTGCTGTTTATTACTATATGGCTCTTTGTTTCTTGTCCCTGCTTTGCAGGGATAAGAAACATAGATATTGTTCCCCCTGATTGCCAACACCGGGCTCTGGGCTGTGATTGGACACAGCCGATAAGTGGGTTCCAGCCATGAATCATTGGCCGGGATCTGCTGACAAACTCCCACTATGTACAACCACATCGGAAGGCGCCTGACAGGGTTGCACGCATGCCCTGAACCCAGAAGAGGCCAGCGATGTACAGGTACGTCGCTGTGGCTGTATGGGTCACCCGTCTGCAGTACAATGCGGGTGTGGCATGGTGGGAGTCCAGGCTGAGGTTGTCATTTCACTTCTGAATACCTACGTTGATGTGCGGCATCAGGATTTCCTCCTCTCTCTCTCCAGTACATTGCGGGAGGCAGTCCACAAGTGGTTAAATAGACCACTATTTCTGATGGAGGGAGAAGTCAGATTTCAGCAACAAATATAACATTAGACTGAATCTTTGCAGAGACATTATACAGTATAAATATGGTACCGATTTGATGCAAAGAATGTGAAAGGTATTCAAGTATCACACCTGCTGACTGCATTTAAAATAACAAAATAATTTTAATTTTTTACTGTGTGTATATATATATATATATATATATATATATATATATATACACACACACACACATCATATATAGTATGTGCTAGCATATATGATTCTGCATACAGTATAAAAAGCAAATATGGACTTGGACCTAGCAATAAGCTGAAAGCAGCTTTTGTCTTTATCTTTCACTTGAAACAGCTTTTTTAAAAAGGATGTTTATGTTATTTGCTTAGACTGTTGGTTTGAAAAACATATTAGATTTGACATTTGATAAACCTGATTGCACAACCACAAACATTTACTATGAGTTTAACCACATTATATAAAGTCCTAATTCTTAAAGGAGTTGAAAGGCAAAAGGTTTTTTTATCTTAATGCACAATTTGCATTAAGATAAAAAACCTTTTGTGTGTAGCAGGCCCCCCAACACCCCCTATTACTTACCCTGAGCCCCATCTCTCTCCAGCGATGTCCACGATTCTCTCAGCCGTCCGGGATTCTCCTCCTGATTGGCTGGGGCACAGCTGCGGTGCCATTGGCTACGTGGCTGTCAATCAGTTAAAGTCAGATAGCCAATCAGGGAGAGAGGGGGCGGGGCCAGGTTAGGGCTCCATGTCTGAATGGATACACGGAACTCTGACTCAGCTCGGGTGCCCCTATAGCAAGCTGCTGGTCTATGGGGGCACTCTTTAGGAGGGAGGGGCCAGGGTTGCTCAGTGCAAAACCATTACAACAGAGCAGGTAAGTATAACATGTTTGTTATTAAAAAAAAAAAGCGAGACTTTACAATCACTTTAATTGCATTAAGCTTTAAGTCAAGGTGAGCCATAAATAATAGTGTGTACCCTTTTTTTCTTTTAAAAAATAAAGCAACTGCTACATATTTTTGACTTACCTTGTCTAATCTTGACTAATCAATAATGACGTCATCAGTCGAGCTAGGTACTTTCCTGCTACTTTGTGATTTATTTTGGGAAACTCCCCATCACTGAAGAAGGGAAGAGAGGAAGTGGCGCATATAGAGCTTCGGAACAAAAAAAAGTTAACTGTTTCTATCCTTCTAGCTGCTCTGTTAGTTTGTGAAAAGTACAAGCCTGCACACAGGCCATTAAAGTGTTTGTTAGATTAACATTTCATATTCCTGATATGTGCCTGCTTTATCATGTACCAGTATGAGGAAAAAAAATGAAAAAATGGCTTTGGAAGACAAGTGATTAAAGTCCAGTCTGTGAGCTTATGACTCTCTCCATAGATACAGTGGAAGTGTAAGCATAGCCATACAGGGGCAGGAAGAGTTTAATTTGTAGGACTACCAGATACAAATAAAAGGAAAAAACATACCTAGCTCTAATGTCAACTAAACGAACATTACCAAAACCAATATGTTCTTTGAAAGAGTTAAACCCAACTGAGCTAATTCTGTCATCCCTCCAGCATCCATCCAAGATGCTCAAGGGATGAAAAAGTTGTCTTAGAACTAAGATCATCATCCTACTTATTATTTTTCTTACACTGGAAAACAGACATTCATGAGTGGATATCAGCAGACCAATAGAAGAAGAATAGATGTACTACTCTCCCATGTTTCTTCATATTTGCTAAAATGGAAGAAGTAAACTATAAACTTCTACCTCAGTGGTATAATACCCCAGCCAAATTTCATGCAATGTTCCCCAAAACGTTACTGCTCTGTTTGAGAGGCTGTGGTAAGAAAGTGACGCATGCTCCTATCTGGTAGGATGGACCACAATTATTCAATCAATTGGAGGGAGGTGCCCATAATGACTGAAAGAATTCAAGGAACCAGAATTAAGGATAACAACTGGACTATCTTGTTTCATTGTACAGATAAGCCAGGAGCCAATACAAATGTTTCATTCCCCTCACATGTTGACTACTGCTAAGTCCCCGATTCCATTGTACTGGAAAAGGAGGAATACAACATACAACAATGGTTATAAAAAGACTATATTTGTCTTGTGGCAGAACTTTCCCTTTCACCTTTTATTCCAGAATGTCAGAAAGGAAAAGACTGGATCCTCGGCTATCTGTGCCCTAGATGCCCACTGTCCCATGTGTATGAAATGTCTAGCTTGAAACCTCATCTATTGCCATAATGCCTTGAGGTGTGGGTCACCCCAGTCCTGGGCTAAATTATGAGTTCCTTATGATGGGGAGGAGTGTGGATAAGTATAGAGAAATCTGTTAACTCTGGAATACTTTGGTACAAATATGCCAAGTCTCACCAATAGTAGGGTTTGAGCTGAGGCCTGAAGGGAGCCCATCAAGGCTCCACAGATGACTCGATAATGGGATATCAGAAGCAGCTTGCTCTATAGCTACTCATTGCTTGAACGAATCGTGTTGGCTTCTATTGATAAAATAAATGGCAGGCAGCCTGATATGAAGCTATATTAGGGAGCGCCATGCCCCCTTGTAATTTTGATAGGACTGGGGCAGACATTGTGGTTTTCGACCCACAAGAACTGTAAGAATATATAGGTAACAGCCCCCACATAGGAACCTGGAATATGAATTGTTAAGGCATGCAAAAGATATAGAAGGTGAGGCATAACATTCATTTTAATAATTTCACATCTGCCAAATCATGAAAAATTGCCTCTGTTCCAGGTCGACAAATCCTGCTTGATCACTGAGAGTAGGGGGCAAAAATAATCTTAAATACATCTTCCAGATTCCTGAGGAGATTAATACCCAGGTATTGGGTATGGGCCAATGCCTATTTAAATAGAAAGTTAGACTTAAAGTGGTGTTCTGGCCGAAATGATACTTTTTAAATAAAAATACCCCTATAATACACAAGCTTCATGTATTCTAGTAAAGTTAGTCTGTAAACTAAGGTCTGTTTTGTTAGTTTATAGCAGTAGTTTGTTATTTTATAAACTTACAGCAGGCCGTGGCCATCTTAAGTGTGGGCATCTGAAGCCAGACTGTATTTCTTCCTGGATCTCATCCTTGCAGATCTCACACATGCTCAGTGCAGCACAAGCAGTGTAATAGGTTTCAGGTCAGGTTTCCATAGCAACGGCAGTGTCAGAGGAAGTTGCCACCCCTTTCCAGAAGGCATTGCAAACAGGAAATGATGCGATGGGCCATGGCCAGGGAGGAGGAAGTGAAAAATGAATACAGCAGATATACAGTAGGTGCTGAGAAAAAAAAATTAAAAATATCCAATTCGTTTACAGTGCACAGTTTAGTGAGGGATGCTGAAGAGTTGTAAAAGTGGGTGGAACTCCACTTTAAGGTGTGTAACAGTGGATTCAGGCAAATTGATGTTTAATGCCTTTTGAAAATGAATGCGGGAATTGGAGAGTGAGCTATAATTATTGAGCTCAGACATAAGGTTTGTGATGTAAAAAAGGAGGTCATCCACATATACTAAAGTGAAATATATAATAAAGTCCCTTGCGCTATCAAAGTGAATAGTATAAATAAATAATGAAAAATTAATCCAACCAGTTGCAGCTAGACCTAAAGTGTATACAGTGCACTTAGAATGGGTGAAGATATAAATAGTGATCAGCGCAACTGAAATTAAAACGAGCTAAAATCGTTAAAAATAAGATCTTCTGTGCAAATATTACTGTGCCAAATTGATAACTGTGCAGTCATGTGCAAAATAATATACTGTGTGATAATGTGCAAAGTTATGAGCTATTCATAGAAATGATGAATGAAAGATCCTAATCCTGTGCAAACAAACAATCCTGTGCAAAGATATAAGCTGTTCATATAAATATATGAATGGACGATCCTAGTCTTGTGCAAAGTAACAATCCTGTGCAAAAAAGCAATTCTGTGCAAAAAACAATCCTGTGTGTGTTTTTTTTTTTTTAATGCAGTACACATATGCAATATTGTGCAAATAACCAGTATGATGACAAGTACTGAACACACTGTAAAATTATTCAATCCAGTCCCAGATCGATTACCAAAATGATTGAAACAATCATCGACTAGTCCATTAAATCTTAGATGGTTAAAGAAAGACTAAAGTGCAGAAAGTGCTTCCAGCGGAGTGTTAAAAAAAAACTCTCCGATGTGCATCACTTAGTGTTCTCTAGACTCTTACCTCAATGAAGATGGTATCTGGCTTATTCAGGTCAATATGGTTGAGAAACCTCCTGCTGTAACGATATCAAGTACGGGACATGAAAAGCTGTAGATAGCTGCCATCTTGTGTGGAAGTAGCCATGACAGTTTGGCTAACCATGTAACCTCACAGAGAACTCTGAACTCCGTCTTCCCCACCTTAGGAATTCAAAGCTTTTTAAGTTCAACAGAAAAGGTTATCTCAACAGAGAAAACAGAAACAGGTTAAGTCAGTAAAAAAACATTTGTTGTAAGGGCAGTGTTCAGGCCTGTCGTAAAACTGTCACCCTCCCCATTCAGAGACCAAACAGACCTAGGTCGTAAAGTCTTCTGAATACACCTCAATAGAATAAGTATGAAATTTCAGCATGTTTCATAACTTCTGACTTAGTAATAGCACAGACATAATCTGGACATATCTAGCTTCCTCAGATAATATGGAACGTTTCAAGTCCAGACACCCCTATGTCAGGTCATATGGGAAACCCCTGAGACCACTTATTCCTCCAAAGCAGGCTATACGGTATAGATATGGCATGTTTAGACTTGTTTTGAAGGAAATCTCAAGTTGAATAATAATATGGATATTTGGAGTCTGTCAACACTACAGATGCAGATATATGAATATGTATTAAAGAAATCTACCTGGGACATGGTCATGAGTGTAGACACCTCCCAGCAACCAACCCTTAAACCAGCTGACCAGATGATTGGTTGCTGGTCGCTGTCAACACCCCCTTTGATTTGACAGAAAAGAGGAGATGCCAAGACAATGGTCAGTTCTCCTTTTACCATCCAAGAAGAAACATCTGCCAAGTCGAGAACCGATCACCTAGCTCATCGATTGAACTCTGATCAACCCTCGGACATTAATTGCAAGTATTCTCTCTTCCCAATTCTACCTTATTGCTTTGTGGCTGTATATTGTCTTTATCTTTTGAAACATCTTTTTTCTGTAAATATTTTATTTGCATCAACTTTGACCTTTTTATAATAAACCCTTATGTTGAAAAGTGTTAACCTTGTCTCTAAAGCTCTTAATGCAAGCTATAAACGAACCTGCCTCTTGAAGGGCGCTACTGTTGTAGAGTAAGACTCTGAGCAGACCTGTCTGCGGTGACAGTGTGTGTGGCAGACGCTTATTCTAAAATTATAATTGGTATTGCAAAATTACGAGTCTCCCCCGGCTCGGTCTTTTAAACGGGGGTGGTGGCAGTTAAAGGGTTAATTGTGTAATTAGCCCAGTGACAATCACTCTCAGGCTGCTCGCACCTAGATTGTGGTCCCGCAAGCTGGAAAATCTTTGTGCTGGGTGCAGCTGAGAGTGGCATTGTTACGTAAGTGACAGCGTGGTGTGAGGTTGGCCGGTCCTTTGTCGCGAGTTAGCGAGGAGGGCAGGGATCTGACACCCGCGTTCGTCACATATTGGCTGGCAGCGTAGCGGGATAGTTTCGCATTAAGAGCATTCAGTGCATTGTTAGGAATTAGCTCTGCACTGAAGGATTGTAACCTTTGTGGAAACAGTCCTTAGAGACAAGCTGGTGCATATTTTTTGATTTTTATTTTTTTTAAGAGAGACATACAGCAACAGCTCCTTTCTACACCTTCTTCCTATCTCTTCTTTCTGTTCTATCTTTTCTGCTTGCAAAATGTCTGGGTTATCAGCATATAAAAAGATGAGCAAGAATGAACTGACTGTGGAGTGCGCAGAAAGAGGAATTGACGTCGGTGGCAAAAATCGTGAAGGCTTGATACATGCCTTACAGGAGTTTGATATCCGTGCACACCAGAACCTGGGGGAAACTGGACCAGAAAGGGTTTCCGCTACTCCAGAGCCCAGTGGTTCAGAGGCGGCCTCACCAGATGGGCAAGCAGAGATTGACACTGGAATACCACGGATTGTTACCTCCAAGCCACCACAAGAGCAGGCCAGCATCAGATTGCCTGAAACCATCCTAGACTCTCTTCAAATGCAAGAAACTCTACAAAACCTCAGGAAGACGGATCCTGTGGTGTACCTGCAGTTTCTGGAGCGCCAGGCTGCGGCCGAGAGAGAGGCTGCGGAACGCAGGGCTGAGCGAGAGGAACGCCAGGCTGAGAGGGAGGCTGATCATCAGCACAAACTGGAGATGGCTAGGCTCCAGCAGCAGCGACAGGCTCAGAACCTCGGATCCCTAGAGCACAGGGATGCCTCTCTGCCAGTGATCCCGGCAGCCAAATTTCCAGTTATGGAAAAGGACAGTGACATTGACGTGTATCTACTGTCGTTTGAAAAAACTTGCCGTCAGTACCATCTGCCCCCAGCACAATGTGCCCGGTACCTGACGCCAGGGCTACAAGGCAAGGCCCTGGATGCTTATGTCGAACTGTCAGAAGAACAGTGCGACGATTATGCGGCCCTAAAAGCTGCAATCATCCAAAAGTTTCAGCTAACCCCGGAAGTGTACCGGAAGCGTTTTAGGTCCTTGCAAAAGGGGCCTGGGGACTCATACATGGATGTGGTAGGTCGCTTACGTACCACATTCCGGCAGTGGACTAAAGGCTTGGAAGCCGATTCTTTTGAATCCCTGGAAGATCTTATGATTGCAGATCAACTTTTGCACATCTGTCCTACAGACGTCAGACAGTTTGTGCTGGAGCGAAAGCCAGCCTCTGCCAAAGCAGCAGCAGAACTGGCAGATACCTATATCCACTCTCGGGTATCTGACCATCGCAAGGCTCCTCTGAATGGCTGGAAAGGAGGGAAATCGCACACGGCAACCCCTCCTCTGCCTACCAAACAAGTTCCTCAGCAGCCGGAACCTGCAACTCCTGGAGCCAAGGCCTTCCTAATGGACAAACGCAAATGCTACAACTGTGGGGCAGCCGGACATCTCAGGGCGCAGTGCCCTGAGCAGAAGAAGACGATATCACCTGGCCATCCGGCTAGCAAACCTTCCGCTGTGCTGCTCGTCAGTGGGAAACCTCCCGGAACCAATGCCAACTTGCAGCCAGTCATCGTAGGCCACCGGACTGTAACAGGCTTTCGTGACACCGGAGCCGAAGTCACATTGGTCAGACCAGAGGTTATAGAAGAAACAGACATCATCCCAGAGAAGTTCCTTACCCTCCCCGGAGTTGGGGGGACCCGTTCCTGTGTACCCCGTGCCTATGTTTTTATTGATTGGGGTGCCGGAAGTGGGATGAGAGAGGTGGGTGTCTCGGAGGAGATCCCCACTGCGGTGTTGTTGGGTTCTGATTTAGGTACCCTTGTTTCATACTATGCCCCTGCTAAAAGCACCCCAGATGCTCCCACGGATCTCTCTGGACCTCCCAAGGTACTGTTTACCGATGTTGGGGTAATATCTGGGCAACCTGTAGATGGACAGAGGGAGGGGGAGGATGGAGTGAAAGTGCAAGGTCCTCCTTCTTCAGAGACAGGAGAGGAGGCCCCCTTGCCAGTGAAGGTAACTGATGTATGTTCCAATGATGCTGAACTGATAAAGGTTAAATGTGATGATAATGATGATGATGATAATGATGATGATGCATTGCCAGTACTGGTGGTCACTCGCAGTGCTGCAAAGGCAGCCGAGGTGCAGGCCCTGGTCGCAGAACAGCAGGAGGAGGTCTCTGGGCCCTCTCCCTGTTCTGACCCAGTGGACTCCACCTCTGTTGAGCCTCAGCAGCTGTCCATGTTTGCCACAGGACTGCTGGCTGGGACCTGTTGTTCCGCCTTTGAAACAGCACTGCAGACAGACCAAACACTAGCACAGCTCAGGAGTCTAGCTGATCGCCCCCCTGCAGAGAATGACAAACAAAAGGTCTATTGGGACAAAGGTAAACTGTACAGAGAAAATATGCCTGCAGAGGGGAATGAGGCTGACCTAGGTAGCAGGCAGCTGGTTGTACCCAGTCAATTTAGGGGACAGCTGCTAAAAGTGGCTCATGAAATTCCCCTCGCAGGGCACTTGGGGATCACTAAGACCCGAGGGCGGTTGATACATAACTTTTATTGGCCTACGATGCTCGCTGACATAGCTGACTACTGTCGGTCCTGTGTTACCTGCCAGCGAGTTGGCAAGGCAGGGGATGTACACAGGGCTCCGCTAAAACCTTTGCCTGTGATTGACGAACCTTTTAAGAGGGTGGCAGTGGATATCATTGGGCCATTGGCCATCCCTAGCAGTTCAGGCAAACGTTTTATCCTTACAGTTGTCGACTATGCCACGCGTTATCCAGAGGCGGTGGCTCTCTCCTGCGTCCGGGCAGACAAGGTCGCTGATGCTCTGCTGGGAATCTTCACAAGAGTGGGATTCCCGGCTGAGCTCATTAGCGATCAAGGCCCTCAGTTTGTGTCCGACTTGATGCAAGCTCTCTGTCGGAAAATACAGATGACGCATATCATGGCCAGTCCTTATCACCCACAAACGAACGGTTTGTGCGAGCGTTTCAATGGAACTTTGAAACAAATGTTGTGCACCTTTGTGCACTCCCAGGGTAAGGACTGGGAACGATATCTGCCTCATCTGCTGTTTGCTTACAGAGAGGTGCCTCAGGAGTCCACAGGCTTTTCGCCATTTGAACTTTTGTACGGACGGAGGGTAAGAGGACCCCTGGACCTAATCCGTGAGACCTGGGAGGGCAAGATTGCCGACTCAAAGGTCTCTGTTGTGGATTATGTCCTAAAATTCAGAGATAAAATGGAGACGCTGGTGGAAATTGTGCGGGAGAACATGACCCAGGCCCAGACTAGGCAGAAAGAGTGGTATGACCGTAACGCTAGGGAGCGGACCTATGACATTGGTCAGAAGGTGTATGTTCTGCTTCCCCTGCGGCAGAACAAACTCCAAGCAGCATGGGATGGCCCGTACACCATCACCCAGCGTCTGAATGATGTCACCTACTTGGTCAGGTTGGGAGAAGGGCGTAGACGGCAGAAGGCCATTCATGTTAACATGCTCAAAGCCCATCATGAGCGCACGGCCTATGTCATGCCGGTCTGCAGCAGGCCAGAGCCTGAGGAGGCTGATCCACTTCTAGACCTGCTAGCAGACACCAGGGAGGTAGACTCAGAACTCCTGATAAACTCCAATCTTACCCCCACCCAGGTACCTGGACTGAGGCGAGTGCTGGCAGTACATGATAGCAGGTTTACGGGAAAACCTGGGAGGACATACCTCGCTGTCCACCAGGTGGACACCGGGGCACATCCCCCCATTAAACAGTCGGCCTATCGCGTCTCCCTGGAGGTGCTGGCCGACATGAAAAGGGAGGTGGAGGAAATGCTGCAGCTGGGGGTGATTCAGAAGTCCCACAGTGCCTGGGCGTCCCCAGTAGTCTTGGTCCCCAAAAAGGACCAGACGACCAGGTTCTGTGTGGACTACCGGAAGCTGAATGCCATCACTACTGCAGATGCCTACCCCATGCCCCGGATTGATGAGTTGTTAGATAGGCTGGCGGCCGCCCGTTATATAACAATCATGGATCTGAGCAGGGGGTACTGGCAAATTCCTCTGGCCCCTGAGGCTCGGGAAAAGGCGGCCTTCATCACCCCATTCGGATTGTTCGAGTTTACCGTCATGCCGTTTGGGATGAAGAATGCCCCAGCTACCTTCCAGAGAGTCATGAATGACTTACTGGAGGGGCTGGAAACCTTTGCCGTAGCCTACCTGGATGACATCGCCGTGTTCAGCCCTATCTGGGAAGAACACCTGGTGCACCTGTCACAGGTCCTAGACCAACTGACAGCTGCCAATCTGACTGTAAAACCCAGTAAGTGTCAGATTGGCATGACTGATGTGCAGTACTTGGGACACCAGGTAGGAGGAGGTACCCTGAAACCCGAGACAGGGAAGGTTGAGGCCATCCTGGCATGGCCTACCCCTCAAACCAAAAGGCAGGTTATGTCTTTCTTGGGGACCGCTGGCTACTATAGGAAATTTGTATGTAACTATAGTAGCCTGGCCAAACCTCTGACTGACCTAACCAAAAAGAAACTGCCCAAGGTGGTGTCTTGGACACCAGAATGTGAGCAGGCATTTCAGGCCTTGAAGGGGGCGCTGGCCAGCGCACCTGTGCTGCAGGCTCCAGACTTCACCCGCCGTTTCCTTGTGCAGACGGATGCCTCTGCCTTTGGATTGGGTGCAGTCCTGAGCCAGGTGGACGAGGCCGGAGAGGAGCATCCCATCCTCTACCTGAGCAGGAAGCTGCTTCCCAGGGAAGTAGCATATGCCACGATCGAAAAGGAGTGTCTTGCGATCGTGTGGGCTCTCCAGAAGTTACAAACGTACCTTTATGGACGGCACTTCACTGTGATCATGGATCATAATCCCTTGAGCTGGCTAAATCGTGTTGCTGGGGAGAATGGCAAACTACTTCGGTGGAGCCTAATTCTGCAGCAATACGATTTCACCATCCAGCATAAGAAAGGCAGCGCCCATGGCAATGCTGATGGGCTGTCACGACAAGCCGAGCCCGCAGGAGTCGGTTGCGTCAGGAGGGAAATTGTAGTTCCCTCCCATGCAACCACCTAAGGGGGGAGGTGTAACGATATCAAGTACGGGACATGAAAAGCTGTAGATAGCTGCCATCTTGTGTGGAAGTAGCCATGACAGTTTGGCTAACCATGTAACCTCACAGAGAACTCTGAACTCCGTCTTCCCCACCTTAGGAATTCAAAGCTTTTTAAGTTCAACAGAAAAGGTTATCTCAACAGAGAAAACAGAAACAGGTTAAGTCAGTAAAAAAACATTTGTTGTAAGGGCAGTGTTCAGGCCTGTCGTAAAACTGTCACCCTCCCCATTCAGAGACCAAACAGACCTAGGTCATAAAGTCTTCTGAATACACCTCAATAGAATAAGTATGAAATTTCAGCATGTTTCATAACTTCTGACTTAGTAATAGCACAGACATAATCTGGACATATCTAGCTTCCTCAGATAATATGGAACGTTTCAAGTCCAGACACCCCTATGTCAGGTCATATGGGAAACCCCTGGGACCACTTATTCCTCCAAAGCAGGCTATACGGTATAGATATGGCATGTTTAGACTTGTTTTGAAGGAAATCTCAAGTTGAATAATAATATGGATATTTGGAGTCTGTCAACACTACAGATGCAGATATATGAATATGTATTAAAGAAATCTACCTGGGACATGGTCATGAGTGTAGACACCTCCCAGCAACCAACCCTTAAACCAGCTGACCAGATGATTGGTTGCTGGTCGCTGTCAACACCCCCTTTGATTTGACAGAAAAGAGGAGATGCCAAGACAATGGTCAGTTCTCCTTTTACCATCCAAGAAGAAACATCTGCCAAGTCGAGAACCGATCACCTAGCTCATCGATTGAACTCTGATCAACCCTCGGACATTAATTGCAAGTATTCTCTCTTCCCAATTCTACCTTATTGCTTTGTGGCTGTATATTGTCTTTATCTTTTGAAACATCTTTTTTCTGTAAATATTTTATTTGCATCAACTTTGACCTTTTTATAATAAACCCTTATGTTGAAAAGTGTTAACCTTGTCTCTAAAGCTCTTAATGCAAGCTATAAACGAACCTGCCTCTTGAAGGGCGCTACTGTTGTAGAGTAAGACTCTGAGCAGACCTGTCTGCGGTGACAGTGTGTGTGGCAGACACTTATTCTAAAATTATAATTGGTATTGCAAAATTACGAGTCTCCCCCGGCTCGGTCTTTTAAACGGGGGTGGTGGCAGTTAAAGGGTTAATTGTGTAATTAGCCCAGTGACAATCACTCTCAGGCTGCTCGCACCTAGATTGTGGTCCCGCAAGCTGGAAAATCTTTGTGCTGGGCGCAGCTGAGAGTGGCATTGTTACGTAAGTGACAGCGTGGTGTGAGGTTGGCCGGTCCTTTGTCGCGAGTTAGCGAGGAGGGCAGGGATCTGACACCCGCGTTCGTCACACCCGCGATCCACTAATGATGGATGGTGCTTCTCCTACTGCTGTGTTCCAATTGTCAGCGCAGCGCAGATATTCACATACAGTGGGCATATGTAAGGGATGACAAAGAAACTCCCATAGCGCATTACGTTTGAACACACTAATTTATCCATTAAAAGGCCAAATAGGCACTTACAACAATGAAGTATTAAAATGGCAGAGCTGTAAATTTAGCGGCGTTACAGACGCCTCTTACATCACTTCCGGTCTTTCGGTATCCGGTCACTCATTGTTGTAAGTGCCCATCTGGCCTTTAAATTATTAAATTAGTGTGTTCAAACGTATTGCGCTATGGGAGTCTCTTTGTCATCCCTTACATATGCCCGCTGTATGTGAATATCTGCGCTGCGCTGACAATTGGAAGCGTTAATTTGGAACACAGCAGTAGGAGAAGCACCATCCATCATTAGTGGATCCCGGGAGGTTTCCGAACCATATTGATCTGAATAAGCCAGATACCATCTACATTGAGGTAAGAGTCTAGAGAGCACTAAGTGATGCACATGAAGATTACACATCGGAGAGTATTCCGCTGGAAGAATTTCTGCACTTTAGTCTTTCTTTACCCATCTAAGATTTAATGGACTAGTCGATGAATGTTTCAATCATTTTGGTAATCGATCTGGGACTGGATTGAATAATTTTACAGTGTGTTCAGTACTTGTCATTATACTGGTTATTTGCACAATATTGCATATGTGCACTGCATAACCAAAAATTTTTTTGCACAGGATTTCTTTTTTTGCACAGGATTGTTTCTTTGCACAGGACTAGGATCGTTCATTCATATATTTATTTGATATATTTATATGAACAGCTTATATCTTTGCTCAGGATTGTTTGTTTGCACAGGATTAGGATCTTCCATTCATCATTTGTATGAATAGCTCAAATTGATAACTGCACAGTTATCAATTTGGCACAGTAATATTTGCACAGAAGATCTTATCTTTAACGATTTTAGCTTGTTTTAATTTCAGTTGCGCTGTTCACTATTTATATCTTCACTCATTCTAAGTGCACTGTATACACTTTAGGTCCAGCTGCAACTGGTTAGATTAATTTTTCTAACTGTGATAGCACGAGGGACTTTATTATATATTTCACTTTAGTATATGTGGATGACCTCCTTTTTTACATCACAAACCTCATGTCTGAGCTCAATAATTATAGCTCACTCTCCAATTTCCGCATTCATTTTCAAAAGGCATTAAACATCAATTTGCCTGAATCCACTTATACTGTGACCTTTAAAGGAGATGGGGCCCTTAAGGAAGGTGATGGATTGCTCCTAATTTTATGTAGAAAAGGCTCTAATGTCAGTTTGAATATCAAATGGGACAAGAGGTAACCCTGCCTGGTCCCATTTGCTATAGAAAATGAAGCGGAGAGATGTCCATTCACTTTTACTTGGGTAGGGGGTTGGGGTAAATGGCACTGATCCAACACATCATCCTTTGCCCCAAACCCAGGTGGCATAGTGTTCTATCCAGGAAGGCCCGTGGCGGAACTACTGCCATAGCGACCCGCTATGGGGCCCACAGCCGAGTAGGGCCCGGCGAGTCGGCGTGTGAGTGGGCAGCGGGTGAGCCGCCCAGCTGCCCGGCGGCTCACCCGCTCGGCGCTCGTACAGTCACACTGACTGTGCGAGCGGACTCAGCTGGGAGGCTCAGCGGGGAGAGGGATGGAGGGGAAGCTGCCAGCTGGGAGGCTCGGCGAGGGGGAGGGATGGACGGGAAGCTGCCAGCTGGGAGGCTCGGCGGGGGGAGGGATGGATGGGAAGCTGCCAGCTGGGAGGTTTGGTGGGTGGACTGGCCAATCAGTGGGTGGCGGAGCAGAGAGATGACATAATATCTCACCGTCCGGCGCCCGCCCTGCATCCTGGCAGTTCCGCCCTCACTCACTATGCAGGCAGCAGAGAGATTACATAATCTCTCTGCTGCCTGACTCAGACTGGGACACAGGAAGTGACAATCCCCATTCCCCACCTTAGCAGGAAAGTGACTATCTGCAACTTGTGGCAGGTGACGTGGCAAGTGGACAATCCGCAACTTGTGGCAAGTGACAATCCGCAATGGGTGGCAGGTAGACAATTTGCAACTTGTGGCAAGTGACAATCCACAACTTGTGGCAGGTGACGTGGCAAGTGACAATCCGCAACTTGTGGCAGGTGACGTGGCAAGTGAACAATCCGCAATGTGTGACAGGTGACGTGGCAAGTGACAATCCACAACTTGTGACAGGTGACGTGGCAGGTGACGTGGCAAGTGACAATCCGCAACTTATGGCAGGTGACGTGGCAAGTGACAATCCACAACTTGTGGCAGGTGACGTGGCAAGTGAACAATCAGTAATGTGTGGCAAGTGATAGTGGACAATTTGCAACGTGTGGCAGGTGACGTGGCAAGTGACAATCCGCAACTTGTGGCAGGTGACGTTGGACAATCCGCAACTTGTGGCAGGTGACGTGGCAAGTGATAATCTGCAACATGTGACAAGTGACAATCTGCATCTGGTGGCAGGTGATGTGGCACGTGACACACTCAGGGCTCCCACTGATTCTGCATTATGGTGAATTGAACTATTTCATTTTCTATAACAATGTAATAATAGAAATAATGTGTTTCAATCATCCTGACACTATAATAACCATGTTGCCGTGATGATTGAAGCACCAACATCTGCCATTTCCCTGATAAATCGCCCCGAAAAAAAACTTATTTTCTGGCAGTGCCCCTCCCGAGACTAGACTTTGAATCCGCCCCTGGGTAAGGGGGGCCCATACAACATTTTGCTTTGGGTCCCTGTGATTTCTAGTTACGCCCCTGCAACTATACCTATCAAATTTCTTCTGGGTGTGTTTGAATAATTCCAAATGCATTCTATGTGAGAGAGAGGTTGTAAACAGCCAGGAGTGGAATGCCCCACTCTTGACCTGTATCTTCATGTATGAGATAAAAAAATAAAGCATATGCATATTTCACAGTAATGCCCCGTACACACGGTCGGACTTTGTTCGGACATTCCGACAACAAAATCCTCTGATTTTTTCCGATGGATGTTGGCTCAAACTTGTTTTGCCTACACACGGTCGCACAAAGTTGTCGGAATTTCCGATCGCCAAGAACGCGGTGACGTCAAGCACTTACGACGAGACTAGAAAAGGCCGGTTCAGAACCAAGCGAGGCACCCTTTGGGCTCCTTTTGCTAATCTCGTGTTAGTAAAAGTTTGGTGAGAGACGATTCGCGCTTTTTCAGACTCGTGGCTTTCAGATCGTTTTCTGCCGTTCAGTTTGTGCTTGTGGGTTTGTATCTGCTCTTCAGTGCGTGCAGTCAGTTCGTATCAGAGTTTTCTGTGCGATCTTGTCCGCTCGTTGCTGTTTTTCAGGTCGCTCTTCACAGGCCTTGCTGTTCTTCAGTGCGTTCTGTTACTTCGTTCTGAGCAGCCGACTGTTTTCTAGCCATGTTTCGTATGCATACTCCTCGTAGAGTTCGTGCTGTGCGAGGGCTTGGTGTTGGGGTCCTGACCTTGACACAAGTCCAGTCCATGAACAGGGTGGGGAGGAGTTCATGGACCAAGAATTGGTTGCTTCAGCGTGACCAGTTCTGTCATATGCCTTTGCTCCGTGAGATCCGTGAGAATAATCCTGATGATTTCAGGAACTTTCTCAGGATGACGGACCCCGTGTTTCACCGTTTGTTGGCTTCGCTGACCCCCTATATCAGCAGGCAGGATACCTGCATGAGGCAAGCCATCACTCCGGAGCAGAGGTTGGTCGCTACCTTGCGGTATTTGGCCACAGGGAGAAGCCTGCAGGACCTCAAGTTCTCGACAGGCATCTCCCCCCAGGCTCTGGGGATCATTATCCCAGAGACCTGTTCTGCCATCATACAGGTCCTGCAGAAGGAGTATATGAAGGTAAGATTTTTATCCTTTTATATCACATTTCATTGTATTGAATGTTTGATAATATATTGTATTTCTTTCCTCATTCCCTAATTACCATGATTGTAATATGCTGTGAATGTCCCCTTTGTCCTCATGCATGCTGGATTTTTATGTAATTATTATTTTATGTCCTTCATACATATTTGCCCTTCAATAACCTCCCCAGCATGGTGTCTCCTGCCCTATATTCACCTCATGTAGTTACTTAACAATGTATTTTATCAGCTCCATAGTAGTGCTTTACCCCAAACACCCCCTAAAATGTATTGAAATGTTATTTTTGATTTAAATTCAGGCAGAGGGCCAGAGGCTTTTTTTTGTGGTGTCCCCAAATTTTTTGTAACCCTCCCTCCCCCAACTGCTAAGTCAGCTGATCCCAATTCTCTATCCTCAATCATCTATCTGCTGACTTTGCCAAACCCATACACACTATACCCACCTCTTTACTGGTCAGATGTATGGATGAATTCCCCAAAGCATGTAGTGCAAGGGCCTGCCTGTATACTTTCCAATGGTACTGTTTAAAGTTCTTGTATCCTATTATGATCTTGATAGGTAATAGCAGAATGTCCAAATGTGCTCAAATGTGTACAGTGTGTATTTCTATCTTTGTATTATGACACTTCTTACCTGTCCAGTGGGCTGCCAATAGTGTAACTAAGGAGGGGCTGTTCCAAGTAATACCCATTATTTAGGCATTCATCTCTCAATGAAGTGAAGAGGGTTACCTGTCCAAGAGTCCCCCCCCCCTATAATGTTCGAATGGCCCATGAGAGGGGGGGGGGGGGAATATGATAGGTGTACCTTATACTTTGTTGTTGTTAAATTCCCCTTAATAAATGCTATCTGGAGGTTGACCCATAATGTTTGTGTCTAATCTGCTTGCCAGGTTTCTGTGAAAAAATAGTAATGTTTATTGTTTTTTCCTCAACAGTTTCCTTCCACGCCACAGGAATGGCAGACTGTGGCCTCCCACTTTGCCCAGCGGTGGGACTTTCCTAACTGCGGAGGGGCAATTGATGGGAAACACGTCCACATCGTCCCACCACCCAACTCGGGGTCGTACTATTATAATTACAAGGGGTTTAATAGTATAGTGATGTTGGCGGTGGTGTCGGCTAATTACGACTTCTTGTATGTGGACGTGGGGAAGAATGGCCGGATGTCCGATGGTGGAGTGATCGCCCAGACGGAGTTCTACAGGCGTCTCCAGAATGGCAGCTTGGACTTGCCACCTCCAGAGGACAATGTTGAAGGTCTCCCATTTGTGTTCGTTGCTGATGAAGCATTTGCGCTGGGGGACCACCTGATGCGGCCATTCCCGATGAGGACCCTCACCCCGGAACAGAGGGTTTTTAATTACCGGCTGGCCAGAGCCCGAAGAGTGGTGGAGAACACATTTGGAATCCTGGCCAGCCGGTTCCGATTATTTATGACACCCATCCATATGGCGGAGTATAAACTGAACCATATAATACTTGCCTGCTGTGTTCTCCATAATTTTCTACGAAAACATTCAGCCAACTATGCTGGCTCAGTTGGGCCTGAGGCCGGAATCCCAAATACATCAACAATGACGGCACTTGAAAGCGGCCGTCCTGGCTTGCCCTCCCTGAATGCCCGTGATGTCCGGTTACGATACCTGGAGTTCTTTGCGGGTAGGGGGGCTATCAATATGCCAGACAATATGTGACACCTTTTTCAAATAAAAAACAACCAAAAGAAATTCTTTGTGGACATTTACTGCTTGTGTTTGTTTTAGCTGACCCTGACAGAAATGTGTTGAGTGCAGAAAATGTCGTGATTGGGTAACCTTATAAAAAACAGTGTTGGCTGGTACTTCCTAAATGCAAAAACACATTTCACTACAAGTGCACTTGCAACTGCACTGAACCTGCACTTGTAGTGCAAAGAGGATTTGCCCTTAGGAAATAACCCCCATTTGTGCATAAAACAACAATTACATCACCCCAAAAGTGTTGTAGTGTTGAGACAATAATCCACACATTCTTGAGTAAGGCACTTTTTTATACCTGCACAATCACATGCGCATTTACCAAAGGTTTTTAAAACAAACCAACATGTTTGTTGTATAAAATGTTTGCAGTAGCATTATCAAAAATGTAAATGTCCATTTCAGATAAAACAGGCCTGTGTAAAACCAACAAGAAAGCCAAAAAACTAGAACTTACAAAGTTCACATTAGGTAAAACCTGAAGGCTATATCAGACATCAGTATTTAGGAACTGGGTTTGATATAGCGTTCAGATGGGGGGAAATCACCCCTGGAAAAGCCAAATTTGGAAGATGCACACCAATTTACAAATGTCCACATGTGCTATCTGCCATCATGGGGGATCAAGGGACGTGTTTGGGGGGAGCAAGCCCTTCCTCAACGCTACTTTATAATTGAGGAAGGGGTTGCCCCCCCAAAACGCGTCCATTGATCTCCCGTGATGGCAGATAGCACATGTTGGCACACTGTGTGCATCCTCCAAATTTGGCTTTTCGTTTGGTACCATAAAACAGGTGATTTTGTGGGGTTTAAATTCGCCCCAAAACATCAATGATGTTATTATTTTTTTTAATAACATCACTGATTTGTTGCTGGATGTTTTGCAATTGGAGATTACACCCCATGATCTCCCCTATCAGTATCTGGGCACTTTCTGATGTAAATCGTTCTGGATCCCTCACATCACGATCACCTAAAAAGAGATAAAGAACAAAAAAAAAGGTCTCAAAAATATGCCACCAGCAATCTCTTTTACCTGAGTCTGTGGTCGCAGACACTCACCTGTTGTGGTGCCAATCTCCACCACGTCTTCTTCTTCCTCCTGCTCTTCTTCTTGTGTTGGTATTTCCCCTTCTTCCAGAGGGGGGGGTCTCTGTTCTCCTGGGATGAGGGGTGTCCGAGTCTTTTCTCCCCTATGTAAAACAAAAATGGTATACTTAGCACACAGATATTTGATGGCAGAACTATAGAAATAGGAAACATTGCTTGGAAGTGGGGTACAATTGTCTATTTTAGCCGAGTTCCAAGATGTATATTTTTTATTGCCCTTTGTCAAGCTGCAATACTTTACCTGTTTGGTACAAGCTTCACAGATGGAGACCCCCCTATAGTATACACTGGAGCACCTGTGTGGCCCCCTAATAAAAATGGTGTTCTTGTGTCCCACACTAGTGCTCCAGTGTCCAGATGTGAAAACAGCTGCTCAGTGTCCTCTCCTTACACACAATCTAGTTTGCATTTCATTCTAGTAACAAACCCATCTACACAAACAAATATTTGGCATCCAAGTAGGCCCCCAAAAATGTGTGAAAATGCATATGGCCTAAACAATGGTGTTCTAGAGGCCGAAAGAAAAATGTTTGATACGAACGAATAATGTGCCCATGAACATTAAAGTTGACCTTTGGAAACGTTACAACTAATCAAAGCATATGGAGCAGAACGAACGTAATAAAGACAGAAAGAATAGGAACACAGCACAACTACTTACTTTTTTGCAGCACTCTCCGGATCTTTCGGTACTGCTCTGGCTCTCTCAACTTCAGGTCCGACCACCGCTTCCTGAGCTGATCTTTAGACCTTCGTACCCCGAAATTCCTCTCCAGACTCCGGACCACTTTACCAATGATTTTGGCCTTTCTGATGTTGGGGTGGGGGTAAGGCCCATATTTTCCGTCATAGTCGGACTTCCTCATGATGTCTACCATCTCCAACATCTCCCCAAATGACATATTTGTGGCCTTAAAACGTCTCCTTCTGGATCGGGACGTGCCTGGATCCGCCCTTTCCTCCTCCTCCTCCTCCTCGTTGCTACAATTAGCCCGCACCTGCTGTATGTCCGCCATCATGCTCTTCCCCCACTGCGCCGAACGAAAAGGGGCAGGGAATACACTAGAAAGAACGTCAGGGGCGGGTGGAGTTACACGCATGCGCAGTGTATATAAAGCGTAACACGCGTGCGTATTACGTTTGATCTGTGAGCAGAGGAAGGAGCATTGAACGCGGCGATCGTAAGAACGAAGGTAAGAGACAAACTTGGGCCTATACTGCTTCTATAGATTGAGGCCTATATTGTAACAATATTAGGAGAGTTTGGTGTGACATTAGGCTTTGTCTTGTGTTGTGTCTTGCAGTGAACATGGATATGGTACTGGAAGATCAGGACTTCATTTCAGTCTTCATAGAGATGCTAAGGGAGCTGCCCTGTCTGTGGGAGATTAAACACCCCCATTACAAGAACCAAGCAAAGAGGAAGGCAGCACTGGAGCAATTGTGTGAAATTGTGAAGCAGGTGATCCCCACGGCAGACATCACTTATTTAAAGATCTTCATTGGTGGCCTGAGGAGCACATATCTGAGGGAGCGCCAGAAAGTCCTGGATTCACAGAGATCCGGAGCAGCAGATGACATCTATGTCCCCAGGATGTTGTACTATGACAGGCTGCACTTTCTGGCAGGCCAGACTGAACCCAGGCCATCCCTCTCAAGTCTTCCTTCCACGCTTCCTTCCCCCCCGGCTGAGGCTTCTGACGCCCAACCTGGGCCTTCCAGGCCATATGTGGAGGAGCCCAGATTGAGCCAGGTATAGCATTACGCTAAATATTTCTGCTTGTACAATCAATGATGTTAACTAGATGTTAGTTGGGAGTACTAATTTAGGATTGTGATTGATGATGCAAAAACTAAAACCATGTCCCTTTTTCATACACAGGGAAGTCTCAGCCAGGAGGTGGCTGATCTGCAGGTCCCTCCACCCCCCCTGGAAACAGAAAGTGGCAGTAGGAGGAGTAGCCTAGAGGAGGCGGCTATAAGATTTTTTTGTAGGGCTACAGAGGTCCTGGGAGCACCACACACCAGGCAGGAGAACCTTGCTGCATTCATAGCCTATAAAATGCAGAGGATGGAGGAGGGCCAAAAAGCCATGTGTGAGGCCCTCATATCAGAGGCTCTGGCGAAAGGTGTGAGGGGCCAACTTACACCTCACACACAGCTTTGGGATAGTCCTCCTCCTCCTCCTGCAGGTCCTACTCCTCCTCCAGGTCCTACTCCTCCTCCTGCCACATCTCCAACTGCACAGCCACAGCCCGGAAGGAAGTGTGAAAGGAAGACCAGACAGTGAGGACCCTGGATCCAGTCTGGTCGGCCAAAAGATGCAGCCTCTTGTGGTACCACAGCCTGGGGACACTGATGTCATCTGCTGCTATCCGGGTCTCTGTGAATCCCGGACCAGACTGCCCTCCCTTACATATGGACTCCTCAGGCCACCAATTTTGAGGTTTAAGAATTGATGTCTGCCGTGGGGGTCCCAGGCTTCACTAATTTCTCCTGTTGATCCAGTGTTGCCTTCCTCTTTGTTTGGTTCTGAGCCCTTAATAAAGGATTTTTGTTTTGAATTATACTCTCCTATGTGTTTTACTTCAAAAATGATGGTTTGTTTGTGAGGATTCAGGTACATTTCTAATATACAATGTGAAATGAACAAGGGACACCAACAACAAAAAATCTCATGGAGATTAAAAAATAAAAGATATCAATGGTGTTGGGGTAACTTGCCACACAAAACACACACAAAAATATTCTGGAGTAAAAATAACATTGAACAAAGATCAGCCTTGGAAAAAATCCAAACATTAAAGAAAAAAAAAGACTTAAAAACAAAAAAAAAAAAACATAAAAAATATAAAACTGTCAGATGTGACAACTAATAACAATATATTGAGGGAATCCCACTAAAAAAACACAAATAAAACTTTGTGAGAAGTGTGTGTGAATATGAGCAGCAAAACGACTTAGTTCTTGTCACATTATAAAGAAGAAGAGAGTGCGCTGTATTAAACCATTTTTTACATTGCAGCGTGACGAAAGTGCTGTATCCATTGCGAACGCTAAGTTTACCAGAACGAGCTGTCCAGTATCGGAATTTCTTCTGAGCATGCGTGGCACTTTGTGCGTCGGAACAGGCCACACACGGTCGGAATTGACGCGATCGGATTTTGTTGTCGGAAAATTTTATCTCCTGCTGTCCAACTTTGTGTGTCGGAAAATCCGATGGAAAATGTCCGATGGAGCCCACACACGGTCGGAATTTCCGACAACACGCTCCGATCGGACATTTTCCATCGGAAAATCCAACCGTGTGTACGGGGCATAAGAGCTGTGAAAATTCCCTCAAGCACTGGTTCTGGCCAGGTCAGTAGATTGTTTTAAAAAAGGCCTGGATTTTTTCCTAACCGCACAGAATATAACTGGATACTAATATTTATAGGTAAAGTGCCTGTTGGGGGATCAGAAAGGATTTTATTCCCCCACTGGAGCAAATTGGATCATGCCTTATTGTTTAAGTTTTTTTACCTTATTGTTTTTTTTTACCTTCCTCTGGATCAACTGTGGGTATAGTAGAGTGTATATGGTGGTTTTCTATTTGTGTGTGTGTGGTTTTTTTCTGTGTTGGTTGAACTAGATGGACATGTGTCTTTTTTCAACCAAATTAACTATGTAACTATACCTAGAAGTAACTATTTAACTATACTGTATATGCCTCATAAAAAAGGAAAACCAACAACACAGATATTTAAATATGAAAGAGTCAAGTTGGTATTGGAAACTATGTCTCCCTGTGGTCAAACTAGGGGCCCACGTGCCTCTTCCCTTGATTTCTCTGTCAAAATCAACGGCTCAACTATCAACCCGTTCCCGCATGTCCAAAACTTGCCACCTCAACCTCCGCAACATCTCCAAGAGGCCCTTCCTAACCAATGACACCACAAAGCTTCTAATCCAGTCCCTGGTCATCACTTGCCTCGACTACTGCAACTCCCTCCTCATTGGCTTACCTTTAAATATGCTATTCCCCTTCAGTCCATCATGAACGCTGCTGCTAGGCTCATCCACCTTACAAGCCACTCAGCGTCTGCTACTCCTATCTGCCAATCCCTCCATTGGCTGCCACTCAACTAAAGAAATAAATTCACGATACTAACAATAGCTTAAAAAGCCATCCACAACTTGGCCCCCAGCTACATCACTAACCTGGTCTCAAACTACTAACCAAATCCTTCTCTTTGTTCCTCCAAGACCTCCTGCTCTCTTGTCACCTCATCTCATGCTCGCCTCCAGGACTTCTCCAGAGCCTCTCCCATCCTCTGGAATGCTCTACCCCAATCTGTCTGACTATCTCCTACTTTGTCCACTTTCAGACGATCCCTGAAAACTCCTCTCTTCAGAGAAGCCTATCTGGCCCCCACCTAACAACTGTATATTTATTATCTCCATCAGCACATCCCCTACAGTTATTACCAGGCCTGGACTGGCCATAGGGCAGACCGGGCATTTGCCGGGGCTGCCTGGTCCGTGGCCTGTTGATGATCAGGCCGCACAGCGGCAGATAAGCGGTGCCCATGGTCTGGACAGGGTTAACTCAGGCCGCGGCCGCCGGTCACCTGCCGGCATGCGGCCATGCCTGTGTTATCTCTGGGCTAAAACTACAAATGATGTTAGCGGCTGATGGGCTGAGCTGTGTGTCTTTCACACACAATGCTCAGCCTCAGAGACGAGGCTGACAGTTCTGCTCTCTGCTCGGACACTGCTCCTCCTCCTCCAGCCTCTCTACTCCTGTCTGCCCTGCACACATCCCCTGTGTCTGCCCCGCCCACGCCCCTGTGTTTCCCTTGCCCACACATCCCGGGGAGATGTGAAGGAAGATTGAACACAAGATAAAAGCTGCAGGCAGCCTGCGCCTGAGCCTCCATCCTGTGGTGAGTAAGCTCACCCTCTCTCCTGCCTCCCAGTATATAAAACAAATTTAAGGGGTGCTCTGTGGACTCAAATGCAAGAGGGGGGCTTTGGTGAGCAGAGACCCCCTTACACCAGAGTCCACAGCATTCCCCCTTAAATCAGGGTTCTCAGAACACCACTTTAGATTAGATCCCCTTAAATAGGGACTCTGATGTAAGGGGGGGTCTGTGTGGACTCTGATGTAAGGGGGGTTGATGTGGACTCTGATGTAAGGGGGGTCTGTGCTGACTCTGATGTAAGGGGGGTCTGTGCAGACTCTGATGTAAGGGGGGTCTGTGCGGACTCTGATGTAAGGGGGGTATGTGCGGACTCTGATGTAAGGGGGGTCTGTGCAGACTCTGATGTAAGGGGGGTCTGTGCAGACTCTGATGTAAGGGGGGTCTGTGCAGACTCTGATGTAAGGGGGTCTGTGCGGACTCTGATGTAAGGGGGGTCTTTGCAGACTTTGATGTATAGGGAGGTCTGTGTGGACTCTGATGAAAGCAGGGGGTGGGAGGAGCTGGAGATCTGCACAGTGAGCAGAGAGTAAAAGGGGGGGGGGGGGCATGATTGCAGGGACACTGTAATAATAAGTGGCTTGCACTGTAAAGGGGCACTGTAATCACCAGATGCGGAATGTCACTTGCCACGTTGCCTGCCATGCTACCTGCCACAAGATGTGGATTGTCACTTGCCACGCTGCCTTCCCCCACTGCATTGGTGGCAGCACTGGTCCATTTAGCACAGAGGCAAGCCTCTGGTGGGTTCCGAATGAAGGCAGGAAAGTGGTGATGTGGGGTGGGCGGTGAGGGATGATGTCATCTCTGCTTGCTCGCCCGCTCACTTCTTCCATCCAACCTGCTTTCATATGCCGGCCGCTCGGCTGCCTCATGCTGCCCGCCCTGTTCTCTAATGCCTGCCGCCCGGCTCTTTCATGCCGCCACCCGCCCAGGTGCCTCATGCCGGCCACCCGCGGCCCTGCTGCAGAAAGGCCACTGCCTGGTAGTGGGCCGCTGCCCGGTGGTTTACCACCCCTGTCATAAAGAATTAAAAAATTCCTTCTGCTTGTGCCAGAACTACATGTAGACAAAACACTACTTAATTGTGTTTTCTCCTTTTTTCAGGTACAGTAGGCCTGGATGATGGGGCTGGTAACAAAAGGAAGTCAGCAATGGCAGTCTACATGTTTCAATCAGAATTTTTTTTATTACCACTTAAGGACCGAGCCTCTTTTTTAGATGTTGTTTACAAGTTAAAAACAGTTTTTTTTTGCTAGAAAATTACTTAGAACTCCCAAACATTATCCTTTTTTTTAACACCCTAGAGAATAAAATGGTGGTCGTTGCAATACTTTCTGTCACACCGTATTTGCGCAGCGGTCTTACAAGCTCACTTTTTTGGGAAAAAATACACTTTTTTTTTATTAAAAAATAAGACAACAGTAAAGTTAGCCCAATTATGTTTTTATACTGTGAAAGATATTGTTACGCCGAGTAAATTGATACCCAACATGTCACGCTTCAAAATTGCGCCCGCTCATGGAATGGAGACAAAACATTTACCCTTAAAAATCTCCATAGGCGACGTTTAAAAAATTCTACAGGTTGCATGTTTTGAGCTAAAGAGGAGGTCTAGGGCTAGAATTATTGCTCTCGCTCTACCGATCACGGCGATACCTCACATGTGTGGTTTGAACACCATTTTTATATGTGGGCGCTACTCACGTATGCGTTCACTTCTGCACGCGAGCTCGGCGGGATGGGGCACGTTTAAAACAATTTTTTTCTTATTTATTTTACCTTTTATTTTTTATTTTTACACTGTTTTTTTTTTTTAAATGTGTAACTTTTATTCCAATTACAAGGAATGTAAACATCCCTTGTAATAGAAAAAAAAGCATGACAAGATCTTAAATATGAGGTCTGGTGTCAAAAAGACCTCAGATCTCATATTTACACTAAAATGCAATAATAAAAAAAAATTGTCATTTAAAAAAAAAATAAAAATAAAAATGGACCTTTAAGAGTTATGGGTGGAAGTGGCGTTTTGACATCGCTTCTGCCCTGCAATTTCATGGAGACGGGTGGGGGCCATCTTCCCCTCACTTGTCTCTATATCCATCCAGCAGAAGGACCTGATCGCCTCCGCACCGGAGAGTGGTGGGAGGGGGGGCCCTCTCCCGTCGCTGATAAATATGATCTTGCAGCGAATTTGATGCAGAAACCACTTTTATCTTGAAGTGAACCGCCGGCCAAACAAGAGGATACCGGGGTATGGCAGCTAGCTGCTGTCATAACAACGATATCCCCCTTTAAAGTAATGCTGCATACACACGATCGGAATTTCTGTCCGAAAAAACTTGGATGGTTATTCCGACGGAATTCCGCTCAAGCTTGCCTTGCATACACACGGTCACACCAAATTCTGACTGTCAAGAACAAGGTGACATACAACACGTACGACGGGGCTAGAAAACGGAAGTTCAATAGCCAGTGCGCCACCCTTTGGGCTCCTTCTGCTAATCTCGTGTTAGTAGAAGTTTGGTGAGAGACGATTCGCGCTTTTCAGCTTTCGTGCTTTTCAGTCCGTTACTGCTCTTCAGTTTGTACTTGTGGGTTTGTATCTGGTTTTCAGTGCTTGTAGTCAGTTCGTATCTGTTTTTCAGTGCATTCTTGTCCGCTCGTTTCTGATTTTCAGCTCACTCTTCACAGGCCTTTCTGTTCTTCAGTGCGTTCTGTTCGTTCTGACCAGCCGACCGTTTTGAAGCCATGTTGCGGGTATGTGCTTGTCGTAGAGTTCGTGTTGCACGGGGGCTTGGTGTTGGGGTTCTTACTTTGACCCAAGCCCAGTCCATGAACAGAGTGGGGTGAAGTTCATGGACCAAGAATTGGTTGCTCCAGCGTGACCAATTCTCTCATATGCCTTTGCTGCGTGAGATCCAGGAGAATAACCCTGATGATTTCCGGAATTTTCTCCGGATGAGGGACCCCCTTTTTCACCATCTGTTGGCTTTGCTGTCCTCTTATATTACGAAGCAGGACACCTGCATGCGGCAAGCCATCACTCCAGATCAGAGGCTCGTTGCCACATTGCTGTACTTGGCGACGGGTAGAAGTCTAAAGGACTTCAAGTTCTCTACAGGCATCTCCCCCCAGGCTCTGGGGATCATTATTCCAGAGACCTGTTCTGCCATCATTCAGGTCCTGCAGAAGGACTATATTAGGGTAAGTTTTCTCCTTTAACATCACATTCTATGTATTTAATGTATGCTAATGTATTGTATTTCTTTCATCATTCCCTAATTACCATGATTGTAATATGCTGTGAATGTCCCCTTTGTCCTCATGCATGCTGGAAGCTTTTATTGCTCCTTTTTTGTCCTTCATGCATATTTGCCTTCACTAACCTCCCCAGCATGCTATCCTGGGCCCATTTACACCTAGCCTAGTCACTTAACAATGTATTTTGACAGCCCCATTGTAGTGCTTTACCCTAAACACCCCCTAAAATGTGTCCAAATGTTATTGTTGTCCTTAAATTCAGGCAGAGTGCCAGAGGCTTTTTTTGGGGTCTAAAATTCATTTATAACCCTCCCCCTAAAATGTTTCCAATGGGCCATCAGAGGGGGTGAGGAATCTGATAAGTGGAGCTTATATTTTTGTCTTTAAATACTCCTTAAAGTAAATCTTATACTGATGTTGGCCAAGAATGTTTGTATCTAATCTGCTTGCAATATTATGTGCAAAAGTACTAATAATTATTTTTTCTTTTTTGACTCCACAGTTTCCTTCAACGCCACAGGAATGGCAGACTGTGGCTTCCCAATTTGCTCATCATTGGGACTTTCCCTACTGTGGAGGGGCAATCGATTAACTATAAGGGGTTTCATAGTATTGTGTTGATGGCGGTGGTGTCGGCGACATACGAGTTTCTCTACGTGGGGAAGAATGGCCAGATGTCAGATGGTGGAGTCTTTGCCCAGACCGAGTTCTACCGACGTCTCCAGAGTGGTGACTTAACTTCTAGCATGCTGCATACTTCACACCTTTGTGAAGTGAAATGCTCCGAAATGATGTTGCCTCAGTTGGGCCTGAGGCTGGACTTCCAGAAAATCCACTGACGGCCCTGGAAACCGACCGTCCTGGCTTGCCCCCCCCAAAGCGCCTGTGAAGTGCGTCAAAAATATGTAGATTATTTTACGGGTAGGGGGGCCATTGCTATGCCAGCAAATTTGTAATTATTTTAGATATTAAAAAAAAATTTGATCTGATCAAATCTTGATTTTGATTTACTGCTTGTGTTTCTTTGAGCTGTCTCCTAGGTTCTCCTAGTGCACTTGTAGTGCCAAGTGGTTTTTCCATTATTAAATATCACCTATTGTCACTGTAAACACCAACTTAATACAAAAAATGGTATTGAGCATTAAAAGAAGAAGCCACACATTATTGAGTATAAAACCTTTTACTCCGTGCACATTCATATGTGCATTGTAAATTTTTTTTAAATTTTTTTTTATATTTTTTTTTACCTTGAAATTATTTTTTTAGTACATAAACAGGCATGTTTTAAAATATAACATACACAACTCAGAAACTTACAAAGTTCAACATTGAAAAACTGAAGGCAATATCAGAAATTATAGTGTCAAAAATGTGTTGATATTGCCTTCATCAGATGGGGTGATGTCCCCCTGTAAAAGCCAAATTTTGAAGATGCACACAAATTGGGAGTCAAACTGGGGACCTGATCCCATGCCTAATGTCAACATGTGCTATCTTCCATCATAGGGGATCAATGGACGTGTTTTGGGGGTGCAACCACTTCCTCTCACCTACTTGAGTTATGTTGACACACTGTGTGCATCTTCAAAATTTGGCTTTTAAAATGCGTAAAAAAAAAATTGGACCCCAAAAATTGAAAATGGTGTCATTTTGGTGTTCTTTAGATTCTTCCTAGTACATCAATCATGTTCTTCAGTTTTTGTTCTATGTCATTTGTCTTTTGCTTGATGAGGTTTAAATCCTAAATACAAAACATTATGTCCTGGATTAGCCTTTGTGCACTGTCAGTCGTGAAATGAGTAGATTGTTTTTCCACAACATGCACATCACCTAAAAGAAAAAATACACACCATGTATTATAAATATGCAGACATACATATATTACCTGAATCTGTGGTGTCAGACACTCACCTGTTGTGGTGACAATCTCAACCACCTCTTCTTCCTCCACATCCTCAGGTTGTGGTGTCCTCTGTTCCCCTTCTTCAGGAGGTGGGGGTTTCCTGGTGTCCTCAGACATCCTGTCAGGGCACCATTGGCACCGAACCGGGGCGTCGGCGTACGCCTATGCGCCGGCGCGCGCCGTTGCGCGCTGCTCAGCAAATGCCTGCTGTTCCCGGGCATCGGCGCGGCGCTAGGGCGCGCGCGGGTTCGCGGCGCTTGGGCGCGCGCGCGTGTGCACGTGGGCGCGGACGGGCGTGCGCGCGTTCGCGATAGCGCCGGTTTGGCGCCAAAGTGCATTTAAAAGCCCCTCTGTGCTGTGACACATTGCTGCTTCATCTCAGCTTCGTGATTCTAGTGTTTGTTACCTGATTGTTTGCTACCTATCTGACCCAGCTTGTTTGACCATCCGTCCTGCTCCAATCCGACCCGGCTTGTCTGACTACTCTTATGCTACCTGCCTGATACCGTTTCCGAACTCTGCCTGCCTACTGACTCTGCCTCTGCCTGCTGTACTTGCCTGCCTTATATCCTAGCTGACCCGGATCGTCTGACCCTGCTTGTTCCTGTTGTCCTTGCTGTTGCACCTTCAGCTTCAGCTCCAGAGACCTCTGCACATTCAAGTGTTCCAGTCTGCTGCTTCCAGTCTCACCTGATCTGCAGTCCAGCCATCCCTGCGGGATCTCTCACCTCTTCTGCATCAGAGACTCAGCTCAACAGGCACTCCTACCCCACTGCGCTCAGGAGACCACTGTCCCCACTCCAGGGGCTCCTGAACCAGCGTTGTATGCGAGGTCTTCTCCTACAAAGTCAGGCTCTCCTACCAGGTACCTAACAGTACGAAGCAGCCATGTCTGAGCCTGCAGGAGATACCTCTCCATTGAAGGAGATATGCACACACCTGGCAGCCCTCACCCAAGCAGTGCAGGCTCTTCAGGACAATTACAACAGACTGGAGGGACAAGTCCAGAACCTCGCAGGGGTTAATCCTTCAACCTCCTCTTCACCGGCCGCCCCAACACAGACTGTTCCAGGGCCTTCAGTGGTAATGCTCCCTCCTGAACCACGAGTCCCCACTCCTGAAAGATTCTCCGGAGACCAGTCTAAGTTTCGAGGTTTTCGCAATGCCTGCCAGCTCTTTTTTGCCTTACAGCCCAGAACCTTTTCATTGGAAGCCACAAAAGTTGGATTTGTCATTTCCCTCCTCCAAGGGGAACCACAGACCTGGGCACACCGTTTACTTGAAGGGGACTCAGCCCCAACCCAATCCTTATCAGCCTTCTTCGAAGCTATGGCACAATTGTATGAGGATCCTCAACTGACTGCCACAGCTGAATCTGCTCTGCTCGCGCTCCAACAAGGCCGCAAACCTGCGGAGGACTATGTTGCTGAATTTAGACGTTGGAGCGCGGATACCCAGTGGAACGATGCGGCTCTGCGTCATCAATTCCGCATTGGACTGTCTGAAAATCTAAAAGATGAACTGGCTCGAGTCGGTATTCCAAACACCTTGGAGGCCTTGATCACCCTAACCATCCAGATCGATCGTCGCCTCCGAGAACGCCGATCTGAACGAGCAGTTCAACCTAACCGCCCGACCTGGATGACACCACGTGCACCGATTCCTGCATCTCGCTACCTACCTGTGCCAAGTCCACCGCCAGTCAATACCACATTGGATACCTCCGAACCAATGCAGCTAGGTCTGGTGCGACCTGCCCTGACCCCCGAAGAACGTGCCCGTCGCCGACAATTGAATCTGTGTCTCTACTGTGGAGGAACCGGGCATTATGTCCATAATTGCCCAATCAGAATGAGTAAGTGTTCATCTCCTATACCTACCAATCTCTCTGCTTTATCCACAAATTCTACCTATCTTGCCATTCCTCTCTCATTACAGCTTCAAGAAAAGACACTCCAAGTCAACGCAATTATTGACTCCGGGGCATGCAGCTGCTTCATAGACTTAAGTTTTGCCAACCTGCACAACATCCCTTTACAGACTAAAGCCCATGGACTCTCTGTCTTCCTTGCTGATGGCTCCCGTATCAGATCTGGACAAGTGACACAAGAAACCCTGCCATTACCCGCTACGACTTCTTCTCAACACAAGGAACTGCTGACCCTTGACGCCATCTCCTCTCCCATGTTTCCCATTATCCTGGGCATTCCCTGGCTTCAGGCCCACAATCCACACATCCATTGGGCAACTGGAGAAATAAAATTTCTGTCACCCTACTGTCAGGAACACTGTCTGGCGAAAGACTCGGATCCCCAAGCTATCCTGCTTTGTGTGGACTCCGACCAGACAAATCGTCAAGCCATTCCCAAACACTATCATGACTACTTGGATGTCTTTAGCAAAAAGGGGGCAGATTCTCTTCCACCTCATCGTCCCTACGATTGCCCCATCGAGTTGCTGCCAGGATCCGAAATTCCCTTTGGACGCATCTTCCCCCTATCCGAAAAGGAACAAGAAGTGTTGAAAGCATACATTGATGAAAACTTAGCCAAAGGATTTATTCGTCACTCTACTTCTCCAGCAGGGGCAGGAATATTCTTTGTTACCAAGAAGGACAAATCTCTCCGCCCGTGTTTTGACTACCGGGAATTGAATAAGATCACGATTAAAAATCGGTATCCCCTACCCTTGATACCCGAACTATTCCAGAAATTAAGGACTGCTGTTATTTTTTCTAAGCTTGATCTAAGAGGGGCCTACAATCTGATCCGCATTCGGGCTGGGCATGAGTGGAAAACAGCTTTTCGGACCCGATTCGGGCATTATGAATATCTAGTCATGCCTTTTGGACTCTGTAATGCCCCTGCAACTTTTCAACACCTAATTAATGATGTGCTTAGAGACTTTTTAGACCTGTTTGTGATCGCATATCTAGACGATATTTTGATCTTCTCGGAATCCCTAGATCTCCATCGGAAACATGTTTGTCAAGTATTGGGTCGTCTCCGCTTACACAGGCTGTATGCAAAAGCGGAAAAATGCGAATTCGAGAAACAAAGCATCCAATTCCTGGGCTTGATTATCTCATCGACTGGCATCAAGATGGACCCACAAAAGGTTTCTGCCGTCCTGGACTGGCCGGTACCCCTGGACAAAAAAGGGGTTCAGCGATTCATCGGGTTCGCAAACTTTTACAGGAAGTTCATCAAGGGGTTCTCTGCTATAATCGCACCAATCACACAACTGACCAAGCAGAATACCCGTTTCTCCTGGAATCATCTAGCCCAAGAGGCTTTTGTGAACCTTAAGAGACTTTTTACTTCAGCACCTATTCTTAGTCACCCTGAACCATCCTTGCCATTCATTCTAGAAGTGGACGCTTCTGAGATAGCGGTCGGTGCGATACTCTCGCAACGAAAGGGCAGTAAGTATATTATGCATCCCGTAGGATTCTTCTCCCGAAAACTCTCCCCTGCAGAGAGAAACTATGATGTCGGTGATCGAGAGCTTCTCGCCATCAAGACTGCATTAGAGGAGTGGAGGTACCTGTTGGAGGGGGCTGTGCATCCAGTACTAATTTACACTGATCATAAGAACCTAGAATATTTGCGATCCGCTAAAAGGTTGAAACCCCGTCAAGCCGGTTGGGCGCTGTTTTTCTCACGCTTTGCCTTCCACATTACGTATCGACCGGGTTCAAGAAATGTTAAACCAGACGCATTATCTCGAATGCATGACAACCCAAAGGATTTATCTGCCCCAGACACCATTTTACCTGCAAACAATTTTTTGCTCATTCAAGCTGATCTTCTTTCTCAGATTAAGGAAGCATCTTCTGAAGCAACCAGACCCTCAGGCCTTACCCTAAGTAGCAAGGACGGACTGTTCTGGAAAGGTAGTCAAATTTTTGTTCCTGAGGAGGTTCGGGTCAAGGTCCTGGCACTCCTTCACGATCACCCACTGGCAGGTCACTTTGGGGTTCGTAAAACTCTGGAATTGGTACAGCGTACTTTCTGGTGGCCCAATTTGAAGGACTTTTGTGAGAGATACGTCAAATCTTGCCCTATCTGTACCCAGAATAAGACATCCAGGAGTAGAGCTTGGGGTCTGTTAAAACCCTTGCCTGTACCCGATAGGCCCTGGAAGATGATATCCATGGACTTTATTGTGGAACTCCCATGTTCAGAAGGTTGTTCTGCTATTTTTGTGATAGTAGACCGTTTTACCAAGATGGCCCACTTTCTCCCATTAAAAGGAACTCCGTCAGCTATGGAAACAGCTCACATTTTTATTAAAGAAATCATTAGACTCCACGGAATTCCTGTAAACATAACCTCTGACAGGGGGGTACAATTTACCTCACGTTTTTGGAGAGCCCTGTGTGAATCTTTAAAAATCAAACTGGCTCTGTCTTCGGCCTATCACCCTCTGACCAACGGTCAGACGGAAAGGACCAATCAGACTCTTGAGCAGTACATCAGATGTTTTACCTCTTTCTCACAGGATGATTGGGTATCCTTGCTGCCGCTAGCAGAATTTGCCTACAACAATGCCAAACACTCAGCCACCGGTCAATCCCCCTTTTTTGCCAATTATGGGTTCCATCTAACCTTTTTACCTGATTTCCTTCCAGAGTCTTCAGTCCCGGCAGTACAGAGTACGGTAGACTTCATCAACCACAACAACCAGATGTTGCAGGAAGCAGTATCCAAGGCTCAGGCGGACAGCAAGAGGATCTTTGACCGGAAGAGAAGAGGGGAATTGAAGCTTCAGCTTGGTGACCAGGTATGGCTATCTACAAGTAACATTAAACTAGCATGTCCCTCTAAGAAGTTGGCACCTAGATTTATGGGACCGTTTCCGGTCAAAAGGAAGATCAATGAAGTTTCATATGAACTGACTTTACCTGACTCTCTCAAAATACATCCTGTGTTTCATGTGTCATTGCTCAAACCTGCTGTACCTGATCCCTTCCCCGGCAGAGGAACTAGACCTCCTGAGCCCATTGTGGTTGATGGCAACGAGGAATTTGAGGTCGAGGCTATCCTTGATTGCAGGAAAAGACAAGGTCAGATCCAGTTCCTAATTAAGTGGAGGGGCTACGGCCCAGAAAGTAATTCTTGGGAACCAGATTGTAATGTACATGCCAGACGTTTAGTGCAAGCCTATTTTTCTAGTCATCCGGAGAAGAAAAGGCTTTTGGGCACCCGGAGGTTGCCCCTTGGGGGGGGCAATGTCAGGGCACCATTGGCACCGAACCGGGGCGTCGGCGTACGCCTATGCGCCGGCGCACGCCGTTGCGCGCTGCTCAGCAAATGCCTGCTGTTCCCGGGCATCGGCGCGGCGCTAGGGCGCGCGCGGGTTCGCGGCGCTTGGGCGCGCGCGCGTGTGCACGTGGGCGCGGACGGGCGTGCGCGCGTTCGCGATAGCGCCGGTTTGGCGCCAAAGTGCATTTAAAAGCCCCTCTGTGCTGTGACACATTGCTGCTTCGTCTCAGCTTCGTGATTCTAGTGTTTGTTACCTGATTGTTTGCTACCTATCTGACCCGGCTTGTTTGACCATCCGTCCTGCTCCAATCCGACCCGGCTTGTCTGACTACTCTTATGCTACCTGCCTGATACCGTTTCCGAACTCTGCCTGCCTACTGACTCTGCCTCTGCCTGCTGTACTTGCCTGCCTTATATCCTAGCTGACCCGGATCGTCTGACCCTGCTTGTTCCTGTTGTCCTTGCTGTTGCACCTTCAGCTTCAGCTCCAGAGACCTCTGCACATTCAAGTGTTCCAGTCTGCTGCTTCCAGTCTCACCTGATCTGCAGTCCAGCCATCCCTGCGGGATCTCTCACCTCTTCTGCATCAGAGACTCAGCTCAACAGGCACTCCTACCCCACTGCGCTCAGGAGACCACTGTCCCCACTCCAGTGGCTCCTGAACCAGCGTTGTATGAGAGGTCTTCTCCTACAAAGTCAGGCTCTCCTACCAGGTACCTAACACATCCGGAGTCTTTTCTCCCCTATGAGAATGAAACAAAAGGTATACTTAGCACACAGATGTTTGAGGCCAGAAATAGGAATACGAAACATTGTTTGGAAGAGGGGTACAATGTCTTTTTTGGCAGAGTTCCAAGCTGAAGACATGATTTTTTCACTTACCAAAGCTGGAATACTTACCTTTTTTGGACAAGTTTCACACATGGAGACACCCCAAATATTACTGGAGTACCTGTGTGGGACACCCTAAAAAAGTTTGTTTGTGTCCCACACTAGTGCTCCTGAGTCCAGATGTGTAAACAGCTGCTGAGTGTCCTCTCCTTACATTACACTGAATCAAGTTTGCAATTTTTCTAGTTTCATACACATCTAGACAACAATGTCCTAAACTTCTTTTAATACAAATAGGCATGACCAAATGTAGTTAACCCTGTATCTGCCCTAAATATCGTATTTAGTTAGCAAACTAACGATGTTTCCTACGACCAATTACTGTGCCCATGAACATGAAAGTAGCCATTTTAAACTGCTGTACAACAGTAAAGAAAAGCACATGGAGCAGCATGCGAGTAATAATAATAATCAGAACACACGACAACTACTTACTTTTTAGAAGCACTTTCTTGATCCTTCTGTACTGATCCTGCTCCCTCAATTTCAGGTCTGACCAGCGTTTCCTCAATTGCTCCTTGGATCGTCATACCCCAAAATTTCTGTGCAGACGCTTCACAAATTTAGTCATGATCTTGGGTTTAGGTACGGTCCATACTTCCCATCATAGTCGGCCCTCTTCAAGATGTCCACCATCTCTACAACGGCAATATTTGAGGCCTTACATCTCCTGTGGGATCGGGAAGTTTCAGGCTCCGGGCTTTCCTACTCCTCATTACTGCTATTAGGCACCTGCTGTGTCTCCACTATGTTCCTCTCCCACTGCGACGAAAGAGAAGGGGCGGGGAATATTCGAGAAAGAACGTCAGGGGCGGGCGATGCGGGCAGAGTTTCACACATGCGCAGTGTATATAAAGGTAACACACGTGTGTCGTATGTATGATCTGTGAGTGGAGGAAGCGCCGAACATTCTAACAAAGGTAACATTTTAACTTGGGGCATCAGTGGCCTATACTGATTCAAGATTGAGGCCTACATTGGGATTAGGAGAGTTTAGCCTGATATTAGTGTTTTTGTCTTGTGTTTTGTCTTGCAGCAAATATGAAACAATTCAAAGACCCTGAATTCATGGGCCAGTTCATAGACAGATACAGGGATATGAGAAATTTTTGGGAGGTTAAAAACCCCTTATATCGAAATAAACCAGCTAGGAAGGCATCACTGGACAAACTGCTGCAATTTGTGAAGACGCAGGTCCCTGACGCAGACATCGAGTTTGTGGATAAGAAAATTGGTAGCTTGAGAAGCACATATAGGAAGGAGCTTTATAAGGTCCAGGCTTCCATGAGATCAGGAGCAGCAGCAAAGGATGTGTATGTACCCAGTCTGTGGTACCACAACAGGATGCGGTTTCTGGAAGACCATATTGAAGCCAGGGAATCACTTTCTACACTTCCATCCACCCTTCCCTCAACCCCAACTGAGGCTTCAGAGGACCAACCTGGCTCTTCCATCCTGGAAGAAGTTGAGGAGCCCAGCTGGAGCCAGGTATAGTATTTTTGAACATATTTATTGTACGAAAATTATTGTTGTTAACTAGATGTGATTATTGCCTAAAAAATGAATGATTGAACAAAAAGTGTTTGACATATCGATAGACAGTAGGGGCCAAAAATGATTGGGCCAAGAATAAAAAATGCTAGGCTCAGAATGATAGTCTTTTCTATTTATTAACATTCAATTTGCAACAGTTATGAGCTGAAAATTGTGTGTGATTGATGAACCAAAAACTGCAACTATGTCCCTTTTTCATACACAGGAAGACCTTAGCCAGGACGAGGCTCTGGAATGTGGCAGCCAGGAGGAGGCCGGGAGTAAGTGTCAGCCAGGAGGAGGCGGGGGTAAGTGTCAGCCAGAAGGTGGCTAGGCCCAGTAGACTCACCCAATCCAAGGTGCCTCCCCTCCACCTTACAACAAAAAGGGCCAGGAAGGGGAGTAACATGAAGGAGGCAGCACTGGGCCTCATTAAGGAGGCTAATGCGGCCCTGAAAACACCCCCCGACGCTGAAGAGGCCTATGGCCGCTATGTAGCTAATTGCAGCAAATGGAGGAGGACCAACGCTTCATGTGTGAGAATCTTATTTTTCAGTCCCTTCGGAAGGGTTTGAGGGGCCAAATTAGTGAGATCATGCACTTATGTGCGCTTGCCCATCCTCCTCCTCCTCCTCCTGCCACAAGTCCACCTCCAGAGCCACAGCCTCCAAGGAAGGCTGCAGGGAAGCATGGATGGAAGGCTGCAGGGAAGACAAGAAAGTGATGGCCTGGGTTCAGTCTGGTCTGACAGAAGACGCAGGCTGTTGTAGTACCACAGCCTGGGGACATATAAATCATCTGCTGCTGTTCATGATCTCCGGGAGTCCTGGACCGGATTGTGCTCCCTATTATATAGACTTCTCAGGCTACCAATTTTTAGTTACAAAGAGTTGATGTGTGCCCTGGGGTACAAAGGCTTTGCAAATTCAAGCAGTTTCTCCAGCGTTGCCTTCCTCTTTATTTTGTTATGAGCCAGAATAAATGTAGATTTTTTTTATATGAAAATACTGTCGTCCTCGTGGAGACCCTGGATACGATCGGCTCTACAAAATTCGGCCCCTCGTAAACCACTTCAACCAATGTTTTGCAGACTTGTTTACTCCCCATCAAGTTGTCTGCGTTGATGAGTCCCCGATTAAGTTTTCTGGCCGCTTGTCATTCAAACAGTACCTTCCCAGCAAGCGTGCCAGATATGGGGTCAAGATGTATAAGCTCGGTGACAGGGCCACAGGCTATACATGTAGTTTTATGGTTTACGAGATAAAAGATAGCCACGTAGAGCCGACAAACTGCCCTGACTACATAGAAAGTGCTGGCAAGATTGTGTGGGACTTGGTGTCACCCTTATACAGAAAGGGGTACTACTTATATGTGGACAAATATTACACGATCGTGCCACTTTTGAGTCACTTGTTTGATCAGCAGATTGGAGCATGGGGCACCGTGCGACCTAATCGCCGGGGCTTTCCCCAGCGGCTTGTAGATTCCTGTCTTAGGCTGGGGGAGAGAGCCTGCTTCAAGTGTAATAACTTGCTCGCTATGAAGTGGAGGGATAAGAATGTTTTCATTCTTACCTCCCTTCATGCAGACACGAAGGTCCAAATTACTACGGCAACTGGTGTTGTGGAGAAACCCCTCTGTGTCCACGAATATAACCAAAATATGGGAGGGGTGGACCTCAACGACCAGTTTTTGGCGCCGTACCTAATTGCCCGTAAGGCCAGACGCTGATACAAGAAAGTGTCTGTTTATTTATTTCAATTTGCTTTGCTGAACGCTTATGTGCTATACAGAGCTTCAGGAAGAGATCGTCAGAGCCCTTCTGTTTCCAGACGGTGCTCCACCTCACCTTCCCCAACCAAATGCAGTAACCTGGCTGCATGAGAGGTATTTTCTTTATGTCCTCCCGAGTACCCCTACCCAACGAGCCCCCCAAAAAAGATGTCGTGTCTGCAGCAAGCGCAGATATAGGCGTGACACCCGCTTTTATTGTCCCTCCTGCCTGACAATCCTGGTCGTTGCATTGGTGAATGTTTTGAACGCTACCATACACTAGTTGAGTATTAGCGTAGGGTACAGCACTGCACAGACTAGGCACACTTTCACAGGGTCTCCCAAGATGCCATCGCATTTTGGGAGACCCGAACCTGGAACCGGTTAGTTACAAAAGTTACAGTTACAAAAAAAAAGTGTAAAAAAACAACAAAAAATATTTAAAAAAAAACAAAACAAAAATATTTGTTGTTTTATTGTTCTCTCTCTATTATTCTGCTCTTTTTTTACTGTATTCTATTCTGCAATGTTTTATTGTTATTATGTTTTATCATGTTTGCTTCATAGGTATGCAATTTTTTTTATACTTTACTGTTTACTGTGTTTTATTGTTAACCATTTTTTTGTTTTCAGATACGCCATTCAGTTGCAGCGCGGATTTATTTACCTTGACAGCAACAGCGTTTGCTCCCACGATACATAAAGCCGTGACTCCAGCGCTGTAGGAGGTGATTTCACCACCACAGTTAAAATAAAAGAGCATATATGCCGAAGCATGGGGCAGCAGGGGCGGAGGAGCAATTTGCTCCTACCTTTTGGGGCGGATGCCCCATGCTTCGACATATATAAATAGTGCATGTATGCCCATCATTAGAAGGGAGGTATTCTAATGGTGGGCATACCCACCGATCAATCTCTTTTTTTTTCATGCAGCCCACAGGCTGCATGAAAAAAAAGTTTACAATATATGCTCAACAAGGACCAGCAACGTACTGGTATGTTGCTGGACTTTGAGTGGTTATACCAGAATGATGCCTGCAGGTTTAGGTATCATCTTGGTATCATTCTTTTCAGCCAGCGGTCGGCTTTCATGTAAAAGCAATCCTAGTGGCTAATTAGCCTCTAGACTGCTTTTACAAGCAGTGGGAGGGAATGCCCCCCCACTTCTTCCATGTTTTTCTCTGGCTCTCCTGTCCCAACAGGGAACCTGAGAATGCAGCTGGTGATTCGGCCAGCTGACCATAGAGCTGATCAGAGACCAGAATGGCTCCAAACATCTCTATGGCCTAAGAAACTGGACGCTACGAGCATTTTATGACTTAGATTTCGCCGGATGTACACAGCGCCATTGGGAAAGCATTTTATCACACCGATCTTGGTGTGGTCAGATGCTTTGAGGGCAGAGGAGTGATCTAGGGTCTAATAGACCCCAACTTTTTCAAAAAAGAGTACCTGTCACTACCTATTGCTATCATAGGGGATATTTACATTCCCTGAGATAACAATAAAAATGATTAAAAAAAAATGAAAGGAACAGTTTAAAAATAAGATAAAAAAGCAAAAAAAAAAAAAAAAAAAGAAGCACCCCTGTCCCCCCTGCTCTCGCGCAAAGGCCAACGCAAGCGTCGATCTGGAGTCAAATGTAAACAGCAATTGCACCATGCATGTGAGGTATCACCATGAAGGTCAGATCGAGGGCAGTAATTTTAGCAGTAGACCTCCTCTGTAAATCTAAAGTGTTAACCTGTAAATGCTTTTAAAGGCTTTTAAAAATGTATGTAGTTTGTCGCCACTGCACGTTTTAAAGCATGTCGTGTTTGGTATCCATGTACTCGGCCTAAAATCATCTTTTTTATTTCAAACATTTGGGCAATATAGTGTGTTTTAGTGCATTAAAATTGAAAAAAGTGTGGTTTTTTTCCAAAAAAATGCGTTTGAAAAATCGCTGCGCAAATACTGTGTGAAAAAATGAGACTCCCACCATTTTAATCTGTAGGGCATGTGCTTTAAAAAAATATATATAATGTTTGGGGGTTCAAAGTAATTTTCTTGCAAAAAAAATTATTTTTTCATGTAAACAAAAAGTGTCAGAAAGGGCTTTGTCTTCAAGTTATTAGAAGAGTGGGTGAGGTGTGACATAAGCTTCTAAATGTTGTGCATAAAATGCCAGGACAGTTCAAACCCCCCCAAATGACCCCATTTTGGAAAGTTGATACCCCAAGCTATTTGTTGAGAGGCATGTCGAGTCCATGGAATATTTTATATTGTAACACAAGTTGCGGGAAAAACAAATTTTTTTATTTTTTTTTTTTACACAAAGTTGTCACTAAATGATATATTGCTCAAACATGCCATGGGAATATGTGAAATTACACCCCAAAATACATTCTGTTGCTTCTCCTGAGTACAGGGATACCACATGTGTGAGACTTTTTGGGAGCCTAGCCACGTACGGGACCCTGAAAACCAAGCACCGCCTTCAGGCTTTCTAAGGGTGTAAATCTTTGATTTCACTCTTCACTGCCTATCACAGTTTCAGAGGCCATGGAATGCCCAGGTGGCACAAACCCCCCCCCCCCCAAATGACCCCATTTTGGAAAGTAGACACCCCAAGCTATTTGCAGAGAGGTATAGTGAGTATTTTGCAGACCTCACTTTTTGTCACAAAGTTTTGAAAATTGAAAAAAGAAAAAAAAAGTAAATTTTTCTTGTTTTTCTTCATTTTCAAAAACAAATGAGAGCTGCAAAATACTCACCATGCCTCTCAGCAAACAGCTTGGGGTGTCTACTTTCCAAAATGGGGTCATTTGGGGGGGGGGGGGTTGTGCTATCTTGGCATTTTATGGCCTTTGAAACTGTGATAGGTAGCGAGGAGTGAAATAAAAAATTTACGCCCTTAGAAATCCTGAAGGTGGTGATTGGATTTCGGGGCCCCGTATGCGGCTAGGCTCCCAAAAAGTCCCACACATGTGGTATCCCCGTACTCAGGAGAATCAGCAGAATGTATTTTGGGGTGCAATTCCACATATGCCCATGGCCTGTGTGAGCAATATATCATTTAGTGACAACTTTGTGCAAAAAAAAAAAAAAAAAGGTTTGTCACTTTCCCGCAACTTGTGGCAAAATATAAAATATTCCATGGACTCAACATGCCTCTCAGCAAATAGCTTGGGGTGTCTACTTTCATAAATGGGGTCATTTGGGGGGGGGGGTTGTGCCATCTGGGCATTTTATGTGGTATCCCCATACTCAGGAGAAGCAGCTAAATGTATTTTGGCGCAATTTCACATATAACCATGGCATGTGTGAGCAATATATCATTTAGTGACAACATTTTGTAATTTTTTTTTTTTTATCATTATTCAACAAAAAATGTTATATATAATGGGCTCAACACACCTCTCAGCAATTTCCTTGGGGTGTCTATTTTCCAAAATGGGGTCATTTGGGGGGTTTTGTACTGCCCTGCCATTTTAGCACCTCAAGAAATGACATAGTCAGTCATAAACTAAAAGCTGTGTAAATTCCAAAAAATGTACCCTAGTTTGTAGACGCTATAACTTTTGCGCAAACCAATAAATATACACTTATTAACATTTTTTTTACCAAAGACATGTGGCCGAATACATTTTGGCCTAAATGTATGACTAAAATTGAGTTTATTGGATTTTTTTTATAACAAAAAGTAGAAAATATCATTTTTTTTCAACATTTTTGGTCTTTTTCCCTTTATAGCGCAAAAAATAAAACCGCAGAGGTGATCAAATACCATCAAAAGAAAGCTCTATTTGTGGGAAAAAAAGGACGCAAATTTAGTTTGGGTACAGCATTGCATGACCGCGCAATTAGCAGTTAAAGCGACGCAGTGCCAAATTGTAAAAAGTGCTCTGGTCAGGAAGGGGGTAAATCCTTCCGGGGCTGAAGTGGCTAAGCAACATGGGAGAAAAGCTAAACAGACAGAAGGAATGTTTAACTGCCACCTATCAATGCATAAGATAAGTCAGCTAATCAGCAGTGGGTATCAGAGCCTGAAACAAACACAGAATACCAATATATAAACCCAGTCTTAAAGAAATTAAAGCTGCAATTATCACTTAAATCCAGAAAAATTGCTGGCTCTGACAACATACTATTTGACTTGCTAAAAGCATGTTCCAACACCATCTCCAGTTTTCTAATTCAAATAATAAAAAATATCTAAAATAATAAAAAAATACCAAAAATGGGAAAAGGGATAGTTAAATTACTGTTACTTGATATTTCTCCTTTGTATCCTCCTTTTCATATATATTAATTGATAAAATGGTGCCATGGTCAACTCCATACTTTGGGATTCTATGCAGCAAGAACCACAAAAATACCACACAAGGTTCAGCAACATTCTCAAAGAATTTTATAATGAAATGGCATGGATATTCTTTGTGAGATTCCATTTTAACCCAGAAGTGAACCATAAATATACATGTGCAACGGATAATCATCATAAATGAGATAAAAAATGAAAACATTCCATAATCAAATGACTTAAAAGGTGAAAAGTTCATATATTGCATAAAATAAATGAATGTAAAGTTCTTGCAAACAAAATAAAGTCCAAGCTCATATAGTATAAAATTGATAGTGACACTTTATTAATAAAAAACATACAAAACAAATAAAATGCTCTTGGCATCACGTCAGAGGGTGAACTAAGAATCCCACAATGCAGTGCAGCGCATGCGTGGTGATGTCATGGCTTCCGCCCTATGTATGTTTCGTCAAAAATGACCTCATCAGGAGTCTGGAAGAGGAAATGGCATGTCAAATACTATAGTAGGGTTAAGAACATGAAAAGATAGTGGACAGAAACAAAATCAAGCAAGGCTGTGTTCACTACCCTCCCACCCAACATTAGATACCTAATGAGAAATGTAAGCCACCTGCAAACAAGAATAAAATGGGGACTAATAGGAAGTTGAAGATCTTAGATTATGACATTTAGATGGTGTCACACTTGCTTAGCAACTGTTGGACCAAATTTGCGGGGGGGGGGGGGTGAACATTACAGAGAACCAAAGGGGGCTGAACATAAATGACACATCCCCCAGTTACAGCCAAATAACGTTCCGTTTTCACAAATAAAGCTCTTAGATTTCCTGCTTAAGCTTACCCACCCATTCCTGTCTCCTGCACATTCCCATATGGTGATCCCTCATTTAATGATTCATACAAGTTATGTTTTTTTAATAGTATTATGAAAACATTCTTACTACTGTATGTTGGTGTGTAACAATAAAATAACTGTGTGCACTGGCCATGGATTACAAGTCCTAAAAAAATGTTGATTATGCTCAATAATGTCTGTTATAATTTGAGCCAGCTAGCAAGCTCTAAACAACACAGGCTTATTTCAGCAAAGCAGTTAATGTTAGCTCGGTGAGTTTGTGAGCCTCACCTGATGGTTAAAAGGGGTTCATATTCCTATGCAATATTTCATATTCACTTGACTTAGAAATGTACAACATAGTTTACCAGTTTCACTTTTTTTTAGACATGAACATGCTAAATAAAGAAACATTTACAAAAACACTTTACAAGAAAAAAAAGAGTAGGCTGCAATTTTTCCTTTACTTGATTAGGGGAATGTTTTATAAATTTGATTTTATTTTACCGTAACTGATAACATCAGTTGGCTATATTGAGTTAGTTCAAGGAATTCATTCACACAATGAGCAAGAGTTAAACTTTGAGTAAGAGAGTACTGGAAAATGAAAGTAGTATGTCTCAGATGGAATGGATATCTCTAAGCCGTAGATAACCACTTCCTATATGAACAACCTTTGGTGTTTAAGTGTGATTTCCTGACTATTAGGACAGTACATACGGGTGATATGTCACATCTTGTTATTCAGATTGTTGGCTAGGTGATCTTCACTACTCTAAATATTCTAAAGCATTTCTGTGATGCCTGAATGATTTTTCCCAGATTATGTGCTCTTTAAGTATATTTTTTTTTAAGATGGATCATTACCTGATTCTGTTGGGACTGATGTTATTGTCGGCTGGTGGTTTTTCCGATACAGGTAAGAATATACACAATTTTATTAACAAATAAAAAAATGATTGGAAGTTTTTTTTAATGGTTAAAATTGCTAACATTATCAATTTCATCAACTTTGTTTAATTGAATAGGTAAAGGAACTTAAAAAAAAAAAATCAATTACATTGTAGTTATGTTCAGACTGTAACACAACTGTGCTTATTCAATATGACAGTGCAAAAAGCACTGATAATGCTCAAAGCACAATAAAAAAATATAAGTTATAAAGAACAGTCTTGTCAGTCCAGAAGACTTTTGACTGGGTGCAGACCATTTTCTAATTAGTCTGACTATGATAAATACAATCAAATTGACTGACTTGCATACTGAACTTTGCATTTCATCATTGCTCTTGAACAGCCTTATTAATAAAGTTTGTGTAAGGGTGAAAGGGTCCAGAGCATTATTCAGCAATCCCATCATAGTTACAGAAGCAACATTTTGGAGTCTCACAGGACCCCTCCTTCATTATCGCTTCTGTAACTATGAACTAATCGTCCAATAAAGCTTTTCATCCTTTCTAGAGATCCTGTTGTGCTGGTGACATTTTTTTGTTTGAACGTCTTCGGTTTCCAGCAGCGCCCACTTACATTTACAGCCATTCTCAGGAACGTGTGCATTGGGAATATTGTGCTTAGCAATAGAGGAGGCAGTCTCGGAATGATGATGGCTGTTTTTTTTTTTTTAAGGATTATCAAAATCTTATGAAAGAAAAATGATATCATGAGTCACTTGCCTAACAATGGCCATACATACTTCAATAAAAGATCAATTTACCTTCGGATTAATCTTTTCTGTGAGCAGTAACGGATCTATAATTGATAACCCATTTGATCAGTATGCCACACACGGGGGACTGGATTTCAACCAATAGTTAAAGTAGAACCAGAGGTTTTGGAAGGATTGAATAGGGAACCCCTGTCAGTTTTTATTGTGCCCCCTGTATGTGCCCCTATTAGGGAGATTCACCCTCTCTGTTTGTCCTATTTACAATTTTCATTGAAAGTGAACATAAAAGAAAATTCCCAAATTTTGAGTTGTCTTCAGAAAAGTAATAGAGGGCAAATCTTCTAATAGGGACACTAGTTCTGGTGACCTGGGGGTTTTCAGGGAATTCCCTTAATTTGCAGAGATTTCCTCTCATTTATAACCCTCCCCTACTCTATCCAAAATGAAAAAAAAAAGTTTTGCCTGTAGTTTTACTTTAAGATACAATTGTAACATTGTAACAATCGTACATTATTGATCAAATCTTGCTTTCCAGCATGTACTGTCATATTCTGAAAGTGAACAAAGTATCTCGGTGCTTCCAATTTCTGCAAAACGATATATAATTTACTGCCCTGGCCAATTGATTCAGTTTGAGAGAATCCAAACGAAACTGAGTCTAAATCAATTGGTAGAAGTTATGGATATTTGATTGTTTGTAGATTCAATCGCTTTGATCATATCACACATCAATCAGATCAAAAAAATTGAAGCGTGTATGGCCGCCATAAGACGTTACAGAAGTCAAAAGTTCATAAAAATGCTAGATGTGATTATGGTAAACCCAAAATACATGTCGGCAATATGCCAGGATTAACGTGAAGAAAATATGAAAACTTGCTTCCTAAAGAACCAATCACATTTGAGGTAAATAATAATCGTTCAGTAATAAATCAAAAACATACTGATGTCTTGCTCCATTTCCCTTTTCCAGGTTGAGTCATGAGGTTCTGTTCAATTGCTCATACTGTAAGAAATAGCATATACCAGCACAATCTTGGATTGAGAGTACCTGGGTTTTAGAGTATTTTGCAGGACGAGCACATTTATTTTTTATAAATTTTGACTTGATATACGAGTAGCGTCATGTCACCACAGAGTATAAAAGAGAAGAGAGGCGCCTGTAAGTGTAGCAATATGGTTACATTTAATGAAAGTACAACATTTAGCAACTCACATAGTTGATGATTAAAACAGGCACATCTAAGTATGCAGGCATCCATGGTAAAGTTGTCCACATAGACCCTCCTCTGCACCGCCATCAATGTCATCCCTTCCACGCTGCGATCCACGTGCGCTTCAAGCCTCACTTTCAAATCGCTCTACTGCAGGGTAGTCGTCCCGATCACGATTGCAGATGGACAGTGGTGATTTTTTGCTATTTAGCACTGCGCTACTTTAAAAGAGAAGTTCAGAATTTGAAAAAAAATAAACATTTATACTCACCTAGGTGGATGCAGCACTGATCTGATGCTGCAACTGTCAACCGCCGGCTCTGTAGTGAGAACTGAGCAATCAAACACAGTTGATTACTCAGTTCTCCCCTTCCGCTCTGAGCAGGGAGCTGTGACTGTCAGTCAGCGGCTCTCTGCTCTCCCCTCCAGCACTCACTGCAGGGCTGGGCTGTGAAGGGGGAGATATGGGCTGGCTCAGGCTCAGGGCTATCTTAAGAGCATTATAGGCCCCCGGGCAATACAGTGCATGGGGGCCCTGTCTAAAGAATTACGCACGAGAATAAAAATGCAAATTAATAAGGCTATATTTATTGGTACCCGATTCCTATACTGACCCCTACACTGACCTACATGATTCCTACACTGTCCACTACACTGACCCTTACACTGACCTACATGATTCCTACACTGTCCGCTACACTGACCTACATGATTCCTACACTGTCCGCTACACTGACCCTTACACTGACCTACATGATTCCTACACTGATCACTACACTTACCTACCTGTCCACTACACTGATTAACCTGATTCCTATACTGACCAGTACATTGACCTTCCTGTCCACTACATTGACCATTACACTACATTGTCCACTACAATACCCACTACACTACACTGACCATTACAACACACACTACACTGACGACTGCAACACACACATTACACTGACCACTGCAACACACACATTACACCGACCACTGCAACACACACATTACACCGACCACTGTAACACACACATTACACCGATCACTGCAATACACACATTACACCGACCACTGCAATACACACATTACACCGACCACTGCAATACACACATTACACCGACCACTGCAATACACACATTACACCGACCACTGCAATACACACATTACACCGACCACTGCAATACACACATTACACTGACCACTGCAATACACACATTACACTGACTGACCACTGCAATACACACATTACACTGACTGACCACTGCAATACACACATTACACTGACTGACCACTGCAATACACACATTACACTGACTGACCACTGCAATACACACATTACACTGACTGACCACTGCAATACACACATTACACTGACTGACCACTGCAATACACACATTACACTGACCACTGCAATACACACATTACACTGACCACTGCAATACACACATTACACTGACCACTGCAATACACACATTACACTGACTGACCACTGCAATACACACATTACACTGACCACTGCAATACACACATTACACTGACTGACCACTGCAATACACACATTACACTGACTGACCACTGCAATACACACATTACACTGACTGACCACTGCAATACACACATTACACTGACCACTGCAATACACACATTACACTGACCACTGCAATACACACATTACACTGACCACTGCAATACACACATTACACTGACTGACCACTGCAATACACACATTACACTGACCACTGCAATACACACATTACACTGACTGACCACTGCAATACACTACACTACACTGACAACTGGAAGCCTACAGGCATGGAGAGGTAACCGACAACCAGAAGGTTTGCTGGTGGATCATGGAAGGGCACCAGCGATCATGCTGGGGAGGATGGAATCCCTATCTGGAAGTGTAGCGGGCTATGGGCATAAACGTGGTGGTACCTGCAGTGCGGGAGGACGTGGGGCCGGCCTAGGCCAAGGCTGGAGTCCGAGGGGTCTACCAAATGGAGCCATGATTCCTACACGGTCCACTACACTGACCCTTACACTGACCTACATGATTCCTACACTGTCCACTACACTGACCCTTACACTGACCTACATGATTCCTACACTGTCCGCTACACTGACCCTTACACTGACCTACATGATTCCTACACTGTCCGCTACACTGACCCTTACACTGACCTACATGATTCCTACACTGACCTACATGATACCTTGACTGATCACTACACTTACCTACCTGTCCACTACACTGATTAACCTGATTCCTATACTGACCAGTACATTGACCTTCCTGTCCACTACATTGACCATTACACTACATTGTCCACTACAATACCCACTACACTACACTGACCACTACAACACACACTACACTGACGACTGCAACACACACATTACACTGACCACTGCAACACACACATTACACTGACCACTGCAACACACACATTACACTGACCACTGCAACACACACACACATTACACTGACCACTGCAATACACACATTACACTGACCACTGCAATACACACATTACACTGACTGACCACTGCAATACACACATTACACTGGCCACTGCAATACACACATTACGCTGAAGATTGCTCTATATGTCAATGATGTCCTTCTTTTTTTGGGGGGCACGGAGCATTCTCTTTAAACAGGCAATAAACATGGTAGAGAGGTTTGGTAATCTTACTGGATTAGTGGTAAATTGGAGTAAGTCAGCACTTCTACCAGTGGATACTCTTAGTAATCCCATGACGTCTGAAATACCCCAATTGGAAGTTGTAACAACAATGAAGTATCTAGGTATAAACCTGACAAAAGATCCAAATCAGTATACAGAAGATAATATAGCACCACTATTAAGTTTAAACGTAAAATGGATATATGGAACTGTCTTCCCTTGACAGCTGCTGGGAGATGTAACTTAATTAAGATGGTATGGATGCCCCAATTATTATATCTGCTACATAACTCCCCGGTGTGGTTAAATAAAAAACGGTTTAAGAGAATTGATACGCTATTTAGGGAATTGGTATGGAAAAAGGGTAAGGCCAGGATTAGCCTCCAGAGTCTGCAGTTGCCAACTAAAGAGGGGGGAATGGCAGTTCCCCACCCCAAGAGTTACTTCCTGGCGGCGCAACTGCAGCATCTAAGAGGTGGGAATTCTAGTAGGGGCTTGATGATACTGGAAGCACCACATAAAACAGTGGTAGAGGTATTAGAGGCAGACTTTTTTTTTTTTTTAGGAATCCCACAATCAGGATGATAATAAAAGCATGGAAGGCAATAAAAACACTAATGGGATACGATGGGTTCACAGAGTATGCCCCTCTGTGACACAAAATCTGCAGGAAGTGGCCGCTATGGGGGAGTTTAAAGAATGAGAAATCTGGGGTATAAATAGATTATCACAATTATATAAGGGGTACGTATTAAAAACCTTTGGAGATCTTCAAAGGGAAAATGGGCTACCAAAACAAACGTTCTATAGATATTTGCAAATGAGACATGCATTGAGTGCCCAATTTAAGACACAACCTTTAATATGGAGTAACGCACCACTACTTAAGTACAAAAAGTGATTAAGTCAGATAATGCGAAGGGATTTATCTCAGAAATATACACACAGTTGAGCAGTAAAAGTATAATAAGACCTGAACATCTTAAGTGTAGGGTAAGGTGGGAGGAGGATATAGGGAAAATAATAAGCGAGCAGTGGAGAAAAATATTGGAGGTGGGTCAGGCAGTATCAGTCTCCCCCTCACAGAAAATCTCACACTTAATGTTGATACATAGAGCATATTTTACCCCCAAGATGCTATATAGGTGTGGATTAAGGTCAGATGACAAAATGTCCTAGGTGCCATGAAGTAGGAGATTTGAACCATATGGTATGGAGATGCCCCAAACTGTTCAAGTATTGGGTGGGGGTAGTAGAAGTCATAAATAGAACATTTGGTACTACCTTAGAAATGGATGTCAGATTATGTGTCCTGGGACATGGAGAATGGAAGGGAGAAGAAACAAGTTTAATAACAGTAGTTATAAGGTGTTTGTTTCAAGCCCGGAAACTGATCGCGCAGAGATGGCAATCAGTTAAGCCCCCTACAGTGGAGGAGTGGTCAAAAATTATAAAATGAGACAATCTGAAGAGAAAGAGTCTTGTACATTAAGAGAGGGAACCTCAAGGAATTTGAAAAAATGTGGAACCCCTGGCTGGAAAAACTAGGTTATAATAACTAGTAGTGGAAGTGAGAAAACCTGCCCAGATGGGAAGGGAGGGTTAGGGAGGGTAGGCGGGGTATGGTAAGGGTATGTTCTATTTAACATGTATTGCAACGTCAGCTAGCTGTAAAAACAAAGTTGTTAACAATAATGTTACAAAGTGGCTGCTCCTTTTTATATATGATGTAATTTAAAAAAACTTTAATAAAGATTATAAAAGAAAAAAAAAAAAAGATGGCGGCTGGAGCGCAGGCCGCGGGGACATAGGAAATAGAAAGTTTGGGGGACAGAGCCGGGATTTCGACGCCACTGGTCACTGGGCAGGTGGGGCCCCCCAGGTAAGTGGGGCCCCCTGCCAACTGCCCAGCATGCCCAGTCGAAAAAACTGCCCTGCTCAGGCTAGGTTCACAGTATTTTTGCATGCGGCTCATAGCAGGGGTCTGGTGTGTCCCCGTTCACCATTTCAGGTCCGATTTCAGCCTGGATTTTAGGCTGAATTTGGACCTAAAATGGACCAAAGAAGAAAAGAGAAAAGACCCCTCAGAGAGTGGTGGGACTTTAAAGGCAACGGAAATGAAAATAAAAAAAACGGGTTTTATTATTACAATTATATAAAATTATACATATTGACAAGAATTTTTACAAGTACAAACATGTGGATCAGTTTGACAATAAAAACAGTATTCTGCTGGTGAACAAACAAAAGGTGTATTCATATAGTCTTCTACCTGAGCCTACGCGTTTCGGGACTGTTGAAGTCCCTTCATCAGGGGCAAAATGGTAAGCAGACTTTGCACTAGTAAAACATGAAATATCATAATTATAATTAGGTACAATTGTATTGAACATGTTTATTGCATTTAGCATCATTCTAGGAAAGAAAAAAAAAAAAAAAAAAAAAAAAAAGAAAAAAAAAAGAAAAAAACTACACACCCAAGCATGAGCAGGAGAACAGACCAACCGTCGGAAGCACTCTCGGGGGCAACCACACATCGGACGCCAGAAAACCAACTTGGGAAACAGGCGTCAAAGTCCCACCACTCTCTGAGGGGTCTTTTCTCTTTTCTCGTATGCTAGGGATGGTGGCAACTCTTGTGACACTATTGGATGGTACTTTTTCTTCTTGTTGATTCTAAATTCCGGGTAGCAAATACCCATACCCCTTTTCCGCATCCAGCTCTGCCACAAACTCTCCTTTCATTTAATCAAAATTATCATTACCAGCTAGTTGCTTTGTGTTTTATATGTTATTTTTGTCATTTTTCATCTAGGAATTTCCTACTGTATATGTGAGTACCTCCTTCCCTCAGTGTTTTATTTTTATTTTTCATTGCTCTCCCCTTTTTGTTATTCCAAGAGACGATAATCAACATGTTTCAGGGTTCAAGTTGGACGGCCCTTATGGCTGATTATTCTAAAAACCATGAGGAAGGAGAAGCAGTTCAGTCAGAATTATCCTCCCTTTGCAACCAACTAAGCAAATATGTGGAGAAAAAAGCTGCATTTTTCTGGCACATTGACAATTTTGAAAGATACATCAGAGAGGATATCAATCCTTATGGATTGCGCATTCAAATCTTCCCCCTGATTGACAATGTCAGCCCCGATTTTAAAAAACAGTGGGAGGATAACCTACAGGCGTGCACACGCAAGATGATGAGGATGCTCATAGAGGAATATAAGATTTGCAGTTTGGCCCTTGATAAAGAGATCGATAACATATACTTTAAGTTACAATCTTTTAAAAGTCTTCCCTCATTAAAGGAACATGAGGAAAGAATCAAGATTCATTTGGATCAAATTACCACTGAAACTCTCCGCAAAAAAGACAAAAAGTTCTGGCGCGACAAATTGTCCTTCCAGGAAGGGAGAGCATACAAGTGGACTCAAAATAACTACACCTCTAGTTCTAAAAACAGAGGCCTAACTAAATCTACTTTGGAACGCGGATCAGACTCCTCTATCAATTCCTCTGCCTCCTCCTCCTCTCGTAATCGGAATAGGAATAGGCACAATAAACCTAAACGCCCCTTGTCTGGGGAAGGGGGGAATGCACATAAGAAACATATTCCCGACCACCCTGTTGATAATGCCTCATCCACCTCACAGATATCGGGCAACAGCGGTGCATGCATTGAGGACCCCCACCCACCTACAGGAACCTCTAACAGTAACACCGCCCCCTCCGCACATACGACTGTTCAGCTCTCGCAATCTAGTGCGAGCATAATATCCAAGAGGGAGGTGGGACAAAGTCGATTTTTTCCCCAGGGCGCCATTCCCAAATCAAAAACCTAATAAGTACTGAACCCAACATCATTGATGTCGATGATAGAAACATCATCAACCTTTCTAACTATACGCTATCCGATGACGAGAAATCTTTATTGTCCAAGGGTCTAAGTTTTTGTCCCAGCTCCAACCTTGATACTTTTGAAGTCATCAAAGACCTAAACTTGTTCGCTCGCAAGTTGTTATTAAAGAGCATGTATTCTAAGGCTAAAACCAAACCCGAAACCATCAAGGAACAACATGACAGGGACTTAGATGTCCTTTTGTCACTGTTGGAGGATGAGGACCCCCCCGACTTGATCGACACTATTGACCTAGATTCTCTTCTTTCCGATACACCTATGGAACCAACCATTCCATCCCATGCTAACATTAAATTTAAGAACAAATCGGATAAATTCCCGCCCCTGAGCTCCAACCCCAATTTGTCGTCTTTCATCACTATGGTTACATCTGAAATTCAAAAACTTAAAATACACAAAAGGATCGGGAACATATCCCCTTCCGAAATGCTCGCTCTAAACACTCTTAAAAAATGTCACTCCTTGGTCATTAAACCCTCCGACAAGGGGGGCAACATTGTGATCATGACCAACGAGCAATACAAAAACATGTGCCAGAAAGTGCTGTCTAATCGGGACTGGTACAAACCTATACCCAGATCCAACATCACGAAATTTGAGACCCAATTTTATGCCCTAGTTGATGGTGCCTTTTCACAGGGCATCATCAATCAGGACACTTGGGAATTTCTACGAACAAAGTTTCCCAAAATTCCAACGTTCTATTGTCTACCCAAAGTTCATAAAAACTGTATAACTCCACCAGGTAGACCCATAGTCTCCGGCAACGGAGCTATTACGGAACACCTGAGTCTCTTTGTAGACTCTTACCTCAAACCTTTCGTAGAAAACCTGCCCTCTTACGTGCGTGACATTATCCACCTCTTACAATCCCTGGAAGGCCTACATGTCTCAGCACAGTCACTACTGGTGGCTATTGACGTCGAGGCCCTTTATAGCTCAATTCCCCATCATTTAGGGCTGACTGTGGTCAGACACTTCATCACCCAAACTCACAGAGATGACAAAAAACTTTGTGAATTTGTCATTATGGCCCTGGAGTTCATCCTTTATCATAATGTTTTTTCTTTTGATGGCTCCCACTTCCTCCAGGTACAGGGCGTGGCAATGGGGACCTCCTGTGCCCCGTCCTACGCCAACCTGTACCTGGGGGAGTGGGAGCAGTCCTTCCTCTCTGATGAGGCTTTCAGATCGCATACTCAACACATAGTCGCATGGTATCGTTATATAGACGACATTTTGGTGCTATGGGAGGGTTCCGAAAACCAACTTAATGAATGCATCCATATGATGCAGTTTAACAATTTCAATTTAAAGTTCACCGTGACCCACAATGCACACAATATTACACTCTTAGACACAACCATCAGCAAGAACCCTGATGGGACGCTCTCCAGTAGCCTTTTCCGAAAACCTACCGCTGGCAACACCATCTTACACGCCTCCAGTTCCCACCCCCAACCACTGATCCGAGCGATCTTCTACAGCCAATACTTGCGGCTGAGACGGAATTGCTCTGACCAACAGACTTATCTAAGTGAAGCCGCCGCTCTCAGAGATAGACTGCTTCTGAGGGGCTATTCATCCACACTCCTGAAAAAAGCGTTTAAACGTGCTAACAGACACACTAGGCAGGAACTCCTCTTTGGCTCTCGAAAAAAGGCCAGTATGGACCCTACTACTAGGATCATCATGCGGTTTACAAATCAACATGAATCTATCAATTCCATTCTCAACAAACACTGGCACCTTTTGCACTCTGATAATAATCTACGCCCATATCTACCTGCTCGGCCGGCAATCACCTACCGGCGTACCAGTTCCCTGCGTGACCATTTGGTCCGCAGTGAGTTTACTGGTGAAACACGCGGGGACCCCTGTAAGAGGTTTGGAACTTTCACATGTGGAGGTTGCTCCACATGTAGATTCATGAATACACAACAACACGTGACCCTCCCCAATGGACATCCATATAGACCACGCCATTTTGCCAACTGCAAAACAGAGGGTGTGATATATCTTTTAGTTTGCCAGTGTCTTCAATTCTATGTAGGCAAGACCAAACAAAAATTCTCATTGCGAGCCTCACGGCACATTTCTGCCATGAGGAAAGCGAATCCTGAACTTCCACTGGGGAGACATGTGGCGAATGTGCACCACGGTACTTTTCCCAACATCTATTTTCTTATCCTGGACAGAGTGCACCCGAGTCCGAGGGGTGGCGACTGGAACAAGGCCTTGCTGCAACGGGAGGCCCGCTGGATTGCAGACCTTGCCGCCACCTCACCCCCCGGCCTCAATGATCATTTGAGTTTTAGACCCTTTCTAGAGGGTTTCTCCTCTGGGGTTTGCGAGAAAGATCTGTAAAATACTGATGTTGTCATGTCCATCTTGGTTGCCTTCATGTATGTTTTTCCTTTGTTGTTTTTGTTTTTCATCCTTCCCCCCCCCCCCTGTTTTTGTCACGCACAGGCATGCCGTGATTTGAGACACACTGTCGATCGTGCTTGGGTAACATCTGGTAGCCGCATCTCTGGCCCCCTCTTGTCCCGCCCGGCGCACGTGGGCCCCCCTGGAATCGTATGTCCTTCGGGGGGCCTCTTTATGGGCACCCGGAACACACTTGCGGAATGCCTGGCAGCCCTTTTTCTGCCAGTCCATGCCCGCTATTCATGGTTCCCTCTTCTGCGTCGGTGGGCGGTCTCTGCATGACCCCCCCCCACGTTTTTACGTGGGGGGGTGCCGTGCAGTCTCCGCCCAGGGTCCCTCTGCCCCTGCGGTGTCCATGTGACGACCTTTGGTGGATACTCCCCATATTGTCTTTCCGTCTATATATCAATGACACACCTCCCCTTTTGGGGTAGTTTGCACTGTTCTACTAGGTACACATCTATGTATGTGCATCGGTGAAGTGGCTGGTCATCTCTGTTTGGGCCCCCCCCTTTTTTGAAATAGAGATGTCTCCAGCGCTTTTGCTGGAGTGGCACTCTCTCTCCCAGGCAGCCCCCTCTGGATCGTAGCGGGGAACGATGTGATCCTGGATTGTGTCTGGTTGCTGCCATGGTTTCCCTCTCTCAGCGTCTGCTGACGCTGCGGGATTCCCCCGGCATCTGTATTTGATTGGAGTTGCGGTACGATTGGCTGAATCCCACGCCAATCACTGCCGCATCCACCCTTCCCTCTTCCTCCTACACTACGTTGCCATGGTTTCTCCTTTTCAGCGTCTGTCGACGCTGTAAGATCCCCCTGGCACCTGCGACTAACAGGAGCGGCGTTATGATTGGCGGGATTCCACGCCAATCATCGCCACACCCACCTCCTCCTTCTCCTCTTATACCCCACCCCCCTACGCCCGTGTCGGTGTCATTGTCTGACACGGCGGCGGCGGTGTAAGGCGACTAACAACCACCAGACCTAGGTAAGGCTCTCTTTGCACTAGCTACCAGGACCACTTTCACCTTATCCTCTTTATATGAATATGCCGCTCTATGTGCCTGACGGGAAACACCCTAGTAATATACACTGGCCTGCATTATACTCAGCAAACACTTTCTCCACTCCTTCCTATAGATTGCCCTATATGAAGTTTCTACTCATCAGTGTAACTGCAGCTGAGTTTTTGCTTCAAGCACACCCGCTTTTTCAACTTGTTATTAGGCATACTTTCTACATACCAATATTGGGGTAAGTTATGCATGCTGAGATTACCTTCTAAACCTTGTTTTTCTATGAATATCCGCATACCGTGTAATTTGTATGCTTCTTAAGTACATGGTTATATTGCTGCTTCGACGCATGCTACTATGCGTCTTTAGCAGATATACATTTAATCTCCTTATAAGCCCCCTCTCCCTAACATCTCAACATATTAGGCTTTTTCTCCCTTCTTTTTTGTATTTTCAGACAATCCCCTCTTCTCCCTCCTCTCCCCCTCTGATCCTCTGGTCGCTGGGACCTTTGGGGTAGCGTTGTCCCCCCTTGTGGTGATACACTGGGACCAGTGTGGAGAAGGTGGGGCCGGAGACACGCCTGTTTCCCAAGTTGGTTTTCTGGCGTCCGATGTGTGGTTGCCCCCGAGAGTGCTTCCGACGGTTGGTCTCTTCTCCTGCTCATGCTTGGGTGTGTAGTTTTTTTTTTTTTTCTTTCCAAGAATGATGCTAAATGCAATAAACATGTTCAATACAATTGTACCTAATTATAATTATGATATTTCATGTTTTACTAGTGCAAAGTCTGCTTACCATTTTGCCCCTGATGAAGGGACTTCAACAGTCCCGAAACGCGTAGGCTCAGGTAGAAGACTATATGAATACACCTTTTGTTTGTTCACCAGCAGAATACTGTTTTTATTGTCAAACTGATCCACATGTTTGTACTTGTAAAAATTCTTGTCAATATGTATAATTTTATATAATTGTAATAATAAAACCCGTTTTTTTTATTTTCATTTCCGTTGCCTTTAAAGTCCCACCACTCTCTGAGGGGTCTTTTCTCTTTTCTCGTATGCTAGGGATGGTGGCAACTCTTGTGACACTATTGGATGGTACTTTTTCTTCTTGTTGATTCTAAAATGGACCAAAAGACGCACAGGGCTCCTGTAAAAATTTGCACCTGAGCCACACTATAGTTCACTATATATATACACACTTTATATTCACTATAGTGTGAACCCAGCCTCAGGCTCTCAGCAGCTCACTGAGAGGCTGAGCCAGGTGCTGATTCAGGCTTCTGGGTGGATCCTGACCATATGGTCATGATCTTTTCAGGGGCTAGACTGGCTCTGTGACGTCAGCCGACAGCAGCCCGCTGTCAGCTGAAAACGGATAACAGGAGTGCAGAACAAACTGCGCTCCTGTGATCCATAACAGAAGTATGACCAAAATAGCTTTAGGCCTCTTTCACATGAACGATCCGTTCAGGTACGCCTGTCAGTTTTTTAGGTGGACCTGAACAGACCCTCCATAGACCTCTATGGAGCGTCGGGTGTCAGCGGTGACATGTCCGCTGACATCCGACCCGCTCTGATCCGAAAAAGTGTATTGGAGGAAAAACCTACTTTTCCATCCGTTTTCGTCATCCAATCCCCCATAGGGGAGAGCGGCACTGTGACAGGTCCGTCGCTGCACAGTGTGCAGCGATGGACCTGTCATCTGCCTGCGCAGCGGGGATCCACGGAGCGATCCCCACTGAGCAAGCGGATGTTCACGGGGCGGATCATCACGGATCCGCCTCGTGTGAAAGGACCCTTAGTCATACTTCTCCTTTAACCACTTAAGGAACAGCCTCGTTTTGGAATTTAGGCGTTTACATATTTAAAACAGGTTTTTTACTTAGAACCCCCAAACATTAAATATTGTTTCTTTTCTAACACCCTAGAGAATAAAATGGCGGTCATTGCAATACGACAACAGTAAAGTTAGCCCAATTTTTTTTTTATATTGTGAAAGATAATGTTACGCAGAGTAAATTGATACCCAACATGTCACGCTTCAAAATTGCGCCCGCTCGTGGAATGGCGTCAAACTTTTACCCTCAAAAATCTCAATTTTTTTCACACAAATAGAGCTTTCTTTGGTGGTTTGGGGTTCTTTTGGGTTTTTTTTGGTTTTTTTACTATATAAATGAAAAAAGACCCTAAATTGAAATAAAATCAAATTTCTTCATAAATGTAAGCCAAAATGTATTCTGCTGCATGTCTTTGCTAAAAAAAAAAAATCTACAAACGATGGTATATATATATATATATATAAAAAAAAATCATATATATATATATATATATATATATATATATATATACACACATACACACATACATATACATATACATATACACACATACATACATACACTGGAATTTTTTTTTATACTAGTAATGGTGGTGATCAGCGACTTTTAGTGGGACTGTGGTAGTGCGGTTGGCAATTTGACTTACACAGAGTGGGAACTGACTGCCTTTGACATCACCAGTGACAATAATACAATGATCAGTGATAATACTATACTGTCACTGTACTAATGACTTTGGCTGGGAAGGGGTTAACATCTAGGGCGATCAAAGGTTTAACTTTGTGCCTAACAAGTGGTGATGTGTGTTATTTATGCTGCTTTTTAATATAAATCTCTTTGTTTTTTATACCTGCATAGGAATAAGAAACAGAGAGACCAATCCCTCTATGCAGAGCCCTTTTTTTTAGTTTTGGATAGAGTGGTTTAGAACATCTGTCAGTTTTTATTTCTGTCTGTGCCCCTGTTAAGGAGATTCACCCTCTCTATATGTCCCGTTTACCATTATTGAAAGTGAAAGTAAAACCCACATTTTGGGTTGTCCCAGAAAAGTAATAGAGGGGAAATCTTCTAAAGGGGACACTAGTTCTAGTGACCTGGGGGTCCCCAAGGAATTCCCCTAATATGCAGAGATCTCCTCTCTCTTCCTGTTTGGCTATGGGACGGGAAGTGAAGGGAAATCTCCACAATGTGACATATAGGAAAAACAAAAATTGACAGGGGTTATAACCCTCCCTTACTCTATCAAAAATGGAAAAAAAAAAGTTTTGCATAAAGTTCTAGTTGAATGAGATGTAAATGTAAATTTGTACATTTTGGCCTAAAAAATAAAACTATATTTAAAGACAGGTAAATATACAGCCAGCAGGTGGACCTCTAGGATTTGTTTTATATATTTGTAAGGGTTGACTGTTAGCTGGTTTAGCCAAACTCAAACTACATATACAACATGAGTGGCTCATCACTCTTCATTTTTGTTCTGTATGGTTCCATATAGCTTTATTCATTTCCAATAAAGAGGATGAGAGAGTCTCAAATGCCCTCTCTAAAAAAAAAAACAAAAAAAACTAGAATGTTTTGCAAAACCATATTATGTTTATAATTTTTGAAACAAAGATTCTATGTAAATAATCATGGTTATATAAAATATAAATGTGAAATTAACTAATAAGTATCCTTATTAATGAGAGCACTGGTGATATTCTCAATAGGGACCGTTTTTGCTTCCCCCCGCATTCCTGTGCCCCCGTTTGATGCTTGTTTTGTAGCATTTAGGAAAAAAAGGATCTTTATGAAAAAAAAGAAAAAGAAAACAAAAAAGGAAAATAGAGCCACAAAACTTCGGTGTAAAAATATAGCAAATGTTGGTGAATTTTAGCCTGGCCAAGTAGATCTGGGTATTTTCTGGCACATCATATATAAGAGGTATGCCCATCTCCACTTATGATGCTTATGTTTATCAAACATACGTCAAGGGGTGTTAAACCCAAAACCAAAAATGTAATATATTGTAGCCTAACAGTCATCAGATGTGGTGTCTACATTCATTTTCTTTTTTAGGCTGTTTTCACCTGATGATCTGCCTAGATATTGGAAGACCAAAAATAAAAGTTTTACTAATCTCCTATGTTTCCTTCATGCTATAAACTTCTACCTCAGTGGTATATTACCCCAGCCAAATTACATGCAATGTCCCTCGAAACTTCACCATTTTGTTTGAGAGGCGGGACGGTGTCTATAATGACTGAAATAATTCAAAGCTCCAAAATTAAAGTGGTATTAAACTCAAAACCAAAAATATATAATATATTGCAGCTTACCAATCATTAGATGTGATGGCTGCATTCGTTTTCTTTTTTTTTTTCCTTACTTTTGGCCAGAAACACCCCTTCTGTATTAGAGTGCCCCCACTCTGAATGAAGGAGCACAGGGGGCACATTTTGACAGCAGCATAGTCAGTCTATGAGGAGGGGAGTGTCAGCTGTACTAGCAAATTTACACTAATAAACTGAACTCCAGCTAAAACTTTATACGTAGTTTCAACAATAAGGTTTTTTTTGGGGGGGGGGAGGGGTTTACATAAATAAATAAAAGCTGATCATTGTAGGCACCCTGCCAGTGGTAAATGGTTTGTCTCATCCCTGTAACTAATATGTACATCTGCAAGAGAGATTATTCTTTTGAAAAACAACAGACTTAGTGGCTGGATCACCAGATTAAAATTGAAGAAAGGCAGCCTAATAAAGAAAACTAATGCAGTCATCACATCTAAGAATTGGTAAGCTCCAATATATTAAATGTTTGGTTTGGGGTTAAATACTGCTTCCTACTTCTTTTAATTATTGCAGTAACATAAAAACAGCTTTGCAGTTTGTTCATAGTACAGGAAAGATGTACAGTATCTCACAAAAGTGAGTACAACCCTCACATTTTTGTAAATACAGTAAAACCTTGGTTTGCGAGCATAATTCGTTCCAGAAACATACTTGTAATCCAAAGCACTTCTCACAAGAAATAATGGAAACTCAAATGATTTGTTCCACAACCATTTATTCATAAGTGCTTCAGTTTATAGGCCATATAAAAAGATTATAGCAATGTGACCAGGTTATATAACCATAAAATGTTCATCCACAAATGAAAGCCTCTACAAGGGGATTAGAAGCAAAATCCGGCAGGAGCTACAGAGTATAAAAGAGAAGAGAGGCGCCTCTAAGTGTAGCAATATGATTACATTTAATGAAGATACAACAGAAGGAGGATGGTCTATGTGGACAGCTTTACCCCTGATGCCTGCATACTTAGATGTGCCTCTTTTAATCATCAACCATGTGAGTTGCTAAATGTTGTACCTTCATTAAATGTAAACTATATTGCTACACTTAGAGGCGCCTCTCTTCTCTTTTATACTCAGTTGTGATATGACGCTACTTGTATATCAAGACATTGCTTGTATATCAAGTCAAAATTTATTTAAAAATTGTGCTGGTCTTGCAAAATGCTCTCAAACCAAGGTTTTACTGTATTTTATTATATCTTTTCATGTGACAACAGTGAAGAAATGACACTTTGCTACAATGTAAAGTAGTGAGTGTACAGTGTCAATTTGCTGTCCCCTCAAAATAACTCAACACACAGCTATTAAGCCATGTCTAAACCGCTGGCAACAAAAGTGAGTACACCCCTAAGTGAAAATGTCCAAATTGGGCCCAAAGTGTCAATATTCTGTGTGGCCATCATTTTCCAGCACTGCCTCAACCCTCTTGGGCATGGAGTTCACCAGAGCTTCATAGGTTGCCACTGGAGTCCTCTTCCACTCTTCCATGACTATATCACGGAGCTGGTGGATGTTAGAGACCTTGCGCTCCTCCACCTTCCATTTGAGGATGCCCCACAGATGCTCAATAGGGTTTAGGTCTAGAGACATGCTTGGCCAGTCCATCACCTTTAACCTTAGCTTCTTTAGCAAGGCAGTGGTCATCTTGGAGGTGTGTTTGGGGTCGTTATCATGTGGGAATACTGCTTTGCGGCCAGTCTATGAAGGGAGGGGACCATGCTCCGCTTCAGTATGTCACAGTATATGTTGCCATTCATGGTTCCCTCAATGAACTGTAGCTTCCCAGTGCCGGCAGCACTCATGCAGCTCCAGACCATGACACTCCCACCACCATGCTAGACTGTAGGCAAGTACACTTGTCTTTGTACTCCTCACCTGGTTGCCGCCACACACGCTTGACAACATCTGAACCAAATAAGTTTATCCTGGTCTCATCAGACCACAGGACATGGTTCCAGTAATCCATGTCCTTAGTCTGCTTGTCTTCAGCAAATTGTTTGCAGGCTTTCTTGTGCATCATCTTTAGAAGAGGCTTTCTTCTGGGACAACAGCCATGCAGACCAAATTGATGCAGTGTGCGGCGTATGGTCTAAGCACAGACAGGCTGACCCCCTTACCCCTTGCAATGTTGGCAGCACTCATACATCTATTTCCCAAAGACAACCTCTGGATATGACACTGAGCACATGCACTCAACTTCTTTGGTCGACCATGGTGAGGCCTGTTCTGAGTGGAACCTGTCCTGGTAAACTGCTGTATGGTCTTGGCCTCTGTGCTGCAGCTCAGTTTCAGGGTCTTGGCAATCTTTTTATAGCCTAGGCCATCTTTATGTAGAGCAGTATGAGAGAGTGAGGGTGATAAACACCAAATTTAACACACCTGCTCCCCATTCACACCTGAAACCTTGTAACACTAACGAGTCACATGACACCGGGGAGGGAAAATAGCTAATTGGTCCCAATTTGGACATTTTCACTTAGGGGTGTACTCACTTGTTGAGTTATTTTGAAGGGACAACAAATTTACACTGTTATACAAGCTGTACACTCACTACTTTACATTGTAGCAAAGTGTCATTTCTTCAGTGTTGTCACATGAAAAGATATATTAAAATATTTACAAGAATATGAGGGGTGTACTCACTTTTGTGAGATACTGTATGTTGCATGCATGTACACTGTTGATTTTTGCCATGATGATCAAAATTGTTTATGAGTACATTGGTAAATCACACAGAAGTACTGAGGACACACAATGTTGACCATGAGTGCACCAAGTCTTTAAAACAGCCTTGGTTACATTTACTAAAATTGATGCCCTATAACAGGTATAGCTGATTTGTTACACCTACATTATATTGACGGCAGCTACTGATACCGGTAGCTAAATGTTGATGGTATATGGAGAAGATATAAAAGTAAAAAGATATAAAAGTAAAAATACATTTTAACTCAATTCATCTCTGCTTTGATTTTATCAGTAAAATATGGAGAAGGTACTTTTCTTACCGTACCTGATGGGATTATGACAATAAAGGCCATACTGGAAAAAGATGATACTATGAAACTATGGAGTCTTAATGTTGAACATATTGCTGACGAGAAATATCTTGTATATCTTAAAATGTTGTTTCTTACATTTGTTTTAACTTTAGGTTTAATGTACATGTGACGTTTTTACAATCTCTTCTCAACGATTTAACTTGGCAGATAGTAACCCATGTTTAAAATGTCCATTTTGCCGCGTTTACATGCCGCTTTTGTGTTTAGAAGTGTTTGAAAAAAAAAAAATATATATATAAATATATAAAAGACGGGACCAATGCTTTGATGCAATTCTTCTTTTACTTCAAAGTTTTTCAAACATACAAAGTGCTTGCATGCCTGCACTTTGTATGTTTAAAAAACTTTGAAGTAAAAGAAGAATTGCATCGAAGCATTGGTCCCATCTTTTTTTTCTAATTATTATTGGTGGAGGATTGGGAGTCCATTTTGACTGTGCTTTGACTTCACAGAGCATTAAGAAAAGAAGGTACCCCACCCACTGACTGTTATTATATATATATATATATATATATATATATATATATATATATATATATATATATATTATGTAGCCCCCGTTCCTAAAATTGGGGCAATAGTGGTGTAAATTTAGTTTTTGGCGGAGCTGTAAACAGCTCGGATTGATTTACATAGTTTAATTTAGTTTAATTGGTTCTGTTCTAAACTTGACTGGGTTGTGCATTTCCCACTGTTGCCAGTAGGTGTCACTGGTACCACAGGACAGTGTGAGAATTAGAACTAGGTTGAGCTGTAATGAATATTCTTTTTCTGGAAACAGCCCGGTAGGAGGTTTCTGGCCGCTGTGCATTCTGGGAAGGGGTATTTATTGAACAGATGCCATGTGCTATAGTCAGTTCGTACCTCGGGGCCCTTCTGGCCTGAGGCTGTATCGCTGCATCTTCTGCAGTAGGCCCAGAAGCCTGTCTGGGGCCTACTACTCCTGAGGTGGTCCTTAGGCTGTCTTGCCTGAATGGAAGAAGCCGAGTCAAGCTGAGAAGATCCAGGGGAGGACCCTTGCTGGAGAGAGCCAGGATGAAGGCTGGTTTCTCAGAAGGGCCTGGTAACTCACTTGGAGGACACACCTATATCTAACTACCCTTACAGTACCACCAGGTCGGCTTAAAGGTTATGGTACTGTCAAGCTGCTCTACAATCTAATCAAGGTAATACGCTCCTGGCTGCTAAGTTTGTGAGAGAGAATTATGCAGGCATCTAATGGCTGCTAAGTCTGTGAGAGAAGCTTATCCAGGCATTTACTGGTTGCTAGGTCTGTGTGAGAGACCTACCCAGGTATTCAAGATCCACTGAAAGAAAGTTGTTTGTCCTTTGATTCAAGGAGTCTGTAAGTGATCTGCTAAAAATGGTATCTGAAACCTCCCCTCAACCTCCTTCCTACAACTTTTATCAAGTTCTAATTAAAGCATTGAAAAATACTTAAAGTGACTGGCGCCTATATTCTGTTCAAACTTCGCATTATAGCCATGGACTCAGTCCTGGGGTGAAGGTAAGCCCGCTCCCTGTATCTGGAGGTAACTTCCTGCTCCCAGTAGACCCGGGGGGGCGCTACATTTTGGCGCCCAATGTGGGGCCTGGCAGAATAAGTTTGCCATTGTCCCTAGCAACCAACTGCAGCTCAGGAATTTCGTCATGGCACCGTGGGGATTGTGAACTGTTACCTCAACTAAAGCCCTTGAGACTTTTTCCAAAGTGCTGTACTATTTACTGTAAAGTGCAAATTATTATTGGGCTACCCTGTGAAGAAAAAAGCTGCTACATACGAATACGACAAAAATTCATAAATGGAAGTGAGTGGAAATGTAGCGCTAGTGAGTAAACAGTGCTAATAAACTGTACAAATACATAAATGAACAAGTACATGAGTGAATAAATCTATACGTCACTAAGTCCCAATTGTGTAAAAATGAAAGGACAGCTAATAAGTCCCAAGTGGGTCAGTCCCAAGGAATGGCGGGTACACCACAAAGGATTGTTCGTACAGGGAAACCAGGAACAACTGAGTTTGTATCCGTAGGAAATGACAACAACACTGGAATAAGAATGGGTACTCTTACCAGAACCAATGGACCTGGATATCAGCGAGACCAGGTCAAACAGGCATGGATAACCGAAACCGCGATGCAGCAGGAACGGTCCAGGGGATCCTGGAGGGTCATTCGATGACACAGGAACAGTCAATGATGTCCTTTCTCCAGTACTCTCTCAGTAGAGTCACAATGATGAAAACAGCCACTGAGCCATGGGTGACCAGATGGAGAGGTCAAACAGGCTAGTAGTGCAAAAGATATGCAAAAAAGAAGAAAGCTTCCAATGGTGCAGATCAAAAAAGCTGGGTTGTTTATTTTCCATAAAAAACAGCATACAGATAAAATGTGATCACGGATAAAAAGTAATATGAGGAGCAGAGAAACCAAGCCTTATGCATTTAGTCCTACTAGGACCTCTACTGGGGCATCTGGGGCATTTACTGGGGAAGAACCCGAGAGTCTCTGCTAAAGATGGTTCCTGGACTTTGTCACTTTCTCCAGGAAAAGAGGGGTTAATTGCAAGATGACATTTCTGACTGCGTGAGCTGTTGGTGGAGTGAGAGAAGCCCGTGAGCTATGTGATCAGAAGAGCAAGTGGTAGGAGCTACACCTGCTGCCATGTGAGACGCTGTGTGTGTGCCTGGCGCTGAAGAGAGAGAGTTCGCTGCTATCACAGGAAAGATTACAGGTCAGTCATGGCTGAATTTTCTCTTGTAAAAACCGCAGTGGGGTCAAAGATGTTCCCTGTCAGCACCGCTGCAAGTATTATGCTGTCCGGAACCCTGCTAACAGAAACCGGTATCCGCCTGAAGCCACATGGTCGGTTTGTGCTGTGTACAGTCAGGGACCATGAAGCGCTGGGTATGTTGTGACACATGTGTGGAGGACTGGCCATACACCTCCGTCCATTTGTTCGTTGCCTGCACTGTGGGGAGTACCTGTTTGCTGTGGAACACCCTACCATGCCGCCCGTGCCTACAGAGTTGATTAGGTCACAGGTGTTGCTACAGCAGAGGCTGCTGCTTTTGCTCTTGCAAGGGAATCTACACTCACTGCGCCTGCTACTGTGAGTGTTCCAATTGACGATGTTGCTGCTACTATTCCTAAAGTGCCATCAGCAGACATCGCCACTGCTACTGTGCCCGCTGCACCTGTCCAGAAGAAGGTGCGCTATGTAAAGGCATCCCGCGGCCGCGGTCGGGGTCTACCCCAGAGACCACCAGAACTGGAACCCAAGGAAGGCGTCACTCCTGAAAAATCTACGTCAGGAACTGGTGAGAAATCTGGGACAAGCATTTCAGTGGGGTTTATGTGTAAATATAAGCCTGCAGAAGAATTCAGGGATTCTGAGCTGGATTCCTTGTCTGATTTATCTGGTGATGATGAACTGTTTGAATCTATGTCACAAGAACTGTTGTGGGATAATAGTGAGGATGTTGCTTCTGCCTTCACTTTCCTAGATTGGGCAGCTCTAGACTTTGGGGAGACAACTAGTGTGGAACCGCCAAGTGTTACTAGTGGGCCTCTACCTAAAGTTATCAGTCCAGGTAAAACTAAAAAGTTGTCTGCTAAAGCTATGGTGCAAAAATCTCTGAACCCAAGTGTGCTTCCTGTATTGGGGCATACCAGAGCCTTGCCAAAACTTGCTCGTTTGCAAAGAGTGCTTAACAAAAGAGTTGCCACAGAATATGGTTTGGAATTTCCATATGTTCCTTCAGAGACTATGCAAGAGATAGAATTAAAGCAAGAGGAGTGGTGCAGTGAAGCTATCTGGGACTATCTGTCTGTACCAAAGCCTTTCAGAAAAGCTGGCTTTTCATCCGTCATGGAGGAGCGTTATGACGGATGCATGCGTCAATGGAACTATGGCCGTCATATTTACTCTGACAAAGTAGTTATCTGCAGACCTGGAAAAGAAAATGTTGTTTACTATGTTACTACTGTGGATAAACAGGGGAAGCCAGTTATTTTGCCAGATCCTCATTTCTATTGGTAACCATTCAAAGGGACTGTCATAGTTCAGCTGGCAAATATCAGTCCCTGCTATAAAGCAACAGTTTTGTTCCTGTCTAAACCACAGAAGAAGAGTCTTCAGTTTTTGAAAGAGACTGAGAAAAGTTCTTTACTCTCATTGGACTATGGGGTACATAGCCAGATAGTTATAGGTTTAGAGAACTTCATGTTCTAGATTTTCTACATGTGTACAGTAATTCCAATACTTTGCCATTAAGGACTTCTGCCATACTGATTTCTGACGCTAGATGGTGGAAGTTACTTAAAGAAAGGGATGGACTTTTAAGCTACATTCTAGTTTGCTTTGCATTTAAAATGTGGAAGAAAGTTTCATTCTCCTGGGAGTGAGGCTTTGCTCCCAGTTGGTCAGTGATACTGTTATGTGTTTCTGTTTGTGTAACTTTGTTTTTTCAAGGTAACAAAGATCTCCTGTCAAGCTGCTAGAAGGGGGGCAGTTAGATAGATAGTGAGGTTCCTGTAACATGTTTGATGTGAATATGCTGTTGATTAATGTTTGAAACTGTAACATTCTTCTTTACTGTCTTTCCCTTCTCCCATCTAAGTTTTTTTTGGTTCAGTTTTGAGAGTTGTTTTTTTTCCTTACAGACGCTGAGGACATCGTTTCCTTTAGTGGGGGGAGTGTGTAGCCCCCTGTTCCTAAAATTGGGGCTATAGTGTAAATTTAGTTTTTGGCTGAGCTGTGAACAGCTCAGATTGATTGTACATAGTTTAATTGGTTCTGTTCTAAACTTGACTGGGTTGTGCATTTCCCACTGTTGCCAGTAGGTGTCACTGGTACCACAGGACAGTGTGAGAATTACAACTAGGTTGAGCTGTATTGAATATTCTTTTTCCGGAAACAGCCCAGTAGGAGGTTCCTGGCCACTGTGCATTCTGGGAAGAGGTATTTATAGAACAGATGCCATGTGCTCTAGTCAGTTTGTACCTCGGGGCCCTTCTGACCTGAGGCTGTATCTCTGCATCTTCTGCAGTCAGCCCAGAAGTCTGTCTGGGGCCTACTACTCCTGAGGTGGTCCTTAGGCTGTCTTGCCTGAATGGAAGACGCCGAGCCAAGCTGAGAAGATCCAGTGGAGGACCCTTGCTGGAGAGAGCCAGGATGAAGGCTGGTCTCTCAGAAGAGCCTGGTAACTCACTTGGAGGATGCACCTATATCTAACTACTCTTACAGTACCGCCGGGTCGGCTTAAAGGTCCTGGTACTGTTAAGCTGCTCTACAATCTAATCAAGATAATACGCTCTTGGCTGCTAAGTTTGTGAGAGAGACTTATCCAGGCATCTACTGGCTGCTCAGTCTGTGAGAGAGGCTTACACAGGCATTTACTGGTTGCTAGGTCTGTGTGAGAGATTTGCCCAGGTATTCAAGATCTGCTGAAAGAAAGTTGTTTGTCCTTTGAATAAAGGATTCTGTAAGTGATCTGCTAAAAAGGGTATCTGAAACCTCCCCTAACCCTCTTTCCTACAACTTTTATCAAGTTCTAATTAAAGCATTGAAAAATACCTAAAGTGACTGGGGCCTATATTCTGTTCAAACTTCCCATTGTAGCCATGGACTCGGCTCTGGGGTGAATGTAAGCCCGCTCCCTGTATCTGGAGGTACCTTACTGCTCCCAGTAGACCCCGGGGGGCGCTACATATATACTGTATTTATCGGCGTATAACACGCACCCCAAGTTTAGGAGGGAATTTTAAGGAAAAAAATGTTTTTAAGAAAAAAAAAAACTTGCATTAAAATGCCCATCAATGCAGCCTTATCAGTGTTCATCTGCATGCTTGTCCAGTGTCATTTGCAGCCTTGGTGTCATTTGCAGCCTTGCAGTCATTTGCAGCCTTATCAGTGTCCATTTGCAGCCTTGTCAGTGCCCATCTGCAGCTTTTCAGTGTCCATTTGCAGCTTTGCCCAGGCTGGAGTTAAACTGCAGTGACTTGCCAGTGTCACTGCAGTTTGAAAATGGCGCCGCCAAGACACACAGAGCCGGTCCTGTGTGTCTTGGCGGCGGCCACTTTCGGCTCCTCTCGTAGTCCCGCCCATGATAGGCATGACTGTGAGAGGAGCCGCCCATATACAGATAGCCGAGTGTACTCGGCTAGGTTCGGCTAGCTCCGCTCACAGTCACGCCCAGTCCCTGTGTCTATCATAGGGCGGGACTGGACGAGTACACTCGGCTATCTATGTATATCAGCGGCCAGCGATCGCCCCGCTCACAGTCAGCGGGGGATCGCAGGGGATCGGCGTATAACACGCACCCGTGATTTTCCCCTGATTTTAAAGGAGAAAAAAGTGCGTGTCATACGCCGATAAATACGGTATATATATCTTTTTTCTTTTTTTTCAAAAAAGCCAAAAATTAAAAACGAAACAAAACGTTTGGCGTCTAAAACGTCGGAAACTTCGGCATCTGAACTCATTTTTTTGGGTTCAAAGAAAAGCCTATAAACGCAACTGCCTAAAAACGACATTAAACAAACCTGTGTACATGTACACATAAGATAATATAGGATGAGTTCAGGGGCAGTTGAAAAAAGCATCCAACTGCCTCTGAACATCTGTTTACCAGCAGCAGTGTACACGAGGCCTTAAGCCTAATCAGTTCCACAGTTTTCTTCTATAAAACAATATCATGGGTTCTCGCTTGCGTGGCGGGGCTATGGTGTCCTCTCATCCTCTCCTGGAGTGTGGGTAGCAGCGGCTCCGGTGTCAGTTCCTCATGCTTCCTCCGCCGTGTGTCTTCTCTTCCGCCAAAGCGCTAGGCATCCAATAGGATTGCCTACACTTTGGCCAATCAGGAAACAGGTTTCACGACCTGCCTCTTGATTGGCGGGGAGGAACTTTAGTGTGAAAATAGCGAAAATTCAATCGCCATCATCACACAACTGGGTGGGCTCGGAGCTCAATGCTCTGAGTTCCGAAGCCATCCTTTTTTTGAAGCCTATTGGAGCCCCTGGCTCTAATCAGGTGCTTCCAAACCCCCCCCCCCCGCATTGGAATCCATGGTCTGGCGTTCTGATATGTAGATCAGGAGGCCGGACGCATGGATAGGGGAGGCGGCGCCCATGCGCCCTCTATGGACAGGCCGCCGCTGATCAAAGAATCAAATAAGGATCTGGATGTTCTGGTAGGTCATAGACATTAATAATCACAATACCAAGCTTCAGTTTCTAAAGCAAGCAAAATACTTTCTTGTATTAACCACTTCCATACTGGGCACTTTTACCCCTTCCTGCCCAGGCCAATTTTCAGCTTTTAGCTGTGTAACAATTTGAATGGCGATTGCACGGTCATGCAACACTGTACCCATATGAAATTTTTAGCATTTTGTTCAAACAAATAGAGCTTTCTTTTGGTGGTATTTAATCACCACAGGGCTTTTGATTTTTTGCTAAATAAACAAAAAAATACGGAAATTTTTGAAAAAAAAACCTGCGTTTTACTTTGTTTCTTTTAGAAGACTTTGCAAATAAATAATCTTGCTTCATAAATTTAGGCCAAAATGTATTCTGCTACATTTATTTGGTGAAAATAACCCAAATCAGTGTATATTAATTGGTCTGTATGAAAGTTATACAGTCCACAAACAAAATAGTATATATCTCAAACAACAATGTATATAGTGAGCACACCACCTTGGTTGTACCAAGCGTCATTATGTAACTGGTGTGGCGGTGATCCTGATTGGTGACAGTATGAAAAAAAAACTTTTTTTTTCTATTTTTTTTTTTCAGGTTCTTTTTTTTTTTTTTTTTTTTTTTTTTTAACACACTTTGACCAGAGCAATATAATATTACCACTACTCTGGGGAAGTGATCAGTATTTTTTTTTTTTTTTTTGCACACTATGTTTGCTTATAGCAATGAATTTTATTGCTATATGCAAGCATTTTGCTGAATAAAATTGATTCATTCAGTTTGTTCATTGTTTACAACTGTCATGTGACTTGCTGTGTTTAGTTACAGCTATTACATGGTACCAGCAGCGGGCAGGTACAGTGATTAGTCATTGGCTGTATCCCGTGGACACAGCCAGTGACATATCGCACTGTAGCGCGCAAGAGGTGCGATCCGGAAGGACATCATATGACGTCCCCCCCAGATCGAGGCAGACCCCTGACGTCATTCGGCCATAGGCTGAGTGGCAACGGATTAGAAAAGTTATAGAGTCTAAAAAGAGATGGGGTTTTGCCCCTGTATAAATCATTAGTAACACCTTATCTGGAATATGCAGTTCAGTTTTGGGCACCAGTTCTCAAAAAGGATTTTGGCTAACTTGAGAATGCAGAGAAAGGCAACCAAACTAATAAGAGGCATAGAGCAGCTAAGCTATGAGGAAATATTATCTATTTATTACAGATACTTATATATCACCATCATTTTAAGCAGCGCTTTACAAATATTGTACATTCCACATTAGTCCCTAACCCCCAAGAGCTTACAATCTAAGGTCCCTAACTCACCTTCATACATACACATGCTAGGGCCAATTTAAATACCAGCATGTCTTTGGAGTTTCTGAGGAAACCCACAAAGGCACAAGGAGGACATGCAAACTCTGCGCAGGTAGTGCCATGGTTGGGATTCAATCCGATGACCCTAGTGCTGCTAGGCGGGGGTGCTAACCACTTTGCCACTGTGCTGCCCATTAGCAGAACTGAATTTATTCTCTCCTGGTAGAAATTGCTGTAGAGTTATTTACTTTCAGATCATTACAGAGGACAAGAGACACTCTTTACATCTGAGGGAAAAGAGAAAAAGGCTTCTTCACAGTAAGAGCTGTGAAAATGTGGAATAGACTTCCTTAAAGTGGGGTTCCCATTAAAAAAAAAAAAATTAAAAGTCAGCAGCTACAAATACTACAGCTGCTGACTTTTAATTGGACATTTGCCTGTCCCAGGGTCCAGCGACGCGGGGGATCGAAGCCCTGCTCCCCCCCCTCCGCTCGGCAGCGCCGGCATTCGGGCTGTGGGCGCCCGGCTGCGCATGCGCGAGCCGCGCCACGCGCTGTCACTGGCTCCGCAATCATCTGGGACTGGTCACGTGTCCCAGATGATTGACAAGAGGGAGGGGAGAGAGGCAATCTCCCTTCCTGCGCCGAGGGAAGTGACGTCAGGAGCCCAGGCACCAATGGAGGCAGACTACAAGGGACCCCCTAGCAACAGGCATTTAGAGGCGAGAAAAAAAAAAAATTTTCTCCAAATGTTTTTTTTTTTCTTTTAAACACATTACTATTTTTTTGGTTTTTGGGTTGGAACTCCACTTTAAGAACTAGTTTTGGCCAGCTCAGTAGATTAGCTGGATGCATTCCGAAATGTACAAAATATAACTGGATACTAACCTTTAAAAGGTAGTTGATCCAGGGATTGTCTCCAGGGGGATCAAGAAGGATTTTTCCCCCCACTGGAGCAAATTGGATCATGCTTTTTTGGGAGTTTTTGCCTCTGGATCAACTGTGGGTTTAAGATTGTTTTTTCTATCTCTTTTGATTTTGGTTTAAGTAGAGGTTTTCTATCTCTTTTGATTTTGTTTTTTCTTTCTCCATTGGTTGTCTTTTTTTTTCAGGCTGACTATGTAACTATGTAAGATTCTCAACTCCTGTAATAAATTACCCTGATGTATTTTTCTTTTTTTTTTTTTTTTTTTGTCGCTTACAAATTGTGAAACCAAACATTTCTGAAACTCTGACAATATCAGTATGGATATATTGTGGTTTTCATGTCAGTAACCATCACCATTTTTTTAGTTAATTAAAAAAAAGCTGACATTTTTATTCCAAGTACTGAGGTTACCAGTCAAGATTAAACTAATAGACAGATGATTAATTTTGTACTTCTGTCAAGACGTAAGCGGGCAAAATGTAACACTATTTTCAATATCATAATATTTTCTAAGGAAGTATTTTGTAGTGACACGAGTGTTTAAAAAAAGAGTGGTGGTTTCCCTCACTTTTAAAATGACTAATTTGGTGAATAATACGATTTTCCTCTCAGACATTCTATCTTTACGTTTATGCTTGATGATTAAGCTGAGTAGAAGTTGGGCTGAGCAAAGGTCTTCTCACACACATATACCACAAGATAGTGGTGAATTTTTTTTTTTACAGAAACTCCTACAACTTCCTACTATAACAAAGAATTCAAGAGACAATAAAAGCACTGTTACAGAAAATACAGTTAGGTTACTCTTTCTGAAGGACAAATACGAAAACAAGAATCTAGATAAAGTCTGTTAAGTGATTTTGAAGGTTTGTTTTTTATATATATAATAAAAAAAAATAACAAAACACGTTATACTTAGCTACTCTGTGTAATGGTTTTGCACAGAGCAGCCTTGATCTTCTTCTTCTCGGGTCCCCTGCTGCTGCTCCTGACTCCCTCCCTCTTGACCAGTTCCCCCAATAGCAAGGGGGCACTGGTGCATGCTCGCTCCTGAGCCCCGCACCCACTCTCTCCTCATTGGATCACTGGTTGTGATTGACAGCAGTGAAAGCCAATGGCTCCCGCTGCTGTGCCTCAGCCAATAAAGAAAAAGAGACCCCGGACAGCTGAGGCTACCGTGCGCATTACTGAGATGAGAGAAGGCTCACGGGAGTATAAGGGGGGCTGTGGGGGGAGTAGCACATATTTTTAGGCATGATGGTAAAAACCCTTCACTCTTTACAACCACTTTAGTATGCTTAGACTCTTGATAGCACATTGCGAAGAACACTGGTCCTCAGCCATGGCCTTTGAGTGAAATGTGAGACTGTGAGCCTCCATGAATGTGCATTGTACCTGTCTGAATATTTTCCATATGCATAAAGCTATTCATTGGTTCGTTCTTTTACGTCATATGATGACATTTGTAACTTTTTATGTTCTGCCACAAAGGATACATATGTAGCATAACTCCTAGGAGCAGCCCTAGAATTTAAGCTTTGTCTTTATATATGGTAGTCTTGGGGTGGTATGGAATGACCACCTAAGCAGTGTAGCAGGGTAACATTTCCATCTCAGGGTCTAGTTGTTGGTGTATAGTGAATTACAATATCAGTTGGGTGCCAGTTACTTTAGTCTTTTTTTTCCTTTGTTGAATTCTATTCTAGGAGAGAGGATTTAGCGATGCAGGGTACCCAAAATAGGACTGGTATCCTGAGGTAGTATCAGTAGTGGTAGGCCTTTTAAAAGCAGACGCCTGGTAATTGCTGGCCCCATGAGAGCAGCCAGACAGATCTATGACCCTGTAAGAACAGCCAGAGCCTTCTTAGGTGTGGAGAATCTTTTACAAATACAAATAAAAAATGGTTCTTTGCCTTATAGATACATTAATTGATAGGTAATGAATCTCCTTACAGTGCCCAGACGGTAACTTCCACCCAGCTTCTCTGTGACACTCTTCAGCAAGAAGATCTTTGCTGAAGGAGGATTTAACCCCCTTGATGACCAGGCCATTTTATGTGATACAGCACTGCGTTACTTTAAGTGACAATTGCGCAGTTGGGCGACACTGTACCTAAATAAAATGTTTGTTCTTTTGTACCCACAAATAGAGCTTTCCTTTGGTGGTATTTGATCACATCTGCAAATTTTATTTTTTGCGCTATAAACAAAAGACAACAATTTTGAAAAAAAAAAAACAATATTTTTTACTTTCTGCTATAAAACATAAATATAAAAGTGAAATTACTGTGCCAACCTAAAGAATGAGCTTCCAACACAACAATAAGACTCATTATAAAGGAGTATGTGAGTAAATGTGTAGCGCTAAAAGTATTTATCGTGACAACCTGGAAATAATGCCAGTGAATATGCAAAAATACAATTCAGTGTATGAATGAAAAATGAACAATCTAGAAACAAAGTGATGTGTGACTAGGGCCAAAGTACATATAAATATATGCAAAAAAAGACCTAAAACATATGAGATCTAGGTATGAGTGAGACGATAGGTAATCTGAATGACACAATAACATGTCACTAGCGCCAAATATGTGCACAAAAACATGAAACACACACAAATAAGAATTATGGAATTTGTGACATGAAATGATAATGTACAGAGAAATATTATATAGCCCACATGGAAATATCACTATCTTGTACATAAACATACAGAAAAAAAGAATACTATTTCTCAAAAAAAAAAAATGTCTATGAATAAGTGATACAGTGTGGATAGAAAAATCAGTCCGCCAAATAAATGCAAGGAGATAATAAGTCCATATAAGTGAAACACCAAGATGAAATCTCAATGTAGTCTGAAACGGAATGGCAATGCTTCATTTAGATGTATAACAATCAGAACAATCCAGCAGTTTAAACAACACCTGAGGTTGTGCCTCCACCATCTTGGGATAGGGGGATTCGGTACTTTTACCCGGAATAGTGGATCCACACGACAACGGCGGTGAATCATACAAGCGTGAATGCAAGCATATAAAATATATCAATTAACAAAATGTAAAAAAATCTAATTTCTTCATCAATTTAGGCCAATGTGTATTATGCTACATATTTTTGCTAAAAAAAAAAAAAAAATAATCCCAATAAGTGTATATTGATTGGTTTGCACAAAAGTTATAGCGTCCACTAACTATGGGGTATATTTATGGAATTTTTATTTTTACTAGCAATGGCGGTGATCAGCGACTTATAGAGAGACTGTTATATTTCGGCAGACAAATTGGACACTGACACTTTTTTGGGAACCAGTGACACTAATACAGTGATCACTGCTAAAAATATGCATTATCACTGTACTAGTGACACTGGCTGGGAAGGGTTTAACATCGGGGGCGACCAAAGGGTTAACTGTGTGACTAGCTAGTGTTTTAGTGTAGTGTGGGAGGTACTTTTACTAGGAGAAGGCATGGATCCATGCCTTCCTTACTGACAGAATGGCAATCTGCCTTGTGTACTGAACGATCAGCGGGTGCTGGCGGACATCAAGTCCACGAGACCCTCTGATCCAGCTCGACCCACAGCGGGAGCGAGCCAGCAGCAACGTGCCCTTGCACCAGCTACCCAAGAGTGCAGGATCACATATATATACGTCATCCTGTGCAGCGCGGCCGTTCTGTAGCAGTAAAACTGCTATAGGGTGGTTGGCAACTGGTTATAGGACTTCTAAAGGCTGAAGGTTTTTTACCTTTATGCATTCTATGAATGAAGGTAAAAAACATTCTGTGTGCAGCAGTCCCCTCCAATCATTACCTGAGCCCCCTTTGATCCAGCGGTGTTCATGATAGCCTTGACTGTATTGAGACTCTCCCTTCTCATTGACTGAGACAGCAGTGGGAGCTCAAGTAGAAATACACTCTACCTATCTATTCCAGGCCAAAACCTAGAAGGTAGAGAACACTCTGGAAAGGTGACCCAAATATTTCTCTTTTCAAATAATTTATTGAGAATACAACAATACAATTTTACAGTACTGGTTTTAAATTTATGTAAGGTTACAAAATATGAGGAAAAGGAACTTCTCAATAATAACTTAGAATAATAATGCTTAAGTTATCTTGTAGAAATTCGTAAGAAAATCTATTTTCCAGTATACATATCTGAATTATATGGTTATAACAATTAATAGAGCTTTTGTAATTGGAAAAATAAATAAATAAGTAAGTAGAGATATATATATATATATATATATATATATATATATATATATATATATATATAAAAAATACAATATGTCACAATAGTGAGACATAAAATGCAACTAAATTAGATAAATCGGGTATTAATGAGATGACCCAGACACCCAAACAACCAGGGCCAAGGTCTGGCTATTTGGCACGGCATATCCCGGGTGCATGGGTGCCCCTCCAAAGCATCCCCATCAAAGGTATAGTTAGTTTGCATCCGAAAAAGACATAGTTTGCCTAACCAAATAATAATTTAATAGAAATAGATAATGACATATTTTATTATTATACATCACTAAAAATAAAATTTAATAAGTGGGAATATGTGGTGGGATCTGAAAGGGTTATGGAGGGAATTTGGGGTCTCCAGAGAGAAGCGAGTATTAAATATTTATGGGAACATGTAATAATATAGACCGTGAAGGTGGTAGATCTCATTAGGGTAAAAGTGAATAGTTCAAATCCGGTGGTAGTATGTGTGTTATCCATGGAAGCCAAAGAGATTCAAATTTGTCCAGCTTGAGTTACACGTTGTTTTACAGATATGTCACAAAGCTTATTGGTTTTCCAGGCTTTTGCTATCGATTGTTTTGCAGCTGTTGTGACATATAGTAAAAGTTTAAATTGACGTTGAGTTATGTTTTGTGGCTTATTATTTAGGAGGGCTACCAATGGATCCGGTTGTAATGTGGTTTCAAACATTGTAGAGAGAATTTGGAATATTTTTGACCAATATGTTTGGACTATTGGACAAGTCCACCAAATATGCAGATGTGTACCAATGACGCTGCATCCGTGAAAACAGTGTGGGGGGGGGGTATTGGGGAAGGTAGTTTGATATACGTGCTGGCACTAAATACCACCTGGTAAGAACTTTAGAATTTGTTTCTAGGGCAACTATGTTGGGTGTGGTTGATTTTGTAGATTGCCAGATTTGTGACCAATCCAGTGAGTCTGGAGGAAGGTTTAAATCAGCTTCCCATTTGGTAGTATAAGACGGGGGAGAGGGATTTGTTTGTGACAGTAGTTGAGCATATATGTCAGAGATAAGTCCTCGTCTGTGTGGATCTGACATACATGATCGTTCAAATTAAGTATATTCTGGAGTTGTCAAGTTTTTGGGGATGCTTTGGAATAAAAAGTTTTTAATTTGTAAGAATATAAATGTTTAATTACTGGTTATGTTGTGTGTCTTGCTTATTGTGGGAAATGAAATAAGTTTATCAGAGTTGTAGAAGTGATGAACTCGTGTAAGACCCACATTTATCCAAGCTTTAAAGGAGGAAGGTAAAGTCCAAGCTGGGTAGAAGGAGGGGTTGTTTAGAAAGGAGAGGAGAGGGTTTAGTGGAGATTGGAGACCAAAACGGAATTTAAGTCTATCCCATATTGAGAGGCTATGTTTTGTGACTAGATTTGTTATTGAACATCGTTGGGGTGGTGAAAGCCATAACAGATTTGATATAGAAAGTGAATCACATTTCACCGATTCTATAGTTATGCAAAGAGAGATTTCTTTAGTGGCATGATATTTAATAATTTGTGCTAATTGAGAAGCATAATAGTATTTTGAGAAATTTGGAACACCCAAACCTCCACAGGTTCTGGGCATATGTAGGGTATTTTGTGGTAATTGTGGTTTAAGTTTACCCCAAATAAATTGGGCTGATTTGCGTTGTAGTATTCGGAAAAAATAAGCCGGAACGTTTATAGGAAGTACACGGAACAGGTATAGGATTTTAGGCAATATGGACATTTTTACTACTGTGATTCTACCCATCCATGCTAACGGTAAAGAAGACCATTTTCTCAGTAAGGTTGATAATTGATTTAGTATTGGAGGATAATTTGCAGAGTATAGGTCAGCTGGATTAGCCGTTAGTGAGATGCCTAAATATGGTATATGTGTTGTTGACCATGTAAATGGAAGAGAGTCTTGTAACTGTTTCTGTAAATCAGGGGATAACGATATATTTAGGGCTTTTGATTTTTGCTGATTTATCTTAAGACCAGATATTTTACCGAATTTTGTAAAAATTTCAATGAGGTTTGGTGCTGATAGTAGGGGCGAAGTAAGAAATACTAAGACGTCATCGGCAAATAAACATAACTTATGTTGGTGACCATCTAATTCAAGTCCTTTTATATTTATATTGGATCTAATAAGTTGAGCTAGGGGCTCAATAGCCAAGGAGAATAGAAGAGGGGATAATGGACATCTCTGCCTGGTTCCTCTTTCAATATTAAAGGGGTCTGAGCGGTAACCTGAATAGGTTATATACGCTTTTGGATTATGATAAAGAGAGGTAATCCATCCCTAGATCCGCTCACCAAATCCCCATTTATGAAGAATGGCTTTAAGATAAGACCATGACAGAGTGTCAAACGTCTTTTGTATATCGATAGAGAGGAAACAGGCAGGGATTTTGCGAGACCTGGCTATATGAGCCAGTAGGGTAGCATGCCGTATGTTATCACCTGCTTGTCTGAAAGGTATGAAACCCATTTGGTCTTTATGAATTAATGTGCCAATAATTGGATTAAGTCTATTAGATAGAATCTTTGCTAATATTTTTATGTCTATATTAAGGATTGAGATTGGTCTGTAATTGGACCATGACGTGTCATCTGCATGTGGTTTTGGAATCATGGATATTGAAGCTAGTAGGGATTCCGTGTTAAAGGGACATCCTTCTAATAGAGAGTTAAAGGCATTTGTCATAAGTGGGCCTAGTAGTGTAGTAAAGTGTTTATAAAATGTGGCTGAGTATCCATCAGGGCCTGGGCGTTTATGCAATTTTAGGGATTTTATTGCTGATATGACTTCCATATTAGTGATCTGCCTATCTAAAGTTTCTTGTTGGGTAACAGAAAAGGTTGGGAGAATAATAGAAGATAACAGTGTGTCTAATTTTGTTGAGTCGAATGATTGTGTATTTTGGTATAAATCTTTGAGTTTCCTACTTGATAATTTTCTGTGGACTACTAGAAAAATTGTTTTTGGTGATTTGTAGCTGAATTGGTTTCGGAATGTGGTCTGCTCTGCGTAGAGTTAATGCTAAGAATGTGGTTGGCTAATTAGCTTTCATATATATTGTATGTTTAGTTTTGCAAAGAATCTGTATAGCTGAGTCTGTTAAAAAAAGATCAAGCTCCAACTTTGCTTTATCATAGTCTAGCTTTGTAGTTTGAGAGGGCAAATTTTGGAACATTTTTGAGGCTTTATAATAAGGTTCCTCTAATTTGTTTTGCATTTGCTGTTTTAATTTACATCGGTAAGACGACTGGCTGATACAGACTCCTCTAATGGAAGGTTTAAGAGCTTCGCATAGATTCAGTGGATTAGTATCTGTTGGTAAATTATTAGCGATGTAATCTTGTATAGCTTTTTCTATTTTTAGACGGTATGTTGGGTCAACTAATAAATTATCATTTATAGTCCAGGATCTATGGCTAGGCCTCGGGATCAAGGATGAGAAGGACGTCATGACCGCATTGTGGTCTGACCATGCGCATGGGATGATTAAGGAATTATTTATTTGTGGTAACGTGCCAATGTGGACGAATTGGTGGTCTATATGAGAAAACGTTTTGTGGGGATGGGAATAGTAAGTGTATTGTTTTCTTCTAGGGTTTTGTTCACGCCAAGAGTCAATAAGAGAATGTCGTTCAAGGAGTTGTCTGAAATTAAGGCGTTGAGGTTGTAGTGGTGTAGGGGATTTGTCTAAAATTGGGTATAAAACTTGATTTGAGTCTCCACACATCATGAGGGTACCTTTTTTATGAGATTCAACTACTGAGAAGAAGTGTGAAAGGAACGAAAGAGGATTTCTGTTGGGAGCATAGTAAGAAATTATAGTTATTTCATTATCTAACAGGAGACCTGTAAGGATTATATAGCGACCCTCTGGATCTTTTATTTCTCTATGTAAAGTGAAGGGGGTTGTATTATGAAATGCAATCAGCACTCCTCTTTGTTTTGTAGTGGCCGAGGCCATATAGACTTGTGGGTATTGGCGACTTATAAATTTAGGGGAAGACTGTGTAGAGAAGTGCGTTTCCTGCAGACATATTACATGTGCAGAAAGTGAAGAAAAGGAATGAAAGGCTTTTGTTCGTTTTGGTGGGGAGTTGAGACCCTGGACATTAAGTGTTAGTACATTTAAAGACATTTTTGAATAAAGGTATTAGGGATTATAATAATTTCTTATTGTGATAATATCCAAGACGGTTATACTCTGGAGGGGAGAGAAAAAAAAAAACACAATAAAAAAAAAAGGGGGGAGGGGGCAGGAAAGGATGGGTAAAAATAATAAAAGGGGATTAAATAGGAGAAGTAGAATAACCAAAATTCCTGTTTTAGAGCTGTAGATGAGAAGTTGTTTTTAAATAAAGAGGAAAATAGCTCCTATTTGGAGCTAGTATCCAAGGGGTGGTGAAATATCACCAACCGGTGGGTACAAACGGTCCAAAGAGAGTCCGGTCAGTAAATCCGGCTACTCGAAGATCTATTGAGAGGCAGAGTGGATTGTCTCCGGGACAAAGGCAGCCTCCTCAAAGGCTATACAAACAATAATAAAATAATACAAGTCACTAATAATATAATAGCTATTATTAGGATAATGTAATAGAGATATGTTTCTATAACTTTGCATTACATCATGCACTTATAAAAAGGGCATTGCATTTACTAAACTAAACCTAAAGAATGATATTGGAGTAATAAAGTTTGGTAACAATTATTTTACAAAAGATTGATTAACTTCTTCTTAAATGAAATTATAAGAATAAAGGTAATGACAGAGGAAGGATTATTCGATGCCTACTCTGAATCTACCTGAAATTGGTTACCGTTACAATAGTAACACTAGGTAAAAGGTTTCAATGAAATAAAAGAATCGTAGTGGCTTTCAGTCCATTTGATCTTCGGAATTAGGAGGTGGTGATGCAAAACGACTCCTTTTACTGGTACTGGAGTGAGCTAGTTGAGTTGGGTTGTCTTGCTGAGCCTTGGGTGAGTTTGATGATGCTCTGCATTTGGAGCCTTCAGTCCAATTATCTGGAATTGACAAACGAAGCTCCTGGATCACAGTCAGTAGGTCGTCCAATTTCTTGCAGGTATATGTTGTACCTTTATAGGTGAATCGCAGGGCAAATGGAAAACTCCAACGATAGGGGATGTGGTGGTATTGGAGTATTTGTAGGTGAGGTTTCATCTCTTTTCTTCTGTAGAGAGTTTGCTGCGAGAGATCTTGGAATACTTGGTAGCGATGGCCTTGAAAGGTTAATGTATCTTTATTTCGTGCCGTTTCCATCAGTTGTTCCTTTGTTCTAAAATAATGTAATTTTATTACAATGTCCCTGAGGGGACCATCTTCTTTTTTAGGGGCAAGAGTTCTATGAATTCTGTCCATCTCCAATCGTTCAATGGGGATTGATGGGGCTAACTCCTGAAAAAGCGCTGTAATGGTTGATTGAAGATTTACTATAGTTTCAGGTATACCACGGAGTTACAGGTTGGATCTCCTGACGTGTGTGCAGAGTAAAATTTTCTTCTTTCAAGGCTTCTAGCTCGTCAGTATGAGTATTAGTGATATCATTTATATCCTCAATTTTTTGTTCTAAGATAGATGTGCGGCGCCCTACCTCACGAATTTCCCTTGTCAGTTTTTCTGTTATTGTGTCTGAGGTATTTTGGAGGGCTTTTTGTAAAACACGTTCAAACTGACTAAGAATATCCGAGTTATTAGGAATATTCTGTAGAGATATTGGTGTTAATCCATAAGGTCAGAGTCAGCAAGTTGTGAGGAAGAATAGGTAGAGTTCCCCCTTTGTGACTGTTTCTGAGGTAATGCAGAGCGGGAAGATTGCACTGCTGTCATATTAGGAGCGTTTCTTGTCAGCCTTTCTTTGCCTGCTGGTTGTTTAAGTTTTATCTTTTTCCCGCTAAACATTATATGTAGTTGTACCCCGTAGTCTCAGTAATAAGTGGGTTACCGTATTAATGCGGTATTCGACCGTGACTTGTATATAGAAGGCAGTTTTCATCCCGGAGACAGTGGAGATCTAAGCATTCATGACTGCTCAGCAGCTTCGCGCATGCGCTCCCCTTCGACCCAAATATTTCTCAACCACACTTGTGAACAGGGACCGTAAAGCTGAGTTCACACTGCAGCACGCTCCCGCTCACAGCAGAAGTCTGGTGCGTCCCTGTTCACTGTTTCAGGTTCAATTTCAGCCCAAATATTTGGCTTCATTCGGACCTGAAACGGACCGAAAGACGCACAGGGCTTCTGTGCAATTCGCACTGGAGCCGCTGTGGAGATGTGTGAACTGGCTCCATAGAGAGACGGTCACAATCTCCTGATATGCGAAATGGATGCGCAGTAGTGTGAACCCAGCCTAAGAGTTGGTTGGGTCCAGTACATATCCATAACTCATTGATCGTCCTTCCTTTTGTAATTAGTGTAACCTCTTTCATGATAACAAGCAGAAACAACCAACCCACTAAGCCTAAGGAAGACTTGCAGAGCAAAAGCTCAGGCTGGTAACAATCTAGCGACAAACCACACCAAAATGTAATTAGGGACATAGCAGAATAAAGCAGGGTCCCTATATAAATATAAATATATACTGTATATACTATATTGTCAAAAGTATTGGAACACCTACCTTTACACGCACATGAACTTTAATGGCATCCCAGTCTTATGCCCCGTACACACGGTCGGACTTTGTTCGGACATTCCGACAACAAAATCCATGGATTTTTTCCGACGGATGTTGGCTCAAACTTGTCTTGCATACACACGGTCACACAAAGTTGTTGGAAAATCCGATCGTTCTGAACGAGGTGACGTAAAACACGTACATCGGGACTATAAACGGGGCAGTGGCCAATAGCTTTCATCTCTTTATTTATTATGAGCATGCGTGGCACTTTGTCCGTCGGATTTGTGTACACACGATCGGAATTTCCGACAACGGATTTTGTTGTCGGAAAATTTTATATCCTGCTCTCAAACTTTGTGTGTCGGAAAATCCGATGGAAAATGTCCGATGGAGCCCACACACGGTCGGAATTTCCGACAACACGCTCCGATCGGACATTTTCCATCGGAAAATCCGACCGTGTGTACGGGGCATAAGTCTGTAGGGTTCAATATTGAGTTGGCCCACCTTTTGCAGCAATAACAGCTTCAACTTTTCTGGGAAGGCAGTCCACAAGGTTTAGGAGTGTGTCTATGGGAATGTTTGACCATTCTTACCCAGCTTGCTTCACTCAGGATGATCACTGTGCTTTACTCAGGTGTGTGTGCAGGATAAGGAACACAGAAAGAGAGCTTATTGCATAGTATGTAAAAACAGGGGGTTTATTTAAGCTAAAATTTGCACTTACAACAGAGAACTATTAATATCAGGCAGTAGAGAGAGGATTATCTAGCATGTAGATCACCAACAAATCTGGATGCTCATCATGTCAAAGTTCCCGTCCCCTTCCAACATGTTTCCCCTTAACAGGCTACATCTGGGAATGGAGGAAACAGATCCATTTTCTTACCTCATGCGTTAGATGATCTCTTATAATTTGGAGGTCATCGGAAGTTGGTAAGAGGCCAATTTAATTTTCGTTTGGATTGTTATACTTTATTATCACTGGGAACGGTGAATAGCACATCCAGTTTGTGGAATACTAATGGAATAATTTTTGATAAACATGGACACTTGTTTATTGAACTTTTTATTTATCACTAGTTGATACACTGTGTTTGCTATATTTTATATTTTTACCTTATTTTATTATGACCCTCCTATTCTGTATTCAGTGTGAACTGTTTGTAATGAGCAAGTGCAAACAACAGTTATGATATACAAAGTTCAATAAAGCACATAATCCAATTTAACTTTTAATTTAGTGAGCAGTGCAAAAATTAAATGCAATAGTATATGATCTAATATTCCAAATGTTATCGCACTGGTAGATCGAAAAAGAGCTGCTGGCACAAAACAATCGGGTATGATTATATATAACAGACATAATAAAAGGTTTACCACTCTGTATAAAAAGACAGTAAAAAAAATACACAACTAATTAAATCATATGGAAAGACCCATAAATGGTCACAGTCCAAAGGCAAAGCCGCTAGTGAAAGTTCAAAGTGATGAAGAGTTGCAAACAAAATGTGCGATGATGTCAATTCTGACAAAACGCATAGGGCGGAGTCTACGTTCGTGATGTCACCACGCCCGCCGACCCCACGAGGTTGTCGGTTCGATTCCCAGGGCTGACACTTACTGTATATGTGCCTATCTCAACTATCTTAAGGTGAGTAGTTGCTGTTTTTTATCTACAAAAAAATTTACATACAGTATTACATTATGAGAATGTTTTTATTTTTTACCCATGATGTGCTGGATTAATTATCCACCATTCCATATGAGAGGGTTGTCCCTCCAAAGGGAAGCAAGGAACTAAGGACTTTTACGTTGCAACGTGTTTTATCATACTGCGCTTGTGACTCTTATGCTGCGTACACACGATCGGACAGTCCGACAACAAAATCCATGGATTTTTTCAGACGGATGTTGGCTCAAACTTGTCTTGCATACACACGGTCATACAAATCTTGTCGGAAATTCCGAACGTGAAGAACGCGGTGACGTACAACACGTACAACGAGCCGAGAAAAATGAAGTTCAATAGCCAGTGCGGCTCTTCTGCTTGATTCCGAGCATGCGTGGAACTTTGTGCGTCGGAATTGTGTATACACGATTGGGATTTACGGCAACAGATTTTGTTGTCAGAAAATTTGAGATCCAGATCTCAAATTTTGCGTGAGTTACTGTTTAAATTGTAATTTTTGTAACTGAAAATTTTAAACAGAAGAAATTGTACACAAATATTTAAACAACTCCATTGTTTTTCTGTAAAGATTTTCTCCTGGTGTAACCTGCAAAGTCGAACTGTGACAGTCGAATCCTCTTCTGTAAATAAAATACAATAATTCTATTAGCGCAATTCACTCATAAACAAATAATTACAAAAAAAATAGTGATATACATATAGTGAATACAACCTGTAAACAATAATTGCCAATAATTTGCCAATAATTTATTTCTCCAGTATACACAGCATATGTCAAATGGGCATGACTTCATCAGTAAGGGGTCCCTTACTGATGAAGTCACGTCCATTTGATGTAACGCGTATAGGGGAGGAGTCTCAGTTGGTGATGTCATCCAGCGATCATCTCGTCTTTTGATGTGTCCATAGCCTGCACTGCTGAAGTGCTTTACTTGTGAGTACCATATATGCTGTGTATACTGGAGGCCTTACAGTAAAACCTACCTTAGTACCAAGATGGAATACATATACAATACAAAATGAAAATGAAAATCTATGTCTGTTTTTCTATGCCGCTATTTTTGTTGGAAGTCATTTTTATAGCATGTCTTGTATTAACTGTCACAGAAGTGTATCCATATTTGTCATTTTAGCATTTTCATAGGTCTTAAAGAACTATACTATTTCTGTAAGGGGAGAAGACAGAGCTTGCCTTCACCATCTTGCAACCAGCAGCCACCACCAGTACGAATGTCCTGTTTGTGAGAAAATACTTCTCAATCATTATGGGAGGCATGTGACACTGGGCCCAGATTACATGTTATGAAATGCAATCACTTAAATTAGGCTGCTTTCACACTGGGGCGGTAGGGGGCGTCGGCGGTAGAACAGCGCTATTTTTAGCGCTGTTTTAGTGCGGTATTCGGCCGCTAGCGGTGCGGTTTTAACCCCCCGCTGGCGGCCGAAAAAGGGTTAAAATCACTCGTACAGCATGGCTATAGCCGCGGTGTTGCCGCGCTGTCCCATTGATTTCAATGGGCAGGAGCGGTGAAGGAGCGGTGAATACACCGCTCCTTCACCGCTCCAAAGATGCGGCTTGCAGGAGATTTTTTCTTCTCCTGCCAGCGCACCGCTTCAGTGTGAAAGCCCTCGGGCTTTCACACTGAAGAAACAGTGGAGGCTGTTTAGGGGCGGTTTGCAGGCGGTATTTTTAGCGCAATAACGCCTGCAAACTGCCCCAGTGTGAAAGTGGCCTTAGGGTTTCCATGATGGTCAGCTGTGTGAGAGCCAAGCAGAGAGGGAGACTACAGGAGGCAGGGCTTAACACAAGCAAAAGGCAGGGCTCTTGATTGTGGAAAAGTTAGGGCCACTATGTACATCCAGGATCTAGGATCCAATGAGGCGCATCAGGGACACAGAGATCAATGTTAAGACTAGAAGTACCATAACATAGTGTCTGGTGTTTACTACAGTATGTTACATCTTTCTTTTTGAAAGAACCTACATCAGATTAAACAAAGTGCAGGTAATGTTATAGCATAATTGTCAATTCTAAACCTTCCTACCTGCACCTTGTGTTTTCACCTGCATAAGATGTGCATTGATCATGTCGTTTTGTGATGTAATTTTTAGCCCTGTACACACAGCCTATTGTAGAGTAAATCTTCACATTCTTTTGTCAGCAATTTCTGTTTGCATTTAAACATGAGGCATGCAACATGGCACTGCACTGCAGGTTAATACATGATCTCTGTCTGTAGTCTAAGAACATACACTTCCCATGAAGAAACTCCATATTCCACAATCCCTGGGTCTCTCAGTCTATTGTTCTGCAGGTGAAAACAGCATAGTAATTTGATTTGACAGATAAAAGCAAGCAGTGCACTGAAGGGAAAAGTGTTTTCATCACATTAGCATTCCCACATTTGTGATGCACACATTTGGAAGCTACGTGATCTGGAACATTTGGCAATTAAGTACAAGCTTGGTAATTGAACACATGGACATAGGTGAATTGACCAGCCACGACACCATAACATGCAGCCAAAACATGTGAGCTCATCTTTACCAGGTTAAGCAAATGAATACCTATGCTGTTAAACACATTATAGTGCCTATCTATAAAGACATTGTCGTGGCTTCACTGTTCAACTAGATTTTGTAATTCACATAATTCTGTTTTTGGGGACAGCTGCATTAGTATTTGGTGATTCTAGTGCTTAATTGTCAATCTGGTGTATATGCCAGAATGTCATGACTTTTATACCAGGTAATTAGAAAGTGTATGACTTGACAGCCATGTTCTTCTAGGTCTTTCTATACGGACCTGATCTCCCTTCTGTAAAAGAACTATGTTTCTTGAAGTCCTACTGTAGTAATAATTTTGTATTTGTTGTTAGGTCCTTCTTTTAGGCCAGGATAGGTGGAATGACCTGTGGTTGCAGCTGGTTGCGTGTTATTGGCAGAGTGGTGTGCAATCCTGACATATGAGCATCTGAGCTGGTGATCCTTTACTGGAAGTGTAGGTGTATTTGCTTTACATTTCACAGAAAATGTTTGACGGTTTCTGATAATTATTTGATTGTGAAGAAATATGACTGGAAATTGTCTCATAAAAATCCTAGGCTTCAGGTAAATCTTTCAAATCTGTTAAGACAAACAATGGACCGTTGTATGTTTACTACAAACTGTTTTAAAATCTGATATCTAGAAAAAATCATGCTTTGAACTCCTTAGTTACAGATGTCCGTTTGTTTATGAAAGTTGTTTACAAAAATCTAATTTAGTGGGTTTTTTAAAATTTTGGATAGAGTTGGGAATAGTTAAAGTGAATGTAAACGATCACCTTGTCAAACATTCCATTGCGTTTAAAGTAGTAATGAAAGACAAAACATTTGTGTCTAGAGATACAAAAAACATTATAAATACCCTTTTTATATGTGATCACACTCCCTCTGTTCTCAGGTGCATAACAGCTGGGCAGGGGCGTTGCTAGGTGGCAAAAAGACCAGGGGCTTCAGCCCGAAGTCCAAGGCCGGAAACGGGGGGGGGGGGTACACATGACGCAGGCCTTTTTTTTTTTTTCGGCTGGACCTTGACCTACCTGACCTACCTACACTGACCTACCTAAAAATTCCTAAGCTGACTGGGAATATTTTACCACAGCCATAATATGAGCCAGTCCCTTGTGGTTCTTCCTGCAAGCATGCATTGCTAGAATCCACCTCAGCTACTACTTCCACCATGATCAGCCGATGCCATAACAAAATGGAAGCAGCCCATCGCTGCACAAAGCTGCCTCACACCTGATGAATAGAAACAGTGCTGCTGCCTCAAACATTAATTCATATAAACAAAACAGTCGTACACTGGCATACACTGACCTACCTACACTGATATTTCCATACACTGTGTCTGACCTACCTTAGCTGTGGTGTGCGGTGTCACAGCACAGCAGCCAGGCCATCAGAGGAGTAGGACCCAAGGAGGAGAGGAGAGCGGGCCACCCGAGCGCAGAGCGGGGATGTGGCGCGGCGGCCGCATTGTAATTCCCGCCTTCTGGAGCCTGCAGCGCCTATGATGGATGTCACACGTCCCGCGGTCCCATCATGGGACCAGGGGGACGTCCATCATAGGCATTGCAGGCTCCAGAAGGCGGGACCTGCTATGACACTCGGCCAAACTTGGCGGCGCTCGGGATCAGATCGGTCCCGGCGCTCGCCGCTCTGGGCTTTCAATTGTGAGCTGCATGCCTGAGGCTCGGGGCTTTTCGGGGGCACATTCGGGGCTTCAGCCACGTCTAGCCACCCCCTCCCGACGCCCCTGCAGCTGGGAGAGGAGAAGCAGCAGCACACTGAGCTTTCCAGTGAAAGGCTGTGGAGCGGGGGGGTGTCAGGACAAGTCTGATTATTGGAGGAGAGCAGGCTGAGTTCCCAGCACAGCTAGAGAACTGACCATGGTGTGCTCTCCTGTTAAGTGTGGTCAGTTTTTAATAGGAAAGCAAGGGGACTAGCAGGAACACCAGGGATTTCACACAAAGGAAGCAATACAAAGAGAACAGGATACTTTTTCATACAACTACATGGTACAGCAGCCACATATCAGGAATATAAAGCATTGGGGTAAAAACTCCTCAGTTTTGTTGCCATCTTCCATCATTGGCTAGATTAATTGTCACTTGCTATCTGGGAGACACAACTAGAAATGAGAAGACATTTTCCCAAAGTGGATAAAATGCCCCCTAGTCTTTGTCTGCACTTTAGCCCTTGTTCACATTGATGCTACTTTGAAATCATGCTACTTCACTTGAAGTAGCGTGATTTCAAAGTAGCAGGTCAGCGTGATTTCAGGTGCTACTTGAAAGACATCTGTGCGGCTTCATGCACAGATTTCTATTGAAGTCGCACCTGAAATGGGCAAATCGGTGCAGCGCCACAAGGTCGGCGTTGCACTGATTGGAACGGTGCCATTGCTGGCAATAGGCTCTGAGTTGTCATGTGATTTGACCTGCCAATTCGCATGACAAATCGCTCCAATGTGAACAAGGGCTTAAAAGCGCACAGCCAGAGTATAGTTTTTCCATCCCATGTAGGTCATTTGCAAGTTTTTCTTTAAATATAGTTACATAGTTACATAGTAGGCAAGGTTGAAAAAAGTCCAACCTACGTGTGTTTTTTGTCAGTATTACATTATATATCCCTGTATGTTGTTGTCTTCCAGGTGCTTATCTAATAGTTTTTTTAAATTAACGATGCTCCCCCTATGGTCCATGCCAACAGACCTTACTTTGTACAGTAAACGATTATGGGGAACTGTGTCAAATGCTACTTTGACTCTGTGAGGAACATGCACTGTTGAATCAGGTTTTTGCATTATTCAGGAAATTTACCCAATCCACGAAAGGCATTCTTGTATTTATTAAAAATAACAGCACTATGGACATCAACTCAATGTCCACGCAGGGCAGTTAGATGTGCTGCATAAAAATACACACATGCTGCATTTTTACACAGCGCACACCAGTGCACACTGCTGCAGATGCTTGGTGTGTTGTATTCTATGTGACTTTATATTGAGCCGGCATTGAACTATGCAGATCAGTACAGCATAGGACAGCAGGCAGGAAATGATACTTAAACTTAAATAAATACCAGCAGACAAGTGTTGGATAATAAAGGCCGTGGATGTTTATTATTGGTTTCAAACTTTAAAAAAAATTAATTCAATCAATTCACATATATAAAAGCTTTAAGCTAACCTAGCCACTACGGCTCAGGCTGCAAAACACAATACCCAAAAGGCAGGTGGTCATATGACCGCCTGACCACAGAGCACCATACCGCGGCCAAATCAACACAAGAGCTTAAGTCTGCATTAAAAATGTCCAACCCTATCTCGGATAAATGTACTCCATCCTTTCTATAATGACTCTAGATGCCACCCTCTAATTCTGTATGTCTAAATCAAAACATACCTAAGCTTGACAGGAGTTTTGACACCGCCCTATTTACCCGTTTTCTAATTTTTTCGAAGGGGCGTATAGAAGAAGGAAAGAGCCAACTCAATCTTTGCACGATCTCAGAATAAATCACCACTGTGTTGGAAAAAGTCAATTGAATTTTTTGCAGATCGTCCCTAATTCTAAATATAACATCTAACGTCTTCTGCTTACCAATATCATTTCCCCCAAGATGTATGATTAAAACAACTGGTGGGGGAAAATGCAGAAGAAGCGTTTTATTTTGGAATTTAAATCAGACCATAACATACCTCTCCTACCACTCCAAAAAACTTTAAAGTTATTTGCATCCAAACCTAAATTAACAGTATAAATTCTGTGCTGAGCTCTGAGATGTGCCCAATAGACGAAAGAGTGTCCGACAATCCAAACAATGCGGAATTTACCTGAAATGAATCAAAATTTTTCGTTAGGTCAAATATATAGCAAGTATCTATCTGATTTCCATCTACCGAGCTTCTTTATTAAATTAACATCTAAACCTAATCTCGCAGCTTCCGTAACTGACCCAATTCTAAAAGAGTGAGATGTGAGCTGTTCTTGGCCTAAGTTCAAAACCTTTAAACACTTCTTAAAAACACATATGAATTGGTATTTCGTAAGAGGTAAACCCGATTCATGTATGAAAAAATTGAAAACCCCCGAAGGCCTAACCAACGAATATTTGTTTACTAAATGAACTGGACAAATGGGCGAACTAACGCAATTGTCCAAATGGAATTACCTTGTCAGAGATAGTACTTACCGAGGCCGAGATGCCGAGAGCGGTTTCGCCTTTGCGACTAAGCGCAGTCCGCCCCCTGGAGTTGGGACAGGGGGTGAACGGCACAAAGAGGCACAAGCTCCCCAATGGACCGTAAGTGGCTTGCTGGTGAGGTCTTGTAGAGAGGAGCCGCTGTGTAGGTACTGGTAGGCGGGTGCAGACAGAGGCAACCGGCAGGAGGTCCAGAGCTGGGCAGAGGGTCAAACACAGGGAAGGTGCTATGGCACTACAGGATCTGCAAGGTAAGGTGACAAGATCAAGAAAGTCCAGGTACAAGCAAGGGGTCAGGCTGGGAGACAGGAGACAGTCCAGGTAACAGGCCGAGGGTCAAACACAGGAGATTGGTGGGAATCCGATAAGCAGGCAGAGGTCAGGTCCAGGAGAGAGGCAAGAGAAGTCCAAAGGCAAATCCGGGTCACAACAGGTAGTCAGGCAGAGATTCAGGATACAGGTTCAGATACTACAGGAAGCTGAGACAAACCAGCAATTTGTTTGATCCTCTGAGCGCCTTTTATAGGCTGCCCAGGGAATCACGTTGGGTGTGCACCAGTGCGCGTGCGCGAGCGCCGTAACGCCGAGCCGCGAACGCGCATGCGCCGAAACGCCGTTCCGCCGGGAATACGAGAAAAACGACCGGACCGGAACGAAGGCTTCTTCTGACAGTGCCCCCCCCCGAGGGGTGGCCTCTGGACACCCAAGGTTGACATCAGTTCTGGATGTTCTCGGTGAAAAGCCTGGAGAAGTTGAGGAGCATGTAGATTCCTGGCTGGTTCCCAGGAGTTATCCTCAGAAGGATACCCCTTCCATTTGATTAAATACTGTAGCTGTCTGCCATTTTTTCTGCAACTTAGAATTTTTTCTACCTCAAACTCGTCTTCTCCGTCGATTGGAACCGGTGGTGGTGGAGGCTTTTCTCTGTCAGGAAAAGGACTGGGAGCCATAGGTTTTAAGAGGGATGCATGGAAGACTGGGTGTACCTTGTAAGCATCAGGAAGGGCTAATTCAAAAGCGACTGGGTTGATTACCCTCTTTATTTTAAAAGGACCTATAAATTTTGGCCCCAATTTCCGAGAGGGAATTGGCAGTCTGAGATGGATAGTTGATAGCCATACTTCTTCGCCTACTTTGAAGGCCGGGTTCTCCTTCCTTCCCTTGTTGTAGTACTTTCGGTAGTCATCCTGAGCCTTTTGCATCGCTGCTTTGATCTTTTGAAAATTTAACTGGATAGAATTTACTCGGTCCTGCACTGCAGGGACGGATAATTCAGGGATGGAAACTGGAAGAAAGGAAGGGTGAAATCCAAAATTGGACCAGAAAGGTGTCTGGTTGGTAGCGGAATGGATGGAGTTGTTATATGCAAATTCTGCATAAGGTAGGAGGGAGGACCATTCATCCTGGGAATCGGAACAGAAGCATCGGAGGTATTGCTCCAGGGTTTGATTTGTCCTCTCCGTCTGGCCGTTACTTTGAGGATGATAAGCAGAAGACAAGCAAATCTTTATTTCCAAGGTCTTGCATAATTCCTTCCAAAACTTTGAAGTGAATTGAACCCCTCTGTCAGAGGTGATGCTCACTGGGGTACCATGAAGCCTGATAATTTCTTTAAAAAACATGCTAGCAGTAGCAGAGGCAGAGGGAGTACCCACCATAGGCAGAAAGTGTGCCATTTTTGAGAGTCGATCAATTACGATAGATAGTTGTGAATCCTCCTGATGGAGGTAAATCCACAATAAAGTCCATGGAGATTTCCGCCCATGGGCGTTCAGGGATAGACAAGGGTTTGAGCAGCCCCCATGCCCTTGTACTTGAGCCCTTGCTACGCTGGCACGGGATGCAGGATGAAACATAGTCCTTGCAGTCTTGTCTCCAGCCTGGCCACCAAAAGAAACGAGAGATCAATTCCATGGTCTTTTGTGACCCAAAATGGCCTGCTAGCTTGTGGTCATGAAAGGACTGTAGAGTTAGGAGCCTTGATTCCAGCGGGACGAAGATTTTTCCATGAGACCAAAATAAATCATTGCGTTTCTCCATAGAAGTTACTTGGGGTTCAGAGCATTGAGCAGATGTGGATTTGATTGCGGACATGAGGTCTCCTTGAGTAACTAGAAGGAAATTTTGCGGAGACAAGATGGTACTTGGCTCTGTTACCTGGGAAGTTTCATGGAACATCCTTGAAAGTGCGTCCGCTTTTCTGTTCTTTGAACCTGGTCTATAAGATATGTGGAAATTAAACCGGGAAAAGAAGAGAGCCCATCGGGCCTGCCTGGGTCTTAGACGTTTAGCAGTTCGCAGGTACTCCAGGTTTTTGTGGTCAGTAAAGATCATGATAGGATTGGACGCCCCCTCCAGCAGATATCTCCACTCCTCTAAGGCAAATTTGATGGCCAGTAATTCTCTATCGCCTACATCGTAGTTTCTCTTGGGAATGCTTAATTTCCGGGATGCAAAAGCCACGGGATGTAATAGAGCCTTGAGTCCTTGTCTCTGTGAGAGGATGGCACCAGTAGCGGTCTCTGAGGCATCAACTTCCAGAATAAAGGGCAGGGCTGGATCCGGGTGTCGTAAGACTGGTGCAGACGAGAATAGTGCTTTCAATTTTAGAAATGCTTCCTGGGCCTCTAAGGACCATTGAAAACGACTATGCTGGCGTGTCAGTTGAGTAATGGGAGCCACAATAGTTGAAAATCCTACAATGAATCTCCGGTAGAAGTTGGAGAAACCTAAGAAGCGTTGTACCCCTTTTCTGTCTACAGGGGCTGGCCATTCCTGGATTGCTTTGACCTTCTGGGGGTCCATTGCAACACCGTCAGTCGAAATTATAAATCCCAAGAATTGCACTGTAGTTTTCTCAAATTCACATTTCTCTGCCTTGAGGTATAATTTGTGTTTTCTGAGAATCGAGAGAACCAGTTTGACATGCACCCGATGGAGTTCCAGGGTGGTTGAAAAAATGAGAATGTCGTCAAGGTAGACTACTAGAAAGTTGTCAAGATGTTCACGAAAGATATCGTTCACTAAGTGTTGGAACGTGGCCGGGGCATTACAGAGTCCAAACGGCATTACCAGGTACTCATAGTGTCCAAACCTGGATCTAAAGGCGGTCTTCCATTCATCGCCTGCTCGGATCCGGATGAGATTGTAGGCGCCACGCAAGTCTAGTTTGGAAAAGATGCGGGCGGATCTGAAGCGTTGGAATAATTCCGGGATGAGAGGAAGCGGGTACCGATTCTTGACGGTAATTTTATTTAATTCCCTGTAATCGATGCAAGGTCGGAGGGATCCATCTTTTTTCTCTACAAAGAAAATACCAGCTCCAGCCGGTGATGAGGAGGAGCAAATGAACCCTTTCTCAAGATTTTCGTCAATGTATGTTTTAAGAGCCTTTAATTCTGTTTCGGACAGAGGGAAAATGCGGCCAAAAGGAATTTCAGCACCCGGCAACAGGTCTATGGGGCAGTCGTAAGGCCGATGAGGTGGTAGACAGTCTGCCTGTTGTTTGTCAAATACATCTCTGAATTCCAGGTAGCTCTCAGGTACATGTTGCAGATCATTGGACGTGGTTGCAATAGTGGAAACGGAAGCTGGGGCCGGGAGAAGGCAATGTCTGGAGCAATATTGAGATGAGAAAGAAACTTCTCTCCTATTCCAGTTAATCTGTGGTTCGTGGGCTTGAAGCCATGGGAGTCCCAGGATTATAGGGAACATTGGAAAAGAGATAATATCGAAGCGGAGGTATTCCTGGTGGCCAGTATCAGTGGTGGTAAGGATGGGTCTGGTTTCTTGCGTGATGGGCCCTGAGCGGGGAAGAGACCCATTGGCTAGGTGGATCCGTAGACTTTGGTTCTTCGTGGTCAAAGGAACATGCAAGCTTGCGGCTAATGAGGCATCCAAAAAGCAGCTACACGCTCCGGAGTCAATTATAGCGGGTAGGTGAACCTCCTTTTCCGGGAGCTGTAAGGAGACAAAAAGAGTAACGTAAGGTTGAGAAGACCCGGTAACTTGTTGATTAAAAGCAGGCCGTAAGCAGGACTTACTGGGTCTCACGGGGCAAGAACGAAGGAAGTGTCCAGAACCCCCACAGTAAAGGCACAGATTGCCCTGGCGTCTACGTAGTCTTTCCTCCGAAGTGAGTGAGGCGCGGACTAGGCCAAGCTGCATTGGTTCAGCTTCAGGAGTGGTAGGAACCGGTGGAGCTGTGTAAGGTGGATGGACAGGAGTCGATTTAGGCATCGTCCAGGTAGGGCGAGAAGTCTGAAAGCGCTCCGTGCGTCGCTCACGCATGCGACGATCCAATTTAGTGGTAACTTGGATGAGGTCTTCCAAAGAATCAGGGGTCTCAATCCTGGCCAGCTCATCCTTCAGTGCTTCAGACAGCCCTTGACGGAACTGATATTTAAGGGCAGGTTCATTCCAGCTAGTATCGGCTGAACTTTTCCGGAATTCTACAATGTAGTCCTCTACAGGCCTACGTCCTTGGCTCAGGTTATGCAGTAAGGTTTCGGCCGTGGCCGTGCGCTGGGGGTCGTCGTAAAGTTGTGCCATACCTTCGAAGAAGGCATCTACGGAATTCAGGATAGGGTTCCTCTGTTCCATTAGGCTGTGAGCCCAAGCTTGTGGTTCATCGGCCAAGAGAGAAATGATGAACCCAACTTTTACCACCTCTGACGAAAAGGTCCTAGGTTGCAGAGCCAAATACAGGGAGCAAGCGTTTTTAAAGGCCCTGAACTTCTTGCGATTGCCGGAGAAGCGCTCTGGTGTGGGAACCCTGGGTTCTGGAGCGGCCATGACCACAGTGGGATTAGTTGGCATCTGAGGAGAGGAAGCTCCACTGGGAGATACAGAAGCCGCGGCAGGAGCTGGAGATGGTCCGGAAAGCTGCTGAAGGCGGCCATCAATTTGGGCGTAGCCGTCTTGTAATTTCTGGACGGCCTCAGTGAGGGCCGAGACCTGCTGACATAGGATCTCCAATGGGGAACGCGCTCTGTCGGCCTCAGACATGGCTGGTTTGTACTGTCAGAGATAGTACTTACCGAGGCCGAGATGCCGAGAGCGGTTTCGCCTTTGCGACTAAGCGCAGTCCGCCCCCTGGAGTTGGGACAGGGGGTGAACGGCACAAAGAGGCACAAGCTCCCCAATGGACCGTAATTGGCTTGCTGGTGAGGTCTTGTAGAGAGGAGCCGCTGTGTAGGTACTGGTAGGCGGGTGCAGACAGAGGCAACCGGCAGGAGGTCCAGAGCTGGGCAGAGGGTCAAACACAGGGAAGGTGCTATGGCACTACAGGATCTGCAAGGTAAGGTGACAAGATCAAGAAAGTCCAGGTACAAGCAAGGGGTCAGGCTGGGAGACAGGAGACAGTCCAGGTAACAGGCCGAGGGTCAAACACAGGAGATTGGTGGGAATCCGATAAGCAGGCAGAGGTCAGGTCCAGGAGAGAGGCAAGAGAAGTCCAAAGGCAAATCCGGGTCACAACAGGTAGTCAGGCAGAGATTCAGGATACAGGTTCAGATACTACAGGAAGCTGAGACAAACCAGCAATTTGTTTGATCCTCTGAGCGCCTTTTATAGGCTGCCCAGGGAATCACGTTGGGTGTGCACCAGTGCGCGTGCGCGAGCGCCGTAACGCCGAGCCGCGAACGCGCATGCGCCGAAACGCCGTTCCGCCGGGAATACGAGAAAAACGACCGGACCGGAACGAAGGCTTCTTCTGACATACCTCTACCCAACTGGTCTGTTTTTGACTTACTAATCAATATCTTAAGTGACCTCCTAGAAATAATAATATCAGATGTTTTTATAGAAACCAGCTCAGACACTCTAAGTGCAGCAAAAAATATAACTGAAAAAACTGCTTGAAATAGAATTGACTCAAAAGCCGAAAAACAAACCTTATCTGTAATTGAGCAAAGTTCGCCCAAAACTTTTGGAGTAATGGGTTTGCGAGGATCAACTTTAAAATTATCTTTCTTATATCCTTTCAGCGCCTGCTTAACAGAAAAGTATTGCATACAGGAAGGTAAATTATTGAGTTTCAGAAAAAACGAAATACCATATAGAGTCTTTTGTACATAAGACCATGAGTAATGTTTGGAAAAAATAAAACTCAGAAAGCGTAATATTAAGCCTTCGGAAAAAGAACCAGCCGGTTCTTGGATCAAATTCAAAAAATTAGAATATAATGCCCAGGCCGATTGGTATCCAGCCCAGGTCGAGGGTGCTACAGAATTAATGATATACTCATATATGGGCCTTAGACCAGGTCCAATAAATGGGGTGGACATGACAGTCCCACTTGGTCCGCCTCCGGAAATAACAGGAAAAAACGATCCATCTGCAGGTGAGATAATGAATCTGCCAAATCATTGTCCTTCCCTGGTACATGAATAGCTTTCAACCAAATATTCAAGCTTAGACATTTAAAAACCATATGTCTTAAAGGGACAATGACAGGTGGAGACTTTGACGTTAAGCAATTTATGGCATACATGATACCCTTATTATCCGTTCTTACCAAAATCCTCTTGTTTCTGAAAAAAGATCCCCAAATTTCAAGGGCTACGATAATAGGAAATAATTCCAAGAGAACTATATTTTTAAAATATCCTTTCTTGCCAGATAGGATTCCAACGCTCAGCACACCAATGGTTTTGCCAAATCGCGGCAAAACCAAAAGATCCTGCAGCGTCCGTAAATAGAAGGAATTGTTTATCCAAAATACATTTCTCCTGCCACAAATTTCTACCATTGAACAGAGAAAGGAACTGCAGCCAAACCAATAGGTCTTCTTTCATATCATGAGATAAACGAATATGGGTAAAAGGTGATTTTAAACCAGAAATTGAAAGATAAAGCCTTCTGAAAAAAATTTTTCCAACATAATTCTGGCAGCAAATGCTAAAAGACCTAAAGGAGACTGCATATCCTTTAAACAAACTTTATTCCTTCTAATTATAACTAACAATAAAGTTCTGAGTTTTTCAACTTTAGATTCGGGAAGTCTAAATTCCATCAAAGTAGTGTCAATAGTTATACCTAAGAACTCCAAACAGGATGATGGCCAGATTGTTTTTTCCCATGCTAGGGGGATACCAAAGTGGCGACATATTTTTAAAAATATATCTAATAAACTAAAACAATCAGGAGAATTGGGAGGACCTAAAAATAAAAAATCATCTAAGTAATGTATCAAAAATTCTGAACTACAAACAAAAGAAACTACCCATTCTAAAAAGGAAGAAAAAGATTCAAAAAACAAACAAGACAGAGAGCAACCCATAGGCAACCATTTATCGAAATAAAATTTGCCATCAAAGAAAAAACAAAGAATTAAAACATAGCGGGTTGATTGGGAGGAGGCGAAATGCTGACATTTTTTTTTTTTTTTTTTAAATTCCTTTATTTTATTTTCAATAATGCATGTTACAATTTGATGTACATGTTGTCAAGATCTATAACATTTAATGGATAATATAAAACAGAAGTAGGGAGAGGATTTTAACAGAAACTGTCGTCGACTAGAGATGTAACACATATACATTCCTCTTGTTTACACAATCTGTATGGTGAAGGCGGAGCCTGAGTGCATGGGAGGGTCTAATGTAATGATTATCTTAGTGTCCATTTGCAAGCAATTCCCTGAGATATGCCTTTTGTGTAAACTGATGACTCGTGTAATTATCCTTTATCGACAGGTAAAAGGGTAAACCAAAATAACAAAGAGAGAAGCTCTCCACTGACCGGGGGTGGAGATATTCCTTGCCGATCAGTAGAGTCCGGCAAAGGGCAACTAACATGAAGTAATGTAGACCATGATATTCAATATATCTGATCAGATCTTCCCTTAGCCGGAAGAGTATAGGGGGTTGTGTGAGAACCCAGGAAGAGTGGGGGGGGGAAGGGAAGAGGTAAAAAGCGGGAGACAATAGGGAGGGAGGGGCAAGGAAGATAGAGAGGAGAGGTGGAGTAGGAGGGGAAGTAGATGAGAAAGGGGTGTAGAGAGAGGTAAAGAGAAGAGGGTGGTGGTGCCACCCTCCAGCCAGGCGGGGCCCTCATAACGGGGAGTGTCCACGCTAAGTCACCTCCCGGAGGTAAGCCTCGGAGTAGATGAAGTGTTGCCAGGGGCGCCAGGTCTCCCGAAAGGTTTCCTCCCTGTCATGCAGGGTGGCCGTAAGATCTTCCATGTCACGCAGTTCGTTAACCCTGGCATACCACTGGATCTTCGTTGGTGGGATTTCCGATCTCCAAAATAGAGGGATGCAGGCCTTAGCCGCATTAAGTAGTTGTATAGTGAGTGAAGCTTTATACTTCTTAATTGGACTTCTAGATAGGTGCAGCAAACAGGCCCCGGGATCTCCCTCCAGTGCGACACCCGTCAAACGCTCGACCGTATCTGTCACCTCTTTCCAAAAAGGTTTAATCTTGGGACAGTCCCAGAAAATGTGCAACATTGTTCCTTCTCCTGCTCCACAACGCCAACATAGACTTGGTACCTGCGGGAGGAACCTGTGAAGAGTGGATGGTACTCTGTACCATCTGGTCACAATCTTGTAGCATGTCTCCTGGACCCTTGTGGCTAGAGAAGACTTTTGGGCAAAATGTAAGATCTTTTCCCTTTGTGCTTCATCAAAATGCGCTCCTAATTCTGTCTCCCATTTAGTAAGGAAGGGGGGCACAAAGCCTTCAGCCGCGCAATCAGAGAGAGGTAGATCAAGGATAAAGAGTGGCGTACGGGCTCTCTGCGGTGGCAGATACGTTCCAATTCCGTGAGTGGGCGTGGGGGACCTAAAGTCCGAGCGCTTCGGCGTAAAAAGTTACGCAGTTGGAGACCGCTCAGGAAGTCCAATGGCGTGTCCAGGTCCTCTATTCCCGCGGCCATCCTGAGCCGGCCACCGGAATCCAGGAAGTCGTGGAGGTGTGGCCATCTATCTCCCTCTGATAAGGCTCTATAAATTGGCCCCTGGCAGCCCGGCAAGAAATCAGAGTTGCCCAGGATCGGCACCATAGGAGAAGGAATAGGTGATATCAGGGTTTTACGAAAGGTTTCTCTGGCCACTCTCAATGTGTTTCCTAGAGTTGGGTGTTCGGCGATGATCTTCGGGATCGGAGTGGAGAGCCACGGCCAACTCCTAGCCGTACCATCGGAGTCCTCTATCTCCATAGTGACCCATTGTTTGGCCTCCGAGTGGAAGTACCAGTCTATTAGTCTGGTAAGATGTGTTGCCCTGTAGTAGGCTTTTACGTCTGGTAGTCCCACCCCTCCCCTACGTTTTGCCATATAAAGTAGTTGTAATTTGATGCGTGGCTGCCTGTGCGACCAGACAAATTCTCGGAAAAGTGCGTCAATTCGCTTGAAGAAGGAGGGCGGGAGATGTATGGGGAGGGCCTGCAGAAGATAGAGTATCCTCGGGAGAGCTGTCATCTTGATGGCATTACAGCGTCCAAACCACGTTAAAGTGAGGGAGTGCCAATGCTGCAGGTCTGTTTTAAGTCTGTGTAGAAGAGTGGCAAAGTTTGCTTGGTAAAGGTTGGCGGGGTCCGCGGTGATGGCCACTCCTAGGTACGGAATGGTATCGGTTGCCCAGTGGAACTTGTAGTTCAAGCGCAATTGTCGGATATTTTGCGAGCTCAGTGTGATATTAAGCATGGAGGATTTAGACATGTTTATTTTAAATAGAGACAAAGCTCCGTACTCCCTCAAGGAATGAAGCAAGACGGGGAGTGAGGCAATGGGGTCAGCCAGGAAGAAGATAAGGTCATCTGCGAAAGCGGCGACCTTGTGGGCTCCAGATGTTTTACGGAAGCCCTCTATTTGGGGGTTGGCCCGTATCTTACAGAGCAGGGGTTCCAAGGTAAGAATAAAGATTAGAGGAGACAGGGGACAACCCTGTCTGGTACCATTCCGAATGTTAAAATAACCCGACCTGGTTTCGTTGACCCTAACCGCCGCTGTGGGGTTAGAGTAGAGTGATAAAATCCAGCTGAGCATCGACGTCCAGAGGCCAATGTGTTCGAGAGTAGCTCTAACAAACGTCCAGTCTACACGGTCGAAAGCCTTCTCCGCGTCAGTTGACAGCAGGAGAAGGGGTCGTCGCGTGGTCCTAGCGGCATGTATGAGGTTCAGCACCCTAATTGTGTTGTCACGGGGTTCCCGTTGGGGGACAAAGCCCGCTTGGTCTTTGTGAATTAGGTTTGGTATGTGTGGGAGCAATCTGTTCGCCAAGATCTTGGCAAATAGTTTCAAGTCGGTGTTTAGCAAAGCTATCGGTCGGTAGTTCCCACACCGAAGTAGGTCCTTTCCCTCTTTAGGGATGAGAGAAATTTAAGCCCTAAGGGAGTCTATGGGGAAGGAGTTACCTTTCGTGATTGAGTTAAGTGCATCCACTAGCGGTTTAGAAGGCGTCTCAAAGAAGGTTTTGAAATAGATTGGAGTAAGGCCATCAGGGCCTGGGGCTTTCTTAGGCTTGGAACTCGCCAGTGCTACCCCCAGCTCCTCCACCGTAATGGGGTCTTCCAGTTCTTCCATGGTGTCGGCCGATAGAGATGGCATGCCAGAGGAGGCTATATATTCGTGTGGGGTGGGTCCCCCAGAGGAGTTAGGGGCATCGGGAGAGGGTCTGTCTAGGTTATAGAGACCGCTGTAAAAAGAATTCTTCCGCCATTTCTGTTGAGGTAGAGACCCTCCGACCCGAAGGGGTCAGAATGTGGGGGATGAAAGTTTTGGTGCGGGGACCGCGTAAAGCTCTGGCTAGAAGAGAGCCAGGTTTGTTAGAGAATTCGTACATTGTACGACGTGACCATGCTAGCCTCTCTTTAGTTTTATGCAACAGAAGCGAGCGAAGCTCCTCACGTGCTTTAAGTAACTCCTGGTATACGGAGCGAGCTAGGCTGGCCTTATGTGTACAATCAAGGGTCTTGATCTGAAGAAGAAGTTCTTCAGTTCTACGGATTCTTTCCCTCTTGAGACGTGCCCCAATGCCTATCAAAATGCCCCTGATAACTGGCTTGTGCGCCTCCCACATCACCAAGGGGTTGGGGACTGAGGCTTCATTAAGTGCAAAGTATTCCTGTCGTTTGGCTTGAATCTCAGCGCGGATCTCTGCAGATTGAAGCAGAGACTCGTTCAGTCTCCATGAAGGTGGGGATTTAGACATTGGTCCCATTTGGAGCGTCAGGTGTATTGGGGCATGGTCAGAAAAGGAGATGACATCTATGGATGAGTCCACCACCCTCGGCAGGTCCTTATGGGAAAGGAGCAGGTAATCTAGTCTTGAGTACGAATGATGAACTTGTGAGAAGTACGAGTAATCCCTGTCCCTGGGGTGTAAGAGGCGCCAGGGGTCCATCAAACGAAGTGAGTAAAGATCAGATTTAATTCGTTTAAGGCGGGCGTATGAGAGATGGGAGGCACCCCGCGAGGTATCCAACAGGGGGTCACGCGACTCGCGCATGCGCAGTAGGGAACCGGGAAGTGAAGCCGCAACGCTTCACTTCCTGATTCCCTCACCTAGGATGGCGGCGGCAGCTGCTGAGAACCGAGTAAGTATTTGTAGCTGCTGGCTTTTAATATATATTTTTTTTTTTTGCGGTTTGGGTGGACTCCCTCTTTAAAATACTGAACCCAGAAATAAAACGAGTGATGTATTATTCTGTGTCCGTGTTTTGACTTTGATCTGCATTGCTCCTGCAGTGCTCTGTGTGTGCGTGTCTGAACGTGTGGAACGGAGAGTTCCGGCAGAGGTTAGTAAAGATTGGTAAAATGAGATGAGTAATGCCGCGTACACACGAGTGGACTTTCCGTCAGAGTAGACTCTGACGGTCTTTCCGACGGAGTTCCGCTGAAACGGACTTGCCTACACACGAACACACAAAAAAGTGATCGTTTAGAACGTGATGACGTACGATGGGACTAGAAAAAGGAAGTTCAATAGCCAGTAGCCAATAGCTGCCCTTGCGTCGTTTTTGGTCCGTTGGACTAGCATACAGACGGACGGTTTTCTCAATAGGAATTGGGTCTGTCGGAAAGATTTGAAACATGTTCTATTTCTAGGTCCGTCAGAATTTTTGAAAAAAAAAGGTCCGATGAAGCCCACACACGATCGGAATGTCCGACAGAATGATTCCGTCGGACCTTTTCTGCCGGAAAGTCTGGTCGTGTGTACGCGGCATAAATCCCGCAGATAGATGGGAACCGTTAATTTGTTTCAAATCTGGGATAACCTTTTAGTTAGTATAGAAGTAGTATATAGGGAGTACACCTCTGAGATGGATCGGAACTATTAATTTGTTGTATGATAGGTGTAGTTTTCCTTTCAGTAAGCAGATACAATCTGACAGGTAGCATGAATGAACTACCACCATGCTGTGGAGCACCATGATAGTTAATTGAAAACTACAAGCCGGCAGCTACAAAGGCTGCCGGACCTTGTAGTTTTCCATGCACAGAGCCCTGTCAATCAGTGATGTGGTTGGACGGGCATTAAGATAAAAAAACCTTCAGTGTGCAGCAGCCCCCTAATACTTACTTGAGCCCATCTTAATCCAGCGATGTTGCATGAGAGACTCGGCTGCCCGGGACTCTCCCTCCTCATTAGCTGAGACAGTCATTGGCTCACACTGTTGTCAATTAAAGTCAGTGAGCCAATGAGGAGAGAGAGAGAGGGCATGGCCGAACCATGGAGCCATGTGTGAATGTAAACACAGAGTAGCTGCTCGGCTCAGGTGCCCCCATAGCAAGCTGCTTGATGTGGGGACACTCGGCAGGAGGGAGGGACCAGGAGCGCAAACGGGGGTGTTAGGATCAACTCTTAAATAAGTTGCTTTAAGTTTATATTGCTTTGTCAAATTATTGCTTCTATAAGAATAATGACACGGAGTCACATATGTCTGTGTCACAGTCCGGAGCAAGAGAGAACTGCACCCTTTTACTTCTTTCAAAGGCCTTTTATAGGCAGCTCTACAAGCAGTAATCTTATCGGCATTACCAAATGAGGTTAAGGTACAAAGAGTTTCTTATCAGCGAACATGTAATGATTATTCAGCAGTTCCAAATTCCATCTAGATACAGATTGATACGTACACAGAAGAGAAAAAGCACAAACAATTTAAATAGAACAATTGATACGTACACAGGTAAGAAAGGAGCACAAAACAATTTAAATAGAACAACTGATACGTACACAGGTAAGAAAGGAGCACAAACAATTTAAATAGAACAATTGATACAAACACAATTTAAGTGGAACTCTAAGTCATTATTTCAACCCTATCAATTTCCCCCTTTGACATCATCCTCTCCCTCCCCCTGGGTCCTCATGAATAAGTTCTAGTCAGTTTTTCCCCCAGAGTCCTTTCCCTGACCGCGAGTTGTCAGAGGGGTAGAACCCATCCCCCTAGGTATTACCAACATCTTAAAATTCAAGAAGAGGAGTTTTATAGGAGTAGGGTGATGTCAATACACATTTATCGGTATGCCCTGTCTATTCTCCTAATTTTCCTATTTATTTTCCTGTATACACATATATTTGTGATTGTAAGTGATATTAATATTAGAATAATAATTACCATTGGACTTAACAACCAGTGAAAGGTATTGGTTGCTGTAGAAGACATTCCACTAAATATATCCCAACAATGTGGTGCAGTATCCTGTTGTATCTGTGAGGAAAGATGTACTAGTCTACCTTTGTCAATAATTGCGGATACAAGGTTATTCTGTAGGGTATGTTCTAGTCTTAATTACCTACATTATAATCCTTATTCATCTCATATCCTGAATCATTTGCTACTTTAGGATCATCTATAGCCCATTCGAAAGTTGTTGTTTCCTCTACTTCAAGTACATTAATACCAGGAATCCATGCATATATTTGTAAAACAACAATCTTCAACAAAAAATATGTAAGTAGATATTTCATCATGTTGTTTTCTCAGGTTGTTTCTTGCAGTGTGATGCGTGTATCCAGGTAGGTTTTCCTTCCAGCTTTACTGAGGTGGCTGTGGTCAAGAGTACTTGGTAAGGACCTTCAAACCTGGGTTCCAATGTCTTTCTGGTGTGTTTCTTTACATATACATAATCCCCTGGTAGCAGCGTATGTGTACCTGTTATTGAATTAGGGTCTGGAAGAGAAGAATACACACTTTTGTGGATCTTAGGTAGACGTTGTTGTAATTGTATCACATATGCAGTCAAACTATCACATTGCAATTGCATACTCTGTGGAAAGTATAAACCTAATCTAGGTGCATTCCCAAAAAGTATTTCGTATGGGGATAATCCTGTTTTTCCTGTTGGAGTGTACCTTATAGAGAATAAAGCCAGAGGCAGGCATTCTGGCCAAGGCTTGTTTAACTCTTGCATGGCTTTTTGTATTTTTAGCTTTATTGTCCCATTTACTCTCTCCACTGATCCTGAACTCTGTGGGTGGTAAGGGGTGTGAAAACTTTGTTGAACCCCTAACATGGTCATCACGTTCTGCATGATTTCTCCTGTAAAGTGTGTCCCCCTATCTGATTCTATGGTTTCAGGAAGACCAAACCTAGGTATTAACTCAGTGATCAGTTTCTTAGCTGTGGCTTTAGCTGTAGCCGATTTTACTGGATAACTTTCGGGCCAACCTGAGAATAAATCGATACACACGAGGACAAATTCAAAGGGGCCGCTCTTAGGCATTTGTATGTAATCAATTTGCAGTCTCTGGAAGGGGTATTGGGCCCGAACCTGGTGTTTTCGTGGGGTTTTCACTTTCTGTCCTGGGTTATTCAGGAGACAGATTTGGCAGGCTGCACAGTAGTTTCTTGCAGTGCTACTGAATCCAGGGGCGAGCCATCCTTAGTTCCAATTCCATGTATAGGATTGTGAACTGACGTGTGTGGTTAGGTGAACTGCCGCTGCCATTGCTGGGTACAGAGAGGCAGGTAGGCATATTTTGCCTCCTTCCCTCCATACATTGTCAAGGTCTGGTGCTGCTCCCATCCTGACCCACTTATCTTTCTCGCTCTCCCCTGCTTGCTCCTGTAATTTACTCAGCTGCTGCCATGTTGGTTCTGGGATACTCACCTCTACCGCTGCTAAGGTCTCAGGGCTTCCTTCCCCTAGAGCTGCCTGTTTTGCAGTCAAATCTGCAAATGCATTTCCTTTTGCCTCAATTGTTTTTGCGCTCGTGTGTGCCGCTATCTTCATGATGGCCACTCGTTTAACCTTTTGAAGATTGTTCAGGACTCTCTTAATCCCTTCTCCATGTTTTACAGGTGTACCTGCTGCTGTCAGATAACCTCTAGCCCTCCATATGTGGCCATAATCGTGCGCTACACCATAAGCGTAGGCGGAGTCAGTGTAAATATTCCCTTCTCGTCCTTTTAAGTATTCTAGGGCTTGTTCTAAAGCTTTTAATTCTGCTTCCTGTGCTGACATGTGGGCTGGTAAGGGCTGTGCTTCAATTACCTGCATATCAGTCACTACAGCATACCCTGTGTGATATTTACCCTTGTCATCAGCAAACCTGCTACCATCTATATACAAGGTGTACTCAGCGTTTAAAATTGGTGTATCTGTAACGTGTGGGAATCCCATTGTCTCCTGTTCGATGAGCTGAAAACAATCGTGTTCATCTACTTCTTTAAACAAAAGAGTGTCAGTGTCCTCATTTCTTTTCTCACTAGTACTATTAGTACTGTCATTCCCCCTTGCCAAATCTGGTGACTGAAGAGGCAAAAAGGTGGCCAAATTTAAGGTTGTACAGCGCTGAAAAGTGACATTTGGAGGTAAGAGTAAAGTACAATGTAACCTTAATTGCCTAGCCATTGAAATGTGTTTGGGCTGTACCTGAGACAAGATTGCATGTATGTCATGTGTGGTATGCACTACGACTGGATTGTCTAGAACAATCTCTGATGACTTATCTATGATAATTGACACTGCAGCTACCGCCCGTACACAAGACGGTGAACCTCTAGATACTGGATCTAATGCTGCTGAAAAGTAAGCGACTGGTCTTTGTTTTACATGTGCCTGTGTCAGAACACCTGTGGCGTGTCCAGTGATCTCAGCAATGTACAGATTAAATATCTTGGTGTAATCTGGTATACCAATAGCCGGGGCAGAAATCAACAACTTTTTCAAAGTGATAAACGATTCATAAGCTACTTCTGTAAGCATATACGGTACAATTTTCAAACAATCGTATAATGGCTGCATCAAAGCGCTAGCATGTGGTATCCACTGTCTACAATATGATACCTAAAAACATACGCAATTGTTTGAAATTCCATGGGGGTAACATTCCCTTTATCACTTGAACCCTCTCATCAGTGAGATGTCTCGTACCCTGTGATATACAATGTCCCAAAAAGATAACTTTTTCCTGACACACTTGCAACTTTTTCTTATTAACCTTGCAACCTTTTTCTACCAAAAATCGCAACAAATTAAGGGTGGTGGCCAAACAAGTTTCCTTGTCAGGGCAGCATAACAATAAATCATCCACATATTGTAACAATACACAGGAATCTGGTGGTACCCATTCTCCCAACACCGTTTGCAATGCTTGCGAATACAAGGTAGGTGAATGCGCCATACCCTGAGGTAGGCGTGTCCAGGTTAGTTGCCGATTTTTGATTGAAAATGCGAACCAAAGTTGGCATTCTTCAGCAAGCGGGATGGAAAAGAAAGCGTTCGCTAAATCTATAACCGTAAAGTACATACTGGTTGATGGTATTTGTGACAGTAATGTATGTGGATTGGGTACTAAAGGTGTCATCGGGGCTAGTATTTTGTTGACCGCTCTAAGGTCTTGGACCATTCTATACTTAACCGGACTACCGGCTACTGATTTCTTTTTAACCGGGTACAAGGGAGTGTTTGCCGGTGATTTTACCTCTTTTAGAATTCCACTTTTTAAGAAGGATTGGACCTGCATTTCTATGGCTGCCTCTTGGGGTGCACTGAGTGGATACTGTTTTTGTTGGGGAAGCACTGCTCCTGGAATCAGCTGTAGGGTAACCGGAGGTATGGGCAAAAGTCCAACATCAGCTGGATGTTTCTCCCATAGTTTTCCTGGAAGGGACGACAAAATCTGATCTAAGCCTGAAGGAGGTGGGCCGGACAATTCCGATTCCTCCTCTAGGTATTGTATCAGGTTACACATCTCCATGTGTTCTTGATTATCCCCTATAGCTAAGGTGACAGTGCCATCTGGGTGATAGGTAATGTTAGCTCCTATTTTCTGCAAAATGTCAGCTCCTAACAAATTAGTGGGGGCTCCTCTGGATACCAGAAAGCGTGAAAGGAACATGTGGTTTCCTACTTTAACTTTCAGAGGTTTTGTAAGCGGGGCGTCGGCTAAAATGCCATCATATCCAGTTATTAGTAAAGTGTCAGGTGATTTTTGGCCAGGGAGTAGTTCAGAGTCAGAAAGTAACGAGCGTGAAGCTCCTGTATCGACTAAACAAGAGATTTTCTTATTACCAACCGTTATATTTGTCTTAAGCATTGTTGTTTTGGATTTTTCTAAAACCGGGGCGAGTCATGCTTGTGGACCATCTCCCTGCTGCCTGATATGACTATTTTCGTTGTCCCTGGGCTGGTTCCTTCTCTGATTAACTGGAGAATCAACACCTTCCTCTCCTTCATCCCTTATTCTTTTCCTACAGTTGCGTCTGATGTGACCAATCTTGTTACAGTAGTGACAGGTAAGGGGTTTGCGAAAGGAACCTCTACCTTGCTCTTGGGAACCCCCGAGTGCGTTGATAGCATGAGATTTCCTCCCTTTGGTTTCTGCTAAGTCCGCCTCTATGCCTTGCGCTTTTTGTAACAACGTCCCTCTATCTCTAGTTGCCCTCCACTCTGGGGTGCAGGCTTTCAGCCTCTCACTTATCTGTGGAATTATTTCCGCCATAAATTGTCTATTGAAGACTCGGATTGTGACTGGCAGGGCCAAGTCCAATCCCTCATCTGCCATCATACTTTCCATAGATAAGTAAAATTCTGATACAGTCTGTCCTGGCATTTGTTTCATGGGTGATATTGACCCCCTCTCCTGTTGTTTTGCCTGACAGAAAGCTTCTAATCTAGCAATAAAAGGGGCCCTTGAGTCTATATGTCTGATATGTCCTGCCTCCAGGTTGCCATCCCCATCAACTCGTCCTGCAGGTCTGTGTGGACCTATTTCTGTCATAAACTGGTTAAACAGGGTCAGAGTCATTTTGTGTCTGCATAGATCCTCCCCATCCTGCCAGGTCGCTTCATGTGTATTCATTAACTGTGTCACAAATCTACAGAAAGCAGCTGGCTTTGCTATAATGCGTGTATCAGTGCGTACGGGAGCTACAGTTTCTGGATGAGGTTTTTGTGCCCCACAATGCTGACAAACCCATCCTCTCCCCTCAAGTACAGGATATATCTTGTGTGGTTTACGTTCTACGTCAGTATATGGGGGTGGGATGGCTGAGCTATGATTATTTAAAATTTCAACATTTTTTGTTCTTCTATCTTTCATATCCCAACCATCACAGTCTGGATTATATTTCCACCCCTCTTCTTTCACTCTATTTGAGACCTTAATTAAGCATTGAACCTGACTCATCTATTGCTTCTCTAACACCTCTCCTTGTCTGTCCCTTTTTATTTCACTTTTTTCACTATTTTTTTTCCACTATTTCACTCCATACATCCGGGTCTAAAATCGCTGCTCCTTTCACCTTAAATTTACGAAAGACATCCTTTAAGTCCTATGCTTCATCTTTCCCACAGATGTTTTTAATTATCTGTGGCACCGTATAGTGCGCCACAATTCCCTGACGGGGTTTTGTGTTCCTCTGGCCCATTCTAACAGTCCTGCCTAGGTAGCGTGTGGGACACTTAGTGTACAATATAATGCGGCTACAACATATACAAGAATGAATAATTACTTTATATGCTAGCCCAATAACAAACCAGCTAAGTTACACTAGTTCCTTGTTGCCTTCCTCCTAGGGTGCTAGAATACTAAAAACCTCTCCGGAATGAGATTTCTGAAACCGAATTACCTTATATGCTTGCTCAATAATAAACAATTACTTTATATGCTAGCCCAATAACAAACCAGAATGCGGCTACAACATATACAAAAAATGTGGCTACAACATATACAAGCATTCCTTTAAGTGGCCAGGTATCCGACTAGATCTCCGGACTTTATGGAGACCTTATTCCCTCCCCGTATCTGGGATCCCTCTCATGCACTCTTATCCCTGCTTTATGGAGCAGACAGGGCTTATACTCTCAACCCGTCTATGGTTTATGAGTTAGATGTGAGGTTAAGCATAAGCGTCAGACCCCCAAAGTCCTCTTGCGAGGTAAGGGCGCATTCCGTTGCTTAGTTCGGCAATCCCCTTCTAACTCATACCATCCTTGACAAGGCTCATTCACTTTCTCAACAAGACAGACAGACAGACACAGACAACAAACAAATAATTCCAGCAATATAGACTAAAATATGCAGTAATTCTAGACTCACCACTACAGAGGCTTGTGTTTTAAAACCAGGAGAACCGTAACTGACAGAACGGATAGGCACAAATCAGGGGAGCACAGAATATAAGAAAAATAAAGCTTTTTCTTACCTGTGCAGGTTTTCGATCTGTGGTTCCCGGAATGCCTGTCCTTTTGTTCCGTCAGCGTAGCTCAGCCACCTCTTGTAGTATCATCGGTGAGTCCCTGTTCTTCGGGTGCCAAAATGTTAGGATCAACTCTTAAATAAGTTGCTTTAAGTTTACATTGCTTTGTCAAATTATTGCTTCTATAAGAATAATGACACGGAGTCACATATGTCTGTGTCACAGTCCGGAGCAAGAGAGAACTGCACCCTTTTACTTCTTTCAAAGGCCTTTTATAGGCAGCTCTACAAGCAGTAATCTTATCGGCATTACCAAATGAGGTTAAGGTACAAAGAGTTTCTTATCAGCGACCATGTAATGATTATTCAGCAGTTCCAAATTCCATCTAGATACAGATTGATACGTACACAGAAGAGAAAAAGCACAAACAATTTAAATAGAACAATTGATACGTACACAGGTAAGAAAGGAGCACAAACAATTTAAATAGAACAATTGATATGAACACAATTTAAGTGGAACTCTAAGTCATTATTTCAACCCTATCAGGGGGGCTTGAGAAACGGAGGCTCTGGGCTGCTCTGTACAAAACTATTGCACAGAGCAGGTAAATATAGACATGTTTGTTATTTTTAAATAAAACAAATGAGACTTTAATATCACTTTAATACTTGTTATGTAGTGTGTTAAGGGACATTGCTTTAAGGTAGTTTATTTATTTTGAAGTGGTGCGATAGAAGCACTGTTTGTCACTATGAAAATGCAATAAGTGACAAGGGGGATAGCCTGTTTTGATCATTGAAAAAGTCCATGAAAGGTCAGAATAGACATTCCAAGGGAGGAGACTGATTGAAGATAGTTGGGTTTTCACCCACAAATGTGAAGATTTTTCACTCCCACTCAGTGCCTTCCTGTGGAGACAGTTTGCAAATGCAATGTATGTATGTATGTATGTATGTATGTATGTATGTATGTATGTATGTATGTGAGCATAAATGAACCCATGTGAGGGGTCATTTACATCATGTCTGGTCTGCTGTACTGATCTGCATAGTTCAATGCCGGCTCAATGTAAAGTCACATAGAATACAACACACCAAGCATCTGCAGCAGTGTGCGCTGTGTAAAAATGCAGCATGTGTGTATTTTTATGCAGCACATCTAACTGCCCTGCGTGGACATTCAGTAGATGTCCATAGTGCTGTTATTTTTAATAAAAACAAGAATGCCTTTCATGGATTGGGCACATTTCCTGAATAATGCAAAAACCTGATCCAACAGTGCATGTTCCTCACAGAGTCAGAGTAGCACACTTTTACTGTACAAAATAAGGTCCGTTGGCATGGACCATAGGGCGAGTACATGGATTGAAAACTGGCTACAAGGTCGAGTTCAGAGGGTGGTGATAAATGGGGAGTACTTGGAATGGGCAGGGGTGGGTAGTGGGGTCCCCCAGGGTTCTGTCCTGGGACCAATCCTGTTTAATTTATTCCTAAATGACCTGGAGGATGGGATAAATAGTTCAATCTCTGTATTTGCAGATGATACTAAGCTAAGCAGGGCAATAACTTCTCCCTCGGATGTGGAAACCTTGCAAAAATATCTGAACAAATTAATGGGGTGGGCAACTACATGGCAAATAAGGTTTAATGTGGAAAAATGTAAAATAATGTATTTGGGTGGCAAAAAGTATGAATACACTGGGGGGAGAACCTCAGGGGGAATCTAGGATGGAAAAGGACGTGGGGGTCCTAGTAGATGATAGGCTCAGCAATGGCATGCAATGCCAAGCTGCTGCAAGCAAAGCAAACAGAATATTGGCATGCATTAAAAAGGGATTAACTCCAGAGATAAAGCGATAATTCTCTCTCTACAAGACTCTGGTCCGGCCGCACCTGGAGTATGCTGTCCAGTTCTGGCACCAGTCCTCAGGAAGGATGTGCTGGAACTGGAGAGAGTCCAGAGAAGGGCAACAAAACTAATAAAGGGACTGGAGGACATTAGTTATGAGAAAAGGTTGCGAGCACTGAACTTGTTCTCCCTGGAGAAGAGACGCTTGAGAGGGGATATGATGTACAAACACCGTACTGGTGATCCCACAATAGGGAAAAAATGTTTCCTCGTAAGAAAATTTAATAAGACACACCGCCATTCAATAAAATTAGAAGAAAAACAGTTTAACCTTAAACTATGTAGAGGGTTCTTTACTGTAAGAGCGGTAAGGGTGTGGAATTCCCTTCCACAGGCAGTGGTTAGAGTGGGGAGCATTGTTAATTTAAAAAACTATTAGATAAGCACCCGGACGACCACAACATACATGGAACTGACAAAAAAACACACACATAGGTTGGACTTGATGGACTTGTGTCTTTTTTCAACCTTACCTACTATGTAACTATGTAACTATATTCAAAGAAAAACTTGAAAATGACCTAAATGGGATGGAAAATTTATACTCTGGCTGTGCGCTTTTAAGCCCTTGTTCACATTGGAGCGATTTGTCATGCGAATCGGCAGGTCAAATCACATGGCAACTCGGTGCCTATTGCCGGCAATAGCACCGTTCCAATCAGTGCAACGCCGACCTTGTGGCGCTGCACCGATTTGCCGATTTCAGGTGCGACTTCAATAGAAATCTGTGCATGAAGCCGCACAGATATCTTTCAAGTAGCACCTGAAATCGCGCTGACCTGCTACGTTGAAATCACGCTACTTCAAGTGAAGTAGCATGATTTCAAAGTAGCATCAATGTGAACCAGGGCTAAAGTGCAGACAAAGACTAGGGGGCATTTTATCCACTTTGGGAAAATGTCTTCTCATTTCTAGTTGTGTCTCCCAGATAGCAAGTGACAATTAATCTAGCCAATGATGGAAGATGGCAACAAAACTGAGGTGTTTTTACCCCAATGCTTTATATTCCTGATATGTGGCTGCTGTACAATTTAATTGTATGAAAAAGTATCCTGTATTGCTTCCTTTGTGTGAAATCCCTGGTGTTCCTGCTAGTCCCCTTGCTTTCCTATTAAAAACTGACCACACTTAGCAGGAGAGCACACCATGGTCACTTCTCTAGCTGTGCTGGGAACTCAGCCTGCTCTCCTCCAATGAACTGACATGCCCTGACACCCCCCCCCCCTCCCGCTCTACAGCCTTTCACTGGAAAGCTCAGTGTGCTGCTGCTGCTTCTCCTCCCCCAGCTGTTATGCAGCTGAGAACAGAGGGAGTGTGATCACACATAAAAAAGGTATTTATTATTTTTTTTATATCTATACACAAATGTTTTGTCTTTCATTTCTATTTTAAATGGAATGGATTGTTTTACAAGGTAATCGTTTACAATCACTAACTTTTCCCAACTCTATCCAAAATTTAAAAAAACCCATCAAAATTAGATTTTTGTAAAATACAACTTTCATAAACAAACGGATATCTGTAACTAAGGAGTTCAAAGCATGTTTTTTTTTCTAGATATCAGATTTTAAAACAGTTTGTAGTAAAACATACAATGGTCCTCAGTTTGTCTTAACAGAATTTGAAAGATTTACCTGAAGCCTAGGATTTTTATCAGACAATTTCCAGTCATATCCCTTCACAATCAAATGATTATCAGAAACCGTCAAACATTTTCTGTGAAATGTAAAGCAAATACACCTACACTTCCAGTAAAGGATCACCAGCTCAGATGCTCATATGTCAGGATTGCACACCACTCTGCCAATAACACGCAACCAGCTGCAACCACAGGTCATTCCACCTATCCTGGCCTAAAAGAAGGACCTAACAACAAATGCAAAATTATTACTACAGTAGGACTTCAAGAAACATAGTTCTTTTACAGAAGGGAGATCAGGTCCGTATAGAAAGACCTAGAAGAACATGGCTGTCAAGTCATACACTTTCTAATTATCTGGTATAAAAGTGATGGCATTCTGGCATATAACCAGATTGACAATTAAGCACTAGAATCACCAAATACTAATGCAGCTGTCCCCAAAAACAGAATTATGTGAATTACAAAATCTATTTGAGCAGTGAAGCCACGACAATGTCCTTATAGATAGGCACTATAATGTGTTTAACCACTTCAATACAGGACATTTATACACCCTTCCTGCCCAGACCAATTTTTAGCTTTCAGCGCTCTCACACTTTGAATGCCAATTACTCAGTCATGCAACGCTGTACCCAAACAAAATTGTTATCATTTTTTTCACACAAATAGAGCTTTCTTTTGGTGGTATTTAATCACCACTGGGTTTTTTATGTTTTGCGACATAAGTGAAAAAAGAGCGAAAATGTAAAAAAAACAAACACTTTTTTTAGTTAGTATGATAAAGTTTTGCGAATATGTGCCATTGGCTCCCGCTGCTGTCAGTCAGCCAATCAGGAGAGAGGGGGGCGGGGGCTTCGTATCTGAATAGACACAGGGAGCTGTAACTCGGCTCAGGTGCCCCCATAGCAAGCTGCTTGCTGTGGGGGCACTCGACAGGAGGTAGGGGCCAGGAGCACAGAAGAGGGACCTGAGAAAAGGAGGATCGGGGCTGCTCTGTGCAAAATCCACTGCACAGGGCAGGAAAGTATAACAACATGTTTCTTATTTTTATAGAAAAAAAAACAAGACTTCACAATCACTTTAAGTCACAGTAAAGCACAAGGTAAGGCCAATATTAAGGGGGGTCTTTACAAGACCTTTTACACTCACCTGTACGGGATGTAGGGGCATACAGATACACTGACAGATCTGCTCAAGACCTGCATTGCACCAGCGATCTGATCGCTGGTGCAATGCTTTGCAGTCTCCAAAAAAATAATAATAAATGCACATTTTTACCTGCAAAAAAATGCGCATTTACTATTTTTTTCCCAAAAAAGTGAACTTATCCTTTAAAAATGGTAAACATTTAGCCTGTATTCCCACCTATATGGTATGGGTACGTTGCCAATGCATAGCAGTGGCTGCATTGCTAAAATTGTGAATGTTTAGGTTTTTTTTGTCTGTTCTGGTGCATTATCAGCCCATTCATTTGAATGAACTGTCTTACACAACACGTTAGCATGAAATAATGCATTAATGAGCGTATGTTAATCCAATGCACCAGAGCGGACAGGTGCGAATCCAGTCCAAGCCCTTTTTGATTAACTCCATGGCAGCATAAGATTCCTCAATGACTGGGAGGGATCCTATGCTGCCAAGGAGTTAATCAGGAAAGTAAAATTGTGGTATTTGATACCAATTTTCAGTTTTCCCTGACTAATTCCATGACAGCATACAGATGGGAAATAACTAGATCCAAGTCATGGTGGATGGTTTAGCCAACAAACTTTAACAGCGAAAAAAATGGATAAGGATGCTAGCTTGCCTCCACATTGAGCCATAAAAGTATTAGTGGAGGACAACGTCATCCCACATGTTCCTGGAGATGGCCAATAGTAACTGGGTTTTGTAGAAATTGCCAGCTAGAAACTGGTGACAACACAAGTCAAAGCATATCTCACCAGCACATCATGGCTCCTATGAGGTGAGGAGGACAAAAAAGGAACATATGGACTGAATCAGCTTCAATATTTATGAGGTAAGGGATCCTATGAGGTAGTAGCGAGGTTGGGGCTTACCCATCTGTATGCTGCCATGGAGATAGTCAGGGATACATTGTTTTACTTTTAGGGCAAGCAGCAAAATGCAATATCCACTGTTGAAATGCACCGCTTTTGTTGCCTACTGCCCCTGTCAGTCATAGGCATCAAAGTGTAATAGGACAGTAGAACCTCACACAGGCAAAAATTGGAGAAATTACAACAAACAATGCAATAAAGCAAAAATGACTAGATACAGTTCCCTCTCAGTCAGAGTACAAAATGTAAATTAACCTCTTGCTGACCACCCTATAGCAGATTTACTTCTACAGGGTGGCCGCATTGTGTAGAATGATTCATAATAATCTGCACTTCTGGGCAGGGGGCGCACTGCTTCTGCTGTGATTTGTCACAGCAGAAGCCAACCAGCGGGTGCCGGCCAATGGATGTCCGCCAGCACCTACCGATCATTGGGAAGACACACAGGACGGAGCTCTGCCTATGTACTGTAAACAAGGCAGAGCTCCGGTCTGACAGGTGGGAGTAATGGATTTTCTTTCCCTGCAAAGCAGGGAAAGAAAATCCATAACATCTCTCAGTAAAAGCACCTCACACAGTACTCATAAACACTGGCTAGGCACACGTTTAACCCTTTGATCGCCCTAGATGTTTAACCATTCCTGGCCAGTGTCATTGGTACAGTGATAGTGCATATTTTTAGCACTGATTGTGCACTGATCCTGATGTATTAGTGTCACTAGTTCTCACAAAGTGTCCGATTGTCCGCCGCAATATCGCAGTCCCACTATAAGTTGCTGAATGTCGCCATTACTAGTATAAAATAAATTAATTAATTAAAATTCCAGTACATATACAATAGTTTGTAGACAATATACCTTTTGCGCAAACCAAATTAGCTATGAAAATTTCACACCACTGGTGATTCATCAGTTTTATACCAAAAATACATCCTGCTGGCAAAACTCTGCAAAGCTGATATGCACATACTGTATACGTAACAAGTTACCAGACATGGGAGGTAAAAAATTATGGCAGGTTTTTATTGCTGTCAGTGACCCTGAGAGATTAAACTTAACTTCTCAAAGACAGGAAATGATGGGGTATCTGATGTTGACCAGAGAAGAGTTTGCATTCGTCCGGATTAGCATTCGGGTCTGAACCCAAAAGTCAGCTCTTAAGGCACCCCAGTCTAAAAACATTAATGTTACTTATCAATAGCAAACATGACAAACATTCACAACTGCCTTGATGAAATTAACTTCACATCAGAAGCCCCCTTCACATCCGAGGTCCTCCCAACATGTCAGAGGTCCCACCATCATATTTAAGCTCTAATCCAGTCTTTCTCAACTCCAGTCCTCAAGGCACCCCAACAGGTCATGTTTTCAGGCTCCCCATTATTTTGCACAGGTGATTTGATCAGTTTCACTGCCTTAGTAATTACCACAGCCGTTTCATCTGAGGGAAATCCTAAAAACATGACCTGTTGGGGCGCCTTGAGGACTGGAGTTAAGAAACACTGCTCTAATCCCATCAAAGTCTCCTCTTCATGTCATAGGCCACCGTTCACGTCAAAGGTCTCCCATCACGTTAGCATCAGAGTACCCCCTTCACGCCAGAAGCCTCTCATCACATCAGAGCCCCTCTATAACATCAGGGTCTCCCCTATACATCAGAGGACAATCAATAAGTATGTGGGCAGGGCCTACGTGTATTTTTTTGCACTTAATAAGCAGATATAACAAAATGCTTTAAATGTTACAATTAACAGACCTAAAGTTATAATAAAGTATATTTAAACCTAAGGAAAAAATGTAATATATTACAGTTTAGCAGTCCTGAGATCTAGTGGCTAGTTTACTTTTTTCTGCAAATACAAAAAACCACTTGTTAATCCTGCCAGAAATCCAGAAAGACCAACAGTCAAAGGTCAGTTGTTTTACTCACTTACCAGCATGCCAATGAAAAAAAAATGTAATGTCCCTGCGTTGTTTATTCCCTGACTTCTGGTAGATGATCATGGGTCCCCATGGTGGACTGGAGAGAGGACAGCACTGCAGGGTGATAGCAGGGTGTGCTGGAGGCAAGCACCACAACACCTTCTCTATCATGGGCATGGTTGCCTTGCAACTTTCACTCGTTTCTAGATAGTTGTTGTTTATGACTTCTGCTGTGGCTGATATTTAGCTTGTATTGTTGTTTGATGGAATAACATTTTTTATTTGATCTTATGTGCATTCATACTGCTCTATACCTAGCGCATTATATGAACCAATTATTGCAGTATGAATGGTTCTAATTTTTTTTAACAGGTAAATTGGTTATAATTTTCACTGACCACTGCATGTTATACACTGGGTTTTTTTATGACAGGCTCCTGAACATTCCATTCTGTACACTGGGCTGTATACTATATACTCCTGACCCCTACCTTTTTAATGCTATATTGTAGCAATTGTTGGTCGATAAATAGTCACTGACTAAGTTAATGAAGTTCTTCTTCAAGGTAGGCTGTGATCAGAAAGGCATATGTAATGGAGGAGTTCTGCTTTTTACAAATGATAGTCTGAGGTTTTGTGACATAGTAATTAGAGCATATTTTTTGGGGTACAGGGGCTGTGACATATGTTACCTTGTACAGTACACAGTGTGTAGGCAAAAGTTTTAAGCCCCTCCCACTGTTAGTGAAATATTGTCACACAATTGTTCTGCTTTGGGTGCCCAAAACTAAACTCCCCTCTTAAAAAAAAAAAATAAATAAAAAAATGGAACTATGACCCTGCCTGCACCATTGTATACAGAATTTCACTGTAGCACCCTGGTGTTTAGGCAGGCTTGCTAACAAATTTAGTTTGCCAGGTAGCAATTGCCCTGGTTAATTGTTAGTAGAGCCACTGATTCCTCTTTAATTCTTGAATGGCTTCACCTTTTTTCTCCTGTCACTAGGTGGCACTGTGGCTAGTGACATTAGATTGACAAAGGCTTTGCAAGGTCAGTTTATGAATGGATGGGCATCTCAGCCAATTGGCAGGGGTTTCTTCATTACCTTGGCCTGCTGGGAGAGCCTATTTATTTGGGTGGACTCAGGTGATCGGGGTTCTGTGCCACCTGGACGACTGTCTAGGTGTATGCATGTTATGTTGCCCTGGGTTGCTAGGCCAGAAGCCAGAGGCCTATCCCGGGGACACCTGGCTACTAGGCTGCCTGAGGCCTATCCAGGAGCAGGAGAAGCAGTGTAGGGTTGGGACTGTGGGATTGGAGTCCAACCGAGTTGCGAAGGTTCGGCCAGACGGGGAAACAGTTGTGGTCAGAGGTAAAAGGGAAGCAGTCGCCACTAAGGGACCATCCACCTTGTTACTGGAGACCACTGTGAGTAAGCTCGAGCAAGCACCAGAGCAGTCTTCTGACCAGCTTGGGAAAGTGAAGAAGTGAGAAAGCTTCAGCGAGTGCCAAGCCAGAGATCCAGCAGGTTAGCGGGGGTGACACTTGAGGAGTGTACAGCAGGATAGCTGTGGATGAGCTCAGGGGATTCAGTGACAATTGGATCTGGAAGTATAGTGAGAGACTGGGAGCTCAGTAAGTGAAGATCTACAGTGGGATACTGTGAGATAAGAGAATTACTATTCTGTGTTACCAAGAGTTATGTGCAAATACCATAGTGACTGTTACAAATTCAGTGGCCATAGGAGACAGTGGTCCTACCATCCGGCTGGAGGCCTTTCCCTGTATAGCTGTCTACCTATAGAGTCTTGGAGTCTGCCAATTATCATTGCATCTACTCAAGGGTCTCCTGGCCCTAACCCGCTCTCCCAATGTTCTTGTTACGAGACAATAAATCTCTTGTTCGCATTCAAAAAGTGACTGGCGCCCATCATTTCATCTTGCATTACACCCACCATGCCTGTTAATCCACTCTACAAGGAAGGATGTCAGCTCTCCCTAACTCTTGAGGTCACCATTAGGCCTCTGGAGGGCAGGACCTTGCTACATCACTCTTGCCTCCAAACCCTTCTAGAATTATGCAGAAGCTTTCTCCATTTCAACCGCTCTATAGTATACTGTACATCCACCCCAACCAGGTATATAGAACTTTATATTTTCCCCTAAAGCCATAGAACTTCTCCCTACTCCCAACCCCTACAACAGTATATACAGCAGCATTGTCCCTGAGAAAACCCCTTTTTCCTTATCAGTGTATACAATACATCTCTCTCTCCCCTCAAGCCCAATGTAGGGCCCAAAATATCTGACAACAATCTGATATTGAATCACTGCAATATTGTTCATGCTTCTTTCTTTTTAAAACAGAAGACTGTGGTAATCCCATGGAACAGATCACCAATGGATTCATTGCTAAAACATATATGATTGGTACTTTTGTAAATAATCTATGTGATGAAGGCTTTGAAGGTTTATACGCAGACACTGTAACATATGAGTGTGTCCGATACGCAGGAAAGGTTAAATGGTTGAAGAAGATTGATGAAAACTGCTGCATCAGTAAGTTACAATAAATGCTATTTAAGCTTTTAAGTTAAGTGTATTTTATTGACATCAAATGCAAATTAACCACTGCATTGTTCATTTCAAAGAATACCACAAAAATAAACACATAGATGGCTGAAATTTTGTCCGATTCCTGCTGAATCTGCTAAAAATTTGAGCAGTGGGTAGCCCTGCAAACACCCCCTGGCTCGGCAAAAGTCATTTTAAAAAGCAACTGAGTTGGGTGGAAAGTTATCAGCTGAACAGTGACTGCATCCTATCAGATTCAGTCACTGTTTGGTAGCACCATTGTATTCAGACAGCCACAGGTGCTTTGGCTGCCTGAATACAAAATAGCTGGCAGTGGAGATTCCTCCATGTCCATCCACAGAAGCCACAAGAGGCTGAGCTGTGAAATGGCTACACTGAAAAATACATGAATTTGTAGATGGTAAGTACACTTAGCTGATATACAGTATATATATATATATATATATATATATATATATATATATATATATATATATATATATATATATATATATATATATATATATATATATACACATACATACATACATATATATACATATACACATATATACATACACATATATACACACACATATATACACACACATATACACACACAGTGGGGATGGAAAGTTTTCAGACCCCCTTAAATTTTTCACTCTTTGTTATATTGCAGCCATTTGCTAAAATCATTTAAGTTGATTTTTTTCCTCATTAATGGTCAGTGCCCTCAGCATACTCCAGGCAGATCCCCCTTACCTCCACTCCCACATCTTTCTAGAAGGTTCCAGTACATTCTAGAAAGAGGGAGGAGGTGTCAGTGATGTTGTCTGTGAGTTATCCAGCTCTCCCTGGATTTCTGCCAACCCAGGAAACAAAAACAAGCAGGCCTGGCTGCTGGCCAAGCCTACATGAATTTGCCTACACTGACAAAAACCTACTTACATCCCTAGCACACTAGTGGGTGATTTTATATATGTACAGTGGGGACGGAAATTTTTAACTCTTTGTTATATTACAGCCATTTGCTAAAATCATTTAAATTCATTTTTTTTCCTCATTAATGTACACACAGCACCCCATATTGACAGAAAAACACAGAATTGTTGACCTTTTTGCAGATTTATTAGAAAATCTGAAATATCACATGGTCCCAAGTATTCAGACCCTTTGCTCAGTATTTAGTAGAAGCACCCTTTTGATCTAATACAGCCATGAGTATTTTTGGGAAAGATGCAACAAGTTTTTCACACCTGGATTTGGGGATCCTCTGCCATTCCTCCTTGCATATCCTCTCCAGTTCTGTCAGGTTGGATGGTAAACATTGGTGGACAATCCTTTTTAGGTCTCTCCAGAGATGCTCAAATGGGTTTAAGTCAGGGCTCTGGCTGGGCCATTCAAGAACAGTCACAGAGTTGTTGTGAAGCCACTCCTTTGTTATTTTAGCTGTGTGCTTAGGGTCATTGTCTTGTTGGAAGGTAAACATTCGGCCCAGTCTGAGGTCCTGAGTACTCTGGAGAAGGTTTTCGTCTAGGATATCCCTGTACTTGGCCACATTCATTTTTCCCTCGATTGCAACCAGTCGTCCTGTCCCTGCAGCTGAAAAACAACCCCACAGCATGATGCTGCCACCACCATGCTTCACTGTTGGGACTGTATTGGACAGGTGATGAGCAGTGCCTGGTTTTCTCCACACATACCGCTTAGAATTAAGGCCAAAAAGTTCTATCTTGGTCTCATCAGACCAGAGAATCTTATTTCTCACCATCTTGGAGTCCTTCAGGTGTTCAAACTCCATGCAGGCTTTCATGTGTCTTGCACTGAGGAGAGGCTTCCGTCAGGCCACTCTGCCATAAAGCCCTGACTGGTGGAGGGCTGCAGTGATGGTTGACTTTCTACAACTTTCTCCCATTTCCCGACTGCATCTCTGGAGCTCAGCCACAGTGATCTTTGGGTTCTTCTTTACCTCTCTCACCAAGGCTCTTCCCCCCCGATAGCTCAGTTTTGCCGGACGGCCAGCTCTAGGAAGGGTTCTGGTCGTCCCAAATGTCTTCCATTTAAGGATTATGGAGGCCACTGTGCTCTTAGGAACCTTAAGTGCAGCAGAAATTTTTTTTGTAACCTTGGCCAGATCTGTGCCTTGCCACAATTCTGTCTCTGAGCTCTTCAGGCAGTTCCTTTGACCTCATGATTCTCATTTGCTCTGACATGCACTGTGAGCTATAAGGTCTTATATAAACAGGTGCGCGGCTTTCCTAATCAAGTCCAATCAGTATAATCAAACACAGCTGGACTGTGTGTGAATGAAGGTGTAGAACCATCTCAAGGATGATCAGAAGAAATGGACAGCACCTGAGTTAAATATATGAGTGTCACAGCAAAGGGTCTGAATACTTAGGACCATGTGATATTTCAGTTTTTCTTTTTTAATAAATCTGCAAAAATGTCAACAATTCTGTGTTTTTCTGTCAATATGGGGTGCTGTGTGTACATTAATGAGGAAAAAAAATGAATTTAAATGATTTTAGCAAATGGCTGTAATATAACAAAGAGTTAAACATTTCCGTCCCCACTGTACATATATAAAATCACCCACTAGTGTGCTAGGGATGTAAGTAGGTTTTTGTCAGTGTAGGCAAATTCATGCAGGCTTGGCCAGCAGCCAGGCCTGCTTGTTTTTGTTTCCTGGGTTGGCAGAAATCCAGGGAGAGCTGGATAACTCACAGACAACATCACTGACACCTCCTCCCTCTTTCTAGAACGTACTGGAACCTTCTAGAAAGATGTGGGAGGGGAGGTAAGGGGGATCTGCCTGGAGTATGCTGAGGGCACTGACCAATCCCCAACTTGGGTTGGCAGGGGGCAGGCCCCCTCAAATACTCAGGGTCAGCCCAGCTGGGGAGGAGTTGTTCAGGGGGAAGCTGGAGATGGAGTGTAATGCCCCATACACACAATCAGACATTCCGACAACAAAATCCTTGTTTTTTTTCCGACAGATGTTGGCTCAAACTTGTCTTGCATACACACAGTCACACAAATCTTCTCGGGAATTCTGAACCTCAAGAACGCGGTGACGTAAACACGTACGACGAGCTGAGAAAAATGTTCAATAGCCAGTGCGGTGCTTCTGCTTGATTCTGAGCATGCGTGGAACTTTGTGCGTCGGAATTGTGTACACACGATCAGAATTTACGACAACGGATTTTGTTGTCAGAAAATTTGAGATCCAGAGCTCAAATTTTGTGTGACGGAAATTCCGATGGAAAATGTCCGATGGAGCCTACACACGGTCGGAATTTCCGACAACGAGCTCCCATCGAACATTTTCCGTCGGAAAATCCGACAGTGTGTACAGGGCATAAGGCTGTCGTGGCCTTTGAGGGAGCTCCCCAGTCTGGGGGGATGACCTTGGGCCTGGGCACGTTTGCGGATGGGACCTTCCTACAACCAACCGAAGTGTCCCAGGAGGCATGGGAGCAAGGAGAGGACAGCAGGAGAACACTGCCAGGCAAGTCTCCAGAAGGAACAGGCATGGACTGGCCATCGGGACTACCGGGAGTTTCCTGGTAGGCCGATGGCTCAGTGGGCCGGTTTCAGCGGCCGCCTAATTTGCCTGTTGTATTGGAGGTCCACGGCGATCTACCAGTCAATTGCCGACAGCTGGTGCCTGACAGGTAGATCAAGATGCATGCAGAGTAGCGCAGGAAGCATGTGTAATAAGTTCTCTCTCCTCTGCTCCCCGGCGGCCCCTCCTTTCTTCTCGTCTATCCCCATTTGCTTATGACATCATCCGGGATGGACGAGAAAAGAGGAGGGGTCGCCGGGAAGCAGCGTGACATGAGAGAGAACATATTACAGATGCTTCCTGCAATACTCTGCATGCTGGCTGGTAAACGCTGTGCCCTGATGTTCCCCAATGTGCCCTGATGTGCCCCAATGTGCCCTGATGTTCCCCAATGTGCCCTGATGTTCCCCAATGTGCCCTGATGTTCCCCAATGTGCCCTGATGTGCCCCAATGTGCCCTGATGTGCCCCAATGTGCTCCAATATGCTTCAATGTGCCCTGATGTGCTCCAATGTGCCCTGATGTGCCCCAGTGTGCCCCAATATGTCCTGATGTGCTCCCATGTGCCCTGATGTGCCCCAATGTGCCCCGATGTGCTCCAATATGCCCTGATATGCCCCAATGTGCCCTGATGTGCCCCAATATGCCCTGATGTGCGCCAATGTGCTCCAATATGCCCTAATGTGCTCCAATGTGCCCCAATGTGCTTTAATGTGCCCTGATGTGCCCTGATGTGTTTTAATGTGCCCCGATGTGCTATATGCCCTGATGTGACCCAATGTGCCCTGATGTGCCCCAAAATGCCCTGATATGCCCCATAATGCCCTGATGTGCTATGTGCCCTGATGTGCCCCAATATGCCCTGATGTGCTATGTGCCCTGATGTGCCCCAATGTGCCCTGATGTGCCCTGATATACCCCGTGTCCTGATGTGTCATGTCCCCCGATGTGCCCCATGCCTTGATGTGCCTTGTGCCCTGATGTCCTGTGCCTCAATGCCATGTGCCCTGATGTGCTGTGCCCTGTACCATGTACCCTGATGTGCTGTGCCCTGTACGCTGATGTGCTTGGCTCTGTACCCTGATGTGCTGTGCCATGATGTGCACTGTACCCGGATGTGCTGTGCCCTTATGTGCTGTTCCCTGTGCCCTTATGTGCTGTGCCCTTATGTGCTGTGCCCTGATGTGCCATGCTCTGTGCCCTGATGTGCTGGGCTCTGTACCGTGCCCCGATGTACACTGTACCCTGTACCCTGATGTGTTGTGCCCTGGGCCGGTCTGGATGAAGTCCAGGGCCACATTTTTATCCCACTCCAGTTCTGAGGAGGAACAACAAGGTGCAGCCAAGAGGGCTGGTGAGTGACACACAGTCAGGAGGACTGGGAGGCAAGCCTGAGAAGACTGGGAGCAAGCAGTCTTGGATGGGTGCAGAGCCAGAAAGGAGGACTGTGTTGGCATGGGCAGAGGAAAAAGAGGCAGCTGCAGCCAGATGGGCTGGCAGGGCATGAAGAGGTGGTCCTGGGATCAGTGGCCAGGTGGGACAGCTAGCACTAGGACTACCATGTTTTGCTACACCATAGGGGCCCGTGGTCCCTGCCTGCAAAGGGCATTTTGCTTTGGGCCTGGCTGAGCCAGTGTCAGGCCTGCAATTCAGTGCTAGTTGGTCCTGGGAGTTGTAGTTCTACAAGTAAGTTTGCGCTGGAGTTAAAAGAGGAGAAGTGTGTATATACCAGTGGTGTATATCATTTCAGTCCCTAATTTCCTATTAGGGACCATAAGTACCCTATCCCCATCCAAGTTAAATCCCCTGAATAAAAACAACAAAAAACAAGTACAAGGACTATTTATTGACTGTTTGATGTCTGGGAATTCGTGTGCCTGGCTGTGCAGGGCGAGAGACGAACCACAACAACCAGCCGCCCCTACGGGAGTACCGCTACATACAGTATATCAGCGCAGTATTCCAACATGATAATGACCTCGAACACACCTCCAAGACGACCACTGCCTTGCTAAAGAAGCTGAGGGTAAAAGTGATAGACTGGCCAAGTATGTCTCCAGACCTAAACCCTATTGAGCATCTGTGGGGCATCCTAAAATAGAAGGTGGAGGAGCACAAAGGTCTCTAACATCCACCAGCTCCGTGATGGCATCATGGAGGAGTGGAAGAGGACACCAGTGGCAACCTGTGAAGCTCTAGTAAACTCCATGCCCAAGAGGGTTAAGGCAGTGCTGGAAAATAATGGTGACCACAAAAAATATTGACACTTTGGGCCCAATTTGGACATTTTTACTTAGAGATGTACTCACTTTTGTTGCCAGCAGTTTAGACATTAATGGCTGTGTGTTGAGTTATTTTGAGGGGACAGCAAATCTACACTGTTATACAAGCTGTACACTCACTACTTTACATTGTAGTAAAGTATCATTTCTTGTGTTCTTGTGTCACGTGAAAAGATATAATAAAATATTTACAAGAATGTGAGGGGTGTACTCACTTTTGTGAGATACTGCCTATATATATTTCAGCCACTAATGTACTGGTACCATATTGCTATGTGCAACTTTTTTTATACACTTAGCCATTATCTTTACAAAAGTAAAGTTACCTTTTACTATCCTAGTCTTTAATTAGTCATGAATGGGAATGACCATAGATGGATTGAATGGCCGCTCCCTGGTGAACTAGCCGAATTTCGATCCATCTATGGCCAGCTTAACAAACAGATTTTTTCAGAAATGTAGGTTGTTCATTGTGAAACTGAAACAGAATTGCATGTCACAAAGAAGGCTTACTACATTTGGACAAATAAAAGTGGTTGATAGCATTTTCTATCAATTGTTTTCATGTATGTGCGGGGTGTAAAGAAGGACCCAGTGAGAGCCTGGGTGGGCAGAAACATTAATAGCTGGAAAGAGTGTGAATATTTTCTGAAGAAATATGTCAGCCTTTTAAATGTTCCATATTTAAAAATGAGCATGTGATTGTTTTGCAGCGAAGCAGAGAGTTTTGAATACTGCCTCCTACTGCATGAGAACGGCGAATAATGATTCTTTGAGCAATGAAGAGGAAACAACATGGACAGGTAACAGCACACAAACCACTGAATTAAAACTCAGTTACCAATAATCGGGTATAGCTGGGGTTTGATAGAATAAGTGCATCAATACCCTGTGTTTTTGCAGCATTTTATTTAGCATTTTGAAAGCCTCACAACCACACTTGAATGTCTGCCATGAATTTTACAATAGCACCGTACAGTGCTGTTCATACAGAAGTGTTAGCCTTCTGTTGTCTTAAAAATTAAGCAGCATGTTGCTTTCGAGAGACATCAATGTTTGTCAAACACCTCCATCAGTTTCAATGGTAATAACCATACCCTAAATGCACCTATAGCATTTATGGCGTGTTAGTGAAGCATTTATAAAGTGTTAGCTGGGCACTGGGGGAGAGACAGTATAGGTTCCTGTATCCCAGAATGCAGTGAATAGAGAATTAGGACAGAGCAGCTCCAGACACTGTACAGAACAGCAATGTGGTAACACCATTTGCTTCTGTGTGCAGGCAAAATCATCAAGCCAGCCAGCAATATCGACAATGCCAAGCAGAAACAAATCAACTGAGCATTATTTCCAGTGACAAAGCTTCTTGTTTCAGCAAAGTTGAGCTGGACCAAGCCAAGTGTCAAAGAGATCAACGTATACAAATCCATCTTGCAGAGAATTCACAAAAATGTCTGATAACAAACCTCAACTTAAAGGTTCTTCAAAACCTGTAGCTGCTGACTTTTAATAAAAGGACACTTACCTATCCAGGGATCCAGCACGGTCCTCATCTGGGCTAGTTCTTAGTAGCCTTTGGGTTTCCGGCGCCAGCATCCTAACCGTGAGCAGCCTGCTGTGATGCTTGTGTCTTCACAGCCGGCTGCCCACTGTGCATGCACGGGTTGCACTGCACTTTGTGAATGCTCCCACAGCCTTCTGGGACCTGTGACATGTCCCAGAAGACTGCGGGGAAGGAGGGGGGAGAGAAGAACTTTGAAACCATAAAACAAAAAACAAAACAGAGGGCGCAGCAGCCTAGTGCATTATCTTCGAAACATGCATTTTATTATTAAAAAAGTGGAAAGTAATATAATCACAAACCAACAGGTGCATCAAAGCTTGTCATAATAAAACAACAACATAGAGTCCTCAATACATCATAATTCATAGAAGGACAATAAGAATCCAACAGGCTAACGTGTTTCGAGGGGCTTCCCTCTTCATCAGAGCCAAAGAACTGTGCCTTGCATCAACACTTAAAGGGGTTGTAAACCCTCATGGTTTTTCATCTTAATGCATTCTATTCTATCCCTGCTTAAAGGGCCGATGTACAGCTACAGAACATGACGACCTGCTGCAGTATAATGACGGCGGCTGGTCAGCAAGTGGTTAATGGTTTGAAGGGGAGAACTTCAGATGAGCCAAGTGGAAGAGGGAGCAGGTACTTGTGAAAACTAGGTGCCCTCTCCCCCCAAAAAAATGACATGCCAAATGTGAAAGAGGAGGTGGGGGAGGAATACTTTTGGAAGTTTTGCTTTAACCACTTCAGCCCCAGAAGAATTTACCCCCTTCCTGACCAGAGCACTTTTTGCGATTTGGCACTGCGTCGCTTTAACTGACAATTGCGCAGTCATGCGACGTGGCTGCCAAACAATATTGATGTCCTTTTTTTTCCCACAAATAGAGCTTTCTTTTGGTTGTATTTAATCACCTCTGCGGTTTTTATTTTTTGCGCTATAAACAAAAAAATAGCGACAATTTTGAAAAAAACGCATTGTTTTTTACTATAATAAATATCCCCCAAAAATATATTAAAAACATTTTTTTTCCTCAGTTTAGGCCGATATGTATTCAACATATTTTTGGTAAAGAAAAAAAATCGCAATAAGCGTTTGTTGATTGGTTTGCACAAAAGTTATAGCGTCTGCAAAATAGGGGATAGTTTTATGGCATTTTTATTGATATTTTTATTTTTACTAGTAATGGCTGCGATCAGCGATTTTTATCATGATTGCGACATTATTGCGGACACATCGGATAATTTTGACACATTTTTGGGACCATTGGCATTAATACAGCGATCAATGCTATAAAATTGCATTGATTACTGTAAAAATGTCACTGGCAGTGAAGGGGTTAACCACTAGGGGGCGGGGAGGGGTTAAGTGTGTCCTGTGATTGTTACTGTGGGGGGGATGGACTAGCAGTGACATGACACTGATCGCTGCTCCCGATGACAGGGAGCAGACGATCGGTGTCCTGTCACTAGGGAGAACGGAGAGATGCTGTTTACATCGGAATCTCCCTGTTCTTTAGACACGATCGTGGGTATCCCAGCGGCGATCGAGTCCGCGGGTCCCGCAGGCACGGTCATGGCGGGAAATTCAAAGTAACGTACAGGTACGTTACTTTGCCCAGCCGTGCCATTCTGCCGACGTATATGTGCTGACAGCGGTCGGCAAGTGGTTAACCAAGCCTCAAAGTAGATTATTTGCTCAACATCACTTTCCCTTCAAGCACTTCCTATTAGAAAAGCACTTTCATGGGCATTGATCAAGCATTCCTAAAGCTTTTTTTAACGCTTTATAAACACAATGAAAACACGTCATAAACACATCATAAATGCTTTAGGTGCGTTAATGAGCATTGTTTTGTTCTTCATAATCAACACACATGAGAATGAGCTCTAAGGAAGTATTAAAACCTATGTCAGATTATTTTTTGCTGTCTGTGTCCCTCTTGAGAGATTTCCTTTAACTATCTGTACAGGAGACACAAGAGGAAATGAGTAATCTCTATAAAGTGAGGGGAAATCCCCTCTTAGACATGTGTCACCGGAACAGGTGAAAATTTACATTCACCTCTTGTTCTTGGGACAATGCTAAAATTTGGAGTTTCCCTCAGCTTTTTGCCTAGCTGGGACACAGTTAGCAATAAAACCCTGACAGATTTAAATCTATCCTTACTTTTTATTTTAAAGTTAAAGGTTACAGAACTGTTCCATGCAGATGGAAGTTGCACTTATAGCTCCCATTCCAAATACAAGTTTGATGAAAAATAAAAATTAAATAAATACTTCAGCTCTGCTTCTGATGCTTTGAGAGGCGTGGGCAATGTCATTATGACTCAAGAGACAGTTATTTCACCTTTACAAAAAAACTGCCATTGCACATAATGGTTGTCTGTAGATAAAGACAAACTGTGCAGCTCTGACTAAAGTTACAGAATTCCCTTGCTGCGGGTGTAGGCAAATTGCATTCCTCATGGAAATGAGCTCTCAAACAATGAAAGAGCAAATTAAGGGATTTTAATCAGAGAAAAAGCTCACTCCTGTGATGGTGGAGTTGAAAAGTAATGACTAGGCCTCACTTAGCCACATCCTGGGAGTATTCCAGTCAGGCTTTGGGTGGTATGTATGTAGCGCTGATATATTTGCAATCTACCGCACGTTAGGTAAATTTAGTAACTTGTGCGTTAGGAAGGTTAAGTTTGCCTCTGTTCCAGCTTGGCTGACATTGTGTGTGTTTCCATGCTGACCGGTGGGTGTCGCTGTTATCACTGGTTGGAAAGGCAACGATGCTCTTCTGTCGCGGAGACAACTCGGTGGAGGTGGTCCTCCGAGTTGCATTCTGGGCGAGGGTATTTATGGGACTGACTCCATATTTTGGGGTTCGTTTTTCAGCCACCTGCTGGCCTTCCTGACCGACAGGTATGCGTTAAGGAGCTACCCCATGGTCCTCCGTTCTGGAGGCCCACGATACTGCGGTGCAGGGGTGGGTCCAGAGGCTTGTCTGGGGCCTACCACCGCGGCCGAGGAATGGTCCTGAGCTGTCGGTCCTGTGTGGCGAAGCTGGACAACCGAGGAGATCCCAGGGCAGGACCCATCTTGGAGGGATCACGCAACGTGCTGGTCTATAGAGGGGCCTGGTGACTCGGTTGGAGGACGTATCCGGAAGTAACTATACAGCATAGTGTTGCCGGGTTAGCTTAAAGGTTCAAGCACTGTGACTGACATTCATTACAGAAAATCTGATACATCCTGTGGCAGAGGATCGTACGGATTTTGTTCCCAAGCAAGTCTGTGGCAGAGACTCTGATTCGTGCTGCGAGCTGGCTGCTAGGCTGGTGAGAGAGGCCTATCCAGACGAGCAAGGAGTGTGTCCCACGAGGGGAGCACATTCCATACAATATCTGAATTCTACCTGAACATTTGTTAAAAGAACCCTAAAGGAAGATGTTTGAGTTTCTTCTGCAGTTTCCCTTTCGTCTCTTTCCTGCCATTTCCTAAGTCAAGTGTTTAATAAAGCATTGAAAACGTACTCCAGTGTTGGTGCGTGTATCGTCCAGAGGTAAACTCAACGGAACCCTAGACCCGGTGCCGGTGAAACAGAGGGAAGCAGAGTGAAGGTAACAGACCCGCTTAAACCAGCAGCTCCACCGAGAGTTATTGCTACATGTAAATGGACTACACCTATAGCAAGGGCATTATGCAACTTTAGTCAGAGCTGCATGCTTTGTTTTTGTCTACACCCCTTGCCTGCTTAGGCAGTTTTTTGTATAGGTGAACTAGCCCAGTGTTTCAACTCCAGTCCTCAAGGCGCCCCAACAGGTGGTCATGTTTTCAGGATTTCCCTCAGATGAAACGGCTGTGGTAATTACTAAGGCAGTGAAACTGATCATATCACCTGTGTAAAATAATGGTAAGCCTGAAAACATGACCTGTTGGGGCGCCTTGAGGACTGGAGTTGAGAAACACTGAACTAACCCTTTAAAATCTTTAAAGAATGTACTTTTGCAATAAATTGGAGCACATTCTTGTGGGACTTCAAGCACCCAGCTTTCCCAGGAGGCAACAGTAAGGCACAGTGATGCTACCTGCACTTCCAAGAATTGCTGGAAGTCAGAGTCAAGGTGAGTTTTTTTTTTTAATGGCTTTTTTAAGTCATTCATATTTAGAGGGTGGAAGGCTGTAAGTGCTGTGGACCTTTAACTTTTGTGGAAGGTTCGGTTCAAGTTAAAAAGGTACACAATTTACATTCTTGTTAAGATGGATAAATACATAAACAAAGTATTGGCATACTTACTTTTCCTGCGGAAAATGGAACTCCAGACTTCCTCTACTGCTGGTAAAATATCCAAAAGTTACTCATTTGTCAGCATAATAATGGGTGCCCATCCAGCTTATCACTAAAGAATACACACACACATATTTTGTAGTCACGGATGACAGCACATCGAGAAGTGTATACAAGAGATCTTTATCCCTGTTTACTATTATGTCATGCATATGTAGCACTGACCCCCGAAGGAGCTGCTGATATTTTATTTGGGCCTGTACTCTGCTATTACACCCCCTTAATTTTGACTCAGTCCCCTTGACACAGCTGTGGTGTAAAGTTAGTGTGCGGTAACTTAAAGACAATTTCACAATATACAATATAATATACCTTTTGTCTTTACCTTCTACCTCCAGCTTCCACCTGGTCAGCAATTCAAAGGAAGCAACACTCCACACAGGAATACTTAAAGAATAAGAATTACTGTATCTACTTCAAAATAATGGTTACAGCAGTTGTACTGTCAGACCAACGTAGTATGACAGCCAACAGAATCAATTCACAATAGAGTATTACACAAATGGAAAGTGTTTAAATTAACCTCTTAGCAATGCGTTTATGAGACGGAACCAATGACAGAGTGAACTGACTTCACTATAGACACTGTCCCACTCTCAGCACGCTCTGTAACTGTAGAAAAGGCAAATGCTATTTTAACAAATCATAGCACAATACCTAGGGAGGTCCCACTGCTTGATATTACAATAACTTTAAAGAGCAATAAAATACAAGGCCTTGTGTTTAAAGAGGCAGTCCTTTTCTTCTGTCTTCTGCTAGCTATGTGTAGAATAAATTGTAATCCAGTGGTTAACAACTCCCGGGTCAGAGCAAACTGAATGTTGAACTAGTGTTGTGATGCGGCAGCACTACAACTGTCTCTGGTGCAAATAATACAGTGTCAAAATTGTAATGAAGTACAGGCTTGAGGCCTATATTGAACTCAGTCTTAATACTTTGAATTTCCTCTGTGGGACTACGGGTCCCAGCAGCACTATGTTATAAGTGCAAATGTGTAAAAGTGTCAATGAAACTTTTGGCAGTAGCCCTCTCACCCAACCAGGTCTGCAATGTAGAACAGTTCTGCTCCGGTACACAGGGTCCTGTTTCCGGCCGGCCGACACTGCTACGCTGCTCTGCTCAGCGAGATGTTCTGGACCTCTCAGATGGCTCAGACAGGCTTCACTGGATCCTCCTCATTTCTACCTCACCGTCAGTCCAGCTCACTGATGTGCTGCAGGGTCCCTGATCGGATCGCTCCACAACGGGTGTAGGCTGCGCTTCACTGGAGACCTCCACACAGATCCTCACAGGCTGGCCATGTGTTCCCAAGAGACCCAAGATGGCCGCGCCGAGTGCTTTTATAGCCTTCCCAGAATGCAGTTCAGTCTCTTGATGCTCATGGGAGGTCACTAGACATTGTGGGTAGTTCAAGTTAATGTGAAGATGTAAACAAACAGTCACTTCCTGTAATCTTCTTGAGTAAAGAAATAAAATGCAGTCCATTCTATATTTCTACCACTAGGTTTTGCCAAATACTAAGCTATAACATAACATTAGATTATTGAACAAAAATGTGACCGCTACACATGCACTTCTCGTTGTGCTATTAATCCATGACTTTAGAATTAGAACTTTGATTCTCACCTTGCTTACAGATCCAATAACAAATACTTCAGTTTTTGGTTAGAAGACCAGTACTGTGGGGAACCTGAAACAGGAGTAAACTGAAACAAAGTAAGATAACCATTTTACCCCTTGTGTTACGCTTTATTAGTCCTTTTCAGTACATGTACTATGTTATAGCACAGATAGCAAATGCACCATGATGGACCAACAAGATATGTACTATTAATTAACATGAAAGGGTTCTAACTTCTCTATACTTTCTGGCAACCACTGGACTTCATAAAGTACCGATTTTAGTATCTTTCCAAATGTGGGTACAGTTGGAAAAGTAATGTGCAAAGTGGTGGAAGACCCAATTTTTTTTTTTTAAACCCAAGTTTAAAAAATTTGATAGCGTACAGAACGAAAAAGTAAAATCGTCTTCAACATGTTCAAATTTGTGTTTTAACACTTGCCAACCGCCTAACTGTAAATACACATCATGTTTTTGACGATAAATCCTGGGGTTATGGCTGCAGCTAGATGCCATAAACCCAGTATCTTTTTTTTCGTTAGGCGGCCAGCTTTCTGATCTGATTCGCCACAAGATCACATTTATAGGCGGCGGGAGAGGTGACCCCTCCCACTGCTTCCCGGTCGTTTTCTAACTTATCGGAGCTATCGGTTAAGCCCAAAAACGATCCAATGCGGCTCTATGCCCTGGGAGGACAAGAGCGAACTAGGATGTCACTTCCGGTTCTCGGGCAAAAACAAAAGGATTTTTTTTCCCCTAAAGTAAAAAAAAAAGATTTGTTTGCTTTTAAAGGTAAATAAGGGGGGCGTGGCTAAGCTGCCAATGTGAGTGGACGCTGAGTTCCGTGCTGCCGCCGATACCTCACGTTTTCCCCGCTCCACAGCTAGCCAGAAACGCCCAAAAGTAGCGATTCCTGCTCCGCTCTGTCTGCTACACCTCCCGGTCCACCCTGCAGCAGCGCCCCAATGACCCGCGCCATGACAAGGAGGAAAGATGAGGCTGGGGCTCCAGCCTGGAGCGGCCAAGATGGCGCCCTCCTTGTGGTCAAAAGGAGCAGAGTTTGGCTACAGCCCAATTGGAAACATTTGCATGGGCGCCAGAGATACCTCACCAGGGAAACATTAGATCCAGCCCTGGTATGGAGCCTTCAGTGGATTCCCCCTCCTTCGGCGGGTCTAACACTGACAAGGACTCTGCTTAATGGTGGGGGGAGAGCAGCATGCCACAGCTCCCTGCAATAGAGACAGACTGGGCAGAGCAGATACTTGCTGCACTGCAGGATACTCCTCCAGACCCTACCCTGAGTGATGTATTCAAAGCTGTGCAAAGCTGTAACTCCTCAGTAAACCTTTTAACTACCCACTCTCAACACTTGAGGGAAGATATGGGGCTCATTCGGCACGATGTTCAAAAAGTGCAGGAGCGCACATCAGCGTTAGAGGGAAGAGTGAGCTCCCTAGAAGATGAATTGGCCCCGGTCAGGCGAGATGTTGCTGCTAATATTGTGATGGTCCAACAGCATGCTGATAAGTTAGATGACATGGAGAACTGCCTAAGGGGGAACAATGGCAGGATTCTCGGCTTACTTGAAAAGATGGAAGGCAAAGATCCGACAGCATTCATTGAGCAATGGTTATTATGGACACCTTTGACAGAAAAAGCCTTACTCCATTTTATGCTGTTGAACGGGCCCACTGCATACCTGCTCGCCCACTCCCTCTGAGGAAGTTTCCCAGACCCTTTAGCCTTAAAATGCTCCACTATAAAGGATCAGGATATCATTCTCACACTAGCCCATACCAAAGGGCCGATAGAAGTGAATGGTTCCAAGATTTCCTTCTTCCCCGATTTTTCTGTGAAAGTGCAGAAACTTCGGGCCCAGTACAATGAGGTAAAGTGTAGGCTGAGGGCCTTTCAGATACCGTACGTCATGCTGTATCCTGCTAAATTGAGAATGGTTGGCGAGAGGGGAAACCCACTTCTTCGACACCCCCAAAATCGCTACTCAATGGCTGGATCGGAATGAGCAACACCTTCGCAGGTCTCGATCCCATACCTGAGCGTCTACAGTTGGCATTAAGTCAAATAGTCTTGCTGTGGAATTCCATATCTGTGGCACACTTTTATGGATTACTTGATATCTCAGGCCTCTTTTACAGTTTTTTAGGCTAATGATACTCTGTAATCTGGTTACTCACAAGTGCTTTTCGTTCAATTAACTCCCATGGTCTATCCTGTGGGAACTGTTTACGGTTACAAGTTTTACTCCAGAGTTCTGGAGTTTTTTTATATGGTACTCTTTTTCTGTTGTTTTCTTGCCAATCCTTCTACTATGCAATGTATGTGTCACTCCTACACATGTGTGTTGATGTGCCGGTATATTACACAAGATGTCCCTGGTTACTTATTTGAACTATTTTCCCAGTATACACTAATAGCTGCTGGCCCCCCACTGTGGTGGCTCTGCCTACTCACACGTTGCCTTCGCCACGGCTGCAGGAGTTAGCATTACCTCTTGGAACATTAGGGGGTGAAAAGACTCTGTTAAGAGTAAATCTATATTTGACTATTTTTCGCAGCAGGGAGCCTCAATTGCCTGCATACAGGAGACACATCTTACCGTAGACACCACCCACCTGCTGAACTCTCGTCGTTTGCCAATGCAATACTACTCAGTTTTTTCTTCCTATGCGAGGGGAGTCAGTATCCTCATTTCCTCCAATCTGCAATTTTCTTGTCAACAAGACCTCAGTGATCCTAATGGGCGTTATGTCATTTTATTGTGTTATATTAATAATTTTTTCTGTTTACTGGGTGCCGTGTATGTACCCCCCTCCCTACAGCAGCGAGGTAATCCTGGTCTTGGCCACACTACTAGCGGATAACCCTGGAGTTCCCTCGCTGGTGTTGGGTGACTTTAACCGCAGTATGTAATCCTAGTGTGGACCGTTATCCAGCAAGGTCTCAGTCTGACTCTCTCTTTTCCAGACAAATTTCAGAAATTGGCCTCCGGGATTTATGGAGACAGGGCATTCCTTCCACGCTTTAATATTCATGCTGCTCCAGCCCATATCAGTCCTCATCAACTATTGACCTGGCCTTACGCACGAATCCAATGGTACCGCGTATCTTGGATGTCTCATATGGGGCTAGAGGCCTTTCCGATCATTGCCCTCTGATACTTAGCCTTCACACAGCCCAACCTAAAACGTAAATGTTGGAGAGTCAGTCCCTTCTGGTTAAAATTGCTCCCGCAGAGTAAAAGAATTAAAAAGGTATCTCTGAATTTTTTCAAATCAATAAAAGGTTCAACTTCCCCTCTTATAGTTTGGGATGCAAAGAAATCAGTATATTCAAAAAGTCCAGTAGGTACTGGGAGTAATGCTGGCAGTAATAGCTAGTTCTCAATCCCCTCCCAGCTCGATAACTTCCATATACTCCACCTTAGGTGTAGTCACCCAGAAACCAGGGTAGATATTAGAAGCATTCCACTCGTTTTACTGTGACCTATATGCAGGGCTTTTTTTCTCAAACAATAGGTGCTGGAACTTAGCCACGGCCCCACAAACCCCTCCCCCTATACACACCCTCCAAATCACATCAAATAGTGGGTGTGTTCAGTCAAATTTCACAAAAACAGTAGGAGGGTCTTAAAGGGGCATTAAATCCCAAGATTGCATTACATACAGAGTGCAGAGCTGTCACTTGTAAACACAGAAACCAGACTTCTGTGTTTACAAGTGATTGTGGTGAGCAGGCACCAAAGGGTCTGAGCCAGAGGTGGTGGAACTGAGTTCCACCAAGTTCCCCCTGAAAAAAAGCCCTGCCTATATGGTAGCAAAGTTAACTATGAGATGGACCAACTCACTGAGTTTTTAGACCCCCTTAAGATCCCATGCTTATCAGTGGTGGACAAGGAACAATTAAACCTATCACACTAGAGGAATTGAGCGACGTGGTAAAAGAGTCCCCTAACAATAAAGCCCCGGGGTTAGATGTACTTCCTTCTGAAATATATAAATCATATGGTGACATTCTTCTATCTGAACTCCTAAAGGTGTTGAACATAGCGTACGAGTCTCAGTATCTACCCAACTCCATGAATATGGCAGGAATTATTGTACTGCCCAAACCTGGTAAAGATGGCTTGCATCCTAAATCTTACCACCCCATTTCACTCCTAAATTCGGATGTCAAGCTTCTTGCTAAGGTGTTGGCTAATCACTTAAGTGAAGTAATACAGCACTTAGTACACCCTGACCAGTCTGGTTTTATCACCACCAGATCGACAGCTACTAATATTCGCAGACTATTCCTTAATCAGCAGCTCCCAACAGATCATATGGGTAATTATTATTATTATTATACAGGATTTATATAGCGCTGACAGTTTACGCAGCGCTTTACAACATTAGGGCAGACAGTACAATTACAAAACAATTCGATACAGGAGGGGATCAGAGAGCCCTGCTCGTTAGAGCTTACAATCTAGGAGGGAGGGTCAAGTTATACAAAAGGGTAATAGCTGTGGGCTAATGGAGAAAATAGTGCAGTTGTTAGATGGAGGGAGGATAGGCTTCTCTGAAGAGAAAAGTTTTCAGGGATCACCTAAAAGTGGATAAATTTGGAGACAGTCTGACAGATTGGGGTAGCGAATTCCAGAGGATGGGCGAGGCTCGGGAGAAGTCCTGGAGGCGGATATGGGAGGAGGTTATGAGGGAGCCAGAGAGCAGGAGGTCTTGGGAGGAACCAAGAGGGTGATTAGGTTGGTATTTTAGGACTAGGCTAGTGATGTAGCTGGGGCAGAGTTGTGGATGGCTTTGTAACTTATTGTTAGTATTTTGAATTTAATTTGTTGGGCAAGTGGCAGCCAATGGAGAGATTGGCAGAGAGGGGTAGCAGACACTGTGCGGTTTGTAAGGTGGAAGAGTCTGGCAGCAGCATTCATGATGGACTGAAGGGGGGATAATCTATTTAAAGGTAAGCCAATGAGGAGGGAGTTGCAGTAGTCGAGGCGAGAGATAACCAGGGAGTGAATCAGGAGCTTTGTGGTTTCATTGATTAGAAAGGGACGTAGTTAAGAGATGTTGCGGAGGTTGAGGCGGCAAGCTTTGGAAAGTGATTGGATGTGGGGCCGAAAGGAGAGTTTAGAGTCCAGGATAACACCTAGCACGCTGACATGTGGGGATGGGTGAATAGTAATAGGGTAATAGGGTCATTCTTTCACTAGACATGGCTAAGGTATTTGATAGCGTGGAATGGCCTTATCTATGGGAGGTTCTACGCCGCTTTGGTCTTTGAGATAGTTTTATCGGGTGGGTAAAGCTATTGTATTCTAATCCTCAAGCGTCCATGCTGATCAACGGCTCTCAGTCTGATTCCTTTAGCTTACATAGAGGGACACGGCAGGGATGCCCCCTTTCCCCTCTCTTGTTTGCTTTGGCTATTTGCCAGGCTGACTCCATAGGGGGTTTTAAGTGGGGGCAGGTGCAGGATAAAATAGAATTTTATGTAGATGATGCTTTGTTGTTTTTGGGGGATGCTGGGGGCTCTCTTTCTTCCCTAATGTCCACTATCAGTCTTTTTTGAGTCCTTTTCTGGATTTGTGATTAATTGGGATAAATCAGTGCTCTTCCCACTCGATGGCCTATCAATTGCTCTACCTCCATGTGCCCATCAAATAAAAGTAGTATCAGCGTTCAAAAATCTAGGAGTTTGGATACATCCCAGGGTACAAGACTACTTACAGTATGACTTACAACCTTTATTGGAAAAGTTCAAGACTAAAAGCAAGGCTTGGCGTAAGCTCCCACTGTCTGTGGTGGGTCGCGCGAACCTGGCTAAAAAGCCAAGGCTGCCATCGGGGGGGGGGTACAGCCCATATACCTGTAAGGAGCCCAGGTGTCCCTAGGGGCCCGAGCGGGGGCTGCTTCTTTGGGCACTTTTCCAGCATATCCTCTGAGGACCAGCGCCACAATGAAGCTCTCTGTGACAAGTGTTGGCCGCCTCCTCCTCCATTCTGACCAGGAACGGACTGAGAGCCCAGGGTAAGTTGGGGGGGTATACCTGCCACTATGGGGACAGCAGTAGTGCCATTGCTTCTAAATACATACACTGTGCTGGCGGAGAATGTATTTAGAATCTCCAAAGGTCCTTTCTGTCCCCTCTCCCATCTCCTGAACTGTGAGAGATCTGACTCAACCCCCACCCCTTCCTCCGATTACCAGTGTGCTGGGCTGAGGGGGCAGAGCTCACTGTAGCTACTGCGGCTGGGACGGCTGCTCACACTTCAGGGACGAGGTGAGGTTCTTTTTTTTTGGACTAAAGTCTCTTTGGAAGAAAAGCTGCCAAAGTTTCTGCAGGATTTGTTTTGTACGTATTGCATTGATAAGGAGACACGAAAATGAAGAGACAGCGAGAGTGACAGATATCCGCTAGCACACAGCCATATGTAAATAAACATCCCCCAATTACTCTGTCCAGGTAATGTGAATGTAATTCATGTAACCATTCATGTGTTTATGTGATGAGCTTACACTTCTGATGGTGCAGATGGTGAATTGTCATAATTTAATTTCACATTATCTGGACATACACAGAGTGCTAGGGGTTGGATTATATAGATATATATTTACATCTTTTAACAGGAGGATGTTTTCTTTGAGTACCAATTTTGTATTATGTATTGTTGTATACATTAGTAAATGAGCACAATAGTTTGTTTTATTATAAACATCACTATCTGACCACATCTCAGCCCCCTACTCCCCCAAGCTTACATCACCCCCAGACCACTTCATATATTCAGCTGACAGACATCACTCAGACCCTTATCTACCCAACATCCCTAGTCACCCCATAGACTGCCATTTAAAAATAAATCCTTCCCCATTCTGCCTCTGTCATACCCTCCACACTCCTCTCCTCTACATACTGGAGTGGATCTAGGCTGTACTGAGGGCAGAGAAGGGATAGAAGGACTACAGAGGAAGAATGCTCCAAGCGAGGACTGACATAGAGGGGAGATGAGACTGGAGAAGGATGACATTGGATGGAGAAGGAGGACCTAGAATGGAGGAAGAGGAGGACATGGGATGGCGAAGATGGGACTGCAAAAGGAGGATTATGTGGGATGGAGGAGATGGGACTGGATGAGGAAGAGGACATGAGATGGGGACAAGGAACTGGAAGAGGAGCGCATGAGATGGAGAAGGAAGAGGACATGGGATGGAGGAGATGGGACTGGAGAAGGAAGAGGATATGGGATGGGGAAGAAGGGACTGGAAGAGGAGCACATGGAATGGAGGAGGAAGAGGACATGGGATGGAGGATATATTAGGTTGTAAGAGTATTAAAATAAAATTGGGTGCACTGAAGGACTTGGTGGGATGGCCAGTGGGTGGATTTGGTGGGACAGCCAGTGGGCGGGCCTTGAGGAATGTAGTGCAAGACCTCCTCTGTAACTCTAAACAGGTAACCTGTAAAAATGTTTAAAGCGTTTCCTATGGAGATTTTAAAGTACCGTAGTTTGTCTCCATTCCACAAGCGTGTGCAATTTTAAAGCATGACATGTTAGGTATTTATTTACTCGGCATAACGTCATCTTTCACATTATACAAAAAAAAAAAATGGGGTAACTATTGTGTTTTTCTTTTTTTTATTCATTAAAGTGTATTTTTTTTCAAAAGAGTTGCGATATTGCAACAACCGCCATTTTATACTCTAGGGTCTCTACTAACACACGTGTGTGTATGTGTGTATATATATATGTATATATATATATATATATATATATATATATATATATATATATATATATATACATATATATATATATATATATATACATATATATATACACACACACACACACACACACACACACACACACACACACACTGTATCTTACAAAAGTGAATACACCCTTCACGTTTTTGTAAATATTTTATTATATCTTTTCATGTGACAACACCGAAGAAATTACACTTTGTTACAATGTAAAGTAGTGAGTGTACAGCTTGTATAACAGTGTAAATTTGCTGTCCCCTTAAAATAATTCCGCACACAGCCATTAATGCCCAAACCGCTGGCAACAAAAGTGAGTACATCCCTAAGTAAAAATGCCCAAATTCTGGCCAGATTAGCCATTTTCCCTCCCCGGTGTCATGTGCCTTGTTAGTGTTACAAGGTCTCAGGTGTGAATGGGGAGCAGGTGTGTTAACTTTGGTGTTATCGCTCTCATTCTCTCATACTGGTCACTGGAAGTTCAACATGGCACCTCATTGGCAAAGAACTCCGAGGATCTGAAAAAAAGAATTGTTGCTCTACATCAAGATGGCCTAGGCTATAAGAAGATTGCAAAGACCCTGAAACTGAGCTGCAGCACAGTGACCAAGACCATACAGTGGTTTAACAGGACAGGTTCCACTCAGAACAGATCCTACCATAGTCGACCAAAGAAGTTGAGTGCACGTGCTCAGCTTCATATCCAGAGGTTGTCTTTGGGAAATAGACGTTTGAGTGCTGCCAGCATTGCTGCAGAGGTTGAAGGGGTGGGAGGTCAGCCTGTCAGTGCTCAGACCATACGCTGCACACTGCATCAAATTGGTCTGCATGGCTGTCATCCCAGAAGAAAACCTCTTCTAAATATGACGCACAAGAAAGCCCGCAAACAGTTTGCTGAAGACAAGCAGACTAAGGACATGGATTACTGCAACCATGTTCTGTGGTCTGATGAGACCAAGATAAACTTTTTTGGTTCAGATGGTGTTAAGTGTGTGTGGCGGCAACCAGGTAAGGAGTACAAAGACAAGTGTGTCTTGCTTACAGTCAAGCATGGTGGTGGGAGTGTCATGGTCTGGGCACTGGGGAGCTGCAGTTCATTGAGGGAACCATGAATGCCAACATGTACTGTGACATACTGAAGCAGAGCATGATCCCCTCCCTCCGGAGACTGGGTCGCAGGTCAGTATTCCAAAATGATAACGACCCCAAACACAAATCCAAGATGACCACTGCCTTGCTAAAGAAGCTGAGGGTAAAGGTGATGGACTGGCCAAGCATGTCTCTAGACCTAAACCCTATTAAACATCTGTGGGGCATCCTCAAGTGGAAGCTGGAGGAGCAGAAGGTCTCTAACATCCACCAGCTCCGTGATGTCATCATGGAGGAGTGGAAGAGGACTCCAGTGAAGACCTGTGAATCTCTGGTGAACTCCATGCCCAAGAGGGTTAAGGTAGTGCTGGAAAATAATGGTGGCCACACAAAATATTGACACTTTGGGCCCAATTTGGACGTTTTCATTTAGAGGTGTACTCACTTTTGCTGCCAGCGGTTTAGACATTAATGGCTGTGTGCTAAATTTTGAGGGGACAGCAAATTTACACTGTTATACAAGCTGTACACTCACTGCTTTACATTGTAGCAAAGTGTCATTTCTTCAGTCTTGTCACATGAAAAGATATAATAAAATATTTACAAAAATGTGAGAGGTGTACTCACTTTTGTGAGATACTGTATATACAGTGCCTTGAAAAAGTATTCATACCCCCTGACATTTTCCACATTTTGTCATGTTACAACCAAACATGTAAATGTATTTTATTGAGATTTTATGTGATAGACCAACACAAAGTGGCACATAATTGTAAAGTGGAAGGAAAATGATAAATGTTTTTTTTTACATTTTTTTACAAATAAATATGTAAAAAGTGTGGCGTGCATTTGTATTCAGCCCCCTTTACTTTGATACCCCTAACTAAAATCTAATGGAACCAATTGCATTCAGAAGTCACTTAATTAGTAGAATCCACCTGTGTGTAATCTCAGTATAAATACAGCTGTTCTGTGAAGCCCTCAGAGGTTTGTTAGAGAACCTTTGTTAACAAACAGCATCATGAAGGCCAAGGAACACACCAAACAGGTCAGGGATAAAGTTGTGGAGAAGTTTAAAGCAGGGTTAGGTTATGAAAAAATATCCCAAGCTTTGAACATCTCACGGAGCACTGTTCAATCCACCATCCAAAAAAGGAAAGAGTATGGTACAACTGCAAACCTACCAAGACATGGCCGTCCACCTAAACTGACAGGCCGGGCAAGGAGAGCGTTCATCAGAGAAGCAGCCAAGAGGCCCATTGTAACTCTGGAGGAGCTGCGGACATCCACAGCTCAGATGGGAAAATCTGTCCACAGGACAAGTATTAGTCGTGCACTCCACAAATCTGGCCCTTATTGAAGAGTGGCAAGAAGAAAGCCATTGGTGAAAGAAAGCCATAAGAAGTCCCATTTGCAGTTTGCGAGAAGCAGTGGGGGACACAGCAAACATGTGGAAGAAGGTGCTCTGGTCAGATGAGACCAAAATTGAACTTTTTTGGCCTAAAAGCAAAACGCTATGTGTGGCGGAAAACTAACACTGCACATGACCCTGAACACCCCATCCCCATCGTGAAACATGGTGGTGGCAGGATCATGGTGCAGGGATGCTTTTCTTCAGCAGGAACAGGGAAGCTTGTCAGAGATGATGGGAAGATGGATGGAGCCAAATACAGGGCAATCTTAGAAGAAAACCTGTTAGATTCTGCAAAAGAGTTAAGACTGGAGCAGAAGTTCATCTTCCAGCAGGACAACGACCCTAAACATACAGCCAGAGCTACGATGGAATGGTTTAGATCAAAGCATTTTCATGTGTTAGAATGGCCTAGTCACAGTCCAGACCTAAATCCAATTGAGACTCTATGGCAAGACCTGAAAATTGCTGTTCAAAGACGCTCTCCATCCAATCTGACAGAGCTTGAGCTATTTTGTAAAGAAGAATGGGCACAAATGTCACTCTCTAGATGTGGAAAGCTGGTAGAGACATCCCCAAAAAGACTAATTGCAGCAAAAGGTGGTTCTACAAAGTAATGACTCAGGGGGGCTGAATACAAATGCACGCCACACTTTTCACATATTTGTAAAACATTTTGAAAACCATTTATCATTTTCCTTCCACTTCACAATTATGTGCCACTTTGTGTTCACTTTTTTCCTCATTAATGTACACACAGCACCCCATATTGACAGAAAAACACAGAACTGTTGACATTTTTGCAGATTTATTAAAAAAGAAAAAAACTGAAATATCACATAGTCCTAAGTATTTAGACCCTTTGCAGTGACACTCATATATCTAACTATTTCTTCTGATCATCCTTGAGATGGTTCTACACCTTCATTTGAGTCCAGCTGTGTTTGATTATACTGATTGGACTTGATTAGGAAAGCCACACACATGTCTATATAAGACCTTACAGCTCACAGTGCATGTCAGAGCAAATGAGAATCATGAGGTCAAAAGGAACTGCCTGAAGAGCTCAGAGACAGAATTGTGGCAAGGCACAGATCTGGCCAAGGTTACAAAAAAATTTCTGCTGCACTTAAAGGTTCCTAAGAGCACAGTGGCCTCCATAATCCTTAAATGGAAGACGTTTGGGATGACCAGAACCCTTCCTAGAGCTGGCCGCCCGGCCAAACTGAACTATCGGGGGAGAAGAGCCTTGGTGAGAGAGGTAAAGAAGAACCCAAAGATCATTGTGGCTGAGCTCCAGAGATGCAGTCGGGAGATGGGAGAAAGTTGTAGAAAGTCAACCATCACTGCAGCCCTCCACCAGTCTGGGCTTTATGGCAGAGTGGCCCGACGGAAGCCTCTCCTCAGTGCAAGACACATTAAAGCCCGCATGGAGTTTGTTAAAAAACATCTGAAGGAGACTCCAAGATGGTGAGAAATAAGATTCTCTGGTCTGATGAGACCAAGATAGAACTTTTTGGCCTTAATTCTAAGCGGTATCGGTGGAGAAAACCAGGCACTGCTCATCACCTGTCCAATACGGTCCCAATAGTAAAGCATGGTGATGGCAGCATCATGCTGTGGGGTGTTTTTCAGCTGCAGGGACAAGATGACTGGTTGCAATTGAGAGAAAGATGAATGCGGCCAGGTACAGGGATATCCTGGACGAAAACCTTCTCCAGAGTGCTCAGGACCTCAGACTGGGCCGAAGGTTTACCTTCCAACAAGACAATGACCCTAAGCACACAGCTAAAATAACAAAGGAGTGGCTTCACAACAACTCCATGACGGTTCTTGAATGGCCCAACCAGAGCCCTGATCTTAACGTCTAAATTTAGGAGTGAGATGGGTCGGTACGAACCTGGTTCTTGGGGGTCTTTGCCTTTTTTTGAAAGTAGTTTGATGATGGCCTGATTCCCGGTTGGTAAGTAGGGGCCGCCAGTCCATATACCATTATATACTGCGAAGAGAGCGGGCACAGTAATAGTTTGTAGGGTCTTATAAAATTCCCCTGTAAACCCATCGGGGCCTGGGGCTTTAGAGGGAGCTAGGTTCCGGATTCAAGTTGGGAGGGAGAAACCGTGGGTAGAGACAGTCTGTCTAGGAAGGATTTGGTGGTGTTCATGTCTATGGGGTCGTTGGCGTATAGCGAGGAATAATAATGTAGCATAACTTTGTTGATGTCCTGTTGTGAGGTTTTTATGTCGCCTGCGGTGTCCCGTAGGGAGGTGATGTGCGTTGGGTAGAAAGGGCCTTTGCAAAGTCTTGCCAACAATTTGCCAGCTTTGTTGCCAAATTTATGAAGGGTGGCTTCCATATGTGCCCTGTGTGTCTGTTCAAGGGTATCTGCCCAGGTGTCAAATGCCCTTTTTGCTGCCTGCCAGTGTAGCCTGTTGTCAGGGGAGTCCCTTGTATAGAGGGAGCATTGTGCCAAGCGCACCATAATCCTTAAATGGAAGACGTTTGGGATGACCAGAACCCTTCCTAGAGCTGGCCGCCCGGCCAAACTGAACTATCGGGGGAGAAGAGCCTTGGTGAGAGAGGTAAAGAAGAACCCAAAGATCATTGTGGCTGAGCTCCAGAGATGCAGTCGGGAGATGGGAGAAAGTTGTAGAAAGTCAACCATCACTGCAGCCCTCCACCAGTCTGGGCTTTATGGCAGAGTGGCCCGACGGAAGCCTCTCCTCAGTGCAAGACACATTAAAGCCCGCATGGAGTTTGTTAAAAAACATCTGAAGGAGACTCCAAGATGGTGAGAAATCAGATTCTCTGGTCTGATGAGACCAAGATAGAACTTTTTGGCCTTAATTCTAAGCGGTATCGGTGGAGAAAACCAGGCACTGCTCATCACCTGTCCAATACGGTCCCAATAGTAAAGCATGGTGATGGCAGCATCATGCTGTGGGGTGTTTTTCAGCTGCAGGGACAAGATGACTGGTTGCAATTGAGAGAAAGATGAATGCGGCCAGGTACAGGGATATCCTGGACGAAAACCTTCTCCAGAGTGCTCAGGACCTCAGACTGGGCCGAAGGTTTACCTTCCAACAAGACAATGACCCTAAGCACACAGCTAAAATAACAAAGGAGTGGCTTCACAACAACTCCATGACGGTTCTTGAATGGCCCAACCAGAGCCCTGACTTAAACTCAATTGAGCATCTCTGGAGAGACCTAAAAATGTCTGTCCACCAACGTTTACCATCCAACCTGACAGAACTGGAGAGGATCTGCAAGGACGAATGGCAGAGGATCCCCAAATCAGGTGTAAAAAACTTGTAGTACCTTTCCCAAAAAGACTCATGGCTGTATTAGATCAAAAGGGTGCTTCTACTAAATACTGAGCAAAGGGTCTGAATATTTAGGACCATGTGATATTTCAGTTTTTCTTTTGTAATAAATCTGCAAAAATGTCAACAATTCTGTGTTTTTCTGTCAATATGGGGTGCTGTGTGTACATTAATGAGGAAAAAAAATGAACTTAAATGATTTTAGCAAATGGCTGCAATATGACAAAGAGTGAAAAATTGAAGGGGGTCTGAACACTTTCTGTCCCCACTGTGTAGATAGATAGATAGATAGATAGATAGATAGATAGATAGATAGATAGATAGATAGATAGATAGATAGATAGATAGATAGATAGAGAATATATGTTAGGGGGTTCTAAGTATTTTCCTAGCAAAAATGATTTTAACTTGTAAGCGACAAATGTCAGAAAAAGGCTGGGTCAAAAAGTGGTTAAACCTCTTTATTTTCAGAATTATTTTCCAGATTATTGTTTATACTGCAAATATATAAAACTATTTGGTTTTCTCTCATATCCCAATCTTTTTTTTTTTCTAGATTTCTGTGGTCCTCCTCCAGCTGTACCAAATGCTACTTTAAATCACAGCTTAACAGATTATCAATTGGGACAGGAATTAATTCACAGTTTAAATGGTATTAATCTTACTCAAGATGGAGAAGTTCTAAAGTGTATGAACTGTAGTGGAACTTTAATGTGGGTTAACATGACTGATGGATGCCCCAGCTGTAAGTATGTTTATATGAACTCAAATTGGTAGAGGTGTTATCTATCTTGTCCTGTACTAGATAAAGCAGAATGGTAATTTGGGAATGACTTTGCCTACAAACGAGTCTTTAGGAAGAACATTTGTCCTGGCAAATTGTCAGTGAAGTCAATAAAAAATGTATGTGTGTGCTGTTCTAGTGTGTGAAACTCTCGATGCGCCTGTGTCACCATGTCGTCATATATATTTGTTTATGGATTTTGATATTCACTCATAAAATGCATATATTCATTTTTTTTGCTTCAGAGTATTATTTCACTTTTCAAATTTAATGTTTATTCACTTTTGTCTACGTGACTATGTGGGGATTGTATGACCTTTCCATTATAGAACATAGATTTACATTTGCTATCAGCACTTGTTTGACTTGCATATGAGGTCATTGTACTGAGTATGTAGTTTTATCAGTTTGTTGTTTATTCCATTGATATCACACCAGCGCTGCACTTTTTTTTTTTCCAATAGATTTTATTGAAAGAAAAGTGCAATACAAAATATCACAATGGTAGGGATACAATTTTTTTTCAGAACAGTTCATAGAAACCAGTAGCCTAGGCACTCTTATACGTGGGTGGAGAATAAAAATAACAAGGGTAGGATATACAACTGGAATTTCAAAAAGACATACCATGTCGATATAACTGGATGGATCCACAGGGTGGGTCCCTAGGAAACTACTGGTAGCAACCAAAGAGGGGAGGGGGGGTGAGTAAACACCAGTCGGTTGAAGTATTGAATAGCGAGAGAATTACAGGTATAAGAAAAGCCTCTAGGGCTAGGGTACAGACATGTGCTATGTGACCTCATGCGAAACAGTGATGGTTGGAGTAGACGTAAGTGGAAGAGGGTGGTCTTGATGGATGACATTTATGTCTACTGGTTCCACAATTGTGGGGAGGGAATCGGGAGTTTCGCCTTCCTCAGGATTGGTAGTGAGAGTCTCATAGTAGGAGAATGAAATATTTTCAAAGTTCTGCAATTCCTCTTGTGACAGGGTTGATTGCATGAAAGCCCACCATCTGGAGTAGAAACGTGTGTTAGAGTGTTCACATTTGAAATCGGTGTTGAGCTTGTCTCTGAAGCAAGTTTAGAAGCTCCCTTTTGAGATGCGCGATTTGTGGGCACTGTGAGGAGGTCCAGTGTTTTAGAATTAATCTTATGGCTAGTAAGAGATCGATCAAGGCCCAGTCCTTGTAGAGAGGGTGGGTGGTTGGGGACCACGGGAGCAGTTGGTCGCCCCAGTATCTGAAGATGGGGAGTAGGGGGTCTTAAGGTAGTTTTGGTAGCGTTATATCGAAGATGTAGGAGATGACTTGGTTCCAGAAGGTGGAGATGGAGGGGCATGCCAAAAAACGGTGGGAAAGGAATGGTTTTGGCTGGCGGCACATGGGGCAACTGGCCGCGCCTTGGACATTCTTTTCCGATAGGAAGGGTATATAAGCACGGTGTAGAATCTTTAATTGAGTTTCTCTCCATACCTCATTGGGGGTCAGTTGAAGGGTTTTCTTGTACCCTTGAAGAACCTTTTCCACTATATCTGAGTCAGGAAAATCTTTACCCCAGTAAGCTACCGATGAGGAAGCAATTAAGGAGGGGTCTTTAGCAGGAACGGTTTGTATATGTCCGAGATTTTATAAGAGTCACTCTGGAGTAGCAAGTCCGTGATGGATGTCTCTTGCATTCCTCACTGCATGAGACTTTTATAAATCTGACGCATTGTGCGTAGTGCAAAGCATGGGATTGAGGGAGAGAGAATGTTTCTGCGATGACAGAGAAGTTGTGAGGTCGTCCTGTTTTCATATTGCATAGGGTGGAAAAATTTGTGAGGCCTTTTTGTTGCCAGATAGAGAAAGTTTTGCATTCCAAACCCGGTGAGAAGCCGGGATTTCCTTGAATCGGGAGGTGTCTGGACATAAAGGGCGATAGTTTCAGTGCTTTCTTTACTTCCCTACAAGCTATGGCTGTGTCTCTGAGAAGAAGATTGTGTTGTAGAGGTGGGGGAGTAGATTTCCACCTGCAGTGAAGTAGGGCCACTAAGGAGTAGGAGTAGGGTTGGGTCATTGAAGATTCCATGGAGTAATTTGAGTAGCGAGAAAGCTGCGATATCCAGTCCAGGCCTATCCTGAGTAGGCAAGAAAGGTTATATCCTCTGACATTTGGGAGACTAATCCCTCCTTCGCGTCTGGGAAGATATAATTTTGCAAGGGCTATACGTGGTCTTTTGTTTCGCCAGAGGAATTTGGAGATGGCTTTGTTTAGGTTTGTAATATCTTTGTGTTTCAGAAGCAGGGGGATCGTTTGGAGTGGGTACAGTAGTCAAGCGAAACTGGCCATTTTTACTAGGTGACATCTTCCCAGGAGAGAAAGGGGCAGATCCATCCAGTTACCCATTTCTTGAGTTATTTTTTTAAATAGTGGGGGATAATTGAGATGATATATAGAAGAGGGCAGTCTTCCTATCTTAATGCCTAGATATGTAACGTGTGAGTTGGACACTGGGCGGGGTGAGTGTTGTGTCCAGGGAGGGACAGATAAAGTGCCAATGGGGAGGATTTCGCTCTTGCTGAAGTTTATGCGGAGCCCTGAGCAGATTCTGAATTCATCAAAGATTGTTTTGATGGTGGACATATCAGAAGAGGGGTTGGTCGAGAAGATGAGGATGTCGTCGGCGAAGAGTGACGTGCGGAGTTCTTGTGAGCCTATTTTGATGCCATGTAGTGGGGCCTCTAGGGTTAGGTATCGAGAGAGGGGTTCTAGTGCAATGTTGAAGAGGAGTGGGGATAGGGGGCAGCCTTGTCTTTTGCCTTTGCAGAGGCGGAATTCATCCGAGAGGAGGCCAGCCACCACCAGCCTGGCCGCGGGGGAGGTGTACATGGTGTGTACGAGGTGTTGGAAAGGGCCCGTGAAGCCCATTTTTGATAGGGCCAGTGATAGCCATTCGAAGCTAACATTATAGAAGGCTTTTTCCGCGTCCAGAGTGATGATGGCATGGTCCCCCCTGGGTTGTTTTTGGCGTGGTCCAGAGCCATTATTACCTTTCGGATGTATATAGTGGCCGTTCTCCCTTTCACGAAACCTGATTGGGCTAGGTGAATCAGAGAGGGAATGATGGTAGCAAGTCTGGAAGCTACAATTTTTGAGAGTATCTTAACGTCTAAATTTAGGAGTGAGATGGGTCGGTACGAACCTGGTTCTTGGGGGTCTTTGCCTTTTTTTGAAAGTAGTTTGATGATGGCCTGATTCCCGGTTGGTAAGTAGGGGCCGCCAGTCCATATACCATTATATACTGCGAAGAGAGCGGGCACAGTAATAGTTTGTAGGGTCTTATAAAATTCCCCTGTAAACCCATCGGGGCCTGGGGCTTTAGAGGGAGCTAGGTTCCGGATTCAAGTTGGGAGGGAGAAACCGTGGGTAGAGACAGTCTGTCTAGGAAGGATTTGGTGGTGTTCATGTCTATGGGGTCGTTGGCGTATAGCGAGGAATAATAATGTAGCATAACTTTGTTGATGTCCTGTTGTGAGGTTTTTATGTCGCCTGCGGTGTCCCGTAGGGAGGTGATGTGCGTTGGGTAGAAAGGGCCTTTGCAAAGTCTTGCCAACAATTTGCCAGCTTTGTTGCCAAATTTATGAAGGGTGGCTTCCATATGTGCCCTGTGTGTCTGTTCAAGGGTATCTGCCCAGGTGTCAAATGCCCTTTTTGCTGCCTGCCAGTGTAGCCTGTTGTCAGGGGAGTCCCTTGTATAGAGGGAGCATTGTGCCAAGCGCACGTTGGCACTGGCTAACTTATAGTTAGCCAAAGTGTTTCTCTTGAGAGAGGCAGCGTAGGATATCATTCGGCCTCTGAGGAAGGCTATCCCAGCTTCCCAGAAAAGGTTAGGGTTGTCCGCATGGGGGGGAATTGGCTGCAAAGAATTCAGACCAAGCTTTCTCCATATAAGCATGAAAGTCTGAGTTATTTTGGAGATATGCGGGGAAGCGCCAAAGTTTGGGAGTAGGATGTAAGTCAGGGGTATCCAGCGAGATCGAGATGGGGGTGTGGTCAGATATGGCGATGTCATGGATATCCGACTCTGAAATCATTGGGATAAGGCTGTCAGCGCAGAATAGGTAATCGATTCCAGTGAAAATGTTGTGAGGGTTGGAGTAAAAGGTGTAGTCTCTATCTGCTGGGTGGTAGAGCCGCCAGATGTCATGTAAGGGAAGAGATTCCATAGTGGACGCAAAATGTGTAAGTTCAGATGTCGTGGGTGAACAACATGATAGTTTGGAAGAAGATCTTCATCTATTGGGTGTAGGGTGGTATTAAAATCTCCCCCAACTATATGCGGTAGGTGCGGAGCGCGGAGCAGCCAGGTGGACAGCTCATTAAGAAATTGTTTGCCAGGATTGTTCGGGGCATATATTTTAGAGATCATTAGACTGCTGTTTCCCAGTTTTATATGTATGGAGATGAAACGTCCCTGACTATCGGTGTCTACGGACAATACCTTGCAGGGAAGGTTTTTGCGGATCAATATGATAACCCCTGCTTTACGATTGAGTGCACTTGAGCCTAGGACAGTGCCGACCCAGAGTTTTTTCATGCGGTGGAGGTCAGATGAAGTTAGGTGGGTTTCCTGGAGCAGGGCAATATCGGTTTTTAGTCTCTTGAGGTGACAAAGTATTTTAAGTCTCTTAAAGGGGGCCCTAAGCCCTTTCACGTACCAAGAGGTGAGTTTCATGTGAGTAAGGTCGTGGGTATGTTATGTGATGGTACATTGTTAACATTAAACGTAGACCTGAGGAGAGGGGTTAAACTGACAGTGCAAACCAGGGTGAAGTGGCTATGAGGGAGGAGTGATGCCTGAGTGTCTGGTGTTTGACGAGTGTCGCTGGGGAGAGGGACCAGGAGAGGGGAGGGACACGGAAGGGTATGAGCAAGAAACAAAAACATTACAGAACAATGGAGGAGCTTCTTTTTTGTTCATAGAGTCACTGTGTAGACCAGCTCACCCTAACGATCCAGGTGTTGTGGTGGATGGGCGCCCTGGATGATTCGGTGTCAACAGCCGCAATGGAGGGCCTCACATGGGTGCGTGATCAGGAGGACGCCATACACAGTGAGGCTATAGGAGGTTGTGCAGTATAAAAGGGTGAAGGTGCACTGATATATAACAAAAAACGTGCAGTAATAAAAGGAAACAGTCAAAAGTTAACGAGCCAAATACCTGAGTAGACAGAGTAGGCTTTAAATCCAAGGAACGAGCATAACATGTACCCCTAAGGAAAACATGGCAAGGTATTAAATCTACTTGTCAGCGTGGGGTGTCGCAGTGGGTAGGCCCAGAAGATCTGAAGCGCTTTGGGGAATCTTTGCTCGGGCTTCGCTGGTCCAGAGGGCGATTATTTGGAGAGGCCCTGAGCAGGGAATTGGAGTGCGATTCAGCGCACAGTGAATGCAGGAAGGCTTTCGCCTCAGAGATGTACTGAAAGGATAGCTGGTCCCCATTGGGGGCTTTGAGGTGAAGAGTTGCGGGGAAAGTCAAGGTGAATTTCATCTGTTGCTGGTGTAGCTCTGAGCAGATGTGTTGGAATGCTTTCCTCTTTTTTGGAGACTTTTTAGAGTAGTCTGTGAAGATCAGGATTTTGATTTCATCAATTCGCAGAGATCTGGTTTGCCGAAACTTTTGTAGGATGACGGTCTTGCCATTGTAGTTGAGGTACTTTGCTATGATCGGGCGGGGGGGGGGGGTCTTGCGATCAGGGGTGAATGCTCCCATGTGGTGGGCCCGCTCAACTGTATAAGGGTCGAGAGGCCTAATGCCTCCGGGATGCGTCTGGCACAGAATTCCACAATGGCTGACGATTGTAGCGATTCTGGGACCCCCACGAATTTCAGGTTGCTCCTTCTGGATCTGTTCTCTAAATCGTCCAGTTTTTGGAGTATGTACTGATTAGTTTTATCCTGTGCTTGTTCGGTAGCTTGAGCCTGATATACTTCTTCCTCTATGCTTGAAAAGGCAGTGTTCCACCTCATGAAGTCTAGTGGAATGTTCTCCCAATTGTGCCTTGACTTGCCTCATCCCCGCATCCACTGCCTTCTCCACCGAGGTGGTTATCATGGGGGACAGGAGAGCTGCGACAGTCTGAGCAATATAGTCTGTATTCTTGTACCCCTGGTATGGGGAGGAGGAGGCAGGATGCGGGGGGAGAGGGGTCTAAAGTGAGGAGGGGGGGTTGTATGACCGCTCACCTCCATGGCTGGATCTTCCGCCGCGATATCTAGGAGAGCCGAGGCCGGGGCCTCAATTTGTGGCTGGGCCTGATGATTAGTTGCGGCCGCGTGTGTGCGCGCGCTGGTTTTCTCCGAAAATCGGTCCATAGGATAGTGGGGGGGCCCCGAGACTGAGACTTCAGGCAACAGGAGGGGGTCTAGCAGGTGTTTTTGAAGACCTGTCATGTGCCTCTATGTCCGTGAAGGCCGAGACCGGGGCCTAAATTTGTGGCTGGTCCGGGTGGAACGTTGCGGCCGTGTGGGGTCCCGTGCCGTTCTCTTTTGCCACCGATCAGTCCGTAGGGGAGTGAGGGGTCCCCATTGAGGTTGCAGGCGACAGGAGGGGGGGTCAGGCGGTTGTTTATTGCGCCCTGTTTATGACGCGAGGACCGCGAAGACGAGACCTCAATTTGCGGTCGGGCCGGGTGAGGTCATCGCGACCATGTAAGAGGCCGGTAAATGCAACCGTTAGGTCTGTAGAAGAGAGGGAGACACCCGAGGAGAGCTGTCAAGAGGGGGTCAGGCAGTTATTTCCATGCAGATTTGTTGATCGTGGTGCGGAAGCTGTAAGGAGACGCAGCTACTCCATGCGGCGCCGGAACCGGAAGTCGCTGCACTTCTTTATACACATAGGATTTCATCTGCCATTGGGTCTGACACATCTGAGTCTTTGTGTACCTGGTATGGGTTACCTGTTCTGCCTAAGGTTCTTATTTCAGTTGCCTCCATTGGGTCCCTCCTACAGTATTTTGCTCCAATTGCACCAAAGCCTGGTAGTCCGGACATACCCTTCACAATTGGTAACCATGTTTACCTTCGCGACCTTAGTGGTGAGCTCCAGGGGAGTGGTAGAGCACCATTTGTGCCTTACCACAACCCAGATACGATTGCCACCACTCCAGGTGCATTAGGGGACCCATGTCGGGTAACCAGTGCCTTGGGGAAACCTAGATGGCCGTTGAAGTGTGGAATGTAATGACATGAACCCAAATGATACATGGACCAGTATATACGCGTATAGAGTCTGTGTCTCAATCAGAATGACTGCCTTGATTTTAGACAAGATGTCGTTTTATACTATATTGTAAAACAGATATGTGTGGTATAACATGGTACAGACTGGTATTTGATGAAACAAGACTGTCATTTAGTGTAATTAATTGGACAGATAACAGATACATATTTCAGAAAAGTGAGGCATCCTCTCAAGAAGCAAAAGGTACATTCCGAAGGGATGGATAGGAGTGTATTTCACAAAAGTGATTTCCCCCTAAATTCCTGGAATCTTAAGATGGCTCTCTAACTGACTAAGGACAAATAAAATGGCTCTCTCTTATGCTAAGCTTGTCATAACAGGAACAAGTCCTGGAGATCAGGCAAGCTACATGATTGTAACCAGACATTCCGGTATCAGAGTTTCGGTGTTGTTACATAACCCCAGGCCTAAGTTTGCGAATGACCCATGGTACCCCAGTGTTGGAATGTCTACTGTTTTGAGGGATCAAATGTCCTATGCTTCTAAGAATCTTGCTGACAGGATACCTAGCCAGTTGCCTAGCCCCAGCGGTGGGGTACCTAGCCAGTTATTGAACACTTCCTGCTCAGTAGCTCCCTCCTTTTGCTAGTGTAGCACCCTCTAGTGTGCTATTAGTTTACTGCAATTTTAAGGCAATTTTATTTGACTCATGGTAAGTGTGAGTCTGGATCTGGGTCAGGGTTTATTGCAGCTCAGTCTGGATGGCTCACAGAGGCAGGTCTCTGGTGCTTTCCCCTAGAAGTTTGGAGAAGCTTCTAGAAGTTAGTGGGCAGAAGCCAGGAGGGTTGATCTGCATACTTAGGGGAACTTGACCAATAACCAGGTGTACTGACCTGGCAGGGTGGCTAGGCCAGCCCTTAAATATGGATGACTCATGCTAGCAGGGAGTTGGGTGGAAGATGGAGTGCTGAAGAGGCTGTCAGTTGTCTAGGAGGGGTCTCCTAGGTCTTGGGGAGACCACAGCCCCAGGTTAGGCTCAAGTTGGCTCAGGAGGATCCAGTCAGTAAAGTGGTTTGATTTGGAATCTTGCTTGAGAGCAAGGAGCACAGAGTGAATACATCAGCTCACCCAGGGATTTTCAAAGGGAGAGACTGCCACATGTAGCAAGCTTTCTAAAGGACAGTGCTGAGCTTAACCCCTTTATCCTTGCCCTGGGAGAACTTCAGAGCAGCCACTAGGGCTGGTAGTGCCTGCAAGCAGTGGAGCTGAGAGCAGTTCGACACAAGGAGAGGATACACTCCTGCATGCATTTTGCCTCATCTTTTTGTGCTATTTCCAAGAGGGGCTAAGAACTCCTAGTCTGTAATGGACTTTTACTACTAATCTACTAAGGACTGTGCGAGGAAAGGAAAGAAGCATTTCAGGATCTTATTGTACAGAAAAAAATTGTCCCATTTTGCAGTTGTTTTTTACTTCAAGTTGGGCATCTTATTAATCTCTTCATCCCATCCATGTTGTTACCCCTAATAAAACATCAAAAACATAGCCAAGGGACTAACTTCTTGTGTTTGGATGCAAGTGGAGAATGCGTGTTGTCTGGCTGTGCACTAGTAGGGGAGCCAGTCACCAGCAGCCTCTGCTGGGGTAGTGCTACACTGATATTTTGTAACAAATTAGTAAGTAAATTAAAGGATGTTTTCATATTGCTAGAATTCTGCTTTTTTTTTTTTTTTTTTTTTTTTTTTTTTTTTACCATGCCATAGGCTTGTGCACACACTGCATGGGTTAACTGCTCGTTTTGGTCTAGGGGTTCAGAGAGCCAAGATATACTCACTTAATCCAATACACCCAGTGCAAGACCGGTCCTTTTGGCTCCCCCCCCCCCCCCCAGTGGTCCTGCGATCTTGTGCAGAGGAACAGTCCAATGCTGGACTTGTGGGAGCAGCATTTTCGAGAGGATTAAAGAACCAGGTGAATATATGTGTTCACCCCTAGAGAAAACGAGCAGTTAGCCCACGCAGTATAGGCACAATTCATGGGTAAAAAATTTCTTTTCCAAAAGCTACAAATTGAAGCATGACATAAAAAAAAATCGAGTAAAGCACAATAATGACCCGGACTTAGATTTTTTTTTAATCATAATTCACAAAAGCTTTTTTTTTGTCCCACAGTAAAACTGGAAGAAAAGACTGAAACTAGAGCCACATGTATGTAAAGCTTGTGCTATTAAAATAATATTCTAACATTTATCTTTTATGTATCTACCTTCATTCCATGTATCTAACAATATGTTTTCTGTTTGTAAACAGCAATACATCGATACATCATTATTGGCACAGCTTTCATCATCATGATCATGACACTGGTCATCTTTGGAACAAGACATTGGTGGGTCAGTTTTATAAAATGCTTTTTAAGAGCAAAGCTTCTGTGCCAGTATTAAAGAAGGACTGAGCCAGTTAAAATGCCACTGGGGTTACCACTTCTTTTGACAGGGTAAACTGATGAGGACGAGGAAAGCAGAGGTACTGTAGGTAATAAACTGAAGGTTTACTGCTGTATTTTGTAAGAGCCAGAACTTTAGGTATTAAAAGGACAATAATGTCCCACTCTTACAGTATAGTCCAGAGACCCTATACCACCTTTAGTGCCTGTGTTGATGGGCTTTGGGCTTGTGTTGATGGGCAAATGTTTCAGTTGAGAGTTGACAGTGTGAGGCAAGTATATTTATAGTTTACTGACTGATGAATTTGACCTGCAGTTCTTCTAAGCTACATCAACCTGCTCAAGCTGCTTTTGCATTCCCCATGACTTCTATAGGAAGAAAAACTGTTGTGAAGCAAACAAAATCCTGTCTATACATATCTGTAGCCGAGTGTCAGCATCCCCCAATGCTTGCCCCCCCCTCCCCCCCACAGTTTGGTTTGTTTCAGTGCAGAGAGCTGCGGGCTGCATGTGTGGACAAGCCACCACTTGAGCCAATAGGCGTCAGGAGGAGGACACAGCCGCCGAATGGCACACTGAGATATGAACTGTCAGACTGTATGGAACTTCAAAGAGAAGAACTTCAAATCCCAGGGGACTTTGGGACACCAGGATTTAAGTAGGATTCTTACTGTACTGCCTGGGAAAGTTTGGGCCTTTTGTGCCCAGGATACCGAGGAGTAAAGACTTTGGTCCGTTTACTCCCTTTCGCCATAAGGCCTGGCCGGAAAGAGGATCTGATTCTGCTACCCCATGTTTAAGACACTGGTTGTTGTGCAACGGTGGCTGCATCGGTGGCACCTGTGATCCAAACCCAGGGAGGCCGGAGTATACATCCACCATCTGCATACACTGCAGTTTGCCGGAGGCTTTGAGGAGGGACTGAGAGGGCCCCTTCCAAGGTGGATGCTGCAGCTGTATCCTGGGGACTGGTGAGAGGGTATTGCCCCATACATTACACTGGTAGCAGAAACGGAGTTGCTGAGAACAGGACGCCAAGTACATCCAGCTCATACTGCATTTATCCCCAAACCTATACTACACCCATACCAACTTCATATCACTGCTCTACTGAACGGCCACTACATCTAACGCACCTTTACATGGTACTTGTCCCACACCTACATTGCATCTGTGCAAAGACTTTACCGCCCCTATAGAAATTCTTAACTGCACGCAGGTTCACCAGAACTCACATTAAGTGGACGAACACTTCTTAAGGTGTCCCGACATATAGCTGGCAGAAGAAACATGTCAGGGACTTCTCCTGTCACACAATCTGCACGCAAACCACCTATATCTCTCTAAACACTTTCTTTTTTTGAAACTCTTAATTTAAGAATGGTTACAGGTTTGTACTATAGGACCATAAAAGATCAGCTTGAACAAGGTTAAAGGTCTATTACAGTCATAAACTGAAGTTATAAAGCAAAACATAATGAAAAAGTACAGGCTTTCCCTAACTATAGGGAATCTAGAACACATAAACCAAGAGACATGGTACACTGAGTGCAAACTTTGTTATTAGTATTCCATTTTTTGCTCTTAAGGTAGAAAAAGGTAAATATAAAGTGCCAAAAGTAAATAATTGTAAAAATAGTGTTCAAAATACATTGGTATGGTACAAATACAATGGTAATTGTGAAAAGTCCTAATATTAAGAAAGTCCACAGTGGAGGTGGTTGATATTGAAGTTATAATGTCCAATATTGTGACTGTGTGATGGTGATCCAAACAATGGTACAGACAGTGACTTCACATACGTGCCGTTGTGATATAGGTTTGGTCATCTTTTGGTAGCTTGCAAGATTTTCATTTATATAGACTTGAATAAAAGCAGATTTCAGTATTCCTCCACTTAGGTCCATAAAACTGCCCCATCACATGGCACTGTCCTGTAGAGGCATGGGCTAATGTGTTTCGAGGGGTTTCTCTTCCTCAGAGCCTATCAGACAGTTCTGCTCTGCTGGCTTATATGTGGTGTACTAGATTGATGGTTCGAGCCCTGAGGGTGCACCCTGCCTGCCCCATGGGCGTGGACAAACACCCTATCAATCATAACACATCTCTATTCACACAATAGTTAAAACATGTTGTTCATACTATGTAGAAACATGTCTTCAGCAATCTTATGCTAAATAAAACAAAAACTGATATAATTGATATAATGTATATAGACCATAAAAGGAATCTCAAGGGAAAGGGACATGAAGTAAATATACATTGAATGTATATTTTGTGCTTATTTGAGCTTATTTGATGCTCACTTCAACACCCCCCAGCACATCTATAGACTCTGCTGCACATCTCTAAACCCCCCACACCTCCGTACCCCTACCACACACAAACATACACCTCTGCACCTTCCAGCATCCCCGGTATCCCTCCAGCACACCATTGTACACCGCAGCATGCGGACTTGGCACCCCGCAGACCTCTAGGGCCCCTTTTACATAGGGCACACCCATCAGCAGACCCATCAGCAGGATACGCTTGCTTAACAGGGGATCCCACTGAGCAAATAGATGACAGGTCCACGTCTGCTCCGCTGATGCAGAGCAGACATGGACATTGCCTGCTGCTCTCTATGGGGTGATGGGATAGAAACAGACTGCCTGTCCTTTTCCATAGGACTGTCATCCGATCCACCGGACAGATGTTTTTAGCAGACAGAATCAGATTGGACAGCAGACACATGTCCATTTACACCCTGCGCACCATAGGGAGCTATGGATGGACCAACAGGTCAGGGACAGGGTTACCTGCTCTGCTTGTTATACACCCATGGTAGTCCATTCACCAGTGCTTGTGTTGTCTTCGTACCGCTGGCCACTGCCACAGCTCCCGAAGATGAATCCTTCATCATGTCTTTGGATCTCAGCACCCCATTTGGGACCTATAGCTGACTTGTACAAGTATATGTACCCTGCATCGGCTCCTGATGAGTGCAAAAAACCCACGAAATGCGTAGAGCCCTTTTTGGATGCTATGCTATTGCTACCATCTGATCATACTTGCTTTTACAATCATGATTCATCAACTTATTTTCTTATATTACTTAGAGAGGTCTAGGCCACTAACCAACACCACCCACACCACGGTGGTGCAGCGATATGTACAGTATCTCACAAAAGTGAGTACACCCCTCACATTTTTGTAAATATTTTATTATATCCATTAATGTGACAACACTGAAGAAATAACACTTTGCTACAATGTAAAGTAGTGAGTGTACAGCTTGTATAACAGTGTAAATTTGCCGTCCCCTTAAAATAACTCAACACACAACCATTAATGTCTAAACCGCTGGCAACAAAAGTGAGTACAATCCTAAGTAAAAATGTCCAAATTGGGCCCAAAATGTCAATATTTTGTGTGGCCACCATTATTTTCCAGCACTGCCTTAACCCTCTTGGGCATGGAGTTCACCAGAGCTTCACAGGTTGCCACTGGAGTCCTCTTCCACTCCTCCATGATGACCTCACAGAGCTGGTGGATGTTAGAGACCTTGCGCTCCTCCACCTTCCGTTTGAGGATGCCCCACAGATGCTCAATACGGTTTAGGTCTGGAGACATGCTTGTCCAGTTCATCACCTTTACCCTCAGCTTCTTTAGCAAGGTAGTGGTCGTCTTGAAGGGGTGTTTGGGGTCGTTATGTTGGAATACTGCCCTGCGGCCCAGTCTCCGAAGGGAGGGGATCATGCTCTGCTTCTGTATCTTACAGTACATGTTGGCATTCATGGTTCCCTCATTGAACTTTAGCTCCCCAGTGCCGGTAGCACTCATGCAGCCCCAGACCATGACACTCCTACCACCATGCTTGACTGTAGGCAAGACACACTTGTCTTTGTACTCCTCACCTAGTTGCCGCCACACACACACGCATCTGAACCAAATAAGTTTATCTTGGTTTTATCAGACCACAGGACATGGTTCCAGTAATCCAACTCCTTAGTCTGCTTGTCTTCAGCAAACTGTTTACGGGTATCTTTAGAAGAGGCTTCCTTCTAGGACGGCAGCCATGCAGACCAATTTGATGCAGTGTGTGGTGTATGGTCTAAGCACTGACAGGCTGACCTCCCACCCCTTTAACTCATGCAGCAATGCTGTCAGCACTCATACATCAATTTCAAAAGACAACCTCTGGATATGATGCTGAGCACGTGCACTCAACTTCTTTGGTGAAGGCCTGTTCTGAGTGGAACCTGTCCTGTCAAAAACTGCTGTATGGTCTTGACCACCGTGCTGTAGCTCAGTTTCAGAGTCTTGGCAATCTTCTTATAGCCTAGGCCAACTTTATGTAGAGCAACCATTCTATTTTTCAGATCCTCAGAGAGTTCTTTGCCATGAGGTGCCATGTTGAATTTCCAGTGACTAGTATGAGAAAGTGAGAGCAATAACACCAAATTTAACACACCTGCTCCCTGTTCACACCTGAGACCTTGTAACAAGTCACATGATACCAGGGAGGGAAAATGGCTAATTGGGTCCAATTTGGACATTTTCACTTAGGGGTGTACTCACTTTGTTGCCAGCGGTTTAGACATTAATGGCTGTGTGTTGAGTTATTTTGAGGGGACAGCGACTTTACACTGTTATACAAGTTGTACACTCACTTGTAGCAAAGTGTCATTTCTTCAGTGTTGTCACAGGAAAAGATATAATAAAATATTTACAAAAATATGAGGGGTGTACTCACTTTTGTGAGATACTGTATATATGTACCATGTGTTAAAAAGAGCAATACTACTAATTCACTGTATTTTGTTATGACTCAACATGCGTATATGTACCAATAAACATATTAATTATCGATTTTTTTCATCACCTCATAGCCGTGTGCTTCATTTAAAGTCCCAAATTTCCCTTTTATCTGTACCAGAGATGGATGCATATGACTCTACCCAGTCACTGCCTCACTGTCCCACCTAGCCCCCATTCTCATAGATTTAGCAAAAGTGTCTTGGATGCGTTTTAAAAGTGGCATAGGATGAGCCAAATACCTGTCAAGAACTTGAATTTGGCACATGCTGCACCACTTATAGAATGACAATTTTGGCTCCGTACCAGTGGCCGCCACTGCTCCGTACTCCAAAAGAAAGTCCGTCTTAGTTAGCTCCACTTTTGTAAATACAAACTGTCAGTATTTTATACTGAATTTGACTCAGATGTTGCACCACAATATAGAAGTGGAACAACTTAAAACTACCTGAATTTGGCATACCAGTCGCTGTCAGAACCAAAACTGTTGCAGTTGTTTTTTTTTTAATTAGGCACAACATATTAAGAAGAACAATTAATGCCAGAAAAGTGGCGCAGCAGCTTTATTGAATTCCCCCCAGAGGCTGCAAATCAGACTTTTGAAGGTAATGGAGATTTTCGTACAGTGTTTTCACAGCTGCTGTGTGGGGTTTACTAAAAACCTGTGACATGAGAAGGGAGAAATAGAAAACTTACCTGGCTTTAAGTACAAAAGTTTTTAGGATAGGAAAGAAAATAGTATGTTAAAAGGTTAGTTCACTTTTTCACAAAAAAATGAAAAGGTGAACTAACTCACAGCATCCTCCCTACCCCATCTTCTGCTGTCCTCTCCAGCCAGTATAGTGGTTGGGTCCAGAAACTGACCTGAAACAGAGCCAAAGATGCACAGGACTCTATTGCAGTGCACTCCACGGCCGTCCCGGAGATGTGTGAACCGGCTCCATTGAGAGCCAGTCACACTCTCCTATGCAAATTGGATGCGGGGAAACCTGCATCCAATACGCAATAGTGTAAACTCAGCCTAAGGTGAAAAACCTTTATCCCAAATGGTAAAAAAGACTGTTGCTGTAACTGCTTATAAAGTGTTAGCTGAAGTTTTGCTCCAATTTGTTAAAGGGTAAGTTCACCTTTGTACACTTTTTTCTAAATACAAGCTCCCCTATGCACCAATATAGGATTCATGTGCTTTTCTTGCAAAAACATCAAAGATTTCCATTAAATCTATAGTCACTTACTTTTCTTGTCCTAATCCACATGTCCAGCCATTTCCATTAGTAATGTCTTTCTTTCTAATCAGACTGTAGGTCATGACACAGGAAGGAGTTGACCAGCTGACCTCGTTAGCATACACCCTGCATCATCCACCCACCTACTCCCAGGTGCACATTTTTAAAATGAAATGCAATCAATCAGTGATCATCCTTCTCCCTAAATACACAATATACAATTAGATTGCATAGTGTATGGCCATGTTTATACACCTAAAATTACTAGTGGCTCTTTCAGTGCCATTAATTGTTAACAGCACACCAAACACAGAAACGCACATTTTGCCATGTAAAAAAACAAGAGGGCAAATTCTGCAAAACGCACAGTAAAAAACACACAACCCACAAAATACCAAAATGTTCCAATAACCACATGTGGTGCAGCCAATTGAAATCAACGGGCTGCCCTATGCGTGTCACAGGAAGAACAAGACACAAAATGTGCGCTCCCATTATGCTAGATGTGAATGGGGCCTGAAAGTGAAATTGGTGCGTTAACACAAGAACAATGAGTCTCCCTTCACGTCTGTGCGTTTCCTTGCATTTCTGAAATGCCCTGCACCAAAAATCGCATTAAAAAACGCACCAAGCTCCATTCTAAAAAAAAGTTCTAAAGCTTCTTTGGGGCGATTGCTGTGTGAAGGGCAGCCCATTCAGGTGGATGGGCTGCCCTATGTGTGATGAGTAAAAATGCTCCAAAACGCCTCCTCCCCTCCCTAAAAAAAAAAAAGAACACATGATGCTGACCAAAGGTGTCTCTTTGGCTCCTTCACCATTGTGTAGGAACTCTAATTCAGGAGGTGTGTCACTGACCAGATCACCAGGTGAAAACAGAGGGAACAAAGCCTAAAAAAGAAAATGAATGCAGCCACCACATCTAATAATTGGTAAGCTGCAATATATCACATTTTGGTTTGTGGTTTATTACCACCGTAATCTAAGTTTCTTATGCTTGTATTCTCGTCAGATTGCCGTAAATAACCTTAAATAAATGCAGCTCTTTAGTCAGTAGAGTTTGAGTACAGATGTACAATAGACATGTACGATTTGTTTCGAACGAATCGGGAATTCGTACGAATTTCTGAAAATTCGTACAATCGTGAGGATCCGAAATACAAATTTTTATGCATACGAATTTTGTACGAAATACAAAATTTTGTTTACGAACTTTGGATCCAAATTCCGTTACAACAGAATCGGACAAAATAAGAATGTTTGTTAATTATTTATTTATTAATTAATTATCCGTTATGATGAAGTTAAAAACCCCAGGAAGGCAGCACAGCATAGGGATGATGGGAGCCCCTCATAATGATAAATTCTTTATAACGAACATTCGTAATTGTTATGAAAAGGTAACGAACCTAACGAAAATTCGTATTTCATACGAATCCAAATTGAATTTTGGACACGAAATACGAATAAGACCCTGTATATAGACTATACAAACGTTGTATTTAGTAGGAAAAGTTTCAGATGCTGTGTGTCATACTATGCACTATTGCAGGCATGATACACCCATGACATATGATGTCAAACCTATGATAACCCACACAGCCTCCTTCGGGTACAAGCCACTCTACTAAAAGATTGCCAGCATAGGTATGCGCACAGGGTGTGCCAGGTGTGCCTGGTCACACGCTAATCATCCTGTGTGGCGCAGATTCCCCCTGTTTAAACCCCTGATATTTCACCAACGCGCCCTAATGGGGCTCCTAAAAAACGTGTAAAAAAAATAAAAATGATTCCTAATAAAAAATACAAATAAAATACAAATAAAAGATACTAACACCATCCACTGCTCTATTGACACCAATCTCTGCCCTACTGACACCTTCCACTGCTCTACTGGCACCGTTATTATATATACGCATGCACACATACATATGTGTTTGAACTTTGAAGTGCACACCCTAATGCAATAGGCTGTGCACACCTATGATTGCCGGTCTTCCATAATACCGGTGGCTGTCATACACAAGTCGCTATTGTGGCTGGCTCCCCGCTCTTCTCTTTCTTTTATAACACAGAGACACAGGGACAGGAGCCTTTAGCTGAGTGGATTACATCTAGTAACATCCATCCAGAGGTTCTGAAGGTTGGGTTGCCATCTGTCTGGGATTCACCTGGACAGTACGGGTTTTGAAACATGTGTCCGGGTATCTGCCCAGGCAATAATGTGCCTGAGACCCGGGCACATTATTCAGACCTGCCGGTGGCTCCCTGAGCCTAAGCTGTGCCACCATGGCCGTGTCCCGAGTTCGGGTCCGCAATGATATCTGCTTCTGCTGCCTCCCTATCTATCCCCTGCACTGTCAGTGTCAGCGGCGCATGCCGCGCCTCCGTCCTCTCTGTGTACTGCAGACAGGACACAGAGGCAGAGCCTCCATGCTGCCGGGGGCTCTCCTCTGGGTGGCTGAAGAAGGGACACAGAGGTGAGGTTGGAAGCAGAGCCCCTGTGTTCCATGCTGCTCTTTTGAAAAGTGTGCAGAGTTGGAGATCGCTGTGTCAGACTAGCTTGTAAAGTACGTTTTTGTGATCTTAGTATGTCAGGATTTCAAAGGGTTCTTATCACCCCCCCCCCCATACACCATACATACATACATACATATAGTCCTCACTACTTCCCCCTCTATACACCATACATGTACGATCCATATGTACAGTCCTCCCCTCCCCCCCATATACCATCCATATATACAGTTCCCCCCCCCATTACCATCCATATATAAATCCCCCCCCCATACACCATCCATATATACATTCCTTCCCTCCTCCCATATACCATCCATATATACAGTCCTCCCCCCATATACCATCCATATATACAGTCCCCCCATATACCATCCCCTCCCCCCCCCCCCCCCATATACCATCCATATATACAGTCCTCCCACCCATATACCATCCATATATACAGTCTCCGCCCCATATGCCATCCATATATACAGTCCCCCCCATACACCATTCATATATGCATTCCTTCCCTCTCCCCCTATATACCATCCATATATACAGCCCCCCCCCCATATACCATCCATATATACAGTTCTCCCTCTTCAATAAACCATGCACATATACAGTTTTCCACCCCCCCATACCAGCCATATATACAGTTCTCCAACCCCCCCATATACCATCCATGTACACAGTCCCCCCCCCCAATATACTATCCATATATACAGTTCTCCCCCTTCCATATACCATTCACATATGCCGTTTTCTCACCCCCCCCCCCCCCATACCATCCATATATACAGTCCCCCCATTCACCATCCATATATACATGACTTCCCTCACACCCTATATACCATCCATATATACAGTCCGCCTCCACCCCCCCATACAATATGCATACATACAATCCTCACCCCCCCCCCTCCTCCCATACAAAACGCATACATACTTAGGCTCATGTATCATGAACAACTTAACTAGATTCCTCAGCCAATAATGCCTTACAGGAGGACTCCCCTGCCCCCCCCCATACTACACCAGGAGACCTCCCCCCACCCTCCAAAATTACAGTGGGAGGCTCCCCACCAAACATTACACACTACATATACACTGTATTGCACATTACACACTCCTGCACTATATATACACTATATCATACATTACACACACCTGCACTATATACACGATATTGTACATTACACACACCTGCACTATATACACGATATTGTACATTACATACACCTGCACTATATACACGATATTGTACATTACACACACCTGCACTATATACACGATATTGTACATTACATACACCTGCACTATATACACGATATTGTACATTACACACACCTGCACTATATACACGATATTGTACATTACACACACCTGCACTATATACACGATATTGTACATTACACACACCTGCACTATATATACGCGATATTGTACATTACACACACCTGCACTATATATACGCGATATTGTACATTACACACACCTGCACTATATACACGATATTGTACATTACACACACCTGCACTATATTGCACATTATACACACCTGCACTATATACACTATATTACACATTACGCACACCTGCACTATATGCAATTGGCTACACCCACTGTTCACCGCTGCGCGTGCCGCTTTCCTTTCTGGGGCACACAGAGATGTCCCAGGTATTTTACAATCTCATAGTGTATGCTACAAAAAAAAATGCCAATCCCCGCTGAAGTGTTTGGGTTTGGCTCGAAGAAAAGGTGGCAACCCTATATGAAGGTGAATTCTCACTGTTGCATGATGAACTTGGAATCATTCCCAGGAGCTTGCAAGTGCAATTATGTGCCACTTCATCTTTGCTTAATAAAGAAGTTTATTGCACTACTAGGGCATGCACTTCCCTGGTCTGTTGTTTTGGGGATCCCTGGTCCTTGCTTTGGCAATCCAAGGGATGGCTGTGAAGGCCTGTAACACTGGTTCAGAGCTTTTTTGGCTGGTCACATCTGAACAGGAGAGCGGGATTAATAGTGATCTGGTTAATAAAAAACGTGATTAAACATTGAGTAAGCATCCAGCAGGGACTGATCCCACGGAATATGATGATCCTGATTGTTAATTAAAATTTTCATTATGCTATTCAAAAGGAATAAAAATAAATTACCACTAAAATATGAATGCAATCTATACACTGGGGGAGAACCTCTGGGGGAATCTAGGAAGGAAAAGGACCTGGGGGTCCTAGTAGATGATAGGCTCAACAATGGCATGCAATGCCAAGCTGCTGCTAACAAAGCAAACGGAATATTGGCATGCATTAAAAGGGGATTAACTCCAGAGATAAAGTGATAATTCTCCCACTCTACAAGACTCTGGTCCAGCCAAACCTAGAGTATGCTGTCCAGTTCTGGGCACCAGTCCTCAGGAAGGATGTACTGGAAATGGAGCGAGTACAAAGAAGTGCAAAAAGCTAATAAAGGGGTCTGGAGGATATTAGTTATGAGGAAAGGTTACGAGCAGTGAACTTATTCTCTCTGGAGAAGAGACGCTTGAGAGGGGATATGATTTTAATTTATAAATACCGTACTGGTGACCCCACAATAGGGATAAAACTTTTTTGTGGAAGGGAGTTTAACAAGACAAGTGGCCACTCATTAAAATTAGAAGAAAAGAGGTTTAACCTTAAACTACGTAGAGGGTTCTTTACTGTAAGAGCGGCAAGGATGTGGAATTCCCTTCCACAGGCGGTGGTCTCAGCGGGGAGCATCAATGGTTTAAAAAAACTATTACATAAGCACCTGAACGACCACAACATACAGGGACATACAATGTAATACTGACATATAATCACACACATAGGTTGGACTTGATGGACATGTGTCTTTTTTCAACCTCACCTACTATGTAACTATGTAACTACTAAAGTGTGCCCCATCTTTGACTGCTGTAGCATTCATTAGATCACTTACTTTCATTCAGCCTACTCTTTCCTGGTAACACTGAAAGTCCAGCACTGTCCAGCACTGCCCAGCACTGAGATTTTCAGTTCCTGCTATAGTATACTGACCACTGTGAGTTGCTTGCTGTACCAGATCCTTCATTCAGGCCTTGCATTCTTTTCACATAATGCAAGCCATTTTTGCATTGGAGAAGGGGAGATCGTACCATTCATTAGTACCTCCTCCAATCACAGAACACCTTGCATTCTGTGAAAAGAATGCATAATGGAGGAAGTGGTACTGCAAGTGACCTGTCATGTGATCAGTGTACTACAGCAGGAACTGGAAATCTCAGCGCTGGATTTTTAGCGCCAAGAGCATGCTGAAAAAAGGTAGGTGATTTAACGAACACTATCCCAGATAGTAAGGATAACTTGCCACACATTTGTGGCAGTGTTGCATTGTAAGTCTTTTTAACTTGCTGCATATTTTTACAGCCAAGTTGTACACTTGCAGAGCACTTAAAGCACAAGTTCTAGTTGACACTTTTCCAATTTGTAGCAAATTTGTCTGGCAAGTCTCTAGCAAGAGCAAAGTTGCAGTGGTGAGTCTACAGCAAGAGATCTGCAAGTCTACAGCATGAAAATTCAGCCATTGCACAACATAACTGAACCAGAACTTGCAGCAGGCTTGCAGAATGTTTGCAAAGAAAGTTGATCTGGAATTATGCAATGCGGACTTGCTACAACTGTGCAACAAACATGTGAAGACTGACAAGTCTACCAATAGCTTAGCAAGTCATTTTCAAATTTTCAGCTCAATTGCTTCCTATCTGGGATGGCAAACAGAGATGAGACACACTTAATTAGTGGTCATTTTATTTTTACTGTTCAAATGTACAAAAATAATTTGTGGCAGGAGTTCAGCTTTAATGTTTTGTACTATTTCTTCTTTTCTATTTTCAGGAAAGAGATGTCTGCTAGAAAAAGTAGGAATCAAACAAAGAGCATGAAATCTGGAAGTGAGGAAGAAATAGAAGAACATACAACTGTAATTCATCTTAATGAAAATAATTAGAAAAAAGCAATCAATTGAATATCTTATAAAAATAATAATCATTGAAACTTTTATCGTAAAGTTCAATTTTTAGGTGTTGTCATTGCTATATATCTGTAACCCTATTCTGGGCCAACACTAAAGCCTGACACTGAGGCAACTAGCTTTTTCAGAAGCAAAGAGCAGAAAGTTCATGTTTCTAAAGATGGTTACATATGCTTTATTTAAAGTCCCACTTACCCTTTACTTATGCATATATGTTTCTAAAGATGAGATTGTGCAGATAACTGTACTGTCCCCTTCACAATCCCCCCTGCCCCCTTACTTGCATCCCGGTCTCCGTCATAGCCCCCCTTCCTTAAATCCCAGTCCACTTTACAGCCCTCCTTCCTTGTATCCCAGTCCCCTTCACAGCCCTCCTTCCTTGTATCCCAGTCCCCTTTACAGCCCTCCTTCCTTGTATCCCAGTCCCCTTCACAGCCCCCCTTTATTGTATCCCAGTCTCCTTCACAGCCCCCTTCCTTGCTTCCTTGTATCCCAGTCCCCTTCACAGCCCTCTTTCCTTGTATCCCAGTCTCCTTCGCAGCCCCCCTTTATTGTATTCCAGTCCCCTTTACAGCCCCCCTTCGTTGTATCCCAGTCCACTTCACAGCCCCACTTCATTGTATACCAATCCCCTTCATAGCCTCCCTTCCTTGTACCTCAGTCTCCTTCACAGCTCTCTTTCTTGTATCCCAGTCCCCTTCACTGCCCCCCTTTATTGTATTCCAGTCCACTTCATAGCATCCCTTCCTTGTATCCCAGTCCCCTTCACAGCTCCCTTCCTTGTATCCCAGTCCCCTTCACAGGCCCCCTTCGTTGTATTCCAGTCACCTTCACAGCCCCCCTTTGTTGCATCCCAGTCCCCTTCATAGCCCCCCTTCCTTATTTCTCAGTCCGCTTCACAGCTCCCTTCCTTGCATCCCAGGCACCTTCTCAGCACCCCTTTCTTTTATCCCAGTCTCCTTCACAGCCCGCCTTTCTTGTATCCCAGTCTCCTTCACAGCTCCTCTTTCTTGTATCCAAGTCCCCATCACAGCCCCCCTTCATTGCATCCCAGTCCCCTTCATAGCCCCCTTCCTTGTACCTCAGTGCCCTTCACAGCTCCCTTTCTTGTATCCCAGTCCCCTTCACAGCCCCCCTTCATTGTATTCCAGTCCCCTTCACAGCCCCCTTTGTTGCATCCCAGTCCCCTTCATAGCCCCCCTTCCCTGTTTCTCAGTCCATTTCACAGCTCCCTTCCTTGTATCCCAATCCCCTTCATAAGCCCCCCTTTCTTGTATACCAGTTCCCTTCACAGCCCCCCCTTCTTTGCATCTCAGTCCCCTTCACAGCCCTCTTTGTTGCACCCCAGTCCTCTTCAGATCCATTTCTTGCATCCCAGTCGCCTTTACAGCCTCCCCCCTGTCTTGCATCCCAGTCGCCTTTACAGCCCCCCTTTCTTACATCCCAGTCTCCTTCACAACCCCCCTTCCTTGCATCCCAGTCCCCTTCACAACCCCCCTTACTTGTATCCCAGTCTCCTTCACAGCCCCCTTTCTTGTATTTCAGTCACCTTCACAGCCCCCTTTTCTTGTATCCCAGTCCCCTTCACAGCCCCCCTTCATTGCATCCCAGTCCACTTTAGAGCCCTATCTTGCATCCCATTTCCATTTACAGCCCCTGTCCTTGAATCCCAGTCCACTTCACAGCCCTCCTTCCTTGTATACTAGTCCCCTTCACAGCCCCCCCTTGCATCCCTGTCCCTTTCACAGCCTCCCCTTCCTTGCACACCAGTCCCCTTCATAGTCCCTCTTTCTTGTTTCCGAGTCCCCTTTGCAGCCCTCCTTCATTGCATCCTAGTCACCTTCAGAGCGCTTTCTTGCATCCCAGTCCCCTTCACAGCTCCCCTTCCCTGTATCCTAGTCCCCTTCACAGCGCCCCTTTCTTGTATTCCAGTCCCCTTCATAGCCTTCTCTCCCTGTCTTGCATCCCAGTTGCCTTTACAGCCCCCTTTTTTGAATCCCAGTCCCCTTCACAGCCCCCTTCCTTGAATCCCAGTCCCCCTTCACAGCCCCTCTTTCTTGTATTCCAGTCCCCTTCACAACCCTCCCCTGCATCCCAGTGCCCTTCACAGTCCCCTTTTTTTGTATCCCGCTCTCCTTCACAGCCCCCTTTCTTGTATCCCAGTCTTTTTCACAGCCCCCTTTTCTCTTATTCCAGTCCCTTCACACCCCCCCTTTTTTGCATCCCAGTTCCCTTCAGAGTCCCCCTTCTATGAATTGCAGTCCACTTAACAGCCCTCCTTTTGTTGGAATACAGAATTGTTTTTTGTGCAACAACTACTGTACATCAGTATTTAGTAAAGATATATTGTTCAACCAGTAGATGGCAGTGTTTTTTAAGTCCGTAGCTGCATCTATGGTATGCTATATGTCTTTTCTCTGTTATAACGTTTCTCTTTCCTGTCTGCTGTTAAGCAGCAAAGTCCATGTGGACTGTGCACTGTCTGTTCTGTGCGGCTATATACAGAATTTCTAGCACCTTTCTTGTCCCCTTTACAGCCCCCCCTTATTGCATCCCAGTTCCTTCACAGCTCCCTTCCTTGCATCCCAGGCCCCTTTACAGCCCCCCTTCCTTGCATCTCTGCCACTTTTACATGAAAACCCCCTCCCTTACATCGCATTTCCCCCTTCCAATCACAGCCCTCCTCTAACCTTTCCAGTCCTACCTTACACAGCAGAAAAAACGCAGCAGGCACAGCATGTCTGGATAGAGGGTGGGAGCTGACCAAGATGCAAGTGGATGCTGGGTAAAAAGACAGGTGGCAAATAAATGGTAGCAGAGGATAATATTTAGACTGATGTTTTTCACGATCTCACAGTCGCAGAGAATGAAGAGTGACAGGGTTGGAATGTTCGCTCCTTCATTTTTATATTTTTTATACATGCTTGAGGTGATTGTAGACAGAGACAATTGAGTATATTTTTTATACAGTAATGCTTTTTATTGTTATTTTTGATTATGTATCTTTGCAGTATGGGTTTGTTGTTTACAGCTTAAATGAAATAAAATCATCTTATGATCACTGCTACCCAGATGCTTTTTTTTTTAAAGAATATGTAAAGGTTTGTTTAAAAAAAAAAAAAAAACACGTCATACATACCTCTGTGCAGTTGGTTTTGCACAGAGTGGCCCTGATCCTCCTTTTCTGGGGCCCTCAGCGGCGCTCTCCCTCAAGGTACTCATGCGAGCGCGCTCCTGTTTCCTGCTAAAACCTCATAGTTGAGCCCTGTTTTTACTCACCCCCAACCACACCCCCTTTAACTGTAGTGGCCAGGGGTATACACATGTTGCAGCCACAGCAGGCATTATACACCCTGTCACGCTTGGCAGGTGTAGCACCTGCCAAGCGTAACCCATTCAAGGGAATGGGGCTGCTCTGCAAAGGCCGTGCATCCTTGTGCAGTACAGCGGAAAAAAAAGTGTTAAAGTCGGCAGTGAGGAAGCTTTGTATTGCCTTCTCATCACCTGCTTTAACCCCTTGGATCCCACACTAGCATGCTGCAACTGCGTGCATTGCGCATGTTTGCAGAGTGGCTCTATTCACTTGAATGGATCGTGATCACCCAACAAAAGCAACAGGGGGTTTAATTCCTGCCGTAGCAAGTGTACAACCTCAGCTGCTGCCACTGCAGCTAAAGTTGGTAGGGACGCATGTATGTAATGTGGGCGCAGTGCAATAAGTAGGTGGTGTTTTGTGTGGCTTGAGTGTGGACAGGGACACAGGGGGGCTGCATGATCTCCTATTGCCCGGGGGGCCCCATGGGTTGTCAGTCTGCCCCTGGTGACAACCTAACTATGTACAAATAGAGTAAGCAAACATGAGCAGGACTGAGACAGGGAACAAGGGGAGCAGAGCAGGGTATGGAGTACTGGATGCCGGGAGCAGGATACTAGGAGCAGATGACAGGAAGAAGGTATAGGATAAGGCAGGGACACGGCTCACAGGAAGAACACTGAAGCACTGAACTTCAGTTAAGGATTATATACCTCCCAGCTGGGAGACACCCGCTAATGGCCACCGGAACTGTGTCCTTCAACATTGGGAACAGTGCCATTAGAAGGTGACCCACGTACGGACGCAAGTCCTGACAGTTCCTCCGGACGCTCTATTCTGCCTTAAACTTGAAAGTCAATGTGGGTGCAGGATAAGTCCAAAAAGCAGGTGACCCAGATACTGACACAAGTCCTGACATTCCCAATTCTGTGAATAATGAAGCCAAGATTCAGCAATACAAATGAAATCATAGTTTTTCTTCATGCACCAAAGCTTCCAACTTTTCTATTTTGCATAGCAGACTTCTGGCATTGGTGAACAAACATTTTAATCCATTATTGCAATTTGCACTTGTGTTTTGCATATCTTTTTAGGGAATCTCAGGGCGCACTTCATTGCTATAAAGCAGGGAGTGGGAGAATTCATCCTTAACCACTTCGGCCCCGGACCATTTGGCTGCCTAAAGACCAGAGGACTTTTTCCAATTTGGCACTGCGTCGCTTTAACTGCTAATTGGGCGGTCATGCAATGCTGTACCCAAACGAAATTTGCGTCCTTTTCTTCCCACAAATAGAGCTTTCTTTTGATGGTATTTGATCACCTCTGCGGTTTTTATTTTTTGCGCTATAAACGGAAAAAGACCGAAAATTTTGAAAAAAAATGATACACTAGGTTATATACTAATGATACACTAGGTTACTCAGTGCCGAGTACGACCCCAGGATGGCTGCCTCCAGGTTAACTGCCAGGTTATTCCATGATAGCAGAAGTTTCCGATTCGCAGTGGCTCTCATCACCGAAATTTCAGGGTGGAGTGTTTGAAGTGCAGCATATGTCCCCGCATCTCTGGAAACCACATAGCTGGACTCCAAACTCTGGGCTCGACCCTCTGCCTCCTCCAGGGCGAGCCTGTTGCTTTTCCTGACCTTGCTAATTATTGTAGAGTACTGTTCCCGCGTATATGCCTTAAAGGCATCCCAAAGCATTGGAGGAGGGGCTGTTCCTTTATTCTGTATCCAGTAAGCGTCCATCTCTCCTGCAACCTCAGGGGCTACACGCTCATCAGTTATCCAGAAACCTGAGAGTCGCCAGAGGCTAGTGCCTACCGGCGAGTCTGTATTAAGTTGTAGGAAAAGGGGAGCGTGATCAGAGATGCTACGTGGAAGGATTTTAACCTCCTGGGTGCGTGAGAGTAAGGAGCCGCTAACATAGAACAGGTCTATTCTAGAGAAGGAGGCGTAGGTAGCCGAGTGACAAGTGTAATGTCTTTCTTTGGGATATCGCCACCTCCACACATCGCTAAGGCCATATTCATCCATCCATCTGAACAGCGGGGAGTCAGGGGTTACATCAGTGCCAAATTTATCCATACTGCAATTGGGGGGCATATTAAAATCACCAGCCAATAGCACAGCTGCAGTATGATACCGAGCCAGTATCGGGGTCATTTTATGGAGGACAGCCAGGGAGGCCGGAGGTGGGTTATACAGTCCAACTATGACTAGTTTCATCCTGTCACACATAGCATGAATAGCAACATTCTTCCCCTTGGGATCCAAATAGAGACCCAGGAGGGTGAAGGGTAAGGATTTGTGGACCAGGACGCTGACTCCCCTGGAGTAGGTGGAATAGGTAGAGTGGTAATAGGATCCCACCCAGGGCTTCTTTATAATATAATGTGTCTCCTGCAATATGCAGATGTGGGGGTTGTACTTTTTAAAGTAACTGAATACCAAGGAACGTTTTATTTTGGAATTGAGGCCTCGCACATTCCAGGACAAGACTTTAAGTGGGGTCATTTGGGCATCATGGGGAATATCTGACAGGATTGGAACAGTCTTAAAGTTGTAGAAAGTTTGCACAGTATAGCAGCATTCCTAAAATGGGATGTAACTATCCATGCACCTTTTGTTGGATAGACTTCTCCCTCTAGTGGCAAGAAAGCAACATTACATGTCTTAAATTTAGCTAGCAAATCATCGTATAGATCCAGAAAATAAGAAAAACAAACAAAGAAAAACAACAGAAATAGAACCCCCCAACCTGCACCACCGTCCAAACTATGGGGTGCATGATCCCCATAATCATTCGTGGCAACTGCCCATGGGGCACGCGAACAGTGGAGCACCAGAGTGACACAGTCTGTGCTCAAAGAGTCGAGGCAGTGAGACAAGAGTCAGGATAAACGATCCCTGTAGATCGATGGGTCTCCCAGAGTGACCTGGGGTTAGCACTCTTAAACTGGAACATGTTACAAACCTGAAACTTCAAGCACCTCTGTCAGAAGTATTGACAGGGTCAGAGGGCTCATTCCATCACGGTTAGCATATAATCCCTGAGTATTCACAGTACACACTCACCGCACAGATTCTTGTGAGGAGGCAGGGGTAAGTCAGTCTCAGGTGGATGGATGAGCTGATGAAAAACAAGAAAACTCAGAAAAGTTATATAAGCTAGAGGGTCAGCAGTGGAAAGAGGCTTATGCTGATCATAAGATCCAGGTGACTTGAAAAGGGTAATCACAGTATCAGTAGGTTCCTGGTGTTTCCAGCCATCTGGATGCCTCTTCAGGAGATGTAAAAAACCGCACAGATTCCCCATCTTAGACTCTCAGTCGGGCAGGGAACAGCATGCTGTATTTAATCTTGCGATTACGTAGGTCCAACTTAATTTGATCAAAGGATCTTCGCATCTTTTGTGGATCGACTGAATAATCAGGGAATATCATAATCTTCGCTCCCTCATGGCGGAGCAGGGGCGGATCCAGGGGGGGGCAACGGGGCAATTGCCACCCCAGAGAAATCTGTTGCAGGCTGGGCGGGTGAGCTCCGCGGGCTGCTCCGAGAGCGGGCAGCTCCGCCGCGGGCAGATAAGAGAGCGGGCGGCTCTGCGGGAGGGCCGGGCAGCTCCGTTTGAGGGCGGGCACACAGGCGGGTGAGAGAGCGGATTGGCCGGGCTGCTCCGTGTGTGGATGGGCGGGTGAGACTGAGCAGGCTAGGTGTGTGTGTGGGGGTGGCTGGCCAATCAGCGAGCCGACGGGCAGGGGAGCAGAGAGATGACATCATCCCTCACCGCCCACACATCTCTGCAGTAACTTCCGCCCTCACTGTGCAGGTAGCGTGGGCAGCAGGGAGATTACATTATCTCTCTGCTGCCTGTCTCTGGGACAAAGAAACAAGAGACAAGCAAAACACCACCTTACCTGGCACGTGACAATCCACATCTAGTGGGACGTGGCAAGTGACAATCCGCATCTAGTGGCAGGTGACGTGGCAAGTGACAATCCGCAATGTGTGGCATATGACGTGGCAAGTGACAATCTGCATCTAGTGGCAGGTGACGTGGCAAGTCACAATCCACAAGGTGTGGCATATGACGTGGCAAGTGACAATCCGCAATGTGTGCCATATGACATGGCAAGTGACAATCCGCAATGTGTGGCATATGACGTGGCAAGTGACAATCTGCATTTAGTGGCAGCTGACGTAGCAAGTGACAATCCGCAACATGTGGCAGGTGTCAATCTGCATCTGGTGGCAGGCAAGTGACAATCCACAAAATGTGGCAGGCGACGGTGGCAAGTGACACGCTCGGGGTTCCCACTGATTCTGCATTATGGTGAGTTGAATGATTTCATTTTATATTACAATGTATTAATAGAAATAATCATCCTGACGCCATAACAACCATGGTGCCGGGGTGATTAAAGCACCAACAACAGCCATTTCCCCGATAAATTGTCCGCAAAAAAAAATTATTTTCTGGCAGTGCCCCTCCCGAGACTAGGCTCTGGATCCGCTCCTGTGGCGGAGTACCTCAATCTGTCTCGTTTCCCTCAGGACCAGATCACGATCTCTGAAATTCAGGAGTTTTAGGATAAAAGTACGTGGAGAAGCTTCCGGGGGCCCCCGGGTAGCAGGCATTCTATGTGCCCTCTCCACTACAAAGAAATCTGAAAACCGGGCATTAGGAAGGAGGGCCTGCAGAAGTTGTTCAGTGAATGTTGTGGGGTTTTTACCTTTTATTCCCTCAGGTAATCCCACTATCCAGAGGTTATTCCTTTGGTTCCTGTTTTCGGCAGTTTCTGCACGCATTTCCAGGGTCTTCATTTTGGTCTGCAGCGTGCGGAGTGAGACATGTGCTTGCAGCGTGTCCTCCACTTCCCCCACTCTCCTTTCAGCTTCAGTCAGTCTGGAGCGAAAACAGTCCATATCCCTGCGGATCAGGCTAATATCAAGCTGCATGGTCTCAATTTTCCCTGTCAGGGTAGTTTGGCAGGTGATAATAGCCTGCATGAGGGCCTCAAAATTGGTCTACTCCCTCAGGCCTGGATCAGTGTCCTCTGAGGGAGCGTATTTCCCTCTGGGCATGCCGTTCCGCAGAGGGTCCTCTGCGGAACGGCATCCTGTTTGGGTCCGGGCGTTATTCTGCAGGGAGAACGGATAATAAACCAGCCAGGTCTCAGAGCTCTCCTAAGGCACGTCTGCTCTGGTGGCCATCTTGGACACGCCCCCATCTCAATTATTTTAGTTTTAGTCGTATTTTAGTCGACTAAAATAGCATTAATTTAGTCAACGAAAATGTTTTAGTCAACGAAATTAACACTGCTGGCAAAAGTAATGCAGACAGATGGCTGAAAGAACAATTTGTGGATAGAAGCACCCCATTGAAGTTCCACAAACTGTTAGAAGCAGCTATAGCTTATTCAAAGCAGAGACTGCTCATACTGCCTTGTCCTGCAGGACAGTAAATTGTATTGTAGAGTTATAATTAATTCTGAGCCTTGGTGATCTATCTAGGGCCCAAGGCAAACACTGTGGAAAGAAGTCCCTGGAGTTGTTATACAACAGCCTTTTTTTATGTTTGCCAGTCTATGATTTACACTATAGATTCCTTAAAGCGGGGTTCCACCCAAATTTTGAACATTATCTCTATGCATTCTCTTCCTTGCCTAGATGCTGACATGCTGTGTAAAAAAATTTAAATCGCCGTATTTACCTTTTTTTTTCTAATCTTCTTTGCACTTCCTGGTTTTCCTCCCATGGGAGTAGGCATATTTCTAGCCTCTCCCAGACCTCCCACAGTCCCCTGGGAGCTAGTCTCAGGCTTCCCAGCATGCATTGTGCAACAGCGTCATCACAACATCTCTGCTCCCAGCATTCACCGCATCCAGGAAATACATGCTTGTGGGCTTCAAATGCCCACAATGAAGATGGAAACCGCCTTCAGTGAATTTTATAAGTTATTCTTTACAATGAAATCGGACACAGGCGGACTTATTACACAGAACATGTGAGTAGATAATCATGACAAGAAAAGTTTGTGAATGAACTCCAAAAAAAAAAACCGATAGATAGGTGGACCCCCGCTTTAAGCCCATTGAAAATCACAGATGGGCTGATCAAAGATGTTCTGAAGAATCTGTCTAAATTCGTAAGCCACTTGTTTCAACCACTGGAGATCCAGTGGTGGCTGCCCTTGCTCTCAATTATTACCCCCAGTAAAAATCATGGAGCCTGGTGAGATTGAAATCGATCAGCCCAATCGTCTGGTGATTATCTGTCCCTGTCCTGATTAGGCCTATGTATTTGGTGCATGCACAATGAAGAACCACACTGAAGCTGTGCTCAGATACAAGATACTTCTTTATTCTTCCTGGTTACATGGGGTTTTATATATGAATTATGCTGTAAGGGAGTGCATCATTAGCATAGTGGTATCTAGGTACTCCTAGCTTCTGATTGGCCATGTCCATATAAAGTAAACTTCCTCCAAGAACCTAGATGTCATCATCTTGAGTGTAGTCCTGGACATAGGCGCTATCTTAGTTATACATTCTTCATTCGATGGGAGGGGGTGCTGCTAGCGGGCATTTTGAGCAAGGAATTCATAAAGCACTTTTTATATACAGAAAAATATAGACTTTGTTAGTATAAAAGCTAGAAATAGAAAATGGGCATTTTATCTGATCCATCACAGTCCCCCCTTAAAATGACTACTTTCAACTGTCCCTAATCATCCTAACTCATCTGTCCGTATGTGCCTTGGAAAACTTTTGTGCTGCACGTTAGACGGGTGATGGCTTTTCCATCACCACCCTTGCCACAGACTTTGCACATAAGGAAGTCAGATGCTGTTCCTAATAGCATTGTACTTCACAGGGAGAGACTGCAAAGGAGTTTAAGGTTTCTCTTCTGCCCCATCAAAATCTTCTCCTCCTTGGTTCAAGAAGGTTGGGGTGCTATTTTCCAGTTTTCTGCACTAACTCCTTTAGACAAGGTAAAATGCAACAAACCATCAGAGCGAGGATGATCAAAATGATGAAAACAGCTATACCTATTCGGGCTAAAATATTTTTCCACCCGCTCATCCAGCTAAAATATTGGTCCCATGGGTCTGAGATACCTGAATTATTCTTCAGCTCTACTGATAGGCTTTCCAACTTTTTATGGCCAGGGTAACCTTATCTTTTGGACCAGTGTTTTCAGGGATGTATGTACAGCATGTCCCTGTACCTTATATCATTTTACAAACACCCCCTTCTCCGCTAAAATCACTAAAATCATGTCCAAGGCCATCCTATTCTGAATTGTCATGTAAGATGTGGGGGCCAATTTGTCAGCAATCCCCTGTAGGGTATTTCTGGTGTAATTCACAAACCGCTGCTGTTTGTAATATATGTAATTTATCCAGTCTACATTTTTTTTTTTTTTCAAATAGCGTTTTTTTTATTTTCAAACACAAGTGCATTACAATGCAGTGAGCACATTCTGAGCAATGGTGGTATCTAAACTTAAGTTAACATATAGTTTGCTGATGCTAAATTTCTTTACTCATAGATAGCAGTATTATTAAGTGATTCATTTGTTTTACATGTTATTGGAATACCTGCTTCACCACTGCGTAACTGTGATTATATAATACAAAACTGTAGAAGTCATAAATCTATACTTTTAAAAGAAATTAGAGGTAGATAGTGGGAGGCAGAGAAGAAGGTGGGGGAGAGGAGAAGGAGAGAAGAAATGAGATTTAGAAAAAGGAAAAGGGGGGGTAATATGGATGTCGTTGGGGTAGCGGTGTTACCTGGTCAAGGTGGGTCCTCCCGGAGGTGCCATGGCTCCCAGACCCTGTTATGTGCCTCCAGTCTGTCTTGTATTCTGGCTGTCATATTTTCCATCACTTCTATGTCCTTAATTCTGGCATAAAGATCCTCAGCAGTTGGTGGGTCGGAGCGTTTCCAGTGTAAAGCTATGAGGCATCTTGCTGCCGTTAAGATATGACGCACTAATTTCTTATATGGGGTGGAGAGTTTGAGTGGTGATAGACCTAATAAGAAGAACTTTGGAGACGCCTGGACCTGTGTGTCCAATAGGCGATCTAGTAGTCTCTGGACTGTGGACCAGTATGGGGCCAGTAGTGGGCAGCTCCAGTATATATGTAGGAAGGTGCCTTTTGCTCCTTGGCAACGCCAGCACCTATCGGAGGTATTAGGGAAGATCTTATGGAGTACCTCTGGGGTCATATACCACTGTAGGAGAATTTTATAGGAGTTTTCCTTATACAGTGTGCATATTGAGCTCTTTGCTGCTTGGGACCAAATGATCTGCCACTGTGTCATGGGAATGTCCTCACCAAGAGTCTTTTCCCATTTGGTCATGTAAGAGTGTTTGCCCTGTCCATCTTGGGAGAATGTGTTTAGGATCTTGTATATGCCCGATATGAGCCCTCTTTGGGCGTTGCCTGCCAGAATCATAGTTTCGAATGGGGAAGGGGGTGAAAATTGTAGGTTGGATGTTATAGTAAAAGCATAATGCCTGATTTGTAAGTACCCATAGAATGCCCGTTTAGGGAGTTCATATTTATTTTGTAGATCAGTAAATGGCAAGAGTTTCCGTGTCCTAGGATCCACCAGGCTTCCAAAGTGGAATAGATTCCAGGAGGTCCAGGGGTGTGACATTTGATAAGTGAGGCTGTCCGGCACCTTGGGGTTACAGACAAAAGAGGTCAGGAGCGATTTTTCTGATGACAGTCCGTGAGTAGGAGCCAGTTTGCGCCATACCCTCCGCAGGAGGGACATGGGGCCTAGCATACGCTCAGGGGCCACATCCGCGTTCGCACTCCATAATAGGTTGTTTGGGTGTGTGGGGGCTAGCCATAGCTTCTCAATTTCCGTCCATTTATTGTAGGACTTGTGGGTGTACCACGATGCTATTGCACGTAGTTGGGCTGCATAATAGTATTTAACAATGTTAGGGAAAGCCAGTCCTCCTTCATTGCGGGACGCCATCAACACTGATCCCGGCACCCTGTGTCTTTTATAATTCCAAACAAATTGTAAGAGATCAGACTGAAGTTTTTTCAATTGGTGGAGCGGAATTGGTATGGGTAGTGTTTGAAAAAGATAAAGGAGCTTCGGAAGGATAGTCATTTTAAGCGAGGCTATTCTGCCTATCAGGGAGATATGGTGCTTTTTCCATTGGAGCATGGAGGATCTAATTGACCGGAATAATGGGGGAAAGTTCTCCTGGTACAGGGTGTTAAACTTGGAGGTGATGTGCGTCCCCAGATATTTCAGAGATGTTGTTTTCCATGTAAACGGGAAGTTGGACTTTAAGAGTGTAACCTCGGTGGCCGGGATATTAATTGGGAGTGCTTCTGATTTTGACTCGTTTATTTTATATCCTGAAAGGGCTCTAAAGCGGCTTAGTTCAGTATGTAGGATCGGAAGGGTGGTATGGGGTTGAGTCAGTGTGAGTATGATATCGTCGGCGAAGAGGGAGATTTTAAATTCTCTACCTCTGACCGAAATTCCCTTAATGTCTGGATTACTTCTGATGGATGCTGCTAGGGGTTCTACACAGAGTGCGAATAGGAGAGGGGATAGTGGGCACCCCTGTCTAGTTCCGTTCGCCACAGAAAATGTCGGAGAAAGTGCAAAGGGGGTTCTAACTTGGGATGAGGGGTTAGTGTATAGGTGTTTGACTGCTCGTAGGAAAGGTCCCTGAAATCCCATAAACTGCAAGGTGGCGAACAGAAAAGGCCACCCCAGCCGATCAAATGCTTTTTCCGCGTCCAGGCTCAACAGCAAGGACGCCTGGCTTTCCCTGTTCGCCACTTCCACCAAATCTATTACCTTTCTAGTATTGTCGCCTGCTTGTCTGAGCGGGACAAATCCCACCTGGTCTTTGTGGACCAGGGAGGGGAGGATCTGATTGAGGCGGTTGGAAAGGAGTTTGGTAAAGATTTTTAGGTCGGAGTTCAGTAACGCAATGGGTCTATAACTAGCGCATATGGAGGGGTCTTTATCCGGTTTAGGTATAAGCGTAATAAAGGAGCGTTGCATGTCTGGAGGTATGGGGGTGTCTTGTAGGAAGGCTTGAAATATCCTGCGCATATGTGGGAGTAGGGTGGGAAGGAACGTTTTGTAGTATTCGTATGGGAATCCGTCCGGTCCTGGGGCTTTATGTGAAGGCAAACTTTTAACAGTCAGTTCTATTTCCTCGTCTGTGATCTGTGCATTTAGTGATAGCAAGTCAGTTGGCGTCAAGTGGGGGATTCCGCTGGATTCTAGATACTGTCGTAGTCTGTGGGATAGGTCCTGTGAGGGGGGGTTACTGGGTATGTCTGGGTTATTGTATAGGTTTTTGTAAAAGTCTGCAAAAGTATTGGCAATCTCTATGGGGTGGGATACCATTTGTCCTAGTTTGTTTTTAATTTGGTGTGGTGTTTGCATGTGGGATTTGTCTCGTAATTTGTTGGCTAAAAGGGAATGCGCCTTGTTTCCCTTGTCATAAAACATTTGTTTCAGTCTAGTCAGTGCTTTTTCTACTTGGCCTAAAGCGATTTCTTTAAGGGTGGAGCGGAGACTAATTATTTTCCGAAGAAGGGGTATTGTGGGGGTATTTTGGAGCTTACCCTCCAATACTTTGAGGTCCCTTTCCGCGTTTAATTTCGCTGCTAGTTTATCTTTCTTCATTGCGGAGGACAGTGCCATACACTTACCGCGTAGGACCGCCTTGTGGGCCTCCCATAGTGTAGATAATGAGGTTTCTGAGGAGGCATTTTCTGTAAAGTAATATTTAAGGGTGGAATGTAATTCCAATTGAGAGGGTAGGTGTTGGAGGAGGAATGTGTTAAGTCTCCAGTTATAGGATTTGCGGTTGGGGGTATCTAAGTTCAGCCTGAGTAGGATGGGGGCATGATCTGACCATGAGATGGGGAGTATTTGAGCTGCTTGTGTTAATTTGAGCGTGGGATTGTTGACGAAGAAGTAGTCTATTCTAGAGTGGGTGCGGTGGGGGGCGGAATAAAATGTATACTGCCGATCGCCTGGGTGAAGGGCCCTCCACGTGTCAAAGAGCGCATATCGTCTAGAGATTTGTCGGAAGAGTCTAGAGTCCCTAAGGACTCCTGTTGGTGACGTTCGGGTGCCCACCACCTGACGGTCCGCAGTTGCTGATTGGACGAGGTTGAAATCCCCCCCCACCACCAAAACTCCTGGATTTGATTTAAAGATGCGAGAGTATACTTTGGAGAGAAAGTTATATTGTTTGGTGTTCGGTGCGTATAGGGCGCATAACGTGATTGGTTGTGCGTGCCATGTACCCTGTAGGATAATGAAGTGACCTTTAGGATCAGCATAGTGGTTTACACAAGTGAAGGGGGCTCCCTTTTTAATAAGTATAGCCACACCCGCTTTTTTTTGAGTGCTAGAAGATAAATATATTTGAGGAAAATATCTGGAGGCGAACGCGAATGAGCCCTCTTTATTAAAATGTGTTTCCTGTACCATTACTATATCTGCTCCCGATTGTCTGAACTCCCTCAGCGCCAGATGCCTTTTTTTGTTAGAATTCAGTCCATGGACATTTAAGGATAGTATCTTTGCCATCTGTCTACATGTGGGTGGGTGTGTGTGAGCTTACTTACCGAGGATGCACCAGGGTCTGCGGTCAAAAGCCAGGAGCCGGCACACTCCGGGAGGGGACCAGGACATCGCACTGTCACCTTTGTGTACATCTGAGAATGACTAAGAGGGAGAGAGAGAGAAGAAAGGTGAGGGAGAGGGGGGTGAGAGAATAAAACCAAGTGGTAACATGTTGCATACATTATCTTTAGTGCTTTTCTGGCCAACAGGCCTTGAGAATTACGGATTCCCAGATGCCTCCCCCCCGCCAACCCAGAAGGACCAGCCAGGAGAAGGCACCAAGGAGCCCGCCGCTAGTATAGCTGTACAATCAAACTTTATGATTCGCTAAACTATGAATCAAAAAAAAAGGAACAGGGGGGGTGAGGGGCGATCAAAAGAGTATCTACGTTCCCAAAGCTCGATCTAGGAGAGCCCTTGTAGTTAATCTTTCTATGGTGTAGGGGCAATTTAGGAGACTATAAACTAGAAATATGGTGGGCATTCAAGTCCCGAATAGGAGAAACCAAAGTTCCTGAGTAGTAGTGTTCCATACGGAGGTGCCAGCCTTCATGGGGTAGTGGGGCTTATCCGTTCTTGTGTTTGGCAGGTTTGCGTGATGCTTCAGGGTTTCTGGGCCGATTAGAGGAGGGGACCTTCTGCCAAACTGTAGGTGGTGTTGGAGGGGTGGCTACTAGGTCCCACTCTGGAAGCTGTGGGGGTTGAATGTCCAGGGTATTGCAGAATGTGCGGAGGTCCTCCGGGTATCTCAGAACAGCTGTTGTGCCTTGGTGCTTTGCAGTGAGGGTAAAGGGGAAGCCCCACCGATAAGTGATTGTCTTGGTCTGTAGTAGTTGCAGTAACGGTTGAAGAAGTCTGCGTTTTTGCAGAGTGATCCAGGAAAGATCAGGGTATAGTTGTAGCTGAGTCCCGTCAAAAATAATTTTGCGTGCCAGGCGTGCTTGTTTCATGATTCCCTCTTTGAGGGGATAGGAGGTGATTCTACAGATAACATCCCTTGGCTTGGATGCTGCTCCTTTAGGTCGTAGGGCTCGGTGTGCTCTGTCCATCTCTATATGTTTTGTGGGGGGTTCACCGAGGAGGTTGTTGAAGATGGTTTGTAGAATGGTTTGTAAGTCCTCGCTACCCTCCGATTCTGGGATACCTCTCACGCGAATGTTGTTGCGGCGCCCCCTGTTGTCCAAGTCCTCCACGTGTCTCTGCATGTCTCTGAGGAGTGATCTATGTTCCGCTCCTTGAAGTTGTGATCTGTGAACAGCTAATTTTGTTTCTTGGATCTCTTCTTCCGCCATCTCCACTCTGTCTGCCAGGTGCTTAAGGCCTGTTTGGAGAACTTGAATTTCCGTGCGGCATGTGGATTTCACATCTTCTATTAGTTGTCTGAAGTCCTCCTTAGTTGGCATGGCCTGGAGATATGTATGCCATTGGGATGGCATGTGTGGGGGTTGCATCGGTCCAGATTGCTGGCACGGTGGGGATGGGGCTGGAGGCGGAGAGCGTGGGCTGAGTGAGCCTGTCTCAGATGGCACAGGGGGTCCAGACACCGAGGGTTCCCACTGCTCCGACCACGGCAGGGCCTGTGTCAGCTGGGGGGGCCTCATGTGATGGTTGTCTGATGTTGTACAGGGGGGGGTGCTGGCTTTCTGTGCATATGAGGGATTGAAGGCTTGTTGCTGCCTGGATACACTGGGGTCTCTGGATCTAGAGAGTCTCTGTGCTTTTGGTGGGGGGGACGATATAGGCACGGCCCAGGGACTTTCACTGTCCTCCTCCAAGTCCTGGTGTTTCTGCACAGGAGGGTAGGCTGGGGCAGGTAGTGGAGGGTAGTCCTGGGAGAGGATTGAGGATGCTGGGGAGAGGGGAGCCGTTCCCTGCATGTAAGGGTCTGAGGCCGCTCTGAGAAGGCGCGGAAATGCAGCTGAGCACTGTGTATAGTGCTGTGAGGCGGCCGGCGTCATGGCGGGCCGCGGCCCGCGTGTCTGCATAGACTGGGGATCGGGGGGGGTTGGTGGACTCACCGCTCCCTCGTGATGTGTTGAGATCCCTGGGGTTGTCTCCTTCAGCGGGGGGCCAGGCGGGTGGTGTTGCTGGGTGGTATGAGGCGGCATGGGCTGCGGGGAGCTCCGTTGACCGCGCGCCTGAGTGTCCGGCGCCATCTTGTCTTCCCCGCTCTGAGACATGTCCGTCTGGAGGAAGAAGGTGCGGAGGTCTGCGGATGTCCCTGGAGGGGGTTGCGATGTGCCCCTTTGTGTGGAGGATCGGGTGGTCCTCGATTTGCCCATGTGGGTGTTGTGGATCGTCCCCTAATGTGCCTTCAATGCTGTGGGCTGATGGAGCTATGAGCTTAGGCGTCCATTAAGGTCGGCTTCCGGTCACGCCCCACCCCAGTCTACATTTTTATTGACAGTGATTATGGGAATCAGAGACTTAAAACCTGCCTTTACTTGGTCTTGGGCTTTAAACTCATCCGGGACCCCCCTTGGGACCCCTACGGCATCTATATACACATGTGGGTCAAAACTTCTCTTAGGAGCACTCCTCTTAGTTATAGCCACCTGTTGGGCCTTCACCAGATTTAACAGGAAAAGGATATAAAAAGGATATACAATATAGACATCATGGTGCAGTCAATGTCTTGTGTTGTGGGTTTGGGACTGTCTTACAGTGGGAGGCGTGGATCCAAGTGTTCTTCCCAGCCAACTTAACAGATGTGGTTGTGGTCAGCAGGACCTGGAAGGGACCATCATATCTGGGTTCAAGGGAATGTTTTCTCACAAATTTCTTTACCAGCACCCAACCTCCAGGAAGTAGTTAGTGTGTTCCTGTATCTAATTCAGGATCTGGAATTTAAGAAAACACCTGAGCACGTATTCGGGTTAATTCTCATGATAATGCGGTTATATAGTTAGTCAACACATCAAACTGCAGTTATAACTGTTGTGGAAAATAACAACCAAGTCTAGGGTCTGAATCAAACAAAATCTCGTAAGGGGATAGGGAGTGTTCTCCACCTGGGGGGGGGAATCTCATGCTGAACAGGGCAATGGGCAGACTGTCCGGCTAGCTCATACCAGTTTTGTGGGCCATTCATTCTTTCTACCTTCCCGTTACTCTGGGGGTGGTAGGGTGTGTGAAACGCTAAGGTAGCTCCCAGTGCAGCCCAGACTTCTTTGGTTATTGATGCTGTAGAGGCAGGGCCTTGGTTACTCTCTATCACTTCTGGGAACTCGTACCTACATACCACCTCAGTGAGGAGTTTCTCAGCAGTCATTTTAGCGGTCATGTTGGTTACAGGGTAAGCCTCTGGTCACCCGGAGAACATATCTACCACTACTAAGGCATACTCAAATTGTCCACTCTTTGGCATTTGGATGTGGTCAATTTGTATCCGCTGGAAAGAATACAAGGGCTGTGCCAGGTGTTTCTGTAGCGTCTTCTCTGTGCGTTCTGGGTTACTTTGCACAAATGGTGCATGACTTACAGAAGTTGCTAGTCAGTGGAGTGATTCCTGGTGCTACAAAGTATTAGTTGATGAGGGAATTCATAAGAGTCTTTGACAGATGGGCAGCTCCATGTGCCCATTGTACCACAGCCGGGTACATATTCCTGGGCAAGCAAGGTTTCTTGTTGCACTCGAATAGTCCATCCTTGAGGGTGGCTCCCCTCCACTTCCAGCTTTCCTTCTCATCCGGACTTGCTGCTTCCTGTAGTTCTTTCAGATAAACTCTGTCCACTGGGAGAGTCTGTAGGGCAAGCACGGGGTGGTTTTCTTCTACCACCCTTCTTCCCACTTCCCGTGGACTGCTGGCTACTTGTTTGGCAGCTGAATCGGCTAGATGATTGCCTCAGGCTTCCTTCGGATTCAGTTTGCCGTGTGCTTTTACTTTCAGAATAGCCACTTGGGTTGGGAGAAGCAAGGCGTCCATCAGGTCTTTGATAACTGAACTGTGTTTCACAGGTTTTCCTGCAGCTGTCAGGAATTTTCTGGCCTTCCAGATAACACCAAAGTCATGAGCAATGCTTAAAGCGTATCTTGAGTCTGTATGAATGTTGGCTCTTTTTCCCTCTGCCAGTTTCATGCTGTAGTGAGTGCTTGCAGCTCTGCCTCCTGTCCAGACATCACTGGTGGTAAGGCTTCAGCTTGTAGAACTGTATTTTCAGTGGTGACCGTGTATCCTGTGTGGTATTTGCCTCGTTCATCAGCAAATCGGGAGCCATCAACAAAAATTGTTAGGTCTGGATTCTGCAGGGGTATTTCACTCATGGTAGGGAGATGTCTGGTTTCCAGCCACATTAATTCAAAGCAGTCATGGGGTGACGAGTCAGGGCTTGGCTCCTCCTCTATGCCCCCCTCCGGAAGTGGAAGGAGGGTGGAAGGGTTCAGTGTTTGACAACGTAATAGAGTAATGTTGTCCGGTAGAAAGAGGGAGCGTTGGAGTCTCAAATGTCTGGCAGTGGACAGATGTTTCGGCTGGATCTTAGTATGGCAGCAATGTCATGGGGAGCAAGCAGAATGAGGATATGTCTGAGGACCAAGTCTGAAGTTTTGTCAAGCAAGGCTTGTGCAGCAAAGACAGCTCACAGACACGATAGATCTCCTCTTGCTATCGCATCAGCCGACAGGAATAATATCCTATGGGGCGCAGGCGGTTGCCATGTGACTGGGTGAGTACACCTGCAGCATGTCCCAGACGTTCAGATACAAAGAGCTTGAACTTTTTTTTTTTCGTAGTTTGGGAGCCCTGGAAGCCAGAGCTGATGAAATGGCTCGTTTGAGGGCCTCGAAGTTGAATATTGCCTCTGAGGACATTTGGAAGGGGTCAGACTTCAGGGCATCATAAAGGGGTTGCACCAGTAGGGAGGCTTCCGGAATCCATGCTCTACAATAGGAGATCAGCCCGAGGAAGGCATGAAGGGGCTTCTAGCCTCATGGCAGTGGAATGTTTGAGACTGCCTTCTCTCTGTTGTTAGGTGCCTTGTTCCGTAGGAGATCCAGGTGTTCCGAGGTGGGATGTCCAGGGTTTTGATCTTGTTGCCGTTGATGTTGGTACTGTTGCTGAGGATATTGATTTTGTGTATTTGGGTTCCCTGGTGGGGGAAATTGCCTAGGGCGTCTGGGAGCTTTACAGTCCCTTTTGTAATGTCCAGGATTTCCACAGTTGAAACAGGTTCGTTGTGGCCTCGGTGTGTATGGGGTAGTCCCCGCAACCATAAGTGGTGTGGTTTTCTTTGTGGTCTGAGAAGATTCCAGACCCTTTGCTACCAAAAGGAGGGTGTCTAGGGGCAGCACTTGGTACTCTGGTCGGGCCATGGTGAGGCATTTTCAAGTTGACTCCTTCCACGAAGGCTGAGGACAGCATCTGACTGTGTGCCCTGTTATGGATGGTGAATCCCAAATCTGAAAAAACTTGTAACAGTCTGGTGTAACACTTTTCTACTGACTCCGTTTAGTCTTGAGTAACAGCTTGGTCGGCCAGTCTGTCCCTTGCCCACTCTCCCAGCTGCTCACAGAATTCCACACCAGAAGTAAAGGTATTGTCAACGACAATCCTTGAATCATGGAGATTTTTCTCCATGATGGGCCAGTAAACGTCTCCAGCTTTTATTTCACATAAACTGACTAGATCTCTCCATGAGTTTGGATCTGGGCCAACCTACGGTAAAAGGGCATGGGTTGTTTTTCTGGTCTGGCAGAGTGGTCACCAGGGTGGATGCTTGGGATGGAGTGAATGTGACATACATCACAGGTGCATTGGCCACTTGCCGTTGTATCGGGGAAGACCGGAACTCCACCTGCTGGAGCGATGGCATACGGTCCTAATAGGTTAGGCATGTCAGGGGTTTGGGTCAGTAGGGGAGGCATGTAGAAGGTACCATCTGCCCTCATAACCAGGTAGATGGAGGTTACAGGGCCGGTAGGCCTTCCGGTGCTCTGATTAGGTGCACCAAGATGGCCGCCGGAAGGGGTTAATGGTACATTCTTGTCAATGCATTGGTGATACACATACACTGTCGGTTTTCCCTGCTGCACCTCCTGCTCTATCCATTGTTCTCTGTGGATGGCCATTGCCACATTTAACCACTTGCTTACTGAGTACTTAAACCCCCCTCCTATCCAGACCAATTTTCAGCTTTCAGCGCTGACGCACTTTGAATGGCAATTGCGCGGTCATACAACGATGTACCCGAATGACATTTTTATCATTTTTTCACCACAAATAGAGCTTTCTTTTGGTGGTATTTGATCATCTCTGCAGTTTTTACATTTTGTTAAAAAAATGTAAAAACCTGAATTTTTAAAAAAAAAAATTTTATTTTTTTATATTTTGTTATAAAAAATTTAAAACAGGTCATTTTTTTCCTTCATTGATGTACGCTGATGAGGCGGCAGTGATGGGCACTGATGGATGGCAGTGATGGGCACTGATGGGTGGCAGTGATGGGCAGCACTGCTAGGTGGCACTGATAGCTGGCACATGTGGGCATTGATAGGTCGCACTTGTGGGCATTGATAGGTGGCACTTGTTGGCACTGATAGGTGGCACTGTGGGCACTGTTAGGTGGCACTGTGGGCACTGTTAGGTGGCACTGATGAGGCAGATGTGCCTCTTCCACTTCAGAACCGATGTCCCTCACATCCGAGCCGGTGATCGGCTTTTTTTTCTACTCACGCTGTCAGTGTGAGTAGATAAAAAAAAGATTACCGATCTTTTGTTTACATCATGTGATCAGCTGTCATTGGCTGACAGCTGATCACATGGTAAGGGGCCGGGACCGGCCCCTTACTTGGATCGGTGATCACCCGAGTCTCAGTGACTCTGTGATCACAGCGCGCTCGGCAGGACGCGTGCACAGGGGAGGCCGTCATATGACTTCCGGGAATTCAGGTCCGCGCTGTGGCCATCATTCGGCCATAGCGCGGATGTGAAGTGGTTAAAGTAATCAAAACATCCTCAGCTTTTTCTTGTCTCACATTCAGCAATCCACATTAATAAAACATTCTGTCCACTTTCTTCTAGTGCAATTCACTTTCATGTTTCCTATCTACTTCTTTAAATCATCAATAACCTTACGATTTCTCTCCTGCATAATTCCTTTAATATTCTGGCATGCTAAAAAATAAATCAACCAGGTCTTATATATCACTTACATTTAAACATCACATGTTATACTAGTAATTTCATAGCTGTTCAAGAGTTAACTTTATTTTTACAGAGTCTTTCACACAGGGATTTGAAGGGAGGGGCACTTCGCTCCTTACACTGAAATGCAAGGGTGGGGAGTGAGGGCAAAGCTGCAGAGCTGCAGACAAGCTTCTCTGATGCTCAAAATGATTTCTCACACTTATTTTTCAACTCAGCGATACGTAGCTATCTTTCTGCTTCTCAAACATTTACATTGCCTGATATAATTCTCTTTTGCTAGACCCATCAGTGATATGCATTATAAAAACTTTGACAGGTTCATAACTAAAGTTTCATCACATTGCATACTTTCAAAAAAAATCCCATATTGTACACATTTAGGACATGACATACTAATCAGTGCCACGGGAGGAGAGAGATGCTCAGGAGCGGATTTCACAGAATCACCGCACTGCCACCTGTGACGAGCACACCGCGCTACCACCTGTGACGCGCACCCGACACCTCTCCCCCGTGGTGCGCACACCAAGCTGCCACCAGCAGTAGAGTTACCGTGTCAAATTAGTCCCTCTGTGCACCAACCCACTCTCCCGGTTTCTCTCCCTCTCTCTGACAACCGACACATATATACAGACACAAACCGGGCAACAGATACTCAGGTACAGGTTCGATACAAATTAGACCCCGGGCAAGCAATTACCTGTCTCTGGTGACCGCAGACAGCTGCATCAGACACAGAGATAGACCAACAACAGAGATGGGTCACGTACTGGTAAGGTACTGAAAAGTATGTCTTACCGTACTCTTGAGGTGATCAGTCTCCAGCCCGACCGCGTTGGTCCACCTTGGCGTCTTCGCGGTCAGCTGTCCGTTGATTCACAACCCGGGGCCCCACGTTGGGCGCCAGCTGAAATGGATCAGACTAATCGTCTGGTGAGTATCTGTCCCCGTCCTGATTAGGCCTATGCATTTGGTGCATGCACAATGAAGAACCAAACCAAAGCTGTGCTCAGATACGTGATACTTCTTTATTCTTTCTGGTTACATGGGGTTTTATATATGAGTGAGTTATGCTGTAAGGGAGTGCATCATTAGCATAGGGTTATCTAGGTACTTGTAGCTTCAGATTGGCCATGTCCATATAAGGTAAACTTCCTCAAAGAACCTAGATGTCAACATCTTGGGTGTAGTCCTGGACGGAGGCGCCATCTTAGTTATACATTCTTCATTCGATGGGAGGGGCTGCTGCTAGCGGCCATTTTGAGAAAGGAATTAATAAAGCACTTTTTATATACAGAAAAATATAGAATTTGTTAGTATAAAAGCTAGAAATAGAAAATGGGCATTTTATCTGATCCATCACAAGATGATGCAGTCCAATGGTCACCTAGGACAGGTCCATGCCCACCGCTGTGTAGCCCTCTGAACCACCATCCACTGACATGCTGGACGACAAACACACATCACCACTTGTCCTGGGGAATGGATCTGAGATTCAACCCTGAACACTTTGCACAGGATGACTTTGTACAGTCTGTGAACTTGCCAGAGACAGCAAGTTCAGTTGGGGTGGAGTGTAGCATAGTACGTGTTTTCCCATCTTGATCAGCAGTGGATGCAGGCTTCTTTTTGTCTACCAACAATCCCCTGGGCTCCCAACATCCCCTGGACTTCTGGACATGCCCAGTGGATATAAAGCATGCTGCTTCCTGTGCTTGATGAGTCAGAAGTGACTGAGCAAGAGGTGTGTCGCCAAGTGTCTGGTACTCCACAGTTTCTGCCAACATGCGGGCAGCCACTTTGGAGCACATTAGCACACAGCTTCCAGAAAAGATCCAGTCCCTTCAGAGGGTGCTGGGGAAGCCTTAGCTTGTGGGGTGGTCCTGTTCCTACAGCGTCTGTTAGTTTATCTAGCACAGATATTCTTCCTGCCACTTCCCTGTAGAGCAGGTCTGAGATTCCCTTTAACCACCCACCTGGACTACCAGACACAGTCAACCTCCATGTGAGAGAGGTACTGTCCCAAGGGAAGCATAATTAGTAATTTGTACATGTACTTTACTGCTTGGTTTATTGACTTAGGTGTCCATTTATGAAACTGTGAACAGCGGCGATCCCGTGGTTCGCCGCTGATCTCAGTTCATTATCAGTTTATGAAACAGAGATGATCGGAGGGAAAATGTTCTCCCCGATCATCTCCGCACTGTCAAGTCTCTCACTTACCAGACTGGTGTGTCCACTTGGGCAGAGGGTAGGCTCCCTTACGTATCCGACTCGCGGCCCCTGGTAGAGCAGACAGGAGGCCCACGAGTGCGGAGTGGTATGAGAGCCTGTGCAGGAGTCCGTGTTCCGGAGGTTAGCAGTCTTCAAACAGCAGATGATAGTCAGTGGCACAGACAACAGATGCTGAACAGGAGCTGGAGACAGGTTAGTGCACAAGCTGGGTTTTGGCAACAGGCGGGCAGCAGAGGTACAGAAGGAGCGGGCAGAAGCGAAGTCAAACAGACCGGGGTCAAATGCAGGCGGAGGTCAGGAGAGTCCAAAAGGCAAGCCGAGTCGTCAACAGATCAGGAACACAGGAATCATAGGAACTAGGAACAGGAAACAGGAAACAGGAACTAGGCACGGAGCTGTTGATCAGGCAGCACTGATCAGAGGGAGAAGCAAGCCTAAATAGGCTGATTGGCGTCAAGCGCCGCGTTCGTGCATGCACCGTTATGCACAGGCACCCGCACGCGCCCGAGCGCGCCCCCGGACAGTGGCATGCACACCAGCGCCACCAGGCGAACGCATAGCAGCACCCATAGGCATACGTGCCCGTGCACCACCGCGTCCACCACGGCCAGCCGGCATGCCAACACCAGTGCCCACAGAAGCAGGCGCCCGAGCACCCGCAGGAAAGCGCGCACCAACGCGCCCCGGCGCGCGACGACGCCCAATCAGGTAAGCTCTCTGACAGTGCCCCCTCCTCAAGGGCAGACACCGGATGCTCACTTGGGCCAATTTGGAGGCATGTGAGTCCATGAAAGCTTGCAGGAGTTCCCCGGCATGCAAATTATCTTCTGGTTCCCATGAATTGTCTTCAGGGCCATATCCTTTCCACTTTATGAGGTATTTGCAGTCTAATATTGCCTCTACTTCAAATTCCTCCTCGTTGTCTACAAGGATGGGTTTGGGTGGACTGACAGTACGGCCAACAAAAGAATTGGGGATAACCGGCTTTAAGAGAGATACATGGAAGACCGGGTGCACCTTCAGGGAATTCGGCAGATCAAGCTCGTAGGCAACATCATTAATTTTCCTCCTTACCAGGAAGGGACCCAGGAACTTAGGGCCTAGTTTTTTGGATGGACATGCCAGTTTTAGATTGGCGGTAGATAACCATACTGGGTTACCAGGTTCCAACACGAGTTCTCCACGCCTCTTTTTGTCAAACACCTTCTTATAACCTTCTTGGGCTTTGGCCATGGTATCTTGTAACAGCTTATTGTTCACCGAGAAGAAATTCAAGGTCTCAGATACTGCAGGAACAGAACATTCAGGTATTGATCCAGGTAAAAAGGTCGGATGAAAGCCATAGTTGGCATAGAATGGAGTCTGGTTGGTGGCTGAATGCAAGGAATTATTATAAGAGAACTCCGCAATAGGGAGTAGGGGGGCCCAATCGTCCTGGGAGAATGCGGAGAAGCAGCGGAGATACTGCTCCAGCGTCTGATTCGTCCTCTCAGTTTGCCCATTGGACTGGGGATGGTAGGCCGAGGAGAATGCCAACTCAATTTCCAAGGAGCCACAGAGGGCCTTCCAGAATCTGGAGGTGAATTGGACACCACGGTCAGAAACTATATTCTTCGGAACTCCATGCAGCCTGACAATTTCTTTAATAAACATATCAGCCGTCTCCGTGGCCAATGGGGTACCCTTCATTGGGAGAAAATTAGCCATTTTAGACAATCTGTCTACCACGACAAAGATAGCGGAGAAGCCTTCTGATGGGGGAAGTTCAACGACAAAATCCATTGAGATCATGCTCCATGGTCTCTCTGGGACTGGGAGAGGTTTTAACAGTCCCCAAGCTCTGGCCCGGCTGGTTTTGCTTCTAGCGCAAGTATTGCAGGAATCAATGAACCTTCTACAATCCCTGATGAGATGAGGCCACCAGAAGGTACGTAGTACCAGATCACTCGTTTTTCGTGAGCCGAAATGTCCAGCTAATTTGTGATCATGACACAGTTCCAATACCTGTACCCTTAGTTTTTCGGGGACCACAATCTTGTCTTCATGCCAAAATAGGGCATCCTTGGTACAGGTCCCAGCGGGCGGCGTCGCCCCCATAGAAGCCCGTCTGATTCGAGAGATTAGATCTTCCTGAAGAAGCAAGAAATTCTCAGGGGGAAGGATGGTATCTGGAGGTGCGGTTTCTTCCAAATCATGGAACATTCGTGAGAGTGCGTCAGATTTAATATTTTTGGATCCGGGTCTGAAGGTGACATGGAACTGGAATCGAGAAAAAAAAAGTGCCCATCTGGCCTGCCGGGGTCTTAACCTCTTAGCCGTTCTCAGGTATTCCAGGTTTTTATGGTCCGTGTAGACCAGTATGGGATAAGCAGCACCCTCCAGAAGGTAACGCCATTCCTCCAAGGCCGCCTTAATAGCTAGGAGTTCACGGTCACCCACATCGTAGTTTCTCTCGGAAGGTGAGAGTTTTCGTGAGAAAAACCCCACAGGGTACAGAAGAGCTTTGGTGCCTTGTCGTTGTGAGAGTACGGCCCCTACTGCAATTTCGGAAGCGTCAACTTCCAACACAAATGGTAGAGCTGGGTTGGGCTGTTTTAAAATAGTGGCAGAGGTAAATAGAGCCTTGAGTTCCTCGAAGGCCGACTGCGCCTTAGGAGTCCAGCAAAACCGACTTCCTTGTTTGGTAAGTTCAGTAATAGGGGCGATTATCAAAGAGAACCCTTTTATGAATTTTCTATAGAAGTTGGCAAAGCCAATAAAACGTTGTACCCCTTTCTTATCAATAGGTGCAGGCCAGTCCAGGATAGCAGATACCTTTTGGGGATCCATCTTGATGCCCTCAGGGGAGATGATCAGGCCCAGAAACTGAATGCATTGAAGCTCAAACTCACATTTCTCAAGTTTTGCATAGAGCCCATGTTGCCTAAGTCGGGTGAGAACATTTCGCACATGCCTGCGGTGGTCGGTCAGAGAGGCGGAGAAAATCAAAATATCGTCCAGATAGACTATGACATAGAGGTCTAGGAAGTCACGGAATACATCGTTGACAAAGTGCTGGAAGGTGGCTGGTGCGTTGCACAGGCCAAAGGGCATGACAAGGTACTCATAGTGCCCGAATCGAGTACGAAAAGCTGTTTTCCACTCATCCCCTTCTCTTATGCGAATTAAGTTGTATGCCCCGCGGAGATCCAGCTTGGTGAAAACTCTTGCGGTTCCCAGTCTCTGGAATAACTCAGGTACTAAGGGTAATGGGTATCTGTTCTTTACAGTAATTTTGTTTAATTCCCGGTAGTCAATACAGGGACGTAGGGTGTGGTCCTTCTTCTCCACGAAGAAAATGCCTGCACCGGCTGGAGACGTGGAAGGGCGGATAAACCCTTTCTTTAAGTTCTCATCAATGTAGTTTTTTAAGGTGCCCAGCTCCTGCTCAGTTAGTGGAAAAATCCTTCCAAAGGGAACTTCGGTTCCAGGTAAAAGTTCTATTGGGCAGTCATAAGGCCTGTGAACTGGAAGAGTCTCTGCCCCCTTCTTACTGAAGACATCCTGGAAGTCTCGATAGGCCTTGGGAAGAGATGGGCAAAGTTTGCTACCCGAATCCAAACAAAGACATTGAGTCGGTGAGACGGGGGTCCCACGTAAGCAATGTTGCTTGCAGTAGTCAGATAAGAATTGGATTCTTCCTGTGGACCAGTCAATGCTGGGGTTATGTGCCTGTAGCCAGGGCATTCCGAGAATGATTGGGAAAAGAGGGGAGGAGATGACATCCAAACGTAAGAGTTCCTGATGTTCCGGGCCTATGGTGGCCAGTAGCGGAACAGTCTCACAGGTGACTGGACCTGAACTAAGGGTAGAGCCATCAGCTAGGAATACTGCAAGACCCTGGGTCTTAGGTTGAAGAGGAATGCCATGATTATTGACAAATGTTTGATCGATGAAGCCACTGCATGCTCTGGAGTCAATAATGACCGACACCGGGATGTTCTTTCCGGGAAGCTGTAATACAACAGAGATAGTCAAATGGTTACCGGGTTTGGGCAAAACAGATGCACAAGCGGAAGAAGACGTCAGACACTTACGTATCTTGTTAGGGCAGGTCCTCACAAAATGTCCTTGTTCCCCGCAATACAGGCATAGGTTGTGCGTACGTCTGCGCATCTTCTCTTCCGGGGTAAGGGATGGCCGGAGCAGACCAAGCTGCATGGGTTCGGGTGCTTCCATGGTTGAAGTAGAGGAGAGAGGCAATTGGTTGGGGGAACTGGGAACTCTAGGGAGCATCCAAATAGGACGAGGGTGACCAGAGGACCTCTCAGAGTGTCTTTCTCTCAGACGTCGGTCAATTTGAATAGATAGGTTAATAAGTTCATCCAGAGTCTGGGGTATTCCAACACGTGCCAGTTCATCCTTAAGATAACTCATCCTTAAGATAACCCCATCCGAAATTGATGACGCAAGGCAGCGTCGTTCCACTCTGTATCAGAGCTCCAACGACGAAACTCAACTGCGTAGTCTTCGGCCGCTCTGCGGCCTTGCTGCAGGGAATGCAGGACTGCCTCAGCAGTAGTAGTAAGTTGAGGGTCCTCGTACAATTGGGACATTACCAGAAAGAAAGCGTCCAGGGTATCTAGGGATCTGGACTTCTGTCTGCTCCAGTAAATGATGAGCCCAAGTCTGGGGCTCGCCGGACAGCAGTGCAATGACAAATCCCACCTTAGTGGTGTCCAGAGAGAACGTGCGAGGCTGTAGCGCAAAGTAAAGCTCGCAGGCGTTACGGAAGGCCCGGTATTTGCGACGATCTCCAGTAAATTTCTCAGGTGTGGGTACCCTGGGTTCCGGAGGAAGCATTACTACGGAGGGTGCTGAGGAGAGTCCGGCAGATGGTGCCCCTTGGGGGGGAGGAGCAGCTGAGAGGGCTTGGACCTGACCCTCTAATCTGGTGTAGCCTTCTTGTAGGCTCTTGACTGCTTGGGTAAGGCCCGCAAGGTGCCTACAAAGTTCATCCATGGGGGAGGCCCCCTGCCTGGACTCGGTCATGGCTGCCTGATACTGTCAAGTCTCTCACTTACCAGACCGGTGAGTCCACTTGGGCAGAGGGTAGGCTCCCTTACGTATCCGACTCGCGGCCCCTGGTAGAGCAGAGAGGAGGCCCACGAGTGCGGAGTGTTATGAGAGCCTGTGCAGGAGTCCGTGTTCTGGAGGTTAGCAGTCTTCAAACAGCAGATGATAGTCAGCGGCACAGACAATAGATGCTGAACAGGAGCTGGAGACAGGTTAGTGCACAAGCTGGGTTTTGGCAACAGGTGGGCAGCAGAGGTACAGAAGGAGCGGGCAGAAGCGAAGTCAAACAGGCCGGGGTCAAATGCAGGCGGAGTTCAGCTCTCTGGAACCCCTCATCAATACAGACAGCAATATCCGGATGGTTTTCTCCACAGATCAATGTCTCCCAGAAATCACACCAGAAGTAGGACTTTCAATAACGTAGTCAGCGAATACCCATGAAGAGAAATAAGTGACCCATAGTGAAGCCCGTAATAAAAATAAAAGCAATTTATTGTAGTAACTTACAGTTTGAGTTTAGGAATGCATGCATCAGATAAGACAATCGGCTGCAGCGTTCAGCGTGCTGGTGTCAACCTGCCTGACATGTTTCATCACAACGGATGGCACAACGGAGGCCTCTGAAGACATCCGTTGTGATGAAACATGTCAGGCAGGTTGACACCAGCACGCTGAACGCTGCAGCCGATTGTCTTAATTAATGCATGCATTCCTGAACTCAAACTGTAAGTTACTACAATAAATTGCTTTTATTTTTATTACGGGCTTCACTACGGGTCACTTATTTCTCTTCATGGGTATTTGCTAACTGCGTTATTGAAAGCCCTACTTCTGGTGTGATTTCTGGGAGAAATTGATCTGTGGAGAAAACCATCCGGATATTGCTGTCTGTATTGATGAGGGGTTCCAGAGAGCTGAACTTTCTGGATGTTACTGAGAATATCTATACATGCCTACTTTTTACAGCCATCTGGTAAGCAGACTACCTTATCATGTGGTGTCGAGTGTCCCTTTGTATATGCACTATAGCTGGTGATTGGATTCCTCCTGCTCTCCAGATCTTTTTTGGACTGTTTTTCCAGTTGTCATTTTCAGCACTGCATTAAACACTATTAATGTTTATTAAACTTAAACAGCTTCACAGCAGCAAAATAACAAATGAAAATATAAGTGTCACCGACTTGCAGAGTTCAGAACTGCAAAAAGAAAAAGGGATTTAAAAGGGCAAGGATTTTATTATTGAATCAGCTTTTCTTTTTGTAAAGGGATCTCATCATGTTTGTTCCCTTCACTTTCTTCCAACAAGGAATTAAAGGGGTTGTAAAGGTAATTTTATATTTTTTTTTAAATAACTAACATGTCATACTTACCTTCACTGTGCAGCTCGTTCTGCACAGAGTGGCCCCGAACCTGCTCTTCTGGGGTCCCTCGGCGGCTGTTTCAGCTCCTCCCCGCAAGAACGAACCACCTTAATGCGAGCTCCCTCGCATGGTGGTTAGTTATTCGGATGTGATTGACAGCAGCGCGAGCCAATGGCTGCGCTGCTTTCAATCCATCCACTGCAGCCAATCAGCGACCAGGCTGAGCTGCAATAGAGATGACGGGAACGAGCAGCGGAGATTCGAGGTGTCAGGTAAGTAAAACGGGGGGGCTGGGGGCGGCGGTATGGTCAAAAGTTTTTTCACCTTAATGCATATAATGCATTAAGGTGAAAAAAATGTTACCTTTACAACCCCTTTAAGTATTTCTAAAGCTTCTCTATCGTTATCATCCAGGATGGTCTCACCATCCAGAGAATTATCTTTACTGTTTTACAGTATACCTTGCGTAAGAAGAGCGTGATGTCTTTATAGATTGTAAACTCATCCATACCATTGGTTGGAGACAGGGGCGGACTGACCATTGAGCCACTCGGGCACTACCCGAGGGCCCTGGGCCACTAGGGGGCCCCATCAGGGTTGCCAACCTCAGTAAAACCAGGGACAGTAAGTATAAATCTGTTTTTTTTTTTACATCTGTCTGTGTATACTGTGTGTACATGTATGTGTATACTGTGTGATTGTATACTGTGTGTGTGTATACTGTGTGGCCCCATAATCTCTGATTGCCTGGGGGCCCCACAATCTCCTATTGCCCGGGGGCCCCATGAGTTATCAGTCCATCCCTGGTTGGAGAGAAAGACATCCCTTTTCTAAGTAACTGAATGTGTCTTGTGGTTAAATGGAAAAACCGATAGATTTATGACTTTCATGTCAGTTTCTACTGAAATTTCTTGCTCATCTATCGTTGCTTCCAATTCTTTTGACGTCTCATTCTTGCCCCTCCTTGAGTACGGTCTTTTAATCCTTGTTTGTGTAGCACTAATCCCCGAAGGAGCTGCTGAAATAAATTGGGTTGTTGCCGTCACCCCTTTACCTGTAGTTTCACCACATCAGGAACCTAGACTCCATGTTGAGCTTTGTATCCAACAATGTATGCACTGATCACTTTAGTATTTTTCCAATGCTTTAATGAAAGAACTTGAAAGAAGTAGCAGTGAAGAGGTAAGAAGGGAGTTGCAGGAAAATTCAAATACCTTTTTTAAATCATTGAGGGATTGAAGATCTTAAAGACGATGGTACCTTCAGTCCAAAGATCTTTTGCCCACCCGGATAGGTCTCTCTCACTGACTTAGCAGCCGGAATGAAGCACGAACAAAAAGTCTCTGTGTCATGAAGATCCTGCCAGTAATCGGCGATCCAGACGCACGGGAACACGGCCACGGGCTCTACCGCGCATGCGCACGCGTTCATGGGTGCTGTCATGCACGGGCACGCGCGCGCACTCCCGCTGGTGTCAGGCGGGCTATTTAAACCGGCTTGTCACACTCAATCCCCGCTGTCTGCTCTTCAGCGTTCTGTGTGCCTAAACCTGATCTGATCTGTATACTCTGTTATCTGACCCGGCTTCCTATTAGACCATCCAGCTATCCGCCTGCACCGGACCCCCTTGGCTTGCCTGACCATTCTTCTGTGTTATCCCTGGTACCTCTGCTGTCTGCCCAATACCGACCACCGGCTTGTTTGACCATCTCTCTGCCTGATACCTGTATCCAGTCTGTTCCTGGTTCCAGTCCAGTGCTCCAGTATCCAGTCTGTTACCTGCTGCTTGTTCCTGGTTCCAGTCCAGTGCTCCAGTATCCAGTCTGTTACCTGCTGCTTGTTCCTGGTTCCAGTCCAGTGCTCCAGTATCCAGTCTGTTACCTGCTGCTTGTTCCTTTTTCCAGTCCAGCGTTCCAATCTGCTACCTACTGCTTGTTCCTGGTTCCAGTCCAGCGTTCCAATCTGCTACCTACTGCTTGTTCCTGGTTCCAGTCCAGCGTTCCAGTCTGCTACCTACTACTTGTTCCTGGTTCCAGTCCAGCGTTCCATTCTGCTACCTACTGCTTGTTCCTGGTTCCTGCCCAGCACTTCAGTTCCTGCCTACTTACCTGCTGTGGTTCCTGGTCCATTCTGCATTCCAGTCTCCAGTCTTCTCTTCAGCTTCTGGTTCCAGAGGGTGCCACCACTCCTGAATTTCTGGTGACTGTTGATCCTGCCAGGCACCCATACCACTCCTCACTCCTGGGCCTTCTGTCTCCATTCCAGAGGAACAGGAGTGGGAGCTGTAAGGGAGGTCTCTCTCTGCACTTCAGGCTCAAAACCTACCAGGTATGTGACAGTAGCAGACAGCCATGTCTGAACCTGGGCAGGGAACCTCTCCCAAGGAGGAATTATGTGCACACCTGGCAGGATTAACTGAAGCAGTCAAGAATCTGCAGCAAGGATACACCCAGCTGGAGGAACGAGTATTAACTTTGTCTAATCCCATTGGGGTCCAGGGAGTTCCTCCTGCTTCCGCTTCTTCAGTTGGGCCTTTCTCAACGGTGGTGATGCTCCCTCCAGAACCCAAAGTCCCGACACCTGAACGATTCTCCGGGAATCGCCATAAATTTAGGGCCTTCCGCAACTCCTGTGAACTGTTCTTTGCTCTTCAGCCACGTACTTTTTCCCTGGAGGCCACCAAGGTGGGCTACGTAATTTCTCTGCTTACTGGCGACTCCCAAACCTGGGCACATCGCCTCTTGGAGCAAAAGGATGTATCCCTGACCAACCTCTCCACTTTCCTTGACGCACTGGGTCAGTTATACGATGACCCCCAGCTCTCTGTGACTGCAGAGGCGGCTCTGCACACCCTTCAACAGGGTCGCAGGGCAGCAGAGGACTATGTGGCTGAATTCAGAAGGTGGAGTGCAGACACAAAATTGAAATTATGCTGCTCTCCGCTATCAGTTTCGAATGGGACTTTCTGACTCTTTGAAGGATGAGTTGGCCAGGGTGGGTACGCCACAGACTTTGAATGCTTTGATCGATCTAGCTATTCAGACCGATCAACGCTTAAGGAAGCGTAGGACTGAGAGAGCTATGGGATCTTCTCGCCCAACCTGGGTGACCCCAAGGGTTCTTCATCATACATCACCAACACCACCTACCTCCACGTTTAACCCACCTGAGCCTATGCAATTAGGGGTCCTGCGGCCTTCTCTTACCCAGAAGGAACGTCAACGTCATCGAGTGAATAATTTGTGCCTGTACTGCGGGGAACCTGGGCACTACGTCAGGAACTGTCCTCTTAAGCTCCGTAAGTGCCTATCCCTGTCCACTGACTATGTTGCACCTCTGGCCAAGAATACTACTCACCCTACTCTCTCTATCCTGTTACAGCTTCCAGGAGGGGCTCTGCAAATAACCACCATTATTGACTCTGGAGCTTGCAGCTGTTTCATGGACTCTCATTTTGCTACCAAACACCAGATACCCCTGTTGCCTAAGGCCCATGGACTTTCCATTCATCTAGCTGATGGAACCGCCATCAAATGCGGACCTGTTACCCAAGAGACTGTTCCGATACCCGTTTCTATTTCCAATTCTCATCAAGAACTACTACGCCTGGATATCATCGCTTCACCCCTGTTTCCCATAATCCTCGGCATGCCCTGGTTACAAGCTCACAATCCTGACATTAACTGGGCCACAGGTGAGGTTACCTTTTCCTCTTCATATTGTCAACAGTCTTGCAGAATTCAGAACGCTCAGGAGAACCCTACCTTGCTCTGCCTAGACACAGACCCCAGTCTACGTCTCTCCATCCCCGCAGCTTATCATGATTTCTTAGATGTATTCAGCAAGCAGGGGGCAGAAGTCTTACCTCCTCACCGGGCCTATGACTGTCCTATCGAGTTACTCCCCGGTACTGAGATTCCTTTTGGAAGAATTTTCCCTTTGACTGAGGTAAAACAAGGGGCATTAAAGGAATACATCGATGAGAACCTAAAGAAGGGCTTTATTCGTTCGTCCACGTCTCCAGCAGGTGCAGGCATCTTCTTTGTACAGAAAAAGGATAATACCCTCAGACCATGGGTGGATTACCGCAAACTAAATAAGATCACTGTAAAAAATCGTTATCCTCTTCCTCTGGTACCAGAATTGTTCCAAAGACTTGGAACGGCCACCATATTTACTAAACTTGATCTCCACGGAGCCTGCAATCTAGTTCGTATCAGGGGCGGAGACGAATGAAAGACCGCCTTTCGTACATGTTATGGACATTTTGAGTACCTGGTGATGCCTTTCGGTCTGTGCAATGCCCCTGCTACATTTCAATATTTCATCAATGATGTTTTACGAGACTTTCTAGATCTGTTCGTTATCGTCTATTTAGACGACATATTCATTTTTTCTTGTTCTCTTGAATCTCACCGCAGGCACGTCAGAAGTGTGTTGGGCCGGCTTCGACAACATGGTCTATATGCAAAGGCTGAGAAGTGTGAATTCGAACAGGAAAGTATTCCATTTTTGGGGTTAATCATTTCCAGTAAAGGCATTAAGATGGACCCTCAAAAGATCCCTGCAGTCCTAGATTGGCCAGTTCCTACAGACAAAAAGGGAATCCAACGATCCGTTGGATTCGCCAATTTTTACCGTAAATTTATTAAGGGGTTCTCAGCCATCATTACACCCATCACACAGTTGACTAAACAGGGAACACGCTTCCACTGGTCTGCTGAAGCCCAAAAGGCTTTTGAGACCCTTAAGGACCTTTTTACTTCCGCCTCTGTACTAAAGCATCCAGATTCCCCCCTGCCGTTCGTACTTGAGGTGGACGCATCTGAAATTGCGGTGGGGGCAGTGTTGTCCCAAAGACAGGGAACTAAGGCCCTGTTATATCCTGTGGCCTTCTTCTGTCGTAAGCTGTCCACGGCAGAGAGAAATTATGATGTAGGTGACAGAGAGTTGTTGGCAATCAAATCAGCGTTAGAGGAGTGGCGCTATCTGCTGGAAGGAGCCGCTCACCCAGTCTTAATTTTTACAGATCATAAGAACCTGGAGTATTTGAGATCTGAAAAGAGGTTGAAGCCACGTCAGGCCAGGTGGGCTCTCTTTTTCTCCAGGTTCTCTTTTCATGTCACTTACCGCCCTGGCTCCAAAAATACCAAACCCGATGCCCTATCCAGGATGTTTCACAAGTCCCAAGAAGTTTCCCCTCCGGACACCATTTTGTCCCCGGGGAATTTTCTTTTGCTTCAGGGAAACCTGCTTTCCCAGATTAAGCAGGCTTCCGTGGAATTGGGATCTTCCGTTGGGCCAGAACTCCAAGTTAAGGATGGGTTACTTTGGCATGAGAGTAGGATTTTTATACCTGAAACGCTACGAGTTCCAGTACTAGAACTCTGTCATGACCATGCACTGGCCGAGCATTTTGGCGTAGCTAAGACCACTGATCTGGTACAGCGTACCTTCTGGTGGCCTCAGTTACGCGAGGATTGTAAGAAATTTGTAGAATCCTGCACCACCTGTATTAGGAACAAGGGGTACAGAACCAAGGCATGGGGATTGCTAAAACCATTGCCTGTCCCAGATAGGCCATGGAAAATGCTTTCTATAGACTTTATTGTTGAATTACCTCCGGCCGGGGGCTTCACCTCAATTTTTGTCATAGTGGACCGGCTGTCAAAGATGGCCCACTTTGCCCCAATGAAGGGCACTCCCTCAGCTACAGAGACGGCACAGGCATTCATTAAAGAAGTCATCAGGCTCCACGGGGTACCGGTCAATATTGTTTCAGATCGGGGGGTACAGTTTACCTCCCGATTCTGGAGGTCTCTATGCAAGACACTGAACATTGAGCTTTCATTTTCATCTGCTTATCATCCCCAGACTAATGGGCAAACAGAGAGAACAAACCAAACTCTTGAACAATATTTACGCTGTTTTTCTTCTTTTGCCCAAGATGATTGGATTTCTGTGCTCCCATTGGCTGAATTCGCCTACAACAATTCTATTCATTCCGCTATCAAACAGACTCCATTTTTTGCAGATTACGGTTTCCACCCTTCATTTTTGCCTAATTCTCTTCCAGAGTGTACAGTACCCGCAGTTCAGGAGAAATTAAATTTCTTTACTTCCAATAACCAAGTTTTGCAGGAGACTATGACCAGGACCCAGGAGTATAATAAATCAACCTTCGATAAAAAGAGGCAAGGTGAGCTATTACTTACACCCGGGGACCAGGTATGGTTATCTACAATAAACCTCAGGCTGGCCTGCCCCTCAAGGAAGTTGGGTCCCAAGTTTCTTGGACCATTCCCTGTCAAGCGGAGAATTAATGAGGTGGCATACGAACTTGAACTCCCTGATTCATTAAAGGTTCACCCAGTATTTCATGTATCTCTGCTCAGACCCTCTATTACTAATCCATTTCCAGGCCGAAGCACGGATCCTCCTGATCCAATTTTGGTAGATGGGGAGGAGGAATTCGAGGTGGAAGCTATCATGGACCATAGGAAGAGAGGTAACCAAAATCAATTTCTGATAAAGTGGAGGGGGTTTGGTCCCGAAGAAAATTCTTGGGAACCTGAGGACAATATTCATGATGAAAATCTGTTGCAATCTTTTAATAGGTCCCATCCAGAGAAATTTCTCCAAAGGGGCATCCGGAGGCTGCCCCTTGGGGGGGGGGGGGGGGGGCAATGTCATGAAGATCCTGCCAGTAATCGGCGATCCAGTTGCACGGGAACACGGCCACGGGCTCTACCGCGCATGCGCGCGTGCTCACGGGTGCTGTCACGCACCCTGCTCAGAATAGCTCCTGCTCAGAATAGTCACAAGGATTTGCATTAAACGGGGCTGACTTATGCAAAGTATAGGGATTGGAGATGTAGCCAGTCCTTAATCAGGAATAGGGAAGCTCACCAATCAGAGCCACGCTATGCCAACCAATGAGGCATCATTATGTAATGATATACACAGACTAGATGGGAGGGAAACACACACTTTTATGGGAGAGCAATCATCAGAATGGAACCTTGGTGCAAAGGGTATTTATGGGAAAGGTCTGCATTTTACTTGTAACTAAATATGTTTGTAGATTATTGTTTTCAGGACTATATTCTGTATTCCCTCATGTAATTCTCTTATTTCAACCTAATATTTTCTTCCTTGGTGTAGACTATAGATAGATGGTTGTGTATTAGATAGACTTTCAACTACTCACCAATAAATGTTGTTATTGTGTTAAAGCTTTCACTCATGGTCAAAGAACTCTCATTTAACCCAAATCATATCTGAGAGATATTAAATCTCAAATATAGTATATGGGAAAAAGACTGCATGGGAGGTCGTCATATGTCTGGTCAAGCATGTGGTGCCCAAGCGGCTGCTGTTGTGGCCACGCTTGATCCGCTTCAGACATAGGTTGCAAACAGCAACGGTGCGATCTGCTGCACACATGTCGAAAAAGGCCCACACCAAGAAACTTTTCAGCGGGGAGTTAGCAGCGCCCTGCACCTGCGGACCTATGCAGTGTGATGCAGTAGGGTGGCTGCCCCCTAGAGGACATCTTGCCTCATTGTAGTTGTGCCTCCTCCTCTATTCTATCAGGCACCCAAGTAGAGTCAGGGACCTCATCATCCCCTCCCTCCTCGTCACTGGAGCAAACTTGGCACTATGCTGCAGCTGGGGGAACATGACTGCCAGTTTCTTGACCTTCTTGGGCACCAACTCTCTCTAGGCTCACTCCGTTCCTCAACCTGGGAACCAACATCTGAGCCTTCAAATCGCTGCGCATCGCATCCTCCAGCAGCATGTACCCGACTTTGTGGTCGAATAGTTCGGGGGACTCCTCCTTGTATTATGGTGGGGCTATGAAAGGAGTGACTGTGGACAAGGAGTCAGTGGAATAGGCTGCTTTGGCAGCTGCATAGGAAGGAAAAGTACTCTGAGCCTGGGTGACAGAAGATGAGGAGGATGAGGACGGCTTTGTTATCCACTCCACCAACTCTTCTGCATGTTCTGGCACAATAACACAGCCAGCAGCAGAAAAAAAAGGACAAGTGTGCCCCACGGCCACCAGCAGAGGATGCACCATGTCCATGACCAGCACTGTTGACTGTAGACACAGAGCTTGCTTGCCCTCTTTTAATGGCCTGTGAGCATCTGCCTCTCCTTGGTGGCCTTCTGGACATGATGTATATTTTGCAACACCGCACTACACTGTATTGTGTACTGTGTACACCACCAGAAAAGTAGTAGCAACTGCACAATGGCTGCACTGTATTGTTTACTGTGTACACCACCAGAAAAGTTGTAGCAACTGCACTACGGCTGCACTGTATTGTGTACAGCACCAAAAAAGTAGTAGCAACTGCACTACGGCTGCACTGTATTGTGTACTGTGTACACCACCAGAAAAGTAGTAGCAACTACACTACGGCTGCACTGTATTATAATTACAATTTTTGATCTAATATTTCACAACAGGGCCCATTCCTGTGCCCACCAAGAGTATCTGTGAGGGGTTACAGTGTTGTGGCACCACCACCACCACCACTGCCTAAGGCCCAATTTTTCTGCCCCTCTTTAACAGGGGCATGTAATTACAATTTTTGATCTAATATTTCACAGCAGGGCCCGTTCCTGCGCCCACCAAGAGTATCTGTGAGGGGTTACAGTATTGGGCCTAAGGCCCAATTTTCCGCAGAGTGTATAGGGCAGGCCGTATAGTATATACAAGCAGTCCTCTATTTTCAAACATCCGACTTACAAACAACTCCTATTTACAAACGGAGGGAGACAACAGGAAGTGAGAGGTAATCTACCCCTAGGATGGGAAATTCTCTCCTGTAAGAGTTAATATGGGAAAAAGGTGTTTCCACTGATGCTTTATCACGAAGCCTTGTTTTCCTAATAACCCAAAATTTTCAAAATTCAATTGTCATTGGGACAGAAAGTGAGGTGAAATCTTCTGAACAGGGGCACAGACAGCAAAACAAATGTTACAGGGGTGATAACCCTTCCCTATATTATCCAAAAAGCTTAAAAATAGATTATTAATAGAGCTACACTTAAAAATGTACCTGTTGCAAATTACAAATAGATTCAACTTAACAACAAACCTACAGTCCCTATTTTTGTTTGTAACCCGGGGACCGCCTGTATACTGCTGTTCAGAGTATATAGGAATTGGGAGTCCCATGCCTTTTTTTTTATTTGGGTAAGGGGGTTCCCCTTAATATCCATACCAGACCCAAAGGGCCCGGTAATGAGCTGGGGGGCAACATTACATTACAGCCGCAAGCAGTTTTAAATGACTTTTTTTCCCTTTAGAAATGTCATTTTCTGCAGGGACTGTTCTAAACACGGGAAAAATGCACCACTTTACAGGCATACTATAGACACCCCCCAGGCATGATATTTAAGGGAATATTACACTTTTATTGTTTCACTTTAAGCATTCTTAAAATCACTGCTTCCGAAAAAAATGTCAGTTTTTAAAACTTTTTTTTTGCATTGATACATGTCCACTGGGGCAGGACTTGGGTCCCCAAACACTTTTTATGACAATAACTTGCATATTAGCCTCTAAAAGTAGCACTTTTGATTATTCACGTTCGAGTCCCATAGACTTTAACGGTGTTCGCACAAATTTCATCTGTTCGCATGGTCTGCCGCAAACCGAACTGGGGGGTGTTCAGCTCATCCCTTATCACATAGCAGGGACGTGCAGTGAGGTGAGTGGCTGGTGAGGCACTGGCTAGTATCAGAGCCAGATACACACAGGTTACATACGCTGCAAACGTTAGAGGGAGAGCAATAATTCTAGCACTAGACCTCCTCTAAACATGTAACCTGTAAAAAAAATTAAAGCCATTCCACAAGTGTGCACAATTTTAAAGCATGACATGTTAGGTGTCTATTTACTCGGCGTAACAGTTGCAACGACCACCATTTTATTCCCTAGGATGTCTGCTAAAAATGATATATACAGTATCTCACAAAAGTGAGTACACCCCAAACATTTTTGTAAATATTTTATTATATCTTTTCATGTGACAACACTGAAGAAAGCGCACTTTGCTACAATGTAAAGTAGAGAGTGTACAGCTTGTGTAACAGTGTAAATTTGATGTCCCCTCAGAATAACTCAACACAATGCCATTAATGTCTAAACTGCTTATATATATATATATATATAATATCTTTTAGACACATGCCCCTTCTAGGCGTGCCTCAACTGCAGCATTTTTATTGGACAGCTGGGGCTAGTGGTACTTTACCATTGGTCAAAGACTCCAAGCTGTTCACTGAGCTCAGTACCTCTAACAAGAAGTGAGGAGAGGCACTGGGAGCTCATCCTCTCCTTCTGCTGAAAACATAGTGTGCTAGCTTGTATTTAAACTGTCTGCTCGGTATGTAGCTTCTGACAGGCTGCGCAAGGAGCTTCATATGTCTAGAACTATAGGTCATAGAAGCCCCACATTTTTACCAGTGGTGGGGTAGGACTTATGCTAAATACCCCCCAGGTTGCCAAGCTACGACCCTCGAAGCTCGATTTAAAAAAAAAAAAAAAGTTAATGTTCATGGCAGGTGATCTTCCATTCTATTACTAGAGTAGAACCCACTAATTCGGGGTACTTTGACCAGGTTTTTTGGGCTGGAGCACCCCTCCCCCTCCTCATTACCTCTTATTTAGTGGCCACCAGCGCAAAGGATGCATCTCCTTCAGTTCTCCCATATAGAGGTGTTCAGCTCCCATTGTTGAGACAAAAGGATCTTCCATTCTATTACTAGGGTAGGACCCACTAATTTGGGGTACTTTGTTGCAGTAAGTGGGCTTAGCACTATATGATCATATAGTGTAACCAAACCCCGTATTTTTTTGAATAAGTTCAGGTGTTTTTAAATAGCCTTGCAGGAAATGTCATTCTTGAAAGTGTGCGCTGTAATATGTTTTGTACTGTTTGTAGGTCTTATAGCAGCACCATCTTGAATTTAAACGCATTGCAAGGTGTGCCCCCCAAATATGTTTTTGTATTTTGTCCTGCCTCACTTGCCTCCTCTGACTGCACGTCCCTGCTCAGTTCCAATGAGGGTGGAGAAGAAACAGGAGGCACTCAAACAGCATCTGATAAGGGAAGCAGATGATTACATGACACATTTTAAGAGGCCCTAGCTTTCCATCAGGTTAAATTTGGTAACTCGGCAACCCTGGGAGCTGCTTGTAGATGACATAAAGTTTGAGGCCTCCAGCGGTCAGCCAATTTATGTTTTCACCTGCCATGAACATAAAGACACCTGCCATGAACATAAAGACAAAAACTAAAAAGAAAAACGATGGAGCTTGAGGATTTGGTGCTTCTACGACCTATGGTTCCGGAGATACAGGGCTCCTTGCGCAGCTTGTCAGAAGCCACATACAGAGCGGCCAGTTTAAATACAAGCTGGCATACTCTGTTTGCAGCAGACTGAAAGGTTGCACTTACAGTGCCTTTCACTTCTTGACAGAAGCACTGAGCTCAATGGACAGCTTGAAGTCTTGGACCAATGGTAAAGTACCATTGGCTCAAGCTGTCCAATAAAAATGCTGCAGTGGAGGCTGGCTTCTCACTGCAGTGTCATAGAAGGGGGCATGTGTCTAAAAGACACATGCTCCCTTCCAGCCCAGCTCTCTTAACTGGAAGGAAAAAGCATGGGTTTATGGGTATAAGATTTACATCACATAGTTAAGAGGGAGAATGAGAATCTGCTGATGAAAAGGTACTTTTTGAATCAAGCTAAATCATATATTTATAGTAATTAATCCCTTGCCACCCAGGCCAATTCTGATACTTATCTTCTATATGTAAAAATCATATTTTTTTTTTGCTAGACAATTACTCAGAGCCCCTAAACATTATATATATTTTTTTAGCAGACACCCTAGAAAATAAAATGGTGGTTGTTGCAACTTTTTACGTTACATGGTATTTGCAATTTTTCAAACGCTCTTTTATGGAAAGAAACCGTTTCATGAATAAAAAAAAATAAAATAAAAAAAACACTATAGTTAGCCCGATTTGTTTGTAAATGTTTGTATAATGTGAAAGATGATGTTACGCTAAGTAAATAGATACCTAACATGTCACACTTGCACACACTTGTGGAATGGTGCCAAATATCAGTACTTAGAAATCTGCATAGGCGACGCTGTAAAAATTTTTACAGGTTACATGTTTAGAGTTACAGAGGAGGTCTAGTGCTAGAATTATTGCTCTTGCTCTAACAATTCGTTTTCGCCTGGTGATTAGGCCGGTAACAATGATCATTTTATACACCCTTGCCAGTGTTTTACCGCCGATTTTTCGTTTTGTGATTTTAGGGGTTTTCTTTTACGATCACTGTATATAGCTGATTGCCTTAGGAGCAGGCCGGGAAGCTAGCCACTGCATCCTTAACAACCGATGAGTCATCAGCTGTCAGCAGGCTTCCCCGCTGACAGCTGAATGTAAAAAAAAAATTGATCCCCTTGTTAACGTCCTATTGGACGAAAAGCTTCGGGGAGCAGACTCTAGTGCTGACATCAGGCCACTGAACGATACTGGGTTGGCAGTGGCAACCTTTGTCATATGTTTTTATGATTCATTTTATTTTGGCTTTTAACTTACTATTCCAATTAATACTACACTGTGGAGACTTCATCTGGCTCCCGGTGAGCTTTATTTACTACAGATACATCTGGATGGTGCGAGTTGCTGAACAGCCTTCCCCAGAACAGATGGCAGATCTACACTGAGTGCGTGTTTGCTGCTGTAACAGCAGCCAGCTTTTCCGCCTGTCCGGTGTCGTCTTCTCCCCTAGCCATCTTCTCTCGCCGCCATCTCTCAGTCGCCATCTTCTCCCAGAGCTGTCTTCTCCTGCACCGCTGTCTTCTTCCTCCCCACCGCTGTCTTCTTCCTCGCCACCGCTGTCTTCTTCCTCGCCACCGATGTCTTCTTTCTCGCCGCCGGTTAAAAACAAAAAAGGTCGCTCTTGTCCTGAGGCTGTCTTCTTCTGTTGTGACATCTCCCACTGTCTGACATCTCTTATATCTCTTGTGACGTCACAAGGGGGTGGGCTCTCCGGAAGGGGAAGCTTCAGTGATGCTTCAAAGTGTCTTCAAAGCCTCCATAGTAGTCTATGACAAAGCCTGTTTGAAGTCCCACTGAAGCCTCATCGAAGCCCCACGAAGCCTCCCTGAAGCCCCATCAAAGCTCCACCCAACCGCCTTTGAAGCTCCACCAAAGCCTCAGCGAAGCACCAAGCAAAAGCAAGGTGTAAACAGGACTGTAAGCTAACCATTTTATTTAGTGACGGGCTTTGACTGTCGTTCAGAGAGCTTTACCAAAGCGTGTCTGGAGCCATGTTTTGAAGCAAGTGTCCTAAGATAACAGGGTGATCCCACCTTACTGAAAGCAATGGTACATCTCACTGTTGGAGGGTAGTTATTCTATTCATTGGATTGACATTTAGAGAGCCAGCGTTTTTGTAAAACATGAATTTCCAAGCTCATCGTGCAAAAAACAAAACAAAAACAAATGCATGTCAAATAAGACTACTGTTCCTTTAAATAACTTCATTTGTAAAAAATGAAAGTGAAAGTGTGAATCCACCCTGTGTCTGAGACTTCAAGCTATGAAAACCGATAAAGATTCCATGGCTTACAACACGGTAAAGCATGTAGCCTCCCCATGTGGTCTAAAAGCAGATTTAAATGCGCACCACACGTGTGTAGAAGTTTAGCCCCTTTGGCTACCCCACTGTGGAATTCCACAGGCAGGAGACAAAGACACACAGCTGTGTCTGATGGCCGTGGCCTTGCTCACTACATCCATACATGCTTTGCTACTTTGTGTGCTGCTTGTCCTGACACGCCAAATGTCTACATCAAAAACTGCTGTTCCAGGTAAGAATGGACCCTCGATTTATTTTTCTGCATGCACTTAGTTATTCTTGTTCAATGTATAATCAGTTCTTAATTTTTCCCCATTCAAAGGAAAGAACACCTTGATTGTTTATTGCCGACTTAACAAATTGTTGCTATATTTTTCTTGCATAAATTACTTTTTTCCTTGCAAGCAGCTGAAAAACATTTTAAGCATTGTGACATGTAAAAATGTATTGGATTGTGTTTACATCAGGCCCCTTTCATAGGGATGCCATCTGGTCTCAAACAGCAAGGGATCCGTGAACAAATCCTCTGTTGAATAGGAGCAGAATAGAGCAGTTTCCTGCTGCATTTAAAAAGCTTTCTGGATCTATTTTAGATCTATGGGTAGCCAGATCTAAATAGACTTGCGTCCATTTATACCAGGCTATCTTAGATATGTCACATTTAAGTCCGAAAAGGATGCAGACCTTTACATTATTATTTATTTCTTATTTTTGGACCCGGACGGAATCAGAGGTAATAAGATGTAAACTACCCAAGTCCATTTATATCTGGTTCCTCATAGACTAATGTAGCGGTACCCCCACTGGTAGTTGTGGTCCTCAGACAAAAAACAGTCCTTGCACTTATTTTTGTTATTTTTATTAGGGGAATTCAACTTGGATGGGGATAGGGTAATAATGAGCTGCCCAGCTGATTGTAGAAACAGCTATAGGGACTTGAGAACTATATACATCTCCAGTATATACACCTCCTCTCTTCCTCCAGCAAAAAACGTGCTTGCAGACTATCACTCCCAGGACCAGCTAGCACTGATTTGCAGGCCCGACACTGACTCAGTCAGGCCCAAAGCGGATGCCCTTTGCAGGCAGGGACCTCGGGCCCCTATGGAGTAGCAAAAATATAGGTAGTCCCAATTCTAGCTGTCCACGTGGTTACTGATCCCAGCATCACCTCTTCAGGCCCTGCCAGCCCTCCTGGCTGCAGCTGCCTCTCTCCACTGCCCGAGCCACTACAGTCCACTCTACTGGCTCCGCACCCATCCCAGGCTGCACTCTCCCAGGCCTCTCAGGCGTGCCTCCCCAGTCCTCCTGACTGTGTGTCACTCACTAGCCCTCCTGGCTGCGACTTGTATTACCTCCTGGAGACTTGCCCAGCAGTACTCTCCTGCTGTCCTCTCCTGCTCCCGTGCCACCTGTTCAGGACACCTCCATGTGTCTTGAGAAGGTCCTGTCCGCACCTGAGCCCAGGCCCAAGGTCACCCCCCCAGACTGGCGAGCTCCCTCAAAGGCCACGACAGCCTAGCACTCCATCTCCAGATTCCATCCAAACTACTCCCCCCCAGCTGGGCTGACCCAGCGTATTTGAGGAGGATTGGTCAGGGCTCCCCAGTACACTCCAGGCAGCACGACCTCCCCTCTCCTCCTTCCTTTCCAAAAGGTTCAAGAATGTTCTGGAAAGAAGTGGGAGGTCTTAGTGATGCTGCCTGTGAGTCTCCCAGCTCTGCCTGAGTCACTCCCAACCTAGATCAAACAAACAGACAGGCTTGGCTGCCAAGACTGGAATTTACCTACACTAACAAAGACCTAACCACTACCACTTCTAGAACACTAGAGGGTTCTACACTAACATGGAGCTTCCACTTGAAAAACTGGCAGGCAAACTAGGTGGTCCTGTCCATGTGAAAGGGGCCTACTTACTTTTCTTCCCAAACTTCTCCCTATGTGCCTTTAAGGATCATGTGTTAGAATGGTCAGATGTAGAGTCCTTACACATTTTACAGAGAGGCAACAGATTTCTCTGGGAAACCAAAGCGTCAAAGCTGTAATCCATCCTTCTAAAAACCAAATATGCAAAAACACTGAATATTTTGTACTGGCTGCAACCTAAGAAGGGGTGATAGGTGAGCGATTTAATGGAAGATATACATGGGTTGGGGTGTGGGCTTCAAAGAGACTTTGGCATTTTGCTGTAATTGTACAATACAAGAGGGTCTCTTTAAAGCAGTGGTAGACAACTTTTGAGAGATGGAGATCTACTTGAACAGCACTGATGAAGTCAAAGATCACCGGGTACAGTGTCCTGTTGTTAGGGCCGGTTCACACCAGAACACAGTGACAGAAAGGCATGCTCCATGTATGTTTCCTGCAACATGTTCAAAATACATTGCCGTTGTGATCTACTGTGGGTGATAATACATTGTTAACCCCAAATGTAGATCGCAAACGCAGTATGTTTGTGGACACAAAATCGCATGCTAGTACAGTATCAGGCAATTTGGCACTGTGCATTTTTGAAATTAGTGCATGGACTACTTTTTGTGCAGTCCAAAGCGATTTGCAGGCAGGGACTGATTTACATCTCAGGAGCCTATAGAAAGGGAATTCTGAAAAGCCCCCTCCCAAAAACAAAAAAAAGTAAGACCTTTTTTTCTTGATTAAATGTTTTTTTACTCAGATCAAAAATTAGTATTACAAGAGAGTGCAGGGTTTAGGAGTGTGTTATGCAGAGAATGCAAGGTTCACCAGTGCATTATGCACAGAATGCAGGGTTAAGGAGTGCATTATGTTCAGAATGCAGGGTGCAGGAGTGCATTATGCTCAGAATGCAGGTTTCGGGAGTGCATTGCTCTCAGAATGCAGGTTTCAGGGGTGTGTTGCGCTCAGAATACAGGTTCCGGGGGGAGAAGTAGAGGACACTGCTATGGGGGTGACCCTGCCCATAACAGTGTCCTCTGCCCCCTTCACATCACCCCCCCCCCCACACACACACACACACACACACACACACACATTGGTGTCATCTGCCCCCTTTTCCCCTATAGCAGTAACCTCTGGCCCCGCTTCCCTTGCATAGTAGTGTCCTACCTGTGTACACAGCAGAGACCGGGAGGCAGCACAGGTCTGAAAAGAGGGCGGGAGCTGGCAGAGTGACTTTTTATATTAGTAAGCTGGTAATTGGTTGCTTAGGACCACCCTGTGTCCTAGCAACCAATCTCCTGTGGTTTAACTTAAAAAGTTAATTTGGCCAGCTTCTCCTCCTGCACTCATTCCTGAGCTGTGCTGCCTCCTGGTTTCTGCTGTTTACTGATGACAGCGACATAGGAGGCTGGGGGTGGGAGGGAGAAAGAATGACAGTGACATAGAAGGCGTGGCAGAGGAGGCTGGTGAGAGAAGGACCAGCACCTAGAAGGGGGGGGTTGGAAGCACAGGAATCTGTTCGTGGCCTAACTGTCAACTACCCGACGGGCTGCCAACCCCAACTTTAAAGCATATGTAAAACCTAACAAAATATAAATCTTATTTGCACCCTTTTAGTCTGTTGACAATAGTATTGAAGGTGTTTTATTTTATATTTGTTCAATAACTACAAGCAAAAACATTTTGATCCTGCCAAAATTCCAGTGACTAATTCAGTTTCTCTTACTCTCACATGACAGCACTGCTAATTGACCCAGCTCCTTCATGTAAGGCTGGGAAGAGAGTAATTTAAAAAGGGTAACCAGGCAGGCTTTTTATTGCAGATGATACATGCATTGGAGTTGATTTACTAAAAACATACTAACGACAGGTCTGCTTAGGAGAGTCTGGCGGGCAGCTAGGGAAGCATTATCCATTGCACGCCCTTTGGAGTTCACTCCCTTGTGGAACAATCCTAACTATCCTGAACTATATAAACCTGAGGGATTTTCCTCATGGAGGCAACAAGGGGCTTGGTACTTTCACCAACTATATACTGGTAGTAACCTAAAGGCGTATGATCAGCTGTGTGCGGAGTTCTCATTAACAAATAAACAATTTTATCAATATCTACAACTTCAACATGCAATACAGACGCAAGAACAAAAGCTTCCATTAACTATATCTAGCTCCTCGCTACTGCGGGAGATTCTGCAAGCTACTACTCGAAAGGGTCTGATATCCCGTCCCTACTCTGTGGCGTTGTCCTCTATCCAAGATCACCCTTTATTAAAAAGTAGAGCCCATTGGGTTACTGATAACGGAGATATAGATGGTAATCAATGGGACATGGCCCTAAAGGCGCTTCCTGCTGTATCTGTATCAGCTGCACAAACTCTCACAATTATTCATATTGCACAGAGCCTATTGTATGCCTGATAAACTATCTGATTGGGTCCGAAGAGATTGTCCTTTCTGCCCGAAATGCTGAATGGTCTGAGGGGACTTTATTACACATGATATGGCGTTGCCCGAAACTTTCCTGATATTGGGCGGAGATCGTGTAAGTTATCTCTGACCTAGCCCAAACAACTGTATCTCTCGATCCATTAGTATGCTTGTTGGGCGCAATAGATGCTGAAATGTATCCAGAAGGTATTTACACTATGGTGACTAGATTATTGTATTTAGCTTAAAAACTGATTGCCTGATTTTGGTTGGCAGCCACCATGCCTACTAGGGCAGAGTGTATCGTTTCTACCTAGAGAACAATTACCTTATCGCCATCGAAAAGTGGTTAAAAAATTTAATCTCATTTGGTAGAGTTGGCTTAATAACCCAAGTCTTGCCCCACCAGTGATGGATGGCTGTTACAATTTTGAACCCACCAAGAGTTACAATGGTTTTGGCCTGAGCTTAGGTATTTCTGAGTTTTTTATCCGAGTGTAGAAAAAAGATGCCGTTCTGAGCAATTGTCCCTCAATAAGCTCTGGTTGTTTTGTTTTGTGTTTTCCCTTTTTTTAATTATTTTTATTTCCTTATAAAACCTTGTATATGCTCTAAATATGATGTGACGGTCTTTATTTTGCTGTAGACCTTATGTAAAATGCTTGAGCTGTTGGCTGTCAGGTACCGTATATCCTTTTTTCCTACAATGTGTAGTCACTTTTTATTCTTGTCGATAAAAAAAGTTTGGATCAAAACAAAAAACAAATAGACTATTCACTTTGCAAGGGAAGTTGCACTTTGCACAGAATTTTTCCCAGAGCTTAGTGAATGGGGTAAAGCTTTGCTGACTTCCATCATCCATTCGTTTGCAAGTAAGATTTTTTTATTTTTTAAATTTTCCTTGTACATGATTGGGCATTCTTTGCAAGGTTAGATTTTACCGTATTCACTAAGATCTGGGGAAAAATACCTTGTAAAGTGCAATTTCCCTAGAAAAGTGAACGGCGTATTTGCCTTTAGTAAAGAGGTGAGATGATAAGTTCCACTATAAGCCCCTGAGAACTTGCACAGGTCTTTTTTTTCTTGCTCCAAGTGGCTAAATGAAGCTGCAGGGCGCAAATGTGCTGCTTGCCAGGGGGACATGGGCAGAGTGCAGGTTTTCTTTAAACCTAATATAAACCTAATTTCTAAAATCACTTATAAGCATACTAACACGTTAATGTTGTTTCAAAAAGAATATTTTGAATCTTCACCTTTTAGTAAAATAATACCTGATGATCTGCCCATGAATGTCCTTGTTCAAGTTACTTCCTGTTAGAGTGACAGTATTCTGTCCCTGTCGTCCAGTAGTGCTCCTCCATTGTCACCAGGGTGGATATAAATCAATGATTTTTTAACCACTGAAGGACCGAGCCTCTTTCTGAGATTTGGTGTTAACAAGTTATAAACAGGTTTTTTGCTAGATTATTTTATATATATATATATATATATATATATATATATATATATATATATATATATATATATATATATATATATATATATATATAGGCAGGACGGGATGCGTTTAATATTTTTTTATTATTCATTTTACCTTTTATTTTTAATTTTTACACTGTTCTTTAAAAAAAAAAAATCGTGTCACTTTTATTCATATTACAAGGAACGTAAACATTCCTTTGTATTAAAAAAAAAAAGCATAACAGGACCTCTTAAATATGAGATCTGGTCTCAAAAAGACCTCAGATCTCATATTTACACTAAAATGTAATAATAAAAAAAAAATAATAATTTAATGTCATTTGAAAAAAAAAAAGAAAGAAAATGTCCCTTTAAGAGCTATGGGCAGAATGTGATGTTTTGATGTCACTTCCACCCTGCAATGATATGGAGACATGTGGGGGCCATCTTCCCCTCACTATTCTCCATGTCAAGCCAGGAACAGGACACGATCGCCTCCGCCGCTGCCGACAGCTCCGGTAAGCAGTGGAGGGCCGCAGAGACCACTTTTATCTTGAAGCGTACCGCCCGCTGAAGAAGAGGATACTGAGGATTTGTTAGCTTGCTGCTACCTTAACAACGGTATTCCTCTTCAAAGTAGTGATGTAATCAGATTTTTTCTAAAAATAGTTTTCAATTTAAGACATATTAATAATTTAGTTTATTCAGCATGAAATGGAGCTTATGTACCATGAGGCTGTATATTGTGCAATATTTACATTTGTTGTAAACTTATTCAATGAATCCAAGTCCTGCAAACTGAGATAACATGCACTGCATTGGTGCATTCACACAATATCACAGTAACCATGAGATAAACCAAGGTTCAGGAATATTCCTTTATACCATTGTTTTGCAAATCTATGTACACTACAAACTGTGTGATTCAATCAGTTCTAATATCTCTGCTTTACTAACCTTACAGCTTATTACTCTAAATAGGAAACCTTCATTTTGTTTGAAAATATTAAACATTCTAACTACCAGCAAGAATGGTCCTTACATTTCAAGAGCACCTGTCATTTCAGATCCATCATGGCAGCGCCTGTTAGTGGGCATCCACTCAGCTGCTTCAGCCCTTTCCCTCACCTTGTTGTGTCACTGACGCATTACCAGCCATCCCATTAAAGTGAATGGGACTGTCGGCGAGTCAACAGCGGGTCAGAGGAGGAGCCACTGCGGGACAGAGATGACAGTTGCTCTTTAAAAATTAGGATTTAAATCGAGTTGATTTAAATCAAGCCTTTTTATTAGTGATTTAAATCATGGTTTAAATCAAATGGACCCTGATTGTTACTATGTCACATGGTGGCCATTGCAATACATTTTACAGAGGTATGTTCCACTGTTATCACCATCTTGAAACAAGTACTGAGAAAGTCCATACAGCCATGGCTGGAGTGCATGTATGTAGATATGAAGTTTCAGCAGTAGATTAACAGGACTGAGATACAAAGGATATAGAAGCTTAACATGTATTTCATATTAAATGATATTCCATTGCAGACACAGTGGAACCCGTGAAATAATATTTATGTCTAAGGGGAACCCCTGATAAATTGTTACTCTCTAGGTCAGTGTTTCTCAACTCCAGTCCTCAAGGCGCCCCAACAGGTCATGTTTTCAGGATTTCCCTCATCTAATACAGCTGTGATAATTACTAAGGCAGTGAAACTGATCTAATCACCTGTGCAAAATAATGGAAGGCCTGAAAACATGACCTGTTGGGGCGCCTTGAGGACTGGAGTTGAGAAACACTGCTCTAGGTAACTGTACATTAGCATGGTTAATAAGTTTAAAATATAATGTAGCACTGCCCCCTTGGGGACTGCTTGGATTTACCTGCTCATCTGCACCATCATGACCCTTGGAACATTCCAACCCACCTGACACTCTGGGTTCAGACATCTTTCCACCACCTTAAAGTAATAATTTAAACCACTCAATGAGTTTCTGTTCTAATAACGTTTACTGAATAACTCAAGGAAGATTTTGTTGCACAAAGGAGGTAATAGATCAACTCAACTTTGGATAACAGTCCTAGTTGAGAAGAAGAATTTCTCCACAATAATACAAGTTAAGACAATCTGGAGCTAACAGTATATTATATACATATATGTGCAATGAAGTACCACTTGAACATGACCTGAAAGGATAAGCAAGAGTTAAGCAATAGTTCTGGCAAGACTTCTAAGGGGGAAACCTAGTCTGGCCTATTCAACTTTTAATCCTAATGAGAGATCAATTAAACAAGAACGGTATGAGGGCCCTTTAAGTAGTAATGACAGAAATGTCCCAGTTGCAGGCCTGATGGTCTTAGCCGACAGTCGAAGCTCATTAACTATATCCAAAAAGGTGCAGCAACAAGGCAATGGTATTTCTAAGAAAGGTTGATGCGACAGGTGTAGATATACAATGTTCAAATAGAGATGCAATAAAGTGTTTCCCCAGGGTAAAGCTGTCTGTGCAGTGTCCCAGTAAAGCAACAAAGAAAGGTTTGCAAAGGTGGGCAATTGCCCTCTCACCAATGACCAGGCGATTCCTGAAGAGGCGTCCTTGCAGCGGTTCCACTCGCGACGATCATCCGATGCACAGCACAAAGCATGGGTTGTTGGACTATCAGGGTGATGCTGGATAGATGTCTGATAATCAGCAAACAGTGATGGGCCCTTCTAGGCCGGGCTGGAATGTTGTACACTGCGTGGTAAGCCGCAACCTCACCCTCTCTGAACAGAGAGGTCTGTCACAACAGGCCCAGGAGGAAGAGAGCATAGGGCGTGTCTCTGGTCTCTTTTATGCTCTTCCCAGCATTCTTTCTGATAATAGCAAAGATGCGATATGTAGTCCGGGTGCCTAGTCATACGGAGCTTTTGCCATTCTGAGGAACTACTAATCCCACAATCCCTTTGTATCGGCTCACAGATATGTCAGTTAGTGATGCTGGGCACTAGAGGGACAATACAGTACATAGAAATGAGAGGGAATTGCTATGCTTTGCAATTGTAGTCCACATTGCTACATCAATAATACAAAAAAGAATGAGGAATGTGGCATACCTAACTTATTTGACTACCAGAGCAGATCAGTTTGAACATCTCACTGTGCTCCATATGAAATTCAGTAATAATCATAGGAAAATAAAAATGGGCAGGAAAGAAACGGACAGAAAAAATTATAGCACCTGTTACATTGGTAGCTGGTGTAGTGGTGCCATACAATAATTTACAATGGGAGAAAAACCCACTTAAGTTAAAGGTCTGTGGGAGAAGGACACTTTTACATCAGTCAGTGGGAAGACTGTCCCTATTTCAGAGGGCTAAAAGGATAATTGATATCAGTAGTTCTCCAGACATGAGACAGTGTCCATTGACAGCAAATACTGGAAGAACCTTATTTGAGAAGACTGGTCCAGGAGATGGTCTAAAAGAGGGTTACTTAACTTTCCCAAGTCATTTTTCAGGACAGCTTCATGAGAGAGAGAGATGTGCGTCCAGCAAAAAGAAAATGTCAAGCTCTTCGAAAAAGCTGATTTGCGAAGATTGCCTTGATAAACTAGCGAATCAGGAAATCTCCCTAAACAGTTTATGGATAGCATGAATGAAGAAATGGTGCATATTTGCCAGTCCATCAGATTTCTCCTTCAAGAGTCTTCCTGAAGTGAGCCATTGCCGAGTACTTCTGGTTCAAGCAATTTTGCAGCTGCTCCTACTCCGAATACAATAGTGGAGGAGTAGGGCGTGTCAGAAGAATTGGAGCTAAACTCAAGTGATGAATCGGACTCAGAAGAGGAGGAGCCTGGAGAGGAGAGAAAAAGTAAGTCACAGAGGTTCTTCTTTCCCACTGATGAAACAGAAGAACTGCTGAAAGCGATTATGATACCCTAGGGTTTGAGGAGGAAGAGAAAATCATGAACATACACGCTCAACTTTATGCAGGCTTGCAGATAAAACAACTGCACACAATTACAGCACATCACACTCTTAAAGAGACCAGAGACCATTCTATAAAAATGGAAGGAACCAGAGAAGAAAGTATTTCTTACAAACTCCCTGAAAAAGACATTCCTGAAAAGGAGAGGATTGCCTGAAAAGGAGAGGAAGGCGCAGGCTTATGGGAAAAGTGCTCTTGATTGGATGCTTCTCTGTCCAAGGTTTCTAAGAAAACTGATCTTTCATTCAAGGATGGAGGGGCACGCAAAGACCCTATGGACCAAAAGGTGGAGGGTTACTTAAAGAGGAGGTCAAGCCCTCCCATGAAAAATTAAAAGTCAGCAGCTATAAATACTGCAGCTGCTGACATTTAATATATGGACGCTTACCTGTCCAGGGAGCTGTCGGATTGGCTGTCGGGTGCAGCCGCCACCATTCCTGGTAAGGGGACCCGGCAGTGAAGCCCTTTACAGCAAGTTACCTACTGCGCATGCATGAAGCGTGATGCGATTTCTAATTGGCCCGGCGGTGGAGGAAGGAGGAGGGGGGCCGAACTACCGAGAAGGTGATATCTCCAGGAAGTGGGGAATGGTACCTGTTAAACAGGTACCCGTTCCCCCACTCCCCCCTGAAAGGTGCCAAATGTGACACTGGAGGGTAGGAGGTGACGGATAAGCGGAAGTTCCACTTTTGAGTGGAACTCCGCTTTAAGACAAACATCAAACAAGAAGGCTGGTAACAGTGTGGTTATAAAAATATTTTTTTATTGTAGGTCCATCAGGAGTAAAAAATCATATGCACACCTTTATTGACACCTTTAAGTTATGACTAAAGCCCAGCTGGACTGACGCTCATCACAATCTCTTGTGCATAAGAGTATAACACACCATGTTGCCGGCCTTCTCGTTTGAGGTTTGTCTACAGTATGTGCGGCTGGGGTCTGAGCACAGGTGTGCCTCTCTTATTTGCAATATATATGGAAGGGTTGTAGCATCACATCAGTGTTATATAGACTTATTTATTTAAAGCAAGCACGGAAAGCTAGTGCAGCCAATTTCAAGCTGGTTCCAGCTACCACATGCATGCTAGATCAATGGCTGAAACAGCTGCTCACTCATGTAGAACAAGGCACCCCGACGGATCAAATTCTTAAAAACCTTCTGGTATTGAACAAAGCATTGTCTTTCATTGCAGGTGCTTAAACAGAAACAGTAATTTTCCCTGCTTAGAACTACAGCTTTTTCTAAACACTGTGAGAAGAGCGGTATGGCTAAGGATGTGGCAGGGGGACCCAGCATCGAAGTAAAACTATGTAGTTTACCCTTCGCAGGAGATTTTCTGTTCAGATAAGAGCTAGAATCTGTCTTAGAGAGATCGGCTGACAAAAAAAGGATTTCTGGTGCCAAAAAAGCAGAAGGTGAAGAAGTTTTTTGCCCTTTCAAACAGCAACAAAAGAAAGATAGCAAGAATCAGGACCAAAAGAAGAGTTGGACCTACAGAAAGGGGAAAGAAAAGGGAGGGTTCCTCCTTAACTCCTTTCTACCTAAAGACAAAAGGCAATCCTAATGACATGGACTATCTAGTGGGGGGGGGGGACTGGTGGTATTCCTTCAACATTGGCAAAAAGTCACCAAGAACCATTCCATTCTGGATGTCATTAGACTAGGATACAGAATCAAATTAGGAAGCTCCCTCAAAGATTTTTTGCTACTCCCTTCCCGAGGGACCAAGTAAAGGCAGAAGCCTTAACATCTCTCTTGCAAGAAAGGTAATAAGCCTCATACCGGAAGAATAGAAAAGGATGGGATTTTACTCTTACATCTTTTTTAGGAAGAAGACCTCAGGGAAATTCAGATTATTGCTAAACCTTGATTCAGAAATATATTGATCAATTCGACAAGAGAACTTTTATCGCAGAGGGTCTTCAAGGTTTCCAGAGACTTGAAGGATGCATATCTGCACATCCTTTGTTTCCAGTTCAATGCATTTTTTTTGGTCTGTCTTTAGCCCCTTGCATATTCACCAATAGACTCTGTGAGTACAAGAATCTTCCTCATGGAAGTAAAAATCCAAAAACTGCAAAAAGCCTCTCTAAAATTTCTGATATCATCAGATTGTTCACTTGGAAAAGCCATGCAACTAATGGGCTGGATCACATCATCCATCCTGGGAGTACAATGGGCTCAACTGCATATGAGGCCCACACAGAACTATATCTTGTCCCAGTGAGACAGCAGGAATCCCTGCACAAAATTATTTCTGCAGGGGTAAAGGAGGCCATCAAATGGTGGTTGAGGCCTCAAAATAGGAGGGGGTGTCTCTGGACATGACTAAAAACCCCTAGGGTTAACCACAGATGCCTGCACTCCTTGGGGCTGGAGTGCACATTTAGGCGACCATTTAGCCCAGGGAAAATGGGACCCATATTGAGCCTTGAGCTCTTCCAACCGAGTTGAAAGCAGTTGCAGAAGCTGTGTTAGTATTCCAGGGAAAGCACATTCAGGTCTTGTCGGACATCATGACAGTATCCTACATCAACAGGCAAGGCAGAACCAAGTTGCATCAACTATTGCAGGTGGTCCTCCTCTGGACGCAAAGGAACCTACTCTCTATTACAGAAATGCAATTTGCCTGAAAGATAGACCTGAATCTGCTTACATGAATATATGACTCAGAGGGTTGGCCGTGTCATTGCCAGCATCCCTTGTAATTTTTAGAACTAGATGTGTACCTCAAAATGGGATTTTAAGGGCAATGCAGAAATTGGCAGTGTTGAATTATAATTAAAAAGAAGTTTATTGATACAAAAACGAATAGGATATACATGAACATGCACATTGATCTATAGTTATAAAAACATCAGATATATGGAAACATATGATGCATCCTACTGCTAGTTACAAGTACCACCCCCGATAGGTGTGATGGCGTCCTGATAGCAGATTTCCAACGCGTTTCAACTTATTGTAAGGATAAAGTCTTCCTCAGGGAGGGACTGCATCACATTCTAAAATTTTAAGTAACAGCATGATTATTGGTATATACTTAAATATTTGTTTGTTACCTATATCTACAGAAATCGCATTACAGCAAAAAAAAAAAAAAGTATTATATGCGACTTACATTTGCGACTACAGAAATCGCATTACAACAGAAAAGTATTATATGCGACTTACATTTGCATTTAACTGTGAAAAATCGCTTTCCCAGTGCTGGCAGGGGTCCTAAAAAATATATTATATGCGACTTACATTTGCGACTACAGAAATCGCATTACAACAGAAAAGTATTATATGCGACTTACATTTGCATTTAACTGTGAGAAATCGCTTTCCCAGTGCTGGCAGGGGTCCTAACACATGGTTGTCAATGCTGCTCAAATATCCTCTACGGGATGGCCTGGTGTATTGTGAAGAAACCAGTATTTGGCAGTCGTGATAATTAAACAACTGAAAAACATGAAGGTATAAGGGAAATGCTAAGAATTTGAACATCAAAACGGTCAAAGAATGGAAATAATGGTGATTCGTAGGGGAAATAAGGTTCCCCAGGGCCATCATAGAGTAAAAGAGATCAAATACCTTAAATTGATTGTGTCAGGTGTATTGTTCCAAGTGGCAGGGAGCTCTGGTCCTGGAGTACCTCTCTGTAACAAAGCCAGTTGTGGAATGCTGCCTGTGGCCATCCCTGGCGTCCTAATATATGGGGTGTGGGCGTGGCTAAGTGATGGGCGTAGCCCTATTGTAGGTAGAGTCTCACATTCATTGGTGGTGCAGTGGAGGGGGTGCGACTTCAATTAGCTGCTGTCACTGTTTAGAGGAAGCACCTTTGTACAATGTATTGAGGGGAAGCGTCCACAAGCTTCCCTGTTGTCTAGGTAGCAGACGCTTGGACCTCCTTCTTCCTTTTCTCCTCCCCGTGACGTGAAGCCTATTGCTTACACGTAGCCCATGTAGTATGGGCACGGGGTGTGGCGGGGAGAGAGGTGCGTCTGGTTGCCGGGGCAATGTGCATATGACGTTGGGGTCACATGGCCCCAACGTCAGTTCCTAAAAGAGGGAGGGGCGCCGTGTGACTCCACAGGCATGTTGCCAGATATCATAATTACCGACTACCCTCGGTGAACTTCACAGTTCTTGATAGGATTCATTTGCCACTCAGGGGGGGAGACTGGAACAAGGTCCTCCTCCAGCGTGAAATGCGCTGGATAAGGTACCTTAGGGCCACTACCCCCCCAGGCCTAAATGAAACCGAAAGTTTCAGACCCTTCTTGGAGGGCTTCAGCTCGGGGAAAACGGATTAACATAATTTTTATCTCACCTTCTTTGTTCCCTTGCACCTCTGCTTTTTTAGAACTGGAGTTCTATTCCAGTACCCCTGGCGGAGAAACAGAGGGCTCCCTCCATAACACCATAGGCCCATTATCTCCCCATTGATGATCATATGTCTTAAACTGCTAAGACTCTACACCCTACCCAGTCAGAAACTATATAGGAGAGTTTTTCTAATCAACTTATCAGTTGTTTAATTATCACGACTGCCAAATACTGGTTTCTTCACAATACACCAGGCCATCCCGTAGAGGATATTTGAGCAGCATTGACAACCATGTGTTAGGACCCCTGCCAGCACTGGGAAAGCGATTTCTCACAGTTAAATGCAAATGTAAGTCGCATATAATACTTTTCTGTTGTAATGCGATTTCTGTAGTCGCAAATGTAAGTCGCATATAATATATTTTTTAGGACCCCTGCCAGCACTGGGAAAGCGATTTTTCACAGTTAAATGCAAATGTAAGTCGCATATAATACTTTTCTGTTGTAATGCGATTTCTGTAGTCGCAAATGTAAGTCGCATATAATACTTTTTTTTTTGCTGTAATGCGATTTCTGTAGATATAGGTAACAAACAAATATTTAAGTATATACCAATAATCATGCTGTTACTTAAAATTTTAGAATGTGATGCAGTCCCTCCCTGAGGAAGACTTTATCCTTACAATAAGTTGAAACGCGTTGGAAATCTGCTATCAGGACGCCATCACACCTATCGGGGGTGGTACTTGTAACTAGCAGTAGGATGCATCATATGTTTCCATATATCTGATGTTTTTATAACTATAGATCAATGTGCATGTTCATGTATATCCTATTCGTTTTTGTATCAATAAACTTCTTTTTAATTATAATTCAACACTGCCAATTTCTGCATTGCCCTTAAAATCCCATTTTGAGGTACACATCTAGTTCTAGACCTGAATCTGCTGGCTGACTGCCTGCCTTAGTTGTAAACCGTTAAGACAGATCGAATAAAGTCTGATGCAGGAGGTCTTCTCCCAGATCTCAGTGAGATGGAGGATACAGAATGTCGGCATCTTTACCTGCAGAGACAACAAGAAATTGGATTGATACTTATCGCCGCAGAGGGACAAGAACAGCCTAGGGATGGACGCACTGACTCACCCATGGACAGGGAAGCTTCTTCACGTCTTTTCCTCTTTTCGGCTCATTGCCAACATTTTTCAAAAAGTGAGAAATATGAAAGCCAAAATAAATCTGCGTCATTTTGGCCAAAAAGAGCGTTTTTCAGGTCCCTGTAAGCTAAGCATAGAGAGGCCATGGAGGCTGCTGTCAAGGCTGGACCTAATTTATTAAGAAGAAGTATGGCATCCAGGTAATTTTGCTCTCTTGGCGTGGCTTCTGAAAGGGACCTATTGATACTCCCTACGTGGAACTTGGACACAGTTTTGCAAGGATTCCAGGGAGTCCCTTTTGAGCCCCTGAGGCATCTAACATTGAAAACAGTGCTCCTGGTGGCCTTATTAGAGAAGGATAAGTGAAATACAGTGGGACCTCATGCTTGTTTACTTGATACAGTGTCCCAGCCAAAGTGCCCTGCCCAATCCTGCAGGTAGGCCATATAGGATGGTCACTTAGGATGATTCAGTAGCAGAGTAAAAGCAAAAGTGTGAGATCTAGTGCGCAGTGATTGACATCTATCACCACAGTTGCGTGCTGACTATGAATTTAGTAAAAATGTTTTTTTATTATACCAGTACATATGTCTGTGGGCTCAAGACTGAACTAGATGCCCTTTGTACTTGGCAGATAGGCAGTGTTTATTCAATGCTCACACAACCTTTTCACATTGGTCCTGTAATCTTTGTGAAATTCAGTAGAGTACAAAGTTAATTAGTTGCAGATCTTGGGCATACAAGGTCCCATGCTTAAATGTATAGGGGAGAGAAACCTTGATTATGAACACTGTAAATAATTCAGAAAAATTCAGAAAAAACAGCAACTCTTATGTGCGATATCACAAAAAATCAGTATAACCAAGAGCAGAGTTGCGCTTAACGTTTAACATGACATACTAATAATAAGAGTGTCAACAAAATATTGATGCAATAAAAAGTCCTTATTCCAGGAAAAAGTCATAAAAAATAATAAAAAAATAAAAATAAAATATATATATATCTCCAATATTGTGAAAAGTGACAGTGTAAAGTGATCCCATGGGGTCACCAACGCATCTGTTCCGTACGCGAGTGGGTCCCTTGTTCTGGACACAAAATTGACTAGCTTTGTGTTGAACCTGGATGCTAGAAGGTCTACGTCCGGAGTCCCCCATCTCTGGCAAATCGCATGAAAAATCTCGGGGATAATTGCTGGCGACTTAAGTAGTCCGGCTGCCAAATCTCTACCCCCGGAATGAAAACTGCCGATAGGCATGGGACATTCTTTTCTGCCCAAGTTATAATCTGGTTCACCTCTCTCTGAGCTGAGAGACTCTTGGTGCCCCCTTGATGATTGATATATGCCACGGCCGTGGCATTGTCCGATTGGATCCTGACAGGACAATTCTTTAACCTGGAAGTCCAGGTTCTCAGAGCCAGATACACTGCCCAAATCTCCAGGATGTTTATGGGCAAGGCTCTTTCGGTTCTTGACCACTGTCCCTGGACAGTCGTCTTCTTTAGTACTGCTCCCCAGCCTGAAAGGCTGGCATCTGTCGTGACTACTTTCCAAACAATTGGTCTGAAGGACTTTCCCTTCAGCAGGTTCTGACTTAGTAACCACCAAGTGAGGCTTTGAGACACTCTTGGGGACAGCCTCATTGGTAAATCTAAAGCTTGAATCGTCTTGTTCCAAGCAGACAGGATACTGTTTTGAAACAGTCTTGAATGGAATTGGGCATAGGGAACTGCTTTGAATGAAGCCACCATCTTTCCTAATAACCTCATTCAAAGACGTATTGAGGGATGTCTCTTTGACCTGACTATCCGCACCAGCTCCTGTATGGAGCTGATCTTTGCGGGAGGCAAAAATACCCTTTTCTGGGCTGTGTCTATGATCAGGCCCAGATACTCCAGCCTTTTTAATGGCTTTAAGGAGGATTTCCTCAGGTTGAGAATCCAACCCAGATTCTCCAGGTAACTGCTTGTAATGACTACATCCTGCTTCAAGCGGGCCACCGACTGGTCTATTAACAATAGATCGTCTAGGTAAGCCAAGACAGTTATTCCCTGTGCCCTTAACCTTGCTAGAGGTGGGGTTAGTACCTTTGTGAATACCCAAGGCGCTGTGGCTAGCCCGAAGGGCAAGGCTACAAACTGAAAATGCCTTTGTTCTACTTCGAATCGCAGAAACTTCTGGTGAGGAGGAAATATAGGGATATGCAGATATGTATCTCTGATGTCTATGGATGCCAAAAGTTCTCCTCCTTGTAGGATGGAAACAACTGATCTGATCCACTCCATGAGAATGGAGCGGATCCTCAGGAACTGATTTAGATTCCGTAGATCTAGAATTGGTCTAATATCCCCATTTAGTTTTGGCACCGTAAACAGGTTTGAGTAGAACCCCAAACCCTGCTCTTGTTTGGGAATCTGTATGATTACCCCTTGAGCCAATAATCGGTCTAATGCTTGCAATAGGGATTGCTTTTTCCCTGGATCTCTGGGAACGTTTGATCTCTGTAAATGAAATGGTGGAAACTCTCGAAACTCTAGCTTGTGTCCTAGAGAGACTGTGGAGAGAGTCCATTTGTCCTGAATCTCCCTTTGCCAGACTTCTGAGTACCCCAGAAGTCTTCCCCCCACCTTGGAGAGGGGAGATGCCTCTTCATGATGAGGCCTTGGTATTCTGCTTTGCAGGCTTGCGGCCCCAGGTCTTCCTTTGTGCCTGGGTTTGACCCTGAGGTCTTCCTCTACAGTCTGACGGCGGAGGCCGTCGCCCCTGCCTAGAGGCGGATGTACCTGGCGCAGGGGAAAAGGTACGCTTAATTGAAGGACGTCTATATCTTCTTTTAACTGGCAAAAGAGTACTCTTTCCGCTAGAGATTGTCTGGATATACTTATCCAAACTTTCGCCAAATAATCGTTCTCCCTTAAAAGGAAAACTGGTTAAAAGATTCTTGCAAGGCGCTTCAGCTGACCAACCCTTTAACCAAATGGTTCTTCACATGTGAACTAGCTCGAGCGCAAGGCGAGAAGCCTGATGAATAGAATCCTTCATAGCATCTATGGCAAAGCATACTGCTCTAGGTAGTTCTGCCAACTCCTGGGCCTGTTGTGCAGGAAGCTCGTTAAGAGCATCTGTGAACTGGTCCTTTAAGGACTGACAGATGCCTATAGCTGCAATTGCAGGTTGAGTCACGCTCCCTGCTAAGGAAAAAGAGGTTTTTAACAGGCCTTCCAACTTCTTATCCGTTGGATCTTTAAGCATAAGCGCATTGTCCACTGGACAAGTTAAACTCCTATTCACATTGGAAATCGCAGCGTCAACTGCAGGAACTTTCCATCTTTTTGTAAACTTCTCCTTCATATGATAGAGAACTGAGAATCTCTTTGGAGTAGGAAAATGCTTATCTGGATGATCCCATTCGGTATAAATAAGCTTTTCTAGTAAAGCGTGGATGGGAAATGCATGCAATTATTGCACAGGCTTGAGAGAACCCAGGGAGGAAACCGGACCTTCAGCTAGCTCTGTTATGCCGCGTACACACGGTCGGACTTTTCAGCTACAAAAGTCCGACAGCCTGTCCGATAGACTTTCGACGGACTTTTGGTGGACTTTCGACGGACTTGCGGCGGACTTTCTAACGAACAGACTTGCCTACACACGATCACACAAAAGTCCGTCGAATTCTTACGTGATGACGTACACCGGACTAAAATAAGGAAGTTCATAGCCAGTAGCCAATAGCTGCCCTAGCGTAGGTTTTTGTCCGTCGGACTAGCATACAGACGAGCGGATTTTTCGACCGGACTCGAGTCCGTCGGAAAGATTTGAAGCATGTTTCAAATCTAAAGTACGTCGGATTTGAGGCTAAAAAAGTCAGTTGAAAGTCCGGAGAAGCCCACACACGATCGGATTACCAGCCAGCTTTAGTCCGTCAGCGTCCGTTGGACTTTTGTAGACGAAAAGTCCGACCGTGTGTAACATGAAAGCAGAGCGAACCATTTCGGTAAGGTTCTGAACTTCAGTTTGTGAAACTGACACATCAAGAATTGTTTCCTCAGAAGAGGAATAACCGGCTTATCTTTCCTCCAAATTATCTGAGGGAGATACCTCATCTTGTTCCCACAATTCCCTTGGACCCTCCACTGTTAAAGAATTTAAAGTTGGGTTCCACCCCAAAAAAAAAAATACATGAAAAATCCTAAAACATAATACAAAAAAAATTTGGATATTTTTTTTTTTTAATTACCTCTAAATGCCTGTTGCTAGGTGGTCCCTCGTAGCCTGCCCCTTCCAGTGCCTGGGCTGGTGACATCACTTCCCCCTCGGCACAGGAAGGGCTCAGCTCTGCTCCCTCGCTCCTGTCAATCATCTGGGACCCATTACAGGTCCCAGGTGACTGAGCGGCCAAGCACGGCGCAGCGGGTGCCAGGCTGTGAAGCCACAGCCCGGCGCCCACAGTTGCAATGCCGGCGCCGCTGAACGGAGGGGGAGACGAGCGGGGCTTCAATCCCCTGCATCGCTGGACCCTGGGACAGGCAAGTGTCCAATTAAAAGTCAGCAGCTGCAGTATTTGTAGCTGCTGACTTTTATTTATATTTTTTTTTTTAATGGACCTCGGGTGGAACTCTTTTTTAAGTGTCGGGGCAAGTCCTCCAGGGGGATTGAACAGGGAAGCATTTGACAAATTCCAAGGTCCCATACTCTGCAAACCTTGCTTTGTTGACAATATTATCATATTATCATTGCTGGATATTGGTACAACATATGTTGACTGGTTCTTTTATGTACAGATCAAAGGTTGTCTTTTGGTCTGCTTATAACGTCATATGATAAGCTCATCATTGTACTGCTTTTACTTCACGGCCAGGTCTATGGCAGCCTAGGCTTAGAGGAAGTGGGTTGAATGATGCCGGCTATGATTAGGCACAGAAGACTGAGAACATCTAGTGGCATAAAAAAGTACTGTATGGACAGCTGCAGATTAACCGCTTCAGCCCCGGAAGATTTTCCCCCCTTCCTGACCAGAGCACTTTTTACAATTTGGCACCTCGTTGTTTTAACTGACAATTGTGCGGTTGTTCGACGCTGTACCCAAACGAAATTTGCGTCCTTTTTTTCCACAGAAATAGAGCTTTCTTTTGGTGGTATTTGATCACCTCTGCGGTTTTTATTTTTTGCGCTATAAACAAAAAAAAGAGCGACAATTTTGAAAAAAAGAAATCAATATTTTTTACTTTTTGCTATATATAAAAAAAATGCCCAAAAATTAAAAAAAGAAATAAAAATTCTTCATTAGTTTAGGCCAATATATATTCTTCTACATATTTTTGGTAAAAAAAAAAAAAATCACAATAAGCGTATATTGATTGGTTTGCACAAAAGTTATAGTGTCTGCAAACTATATGAAAGATTTATTGCATTTTTATGGCATTTTATTATTATTATTTTTTTTATACTAGTAATGGAAGTGATCTGCAATTTTTAGCGGTACTGCGACACTGCGACGGACAGATCAGAGAATTTTGACACTTTTTTGGGACCATTGGCATTTATACAGCGATCAGTGCTATAAAAATGCGCTGATTACTGTGTAAATGTCACTGGCAGGGAAGGGGTTAACCCTAGGGGGGCGATCAAGGGGTTAATTGTGTGTTCCCTCAGTGTGTTCTAACTGTGGGGGGATAGGATTGACTAGGAGAGAAGACATATTTTTCCTACTTAGTAGGAACAAACAATATGGCTTTCTCCTCTGACAGCACGGGGATTTGTGTGTTTACACACACAAATCCCTGTGCTGGCACTCGTGCATATGATCGCGCGTGGCCAGCGGTGATCGTGCCTGCCGGCCACGCGCTTTGGGTCCCCCGCCATGCAGCGGGTGCGTGCGCGCTCTCTGGTTGCCGAAAAAGGGTAGGGATTTCGCCCAGGAGAGCCATTGTGCCGCAGTATATCTGTGTGACATGGTCAGGAACCGCTTAAAGATGAATATTGCAGCAGAACTGGCTTTTTGTATTCTATATCTTTTTCTTTGAAAATAACAAACATATTATACTTACCTGCTATATTGCAGTGGATTTGCACAGAGCAGCCCTGATCCTTCTCTTCTCGGGTCCCTCTTCTGTGCTCCTGGCTCTTCCCTCCGGTCAAGTGCTCCCACAGCAAACAGCTTGCTAACGGGGCACCCGAGCTGAGTCACAGCTCCATGTGTCCAATTAGACACAAAGCTGTGGCCTGGCCCTGCCCCCTCTCTCTCCTGGTTGGCTAACTGACTTTGACAGCAGCGAGAGCCAATGGCGCAGCTGCTGTGTCTCAGCCAATCAGGACAGAGAGTCTCTGATGGCTGAGACGCTCGTGGACATCACTGGACAGAGATGGGGCTCATGTAAGTATTAGTGGGGCTGAGGGGGGCTGCTGCACACAGAAGGTGTTTTATCTTAATGCATAGATTGCATTAAGATAAAAAAACTTCTGACTTTACAACCCCTTTAACCACTTGCCGACCGCCTCACGCCTATATACGTGAGCAGAGCGGCACGGGCAGGCAAAATCACGTACCTAGTACGTGATTGCCTTCCCGCGGGTGGGGGGTCCGATCGGACCCCCCCCCTGTGCCAGCTGCGGTCGGCATTTGGTTGGGAGCGATGACAGACGAGGGGGAGACCATCCGATCGTGGCCCCCCCCTCGCGATCGCTCCCAGCCACTGAGAGACATCCCCTGCCTCTGTATAGTACACAGAGGCAGAGGATGTGATGTCATCTCTCCTCGGCTGTCAGTTTCCGTTCCAGCGCCGAGGAGAGATGACATGTAAGTAAGTGCACAACACTACACAACACAGTAGAACATGCCAGGCATACATTACACCCCCGATCCCCCCCCGATCGCCCCCCGATCCCCCCCCAATCACCCCCCCCCCCTGTCACAAACTGACACCAAGCAGGTTTTTTTTTTTTTTTTTTTTTTTTTTCCTGATTACTGCATAGTGTCAGTTTGTGACAGTTAGCAGTGTTAGGACAGTTACTGTAACCCCCCTGTAGGTCTAGGGTACCCCCCTTACCCCCCTAATAAAGTTTTAACCCCTTGATCACCCCCCGTCACCAGTGTCGCTAAGCGATCATTTTTCTGATCGCTGTATTAGTGTCGCTGGTGACGCTAGTTAGGGACGTAAATATTTAGGTTCGCCGTCAGTGTTTTATAGCGACAGGGACCCCCATATACTATCTAATAAATGTTTTAACCCCTTGATGGCCCCCTAGTTAACCCTTTCACCACTGATCACCGTATAACCGTTACGGTTGACGCTGGTTAGTTAGTTTATTTTTTATAGTGTCAGGGCACCCGCCGTTTATTACCGAATAAAGGTTTAGCCCCCTGATCGCCCGGCGGTGATATGCGTCGCCCCAGGCAGCGTCAGATTAGCGCCAGTACCCCCCCTAATAAAGTTTTAACCCCTTGATCACCCCCTGTCGCCAGTGTCGCTAAGCGATCATTTTTCTGATCGCTGTATTAGTGTCACTGGTGACGCTAGTTAGGAACGTAAATATTTAGGTTCGCCGTCAGCGTTTTATAGCATCAGGGACCCCCATATACTATCTAATAAATGTTTTAACCCCTTGATTGCCCCCTAGTTAACCCTTTCACCACTGATCACCGTATAACTGTTACGGGTGACGCTGGTTAGTTAGTTTATTTTTTATAGTGTCAGGGCACCCGCCGTTTATTACCGAATAAAGGTTTAGCCCCCTGATCGCCCGGCGGTGATATGCGTCGCCCCAGGCAGCGTCAGATTAGCGCCAGTACCGCGAACACCCACGCACGCACCGTACACGCACCATACACCTCCCTTAGTGGTATAGTATCTGATCGGATCAATATCTGATCCGATCAGATCTATACTAGCGTCCCCAGCAGTTTAGGGTTCCCAAAAACGCAGTGTTAGCGGGATCAGCCCAGATACCTGCTAGCACCTGCGTTTTGCCCCTCCGCCCGGCCCAGCCCAGCCCACCCAAGTGCAGTATCGATCGATCACTGTCACTTACAAAACACTAAACGCATAACTGCAGCGTTCGCAGAGTCAGGCCTGATCCCTGCGATCGCTAACAGTTTTTTTGGTAGCATTTTGGTGAACTGGCAAGCGCCAGCCCCAGGCGTCAGGTTAGCGCCAGTACCGCTAACACCCACGCACGCAGCATACGCCTCCCTTAGTGGTATAGTATCTGAACAGATCAATATCTGATCCGATCAGATCTATACTAGCGTCCCCAGCAGTTTAGGGTTCCCAAAAACGCAGTGTTAGCGGGATCAGCCCAGATACCTGCTAGCACCTGCGTTTTGCCCCTCCGCCCGGCCCGGCCCAGCCCACCCAAGTGCAGTATCGATCGATCACTGTCACTTACAAAACTCTAAACGCATAACTGCAGCGTTCGCAGAGTCAGGCCTGATCCCTGCGATCGCTAACAGTTTTTTTTGTAGCGTCTTGGTGAACTGGCAAGCACCAGAGGCCTAGTACACCCCGGTCGTAGTCAAACCAGCTGCAGTAACACTTGGTGACGTGGCGAGTCCCATAAGTGCAGTTCAAGCTGGTGAGGTGGCAAGCACAAGTAGTGTCCCGCTGCCACCAAGAAGACGAACACAGGCCCGTCGTGCCCATAGTGCCCTTCCTGCTGCATTCGCCAATCCTAATTGGGAACCCACCGCTTCTGCAGCGCCCGTACTTCCCCCATTCACATCCCCAACCAAATTCAGTCAGCTGCATGAGAGGCATTTTCTTTATGTCCTCCCGAGTACCCCTACCCAGCGAACCCCCCAAAAAAGATGTCGTGTCTGCAGCAAGCGCGGATATAGGCGTGACACCCGCTATTATTGTCCCTCCTGTCCTGACAATCCTGGTCTTTGCATTGGTGAATGTTTTGAACGCTACCATGCACTAGTTGAGTATTAGCGTAGGGTACAGCATTGCACAGACTAGGCACACTTTCACAGGGTCTCCCGAGATGCCATCGCATTTTGAGAGACCCGAACCTGGAACCGGTTACCGTTATAAAAGTTAGTTACAAAAAAAGTGTAAAAAAAAAAAAAAACACAAACAAAAATATAAAATAAAAATAGTTGTCGTTTTATTGTTCTCTCTCTCTCTCTATTCTCTCTCTATTGTTCTGCTCTTTTTTACTGTATTCTATTCTGCAATGTTTTATTGTTATTATGTTTTATCATGTTTGCTTTTCAGGTATGCAATTTTTTATACCTTACCGTTTACTGTGCTTTATTGTTAACCATTTTTTTGTCTTCAGGTATGCCATTCACGACTTTGAGTGGTTATACCAGAATGATGCCTGCAGGTTTAGGTATCATCTTGGTATCATTCTTTTCAGCCAGCGGTCGGCTTTCATGTAAAAGCAATCCTAGTGGCTAATTAGCCTCTAGACTGCTTTTACAAGCAGTGGGAGGGAATGCCCCCCCCCCCAACATCTTCCGTGTTTTTCTCTGGCTCTCCTGTCTCAACAGGGAACCTGAAAATGCAGCCGGTGATTCAGCCAGCTGACCATAGAGCTGATCAGAGACCAGAGTGGCTCCAAACATCTCTATGACCTAAGAAACCGGAAGCTACGAGCATTTTATGACGTAGATTTCGCCGGATGTAAACAGCGCCATTGGGAAATTGGGAAAGCATTTTATCACACCGATCTTGGTGTGATCAGATGCTTTGAGGGCAGAGGAGAAATCTAGGGTCTAATAGACCCCAATTTTTGCAAAAAAGAGTACCTGTCACTACCTATTGCTATCATAGGGGATATTTACATTCCCTGAGATAACAATAAAAATGATTTAAAAAAAAAAAAATGAAAGGAACAGTTTAAAAATAAGATAAAAAAATAATAATAATAAAGAAAAAAAAAAAAAAAAAAAAAAAGCACCCCTGTCCCCCCTGCTCTCGCGCTAAGGTGAACGCAAGCGTTGGTCTGGCGTCAAATGTAAACAGCAATTGCACCATGCATGTGAGGTATCGCCGCGAAGGTCAGATCGAGGGCAGTAATTTTAGCAGTAGACCTCCTCTGTAAATCTAAAGTGGTAACCTGTAAAGGCTTTTAAAGGCTTTTAAAAATGTATTTAGTTTGTCGCCACTGCACGTTTGTGCGCAATTTTAAAGCATGTCATGTTTGGTATCTATGTACTCGGCCTAAGATCATCTTTTTTATCTCATCAAACATTTGGGCAATATAGTGTGTTTTAGTGCATTAAAATGTAAAAAAGTGTGTTTTTTCCCCAAAAAATGCGTTTGAAAAATCGCTGCGCAAATACTGTGTGAAAAAAAAAAATGAAACACCCACCATTTTAATCTGTAGGGCATTTGCTTTAAAAAAAATATATAATGTTTGGGGGTTCAAAGTAATTTTCTTGCAAAAAAAAATTATTTTTTTATGTAAACAATAAGTGTCAGAAAGGGCTTTGTCTTCAAGTGGTTAGAAGAGTGGGTGATGTGTGACATAAGCTTCTAGATGTTGTGCATAAAATGCCAGGACAGTTCAAACCCCCCCCAAATGACCCCATTTTGGAAAGTAGACACCCCAAGCTATTTGCTGAGAGTCATGTTGAGTCCATGGAATAATTTATATTGTGACACAAGTTGCGGGAAAGAGACAATTTTTTATTTTTTTAATTTTTTTTTGCGCAAAGTTGTCACTAAATGATATATTGCTCAAACATGCCATGGGAATATGTGAAATTACACCCCAAAATACATTCTGCTGCTTCTCCTGAGTACGGGGATACCACATGTGTGAGACTTTTTGGGAGCCTAGCCGCGTACGGGACCCCGAAAACCAAGCACCGCCTTCAGGCTTTCTAAGGCCGTAAATTTTTGATTTCACTCTTCACCGCCTATCACAGTTTCGGGGGCCATGGAATGCCCAGGTGGCAAAAAACCCCCCAAATGACCCCATTTTGGAAAGTAGACACCCCAAGCTATTTGATGAGAGGTATAGTGAGTATTTTGCAGACCTCACTTTTTGTCACAAAGTTTTGAAAATTGAAAAAAGAAAAAAAAAAATTTTTTTTCTCGTCTTTCTTTATTTTCAAAAACAAATGAGAGCTGCAAAATACTCACCATGCCTCTCAGCAAATAGCTTGGGGTGTCTACTTTCCAAAATGGGGTCATTTGGGGGGGGTTTGTGCCACCTGGGCATTCCATGGCCTCCGAAACTGTGATAGGCAGTGAGGAGTAAAATCAAAAATGTACGCCCTTAGAAATCCTGAAGGCGGTGCTTGGTTTTCGGGGTCCCGTACGCGGCTAGGCTCCTAAAAAGTCCCACACATGTGGTATCCCCGTACTCAGGAGAAGCAGCTAAATGTATTTTGGGGTGCAATTCCACATATGCCCATGGCCTGTGTGAGCAATATATCATTTAGTGACAACTTTGTGCCAAAAAAAAAAAAAAAAAAAAAAAAATTGTCACTTTCCCGCAACTTGTGTCAAAATATAAAACATTCCATGGACTCAACATGCCTCAAAGCAAATAGCTTGGGGTGTCTACTTTCCAAAATGGGGTCATTTGGGGGGGGTTTATGTCATCTGGGCATTTTATGGCCTTCAAAACCGTGATAGGTAGTGAGGAGTAAAATCAAAAATGTACGCCCTTAGAAATCCTGAAGGCGGTGCTTGGTTTTCGGGGCCCCGTACGCGGCTAGGCTCCCAAAAAGTCCCACACATGTGGTATCCCCGTACTCAGGAGAAGCAGCTAAATGTATTTTGGGGTGCAATTCCACATATGCCCATGGCCTGTGTGAGCAATATATCATTTAGTGACAACTTTTTGTAATTTTTTTTTTTTTTTTTTTTTTTTGTCATTATTCAATCACTTGGGACAAAAAAAATGAATATTCAATGGGCTCAACATGCCTCTCAGCAAATTCCTTGGGGTGTCTACTTTCCAAAATGGGGTCATTTGTGGGGGTTTTGTACTGCCCTGCCATTTTAGCACCTCAAGAATCGACATAGGCAGTCATAAATTAAAGGCTGTGTAAATTCCAGAAAATGTACCCTAGTTTGTAGACGCTATAACTTTTGCGCAAACCAATAAATATACACTTATTGACATTTTTTTTACCAAAGACATGTGGCCGAATACATTTTGGCCTAAATGTATGACTAAAATTGAGTTTATTGGATTTTTTTTAGAACAAAAAGTAGAAAATATCATTTTTTTTCAAAATTTTCGGTCTTTTTCCGTGTATAGCGCAAAAAATAAAAGCGGCAGAGGTGATCAAATACCATCAAAAGAAAGCTCTATTTGTGGGAAGAAAAGGACGCAAATTTCGTTTGGGTACAGCATTGCATGACCGCGCAATTAGCAGTTAAAGCGACGCAGTGCCGAATTGTAAAAAGTGCTCTGGTCAGGAAGGGGGTAAATCCTTCCGGGGCTGAAGTGGTTAAGTCAAGGACTGATGTAGATGTATGTTAAATATGTAAATAATGTGTTAATTGTCAGCACTATATAGTTACATTATTATTATTTTTATACATATAGCGCCAACAGTTTGCGCAGCGCTTTACAACATGGGGGCAAACAGTACAGTTACAATACAATTCAATACAGGAGGGATCAGTGGGCCCTACTTGTTAGAGTTTACAGTCTAGAATGGTCAAGTGTAACAAAAGATAACAGCTGTGGGGGATGATCAGATGAAGAAAATAAAAAATAAAGTTGTTAGGTGTGGGTAGGATAGGCTTCTCTAAAGAGGAGGGTTCGTCTAAAAGCTAATAGAGTAGAAGATAATTGGACAGATTGGGGTAAGGAGTTCCATAGGATTGGAGAGGCTCTGGAAAAATCCTGGGGAGGCGAGCATGGGAGGAGGTGATGAGGGTGCCAGAAAGCAGGAGGTCTTGAGAAGAACGAAGAGAATGATTAGGTTGGTATTTGGCTTTGTAAGGAGTTGTGGATGGCTTTGTAAGGAGTTGTTAGTATTTTTAATTCAATTTGTTGGTTGAGCGGAAGCGAGTGGAGGGATTAACAGAGAGGAGTAGCAGACAGAGCGACTGGTAAGGTGGATGAGTCTTGCAGCAGCATTCATGATGAATTGAAGGGGGGATAGACTATGTAGAGGTAAGCCAATGAGGAGGGAGTTGCAGTAGTCGAGGCTAGAGATGACCAGGGAGTGAATAAGTGCGGAGGTTGAGGTGGCAAGATTTGGGCAGTGATTGGAGGTGGGGCTTAAAGGAGAGTTCAGAGTCCAAGATTACACCTAGGACCTTGGCATGCGGGGATGGGCTTATAGTTGTGCCATCGATTTTGACAGAGAGATCAGCGGAAGAGGTATGTGGGGGAGGAAAAATGATAAGTTCGGTTTTGGATAGATTAAGTTTGAGGAAGTCGTGTGACATCCATACTGATATATCTGATAGTAAATTAGTGATACATGAGGAGACGAAAGGAGTGAGCTGAGGGGTAGAGAAATAGATTTGAGTGTTGTCAGCATAGAGATGGTATTGGAAGCCATGGGAGGCCATCAGCTGACCCAGGGAGGAGGTGTAGTTTAAAAATAGGAGAGGTCCAAGAACAAAACCTTGGGGGACCCCAACAGAGAAAGGAAAAGGTGAGGGGGCAGAAGAATTGTAAGCAATGCTAAAGGTGTGGTTGGATAAGTAGGAAGAGAACCAGCGAAGAGTACAGTCACGGAGGCTAAAGGCGCAGAGTTTTTTGAGGAGGAGGTGGTGGTCAACCGTATCAAAGGCTACAGAATAGTATACATGTGTTTTGGCTGTTAGTAGATTGTTTGTTAGTTTTAGGAGAGCAGTTTATGTGGCGCGTTGAAGACAAAAATCAGACTGAAGGGGATCAAGAAGGCAATTATTATCAGCAAGGTGGTCGCCCAGTCGGTTGTAGACCAGACGTTCAAGGAGTTTGGATAAACGGGGAAACAAGGAGATGGGGCATAGGTTGTTCAGATTGAATGGGTCCAGTGAGGGCTTTTTAAGTATGGGGCTGACAAGTGCATGTTTTAGAGAGTTGGGGAAGATGCCAGAAGAGAGGGAGAGATTGAAGATGTGGGTTAAAGAGTGTAGAATAGAGCCAGAGGGTGAACGTAGCATTTGCGAGGGAACAGGATCCAGAGGACAGGTGGTAAGATGGGCGTTAGCAAGTGGTTTAGCAATCTTGTCTATAGTGGTGGGGTTGAAAGAGGGAAGTAATGATTGTACCTGTGGGCATGAAGTGTAAAGCGTTGAGGGTATCTGAACAGTAGAGATCTCCTCACGAATTGTATCAATCTTCTGTTTGAAGTGATTGGCAATCTCCTGGGCAGTGAGTGAGTTGGTGGGTGGAGGCAGTGGAGGACGAAGTAGAGAGTTGAAGGTAGAGAAGAGTTAACGGGGATAGAATGATAAGGTGTTAATGAGAGAGATAAAATAGGTCTGCTTGGCAGGGAGGAGGCAGGAATAGTATTTTTGGAGGGCAGATTTATACTGGCTGAAATCTTTCTGGGACTTCGTCTTACGCCACAGGCGCTCAAGTGCAAGGCTGTGTTTTTTCAGACTTCTAGTGTCACCTGTTTGCCAAGGTTGAAGGGGAGGGGGCCTGATTCTGTGTGCAGTGAGAGGGGGCAGTGTGTCCAGTGAGGCTAGAAGTGAAGTGTTGTAGACAGAAGTGGCTAGGTTGGTGCAGGACAGGGGTGCGATTTTGTCATAGAGGTGGTCAATAGCAGAGTAGAGAAGAGAAGGGCTGAGATGGTGTAGGTTTCTATGGGTAACCGCTAGGCGGTTGGAGGGAGAGGAGGTGGAGGAGAGGGAGAGAGTGAAACTAATAAGGTAGTGATCAGAGATAGGGTAAGGATAGTTGCCGAGGTTACACGGAGTGCATAGGTGGGAGAAAACCAGGTCAAGGGTATTGCCTTCAGAGTAAATAGAAGCATGTATCCATTGCTTCAGGCCAAAGGAGGAGGTTAGACTGAAAAGTTTGGAAGTAGCAGGAGTGTTAGTATTAGTAGGGATATTGAAGTCCCCGAGAATGATATTGGGGGTTTCAGAAGAGAGAAAGTAGGGTAGCCAGGCAGAGAAGTCATCAAGAAAGGTTGATACTGGTCCAGGTGGCCGGTAGATCACAGCTATCCTTAGAGAAACTGGGGAGAAGAGAGGAATGCAGTGCGCCTTAAATGAGGAGAGTGACAGAGGGGGAGGTGGGTGAAGTACCTGAAATGTGCTATGTGGGGCTAAAAGGATTCCAACACCCCCTACTTTGTGTCCACTGGGTCTGGGGGAGTGAGTCCAAAGAAGACCACCGTGGGATAGGGCAGCAGAAGGTGCAGTGTTGGATTCATGAAGCCAGGTTTCGGTAATGGCGAGTAGACTAAATGAGTTAGCGATAAAGAGATCATGGAGAGAGGCGAGTTTGTTACAGACAGAGTGGGCATCCCAAGGGGACACAATAAGACTTGGGAAGAAGAGAAATGGGAACTAGATTGTGTGCATTACGGCTGCAGCCAGAGGATGTGGGGTAATAGGTAAGTTGAGTACAGTTAAATAAAGGAGGCCCAGGGTTTGGGGATACATCACCAAAGGCTAGGAGAAGCAGAAGGGTGAGGGAAGTAATGTGGGAGTGTGATTTATATGAAGGCACATGCCCCAGTGTTCTGGAGTTTTTTGTGCATGTGGATTTAGAATTAGCAGGAGTTGGCGAGTGCAGTAATAGGGAGAGGGCAGAAGGGAGGGTGATATTTATAAGGTGTGAGGTGGAGGAGTGGTGTGCAGGAGAGTTATTTTAAGGATAGAGGACACATCTGTCAGAAGGAGTGGTAGGCAGTGCATTTTAAAAGGAGGAGGAAGAGCCGAAGGTGTAAACAAGGTCACCTGTACTCTGTGTGGTATTTTTCAAGGTGTTTTCTTGTGTTCCTTCGCTTTATGCATTTGCTGCAGTGCAGAGTCAGAAATGCTCTCACTTAAGAAATACTCCCACTTTGAGAAAGAACCCCAACTGCAAATATGCCACCCCTTGACAAACGTGCCTTTCCCAAGAGATGCTTACATACTGCTAGGGATAGGGATGGGTGCTTCTAATTACTAATCAGGGAGTTAATAAAAAATGGCTGGCTATGCAGAGCACAATTCTCACTTCAGAAACAGACTTACAAGTGGACAGCTAATAAAAATAAGAAAAGGCCATAATTTAAGGTAAGGCATAGGGAGGAAACAAAAACAAAACCAAAGCAATGTGGACAGTTTACAGCTGGTTAAAGCGGGGGTCCACCCACACCGCCAAAAAAAAAAATATTAAAAGCCAGCAGCTACAAATACTGCAGCTGCTGACTTTTAATACATGGCCACTTACCTGTCCCAGGGTCCAGCGATGTCGGCAGGCGACGCCGAGAACCCGCTAGGTTCTCGGCAGCTGCCGCCGCCATCCTAGGTGAGGGAATCAGGAAGTGAAGCGTTGTGGTTTCACTTCCCGGTTCCCTACTGCGCATGCGTGAGTCGCGCTGCGCGTCCCAAGTGGTCCCCGCTCTCTCCTGGGAGCTGTGTGTTCCCAGGAGACAGCGCGGTGGGGACAGGAAGAGGCGTAGACTCCCATGGGAGTCTATGCCGGAAGTGGGTGCAAATACCTGTCTTAGACAGGTATCTGCACCCCCCTCCCCCCTGAAAGGTGCCAAATATGACACCGGAGGAGGGGAGGGTTCCGAAAAGCGGAAGTTCCATTTTTGTGTGGAACTCCGCTTTAAGCAAAGTAGCATACAAGAGTTAAAAGGCATAAGGAAAACACTTTTCAATATTGTAATTAAAGCTGGAGTGGAGATGCTTAGTCGGGTTGAAAAAAAGACACAAGTTAATCTAGTTCAACCAATTATAAAAATAAAAAATCATGCAATCTCATACACAATCCTATACTCACAGTTGATCCAGAGGAAAGTAAAAAACCCCAGCAAAGCATGATCCAATTTGCTACAGCAGGGAGAAAAAAAAATTAATTCCTGATCCCCCTGGAGGCAATTCGATTTTCCCTGGATCAACTCAAATGTTAGTACCCAGTTATATTATATACATTTAAGGAAAGAATCCAGGAAAAATAAATACTTAAAACAAATATACGTACATTCGCTTTGCTGCAATGCCTTATTTTATATGCCATGCTGTACATTCCCTTTTCTGTACCCCCTCATTCCGTATGCTGTGCTGTACATTCCTTATTCTGCACGCCCCAATTCCGCATGCCATGCTGTACTGTACATTCGATATTCCTTTCTACCCCATTCCATATACAGTGCCTTGAAAAAGTATTCACTCTCCTTGGCATTTTTCTTGTTTTGTTGCCTCACAACCTGGAATTAACATGGATTGTTTGAGGATTTGCATCATTAAATTTACAGAACATGCCCACAACTTTGAAGATTTTTTTTTTTTTTTATTGTGAAGCAAACAAATAGGACAAAATAACAGAAAAAGTTAATGCGGATAACTATTCACCCCCCTAAAGTCAATACTTAGTAGAGTCAACTTTTGCAGCTATTACAGCTCCAAGTCGCTTTGGATAAGTTTCTATGAGCTTGCCACATCTTACCACTGGGATTTTTGCCCATTCCTCCTTGCAAAACTGCTCCAGCTCCTTCAAATTGGATGGTTTGCGCTTGTGAACAGCAATCTTTAAGTCTGACCACAGATTTTCTATTGGATTGAGGTCTGGGCTTTGACTAGGCCATTCCAACACATTTACATGTTTCCCCTTAAACCACTCAAGTGTTGCTTTAGCAGTGTGTTTGGGGTCATTGTCCTGCTGGAAGGTGAACCTCCGTCCTAGCCTCAAATCACACACAGAGTGGTACAGGTTTTGCTCAAGAATATCCCCATAATTAGCACCATTCATCTTTCCCTCAACTCTGACCAGTTTCCCAGTTCCAACTGCTGAAAAACATCCCCACAGCATGATGCTGCCACCACCATGTTTCACTGTGGGGATGGTGTTCTTTGGGTGATGTGATGTGTTGGGTTTGCGCCAGACATAGCATTTTTTTTGATGGTCAAAAAGTTAAATTTTAGTCTCATCAGACCGGAGCACCTTCCTCCATACATTTTGGGAGTCTCCCACATGCCTTTTCATAAACTCAAAACGTGCCATTTTGTTTTTTGCTGAAAGTAATGGCTTTCTTCTGGCCACTCTGCCATGAAGCCCAACTCTATGGAGCGTATGGCTTATTGTCGTCCTATGTACAGATACTCCAGTCTCTGCTGTGGAACTCTGCAGCTCCTCCAGGGTTACCTTAGGTCTCTGTGCTGCCTCTCTGATTAATGCCCTCCTTGCCCGGTCCGTGAGTTTTGGTGTGCGGCCGTCTCTTGGCAGGTTTGCTGTTGTGTCATGTTCTTTCCATTTGGTTATGATAAATTTGTTGGTGCTCCTAGGGATCATCAAAGATTTGGATATTTTTTTTTATAACCTAACCTAGACTTATGCCCCGTACACACGGTCAGATTTTCCGACAGAAAATGTGTGATAGGACCTTGTTGTCGGAAATTCCGACCGTGTGTAGGCTCCATCACACATTTTCCAGTCGGATTTCCCGACACACAAAGTTTGAGAGCAGGCTATAAAATTTTCTGACAACAAAATCCGTTGTCGGAAATTCCGATCGTCTGTACACAAATCCGACGGACAAAGTGCCACGCATGCTCAGAATAAATAAAGAGATGAAAGCTATTGGCCACTGCCCCGTTTATAGTCCCGACGTACGTGTTTTACGTCACCGCATTCAGAACGATCGGATTTTCCGACAACTTTGTGTGACCGTGTGTATGCAAGACAAGTTTGAGCCAACATCCGTCGGAAAAAAACCTAGGATTTTGTTGTCGGAATGTCCGAACAAAGTCCGACCGTGTGTTCAGGGCAGAATACTTCTTAACAACATTGTCCCTTACTTGTTTGGAGAGTTCCTTGGTCTTCATGGCACTTCGTGTTTGGTTAGTGGTGCCTCTTGCTTAGGTGTTGCAGCCTCTGGGGCCTTTCAAAAAGTTGTATATATGTAATGACAGATCATGTGACACTTAGATTGCACACAGGTGGACATCATTTCACCAATTATGTGACTTCTGAAGGTAATTGGTATGAATACATACGCACATGCCAATTATCAGTTTTCTATTTCTGAAAAATTGTTATATATATATATATATATATATATATATATATATATATATATATATATATATATACCGTATATACTCGAGTATAAGTCGAATTTTTAAGCACATTTTTTTGTGCTGAAAGTGCCCCCCTCGACTTATACTTGAGTCAAGCACTTTTCTGCAGCAAAAAATTTAATTTTCCGAACCAACTTTGGGGCCCCGTATCTCAGGGCCACTTGGTGCTAGGAACCCCAAATTTAGTGTGCAAACCCAGTGGAACTAGCACTATAACATATCCAAAGCTGGGGTTCCTAGCACTAAGTGGCCCCGACATACGGGGCCCCAAAATCGGTTCGGAAAATGTCATTCTTTGCTGCAGAAAAGTGCTTGACATTTTCTGAACCGACTTTGGGGCCCCATATCTCAGGGCCACTTCGTGCTAGGAACCCCGAATTTGGTGTGAAAACCCAGTGGAACTGGTACCATAACATATCCAAAGCTGGGGTTCCTAGCTCTAAGTGACCCTGAGATACGGGGCCACAAAACCGGTTCAGAAAATGTAATTTTCTGCTTCAGAAAAGTGCTTGACATTTTCTGAACTGATGTTTGGGGCCCTGTATCTCAGGGCCACTTGATGTTAGTAACCCCAGCTTTGGAAATATTATGGTGCTAGTTCTACTTGGTTTGCACACCAAATTTGGAGTTCTTAGCACTAAGTGACCCCAAGATACAAGGCCCCAAATTCGGTCAACTGTGTCCATCTGCAGCAATGTCATTTCGGGGCCCTTTGGGTTCAGAGACCCCAAATTTTGGCTGCAGCTAGGGGGCATCTAGGAACCCTTAACTACCGAGTTTGAAGTTCCGGGGACCTATGGCTGCAAATGGGCACAGTGAGGCATGCAAATGGGAACAGTTATGCTGCAAATGGGCATTGTTGACCCTCTTTTCCACTTACAATAGCTGTGCATTTCTCACCCTCGCCTTATACTCGGGTCAATAAGTTTTTCCCATTTTTTTTGTGGTAAATTAGGGCCTCGACTTATACTCGGAACGACTTATACTTGAGTATATACGGTATATATATATTTCTAATTTTACTTCACCAACTTAGACTATTGTGTTCTGATCCATCACATATAATTCAGATGAAAACAAACATTGAGCTAAAGGCTGTAATGTAACAAAATAGGTAAAAAGCCAAGAGCGGTTTAGGAGATATCCCCTGTATTTGCATGTGCTGACATCATCGGCACATGCGCACTGAAGCAAACTAAAGCAAAGGCACGTACATACCGTTGCTTCAGTTAGGCTGTGCCGTTACTGGCGGCTCCCACGCCCATGCGCGAGAGTGACGTCATCGCGGTTCCGTCCAATCACATTGCCGGAGGCGGTGATACCCGGAAGTAACTCCGGGAGTGATGTCGCCAGCCTGAGCGGTGAATGAGGACCGCTGCAGGGGCTTCGATCTAAGGTAAGTAGTACATAATGAGCTAGTATGCTATACATACTAGCTTATTATGCCTTTGTCTTGCAGGGGGGGGTTTTTGGGTTTATAACCACTTTAACTCTTGGTGGAATGCTATACATTTGTTATTTTACACTGCCTCACTTGCTGTGCTATACACAAAGCTGTACCTCATTATCAGTCCTTCATCACTTGCCATGGCAGTTAGGGTTGTGTTTACAATACATTTTTGACAATTAGTCTAAATCATTAGTAACGTTCAGTATTTTGTCGCTAAGGCTCTAAACATAACTTGAAAATAAACTGTGTGTATATATATATATATATATATATATACACACACACAAACACATACATGTACACACCCTTGTTAAAATGTCAGGTTTCTGTGATGTAAAACAATGAGAGAAAGATCATTTCAGAACTTTTTCCACCCTTATTGTGACCTATAAACTGTACAGCTCAGTTGAAAAACTGAAATAAATTGGCAAGTCAGACAACCTCTTTTTAAACATTGAAAAATACCTGTCCTGTTATCAAAATAGGCCCTGAGCAGAGGTCTTTTGTTCCATTTTTACAACTTGCTCGGAGCAATTATATTTTTTATAGTGCGTGATTTTCTAAAGGTTATTTGAGGCTTGGGAGCAAGCCGTGTAAACAAGGCATTTCCCTGTTCTGCCTAGTAACATGTCATGTTACTGCCTAGTAACATGACAGAGATATTCTGTTCCCTGTAATCAGGAATAGTGATCTCTGTCATGTCAGTGGTAGCCCATCCCCCCTGCAGTTAGAACACGCTGAGGGAACACACGTAACCCCTTGATCGCCCCCTAGTGTTTAACCCCTTCCCTGCCAGTGATGCTTATACAGTAATCAGTGGCTATTTTTAGCTCTGATCGCTGTATAAATGTCAGTGGTCCCAAAATAGTGTCAAAGGTGTCCGATCTGTCCGCCGCAATGTCGCAGTCCCGATAAAAATCGCAGATCACTGCCATTACCTAAAAAAAAAAATAATAATAAAAATCCCATAAATCTATCCCCTATTTTGTAGGCGTTATAACTTTTGTGCAAACCAATCAATATACACTTATTTCAATTTTTTATTCCCAAAAATATGTAGAAGAATACATATCATAAACTGAGGAAGAATTTTTTATTTTTTTATATTTTTCGGGGATATTTATTATAGCAAAAAGTGAAAAAAATATTGCTTCTTTTTCAAAATTGTCGGTCTTTTTTTGTTTATAGCGCAAAAAATAAAAACCACGGGGGTGATCAAATACTACCAAAAGAAAGCTCTATTTGTGGGAAAAAAAGGACATCAATTTTGTTTGGGTACAGCATCGCATGACCAGGCAATTGTCAGTTAAAGCAACGTAGTGCCGTATCGCAAAAAATACTCTGGTCATTAAGGGGGTAAAATCTTCCGGGGCTGAAGTGGTTAATAGATCAAAAAGAAACAACAGTTGTAGTTTCCTATGACTGCAGTAAATTACTACCGTTGTATTGTAGCACACCAGAAGCTTCACTTTGCTTGCCTGTGTGCCAGTTCCCCATCAACAGATACATGTTTTACCCAATTTTTAATCTGAGTCTGAGTGAGTGAGGGCTGGAGGAGTGGAGACCAGAGAAAAGCTTTCCTCTTTATTTGATGACCTCATTCACCTCCATCTCTGAAGCCTTGTTACAGTGGGAAAAATAATTATTTGATCCCCTGCAGATTTTGTAAGTTTGCCCACTTACAAAGAAATGAAGGGTCTATAATATTTATCATAGGTGTAGTTTAAATGATAGAGACAGAATATCAGCCAAAAATCCAGAAAAAAAACACATACAACAAATTTTATAAATTGAGTTGCAGTTCAGTGAGTAAAATAAGTATTTGATCCCCAAGCAAAACATGACTTGGTACTTGGTGGAGAAACCCTTGTAAGACGTTTCTTGTAGTTAGTGACCAGGTTTGCACACATCTCAGGAGGGATTTTGGTCTACTCTTTTTTTTTTTACAGATCTTCTCTTCTCCTCTCTTCTCTTAATCCTTAAGTTTTTTTGGCTATCGCTTGTAAACTCAATGTTTCAGCTCCCACCATAAATTTTCTATAGGATTAAGGCTAGGCCACTAGTGCTTCTTCTTGAGCCACTCCTTTGTTGCCTTTGCAGTATGTTTTGGGTCATTATCATGCTAAAAGACCCATCCATGACCCATCTTCAGTGTTCTGGCTGAGGGAAGAAGGTTCTCATCCAAGATTTTACTATACATGGCCCCATCCATTGGCCCCTCAATGTGGCAAAATTGGTATATAACTTTAGCAGAGAAACAGCCCCAAAGCATAATGGTTTCCACCTCCACGCTTGACTGTAGGGATGGTGTTCTTAGGGTCATAGTCAGCATTTTTTCTTCCCCCAAACATGGCGAGTCTCCCTCCTCAAGAAGGCACATGTACGGTCATACCAATGAACATCTAAATGATTCGGAGAGGGTTTGGGAGAAAGTGCTGTGGTCAGATGAGACCATAATTGAGCTCTTTGGCATTAACTCAACTCGCTGTGTTTGGAGGAAGAAAAATGCTGACTATGACCTTAAGAACAGCATTCCTAAAGTCAAGCACAGAGGTCTAAACATGATGCTTTGGGGCTGTTTCTCTGCTAAAGGTACAGGCCGACTTTGTCGCATTGAGGGGCCAATAGATAGGGCCATGCAGGGCCGGATTAACATAGGGGCTTTTGGAGCTGCAGCTCCAGGCCCCCATCATAATATAGGCCCAAACACTCTGAATACATACAATCGCCACGGCCCGGCCATCGGCCGCCGGCCGCTATATACATTAACATTGCCATACAGCTGCATTATCTATAGGCCCACGTGTCAGTCAGATGTAATAGCGGCGATGAGGCGAAGCAGAGAGCAGACGTTGCAGACATTGTGGGCGGTACCAGTGCGCCGCCGAGGCTGAGCGTGCTCGCACACTGTAGGCGGAGCGTGATGTCTCGGCCGGCGTGACGTCATCCGGAGGCCTTCCCCGGCGTCCTGGGAGGCTTGATTGGGAAATAACTGGAGACTGGAGTGCTGTGTGCGAGCAGTACTGCGAGCCAGGAGAAGGAGGATCTGCATTTATCATTCTGCACAACTAAGTTCAAGTAAGCCATGGGCGCTGGGCAAGTTCTATCTGTGAAATTGTGCAGCAGTGTGATGTATACTAGTAATGTGTGTACCGAAGTGGTTAACTTACATTTTTTTTTGGGGGGGGGGGGGTGAAACTCATCACATCAGTGACTGTGCAGGCAGCCCATCAGTGCCCATTTAGTGCATCTCATCAGTGCCACCTATCAGTGCCAGTGCCCTCTATCAGTGGAGCTCATCAGTGCCATCCAATCAATGCCAGTGCCACCTATCAGTGCAGCTCATCAGTGCCACCTATCAGTGCCAGTGCCCTCTATCAGTGCAGCTCATCAGTGCCATCCAATCAATGCCAGTGCCACCTATCAGTGCAGCTCATCAGTGCCACCTATCAGTGCCAGTGCCCTCTATCAGTGCAGCTCATCAGTGCCATCCAATCAATGCCAGTGCCACCTATCAGTGCAGCTCATCAGTGCCACCTATCAGTGCCAGTGCCCTCTATTAGTGCAGCTCATCAGTGCCATCCAATCAATGCCAGTGCCACCTATCAGTGCAGCTCATCAGTGCCACCTATCAGTGCAGCTCATCAGTGCCACCTATCAGTGCCCATTAGTGCAGCTCATCAGTGCCAGTGCCACCTATCAATGCTGCCTAATAGTGCAGCTCATCGGAGCCGCCTATCAGTGCCACCTATCAGAGCCCATCAGTGCTGCCCATCAGTGCAGCTCATCAGTGCCACCTATCATTGACCATCAGTGTTGCCTGTAAAGGGGCCGCCTATCAGAGCCCATCAGTGCCGCCCATCAGTGCTGCAGTTCAGTGCCCAGCAGTGCTGCCCATCAGTGCCCATTAGTGAAGTTCATCAGTGCCACCTATCACTGACCATCAGTGCTGCCTATCAGTGCAGATCATCAGTGCCACCTTTCAGTGTCAGTGCCACCCATCAGTGCTGCCTATAAGTGCCCATCAGTGCCGCATAATAGTGCTGCCTCATCAGTGCCACCTTATCAGTGCCCATAAGTGCTGCCTGTCAGTGCCACCTATCAGAGCCCATCAGTGCTGCTCATCATTGCCCATTAGTGCAGCTCATCAGTGCCAGTGCCAGCTATCATTGCCCATCAGTGCTGCCTATCAGTGCAGCTCATCATGGCCCATCAGTTCTGCATATCAGTGCAGATCAGCAGTGCCACATATTAGTGCAGCCTCATCAGCGTCACCTTATCAATGCCCATCAGTGCTGCCTCATTGGTGCCCATCAGTGCCTATCAGTGCTGCCTCATCAGTGCACATCAGTGAAGAAGAAAAATTACTTATGGCAAAATATTATAACAAACTAAGAAAAACATTTTTTTTTTAAATGTCAGTCTTTTTTTCATGTTTAGCAAAAAATAAAAACCCCAATGGTGTTTAAATACCACCAAAAAAAGGTCTATTTGTGTAAAAAAAATTACAAAAATCAAAGCACATTCATTTCAGTGGGTGCAGTCTTAATCAATGTGACTCAAGGCGCGGGGACAGTAATTCCAGTAATTTTATGGGATTTTGATTTGAGTGCTATAGGCTGCAATGTTAAATCATAGAAGTTGCAAGAAAGTCACACGACTTTGGGTCGCAGCAGTGTGAACCGAACTCTGCCATCCTAGGGTCCCTCCACAGTGGGTGGACTGCCAAGGCCCAGTCGCAAGAGCAACCTAAATGGCCTTGGTAGTTCCGCCATTGCTGCAGGTGGTCCCTAGTGGTGTCTTTTTAGTCTTGATACATTGTATCTCTGGTTTACAAAAAATAAATATTTTCAATATATTTCTTTTTTGGCACTTTAATGGTAATTAAAATATTTAATTTGTTTTAACAAAAAATTGCTTGCATCTTCATTTTATTTATTTCCATAAAAAGGCCCACCGAAATCCTCAGCCCCAGGCCCATGATTCTCTTAATCTGGCCCTGGGGCCATGTATTGTAAAATCTTGGATGAGAACCTTCTTCCCTCAGCCAGAACACTGAAGATGGGCCGTGGACGAGTCTTCCAGCATGACAATCACCCAAAAAATACCGCCATGGCAACAAAGGAGTGCCTCAAGAAGAAGCACATTAAGGTCATGGAGTGGCCTAGCTAGTCTCCAGACCTTAATATTATAGAAAATTTATGGAGGGAGCTGAAACTTCAAGTTGCCAAGTGACAGCCAAAAAACCTTAAGGATTTAGAGAAGATCTGTAAAAAAAAAAAGAGTGGACCAAAATCCCTCCTGAGATGTGTGCAAACCTGGTCACCAACTACAAGAAATGTCAGTACTTGGTGGAGAAACTGTTGTTGGCAAGCACAAAGTAATGTTTTGCTTGGGATTATTTTACTCATTGAACTGCAACTCAATATAAAATTTGTATCATGTGTTTTTTTCTTGATTTTTGGTTAAAATTCTGTCTCTATCATTTAAAATTCACCTATGATAATAAATTATAGACCCTTAATTTCTTTGTAAGGGGATTTGCAGGGGACCAAATAATTATTTTCCCCACTGTACATGACTAGATATTATCTGCTGCTTCTTAACAATAAAGGTGTATATATTTTAAAAACTGATAATATTGTTGTACATTAGGGATGAGCCGAAAAACCCCCTGGTTCAGTTCGCACCAGAACATGCGAACAAGCAAAAAACAGACGAACACTCGAACACCGTTAAAGTCTATGGGACAAGAACATGAAAAATCAAAAGTGCTCATTTTAAAGGCTTGTATGCAAGTTATTGTCATAAAAAGTGTTTGGGGACCTAGGTCCTGCCCCAGGGGACATGTATTAATGCAAAAAAAGTTTTAAAAACAGATGTTTTTCATAATGCTTAGAGTGAAACAATAAACATGAAATATTCCTTTAAATATTGTGCCTGGGGGGTGTCTATAGTATGCTTGTAAAGTGGTGCAGTTTTTCCGTGTTTAGAACAGTACCACAGCAAAATGACATTTCCTGGACCTCCCCATGTCAGCCTACTATGGGTCAGCTCCACCCCCTCTGACCCCTCCAGGACCACCTCTTTTCTAGCCCATAAAAGGGCGGCTGTCTGCCCACACCAGTGTTCTCCTCACTCCGGACGCCTTTTAAAGTTTATTTTTATTTATTTATTTGTCTCTTCTCCATCCATCCTGTCGGGTTCAGCCTCCCCCAATTCAGAAGACCCCCCCCATATAGGCTTTAAATCTCCTGAGGAGGTGGGTTCCTGTGGTGCTGGGATTGTATGGTACAGTATAAATGACTGTGTATTACTGGCAAAGGTCACTTGCAGTATAAATGACTGTATATACCTTCGTTAGGCAGGTGCTGGCACTCTCTCCTTCCATGTTTTTGTGTGTTCAGGCAGTGGTTTGGCTCGCTGGGACTTGTAGTTCACCGCCTCCACATGTACTCCTTTGAGGAAGCTCAGAGTTGGGCAGGTGAGGTCAGAGGTAGCTTCTTCTTTGGGTTGCCTAGCAAACACCAGAATGCTTACTGCTGATTTGCAGCAGCCTCTATCCTCTAGGCTGATCTCAGTCTCCAGCTAGTCAATCTGCTACTCTGCTCTGCTCTGGTAAGCCTCCTTCCAGGTCTCTCATTACTTTCTGCTGTGTTAATACTAGAGTATTTTTATTATCCTGTACCTTCTAGGACTGGGGAATTTTGCCTGCCTGCCTAGCTGCCTTAAGCACTGGCGATTTGGATGGAGAAGTTTATTTTAATTGTATGTATTTATTTATTTTTGTTTTGGAAAAAAAAAAATACATTTTTGTTTATTTATTTTTTAAAAGAGAGCACATCCTCTGTGTTTTACAGAGAGAAGGGCCCACTGGGAGATAAACTCCCGCAAAGAGGTTCCAAATCAGCATTCCAGCCTCAAAACAGTAAAGAAGGGACTAGACATGACAAATCGCAGAGTCGCATGCAGCTGGATAAATGCCTGTTACAGCATTCCAGATCTCTCTCGCTCTTACCTCACTCGGACCCAAGCCAAGAGAGGTCAAGACAGCAGACGGCTCAGGACAATGCTGAGAAAGCACGCCAGCTTAAATCCTACATTAAGCACGCAGTCAGGGAAGGGTTAAAGAGTGTTTCAAGGAATCCTGCCCATCCTGCTGTATCTTTACCATCTGCAGATGATTCTGATCATGTGTTTTCAGTGCGTTTTAACTCTGAAGTCGATAGCAATTCGGATCCATCTGAGGCTGAGATGGTCTCAGAATCGCATACGTTTGATTTTTGCACTGGTTCACTTCCCCCTTGGTGGAGGCTGTTAAGGAAAGATTCGTCGCCTCCAAAGAAACAGCTGTACCCCTTGGGACATTACGCCTAAGGTGGATTCTTCATTACGTATATTCGCCCGCCACATTACGCTTCCGCTGGAGTATTCCTTTCTCTTTTAGGGATCCTATGGATCGCGAAATAGACGCAGACCTAAAAAGGTTATATAGTTTGGACAGCAGCCTGCAGACCGGCGGTATCACTCACTCCTGTGGCAGTAGTACTTGGGCTGGGTTCGCACCTGTGCGTTTTTTGGTGCTTTTTTGCATTTTGCGGATTTGCACTACCATCCATTTATCATGGTCTCCTATGGAACACTTTCTGTGGTGCGGTTCTGCGGAATGTGCTGGGAGTGCATGTATGTGCATCCAGCCTTATGCCCCGTACACACGGTCGGATTTTCCGATGGACAATGTCCGATCGGAGCGTGTTGTCGGAAATTCCGACCGTGTGTGGGCGCCATCGGACATTTTCCATCGGATTTTCCGACACACAAAGTTGGACAGCAGGAGATAAAATTTTCCGACAACAAAATCCGATCGCGTCAATTCCGTCCGTGTGTGGCCTGTTCCGACGCACAAAGTGGCACGCATGCTCAGAAGAAATTCCGACACGGGACAGCTCGTTTTGGTAAACTTAGCGTTCGCAATGGATACAGCACTTTCGTCACGCTGCAATGTTCAAAATGGTTTAATACAGCGCACTCTCTTCTTCTTTATAATGTGACAAGAATTAAGTAGTTTTGATGCTCATATTCACACACACTTCTCACAAACTTTTCTTTGTGTTTTTTTAGTGGGATTCCCTCAATATATTGTTATTAGTTGTCACATCTGACAGTTTTATATTTTTTAAGTGGGTTTTTTTTGGATTTTAAGCCTTTTTTTTTCTTTAATGTTTGGATTTTTTCCAAGGCTGATCTTTGTTCAATGTTATTTTTATTTTTACTCCAGAATATTTTTGTGTGTGTTTTGTGTGTCAAGTTACCCCAACACCATTATTAACTTTTATTATTTAATCTCCAGGAGATTTTTTGTTGTTGGTGTCCCTTGTTCATTTCACATTGTATATTTGAAATGTACCTGAATCCTCACAAACAAACTGTCATTTTTGAAGGAAAACACATAGGAGAGTATAATTCCAAACAAAAATCCTTTATTAAGGGATCAGAACCAAACAAAGAGGAAGGCAACACTGGATCAACAGCAGAAATTAGTGAAGCCTGGGACCCCCACGGCAGACATCAATTCTTCAACATCAAAATTGGTGGCCTGAGGAGTCCATATCTAAGGGAGGGCAGTCTGGTCCGGGATTCAGAGACTCGGATAGCAGCAGATGACATCTGTGTCCCCAGGCTGTGGTACCACAAGAGGCTGCATTTTTTGGCCGACCAGACTGGACCCAGGGCAATCACTGTCTAGTCTTCCTTCCACGCTTCCTTCCGGGCTGTGGCTGTGCAGTTGGAGATGTGGTAGGAGGAGGAGTAGGACCTGGAGGAGGAGGAGGACTGGGGGGACCTGGAGGAGGACTGGGGGGACCTGGAGGAGGACTGGGGGGACCTGGAGGAGGACTGGGGGGTCCTGGAGGAGGACTGGGAGGACCTGGAGGAGGACTGGGAGGACCTGGAGGAGGACTGGGAGGACCTGGAGGAGAGGGAGGAGGAGGAGGAGGACCATCCCAAAGCTGTGTGTGAGGTGTAATTTGGCCCCTCATACCTTTCTCCAGAGCCTCTGATATGAGGGCCTGACACATGGCTTTTTGGCCCTCCTCCATCCTCTGCATTTTATATGCTATGAATGCAGCAATGTTCTCCTGCATGGTGTGTGGTGCTCCCAGGACCTCTGTAGCCCTCCAAAAGAATCTGATAGCCGCCTCCTCTAGGGCACTCGTCCTACTGCCACTTTCTCTTTTCAGGGGGGGTGGAGGGACCTGCAGATCAGCCAGCCGGCTCGGCCCGGCCACCTCCTGGCTGAGACTTCCCTGTGTATGAAAAAGGGACATAGTTGTAATGTTTTGCATCATCAATCACAATCCTAAATTAGTACTCCCAACTAACATCTAGTTAACATCATTGATTGGACAAGCAGAAATATTTAGAGAAATGCTATACCTGGCTCAATCTGGGCTCCTCCACATGCGGCCTGGAAGGTCCAGGTTGGGCGTCAGAAGCCTCAGCCAGGGGGGAAGGAAGCGTGGAAGGAAGACTGGAGAGGGATGGCCTGGGTTCAGTCTGGCCTGCCAGAAAATGCAGCCTGTCGTAGTACAACATCCTGGGGACATAGATGTCATCTGCTGCTCCGGATCTCTGTGAATCCAGGACTTTCTTGCGCTCCCTCAGATATGTGCTCCTCAGGCAACCAATTAATATCTTTAAATGTCTGCCGTGGGGATCACCTGCTTCACAATTTCACACAATTGCTCCAGTGCTGCCTTCCTCTTGCTTGGTTCTTGAAATGGGGGTGGGTAATCTCCCACAGACAGGGCAGCTCACTTAGCATATCAATGAATAGTGACATGAAGTCAGTATCTCTCATTAAGATATCCATGTTCACTGCAAGACACAACACAAGACAAAGCCTAATGTCAGACAAAACTCTCCTAATCTTGTTACAATATAGGCCTCAATCTAGAAGCAGTATAGGCACAAGTTTGTCTCTTACCTTCGTTCTTACGATCGGCGCGTCCAATGCTCCTTCCTCCGCTCACAGATCGTACGTAATACGCACGCGTGTTATGCTTTATACACACTGCGCATGCGTGTAACTCCGCCCGCCCCTGACGTTCTTTCTAGTGTATTCCCCGCCCCTTTTCGTTCAGCGCAGTGGGTGAAGAGCATGATGGCAGAGTTACAGCAGGTGCATGCTAATTCTAGCAACGAGGAGGAGGAGGAGGAAAGCCTGGATCCAGGCACGTCCCGATCCAGAAGGAGACGTTTTAAGGCCACAAATATGTCGTTTGGGGAGATGTTGGAGATGGTAGACATCATGAGAAGTCCGACTATGACGGAAAATATGGGCCTTACCCCCACCCCAACATCCGAAAGGCCAAAATCATTGATAAAGTGGTCCAGAGTCTGGAGAGGAATTTCGGGGTACGAAGATCTAAAGATCAGCTCAGGAAGCGGTGGTCGGACCTGAAGTTGAGAGAGCCAGAGCAGTACCGAAAGATCCGGAGAGTGCTGCAAAAAAGTAAGTAGTTGTGCTGTGTTCCTATTCTTTCTGTCTTTATTACGTTCGTTCTGCTCCATATGCTTTTATTAATTGTAACGTTTAAAAGGGCAACTTTAATGTTCATGGGCCCATTATTCGTTCGTATCAAACATTTTTATTTCGGCCTCTAGAACACCATTGTTTAGGCCATATGCATTTTCACACATTTTTTGGGGCCTACTTGGATGCCAAATATTTGTTTGTGTAGATGGGTTTGTTACTAGAATGAAATGCCAACTAGATTGTGTGTAAGGAGAGGACACTGAGCAGCTGTTCTCACATCTGGACACTGGAGCACTAGTGTGGGACCCCAGAACACCATTTTTATTAGGGGGGGCACACAGGTGCTCCAGTGTATACTATAGGGGGGTCTCCATCTGTGAAGCTTGTACCAAACAGGTAAAGTATTGCAGCTTGACAAAGGGCAATAAAAAAAATATACATCTTGGAACTCGGCTAAAATAGACAATTGTACCCCACTTCCAAGCAATGTTTCCTATTTCTAGTTCTGCCATCAAATATCTGTGTGCTAATTATACCATTTTTGTTTTACATAGGGGAGAAAAGACTCAGAGGACACCCCTCATCTGAGGAGACCACAAACCCCCCACCTATGGAAGAAGGTGAAATACCCCCAAACGAAGAAGAAGAGCAGGAAGAAGAAGAAGACGTGGTGGAGATTGGCACCACAACAGGTGAGTGTCTGCGACCACAGACTCAGGTAAACGAGATGGATGGTGGCAGATTTTTGAGACCTTTTTTTTGTTCTTTCTCTTTTTAGGTGATCGTGATGTGAGGGATCCTGAACGCTTTACTTCAGAAAGTGCCCAGATCCTGATCGGGGAGATCATGGGGTGTAATCTCCAATTGCAAAACATCCAGAAACAAATCAGTGATGTTATTAAAAAAAATAATAACATCATTGATGTTTTGGGGCGAATTTAAACCCCACAAAATCACCTGTTTTATTGTGGTCCAATCTTCCAAAAATTTTTAAAATGTTTAGAAAAGCCAAATTTGGAGGATGCACACAGTGTGCCAACATGTGCTATCTGCCATCACGGGAGATCAATGGACGCGTTTTGGGGGTGCAACACCTTCCTCATTTATAAAGTAGCGGTGAGGAAGGGCTTTCTCCCCCAAAACACGTCCCTTGATCCCCCGTGATGGCAGATAGCACATGTTGACATTTGTAAATTGGTGTGCATCTTCCAAATTTGGCTTTTCCAGGGGTGATTTCCCCCCATCTGAACGCTATATCAAACCCAGTTCCTAAATACTGATGTCTGATATAGCCTTCAGGTTTTACCTAATGTGAACTTTGTAAGTTCAAGTTTTTTGGCTTTCTTGTTGGTTTTACACAGGCCTGTTTTATCTGAAATGGTTATTTCGAGTTTTGATAATGCTACTGCAAAAATTGTTATACAACAAACATGTTGGTTTGTTTTAAAAACCTTTTGTAAATGCACATGTGATTGTGCAGGTATAAAAAAGTGCCTTACTCAAGAATGTGTGGATTATTGTCTCAACACTACAACACTTTTGGGGTGATGTAATTGCTGTTTTATGCAAAAATGGGGGTTATTTCCTAAGGGAAAATACACTTTGCACTACAAGTGCAGGTTCAGTGCAGTTGCAAGTGCACTTGTAGTGAAATGTGTTTTTGCATTTAGGAAGTACCAGCCAACAGTGTTTTTTATAAGGTTACCCAATCACGCCATTTTCTGCACTCCACACATTTCTGTCAGGGTCAGCTAAAATAAACACAAGCAGTAAATGGCCACAAAGAATTTCTTTTGGTTGTTTTTTATTTGAAAAAGGTGTCACAGATTGTCTGGCATATTGATAGCCCCCCTACCCGCAAAGAACTCCAGGTATCGTAACCGGACATCACGGGCATTCAGGGAGGGCAAGCCAGGACGGCCGCTTTCAAGCGCCGTCAGTGTTGATGCATTTGGGATTCCGGCCTCAGGCCCAACTGAGCCAGCATAGTTGGCTGAATGTTTTCGTAGAAAATTATGGAGAACACAGCAGTCAAGTATTATATAGTTCAGTTTATACTCCGCCATATGGATGGGTGTCAGAAATAATCGGAACCGGCTGGCCAGGATTCCAAATGTGTTCTCCACCACTCTTCGGGCTCTGGCCAGCCGGTAATTAAAAACCCTCTGTTCCGGGGTGAGGGTCCTCATCGGGAATGGCCGCATCAGGTGGTCCCCCAGCGCAAACGCTTCATCAGCAACGAACATAAATGGGAGACCTTCAACATTGTCCTCTGGAGGTGGCAAGTCCAAGCTGCCATTCTGGAGACGCCTGTAGAACTCCGTCTGGGCGATCACTCCACCATCGGACATCCGGCCATTCTTCCCCACGTCAACATACAAGAACTCGTAATTAGCCGACACCACCGCCAACATCACTATACTATTAAACCCCTTGTAATTATAATAGTACGACCCCGAGTTGGGTGGTGGGACGATGTGGACGTGTTTCCCATCAATTGCCCCTCCGCAGTTAGGAAAGTCCCACTGCTGGGCAAAGTGGGAGGCCACAGTCTGCCATTCCTGTGGCGTGGAAGGAAACTGTTGAGGAAAAAACAATAAACATTACTATTTTTTCAAAGAAATATGGCAAGCAGATTAGACACAAACCTTATGGGGCAACCTCCAGATAGCATTTATTAAGGGGAATTTAACAACAACAAAGTATAAGGTACACCTATCATATTCCCCCCCCCCCCCCTCTCATGGGCCATTTCTAACATTATAGGGGGGGAACTCTTGGACAGGTAACCCTCTTCACTTCATTTAGAGATAAATGCCTAAATAATGGGTATTACTTGGAACAGCCCCTCCTTAGTTACACTATTGGCAGCCCACTGGACAGGTAAGAAGTGTCATAATACAAAGATATAAATACACACTGTACACATTTGAGCACATTTGAACATTCTGCTATTACCTATCAAGATCTTAATAGGATACAAGAACTTTAAACAGTACCATTGGAAAGTATACAGGCAGGCCCTTGCACTACATGCTTTGGGCAATTCATCCATAAATCTGAGCACTAAAGAGATGGGTATAGTGTGTATGGGTTTGGCAAAGTCAGCAGATAGATGATTGAGGATAGATAGAGAATTGGGATCAGCTGACTTAGCAGTTGGGGGAGGGAGGGTTACAAAAAATTTGGGGACACCACAAAAAAAAGCCTCTGGCCCTCTGCCTGAATTTAAATCAAAAATAACATTTCCAAACATTTTAGGGGGTGTTTGGGGTAAAGCACTACTATGGAGCTGAAAAAATACATTGTTAAGTGACTACATGAGGTGAATATAGGGCCGTAGACACCATGCTGGGGAGGTTATTGAAGGGCAAATATGTATGAAGGACATAAAATAATAATTATATAAAAATCCAGCATGCATGAGAACAAAGGGGACATTCACAGCATTATACAATCATGGAAATTAGGGAATGAGGAAAGAAATACAATATATTAGCAAACATTCAATACCATAAAATGTGATATAAAAGGATAAAAATCTTACCTTCATATACTCCTTCTGCAGGACCTGGATGATGGCAGAACAGGTCTCTGGGATAATGATCCCCAGAGCCTGGGGGGAGATGCCTGTCGAGAACTTGAGGTCCTGCAGGCTTCTCCCTGTGGCCAAATACCGCAAGGTAGCGACCAACCTCTGCTCCGGAGTGATGGCTTGCCTCATGCAGGTATCCTGCCTGCTGATATAGGGGGTCAGCGAAGCCAACAGACGGTGAAACACGGGGTCCGTCATCCGGAGAAAGTTCCTGAAATCATCAGGATTATTCTCACGGATCTCACGGAGCAAAGGCATATGACAGAACTGGTCACGCTGAAGCAACCAATTCTTGGTCCATGAACTCCTCCCCACCCTGTTCATGGACTGGACTTGTGTCAAGGTCAAGACCCCAACACCAAGCCCCCGCACAGCACGAACTCTACGAGGAGTACGCATACGAAACATGGCTAGAAAACGGTCGGCTGCTCAGAACGAAGTAACAGAACGCACTGAAGAACAGCAAGGCCTGTGAAGAGCGACCTGAAAACCAGTAACGAACGAACAAGAATACAGTGACTAAAGTCACGCGGAACTTGCTTGCACGCACTGAAGAGCAGATACAAACCCACAAGCACAAACTGAATGGCAGAAAACGATCTGAAAGCCACGAGTCTGAAAAATCGTCTCTCACCAAACTTTTACTAACACGAGATTAGCAAAAGGAGCCCAAAGGGTGCCGCGCTTGGTTCTGAACCGGCCTTTTCTAGTCTCGTCGTACGTGGTGTACGTGACCACGTGGTTGTCGATCGGAAATTCCGACAACTTTGTGCGACCGTGTGTAGGCAAAACAAGTTTGAGCCAACATCCGTCGGAAAAAATCCGAGGATTTTGTTGTCGGAATGTCCGAACAAAGTCCGACCGTGTGTACGGGGCATTACTGAGTTGCTTTCTACTAGTCCAACTGATGGCACCACCTGACAGCAAGAATAATTAGCCACTGGTAGATTTTCTGTCACTGGTGTCTCCTGCATCCACTTGTCCTGTTAGGGTGCTTTCATCACTTGCTGGTAACTTTAACTTGTAGTGCGAAGTCCTTTAAGATAGCGAATGATTCGCTTTACAGCATTCCAGTCCTTTTTTACTTGGCATTGAAACCTTTCTGCATAGGATTCCAACAGTTGCTGCAATGTCCAGCCTTGTAGTAAGGTACAGCAATTTCCCTATTGTTTTTCTGTATTGAGTATTAGTAGGTAATGGGTTATCTTGACAATTCATCTCTTTTAGGTAGTTGGTTTCCATGGGAGACTTTACCGGTTTGGCGTCTTCCATTCCAAATGTTTCAATTATTTCTTGTATTTTGTGCCTTTGGTTCAGAAGAAAGCTGCCATCTTCCTCTCTCTCGATCTGGATACTGAGGTAATTCTTTATGTTGAAAAGATCTTTGGTGTCAAAGTGCTGATTTAGTTTTTCCAGTATTTCTGCTTCATCCCTTTCTTGCTCAAAACAAATCAGGATATCATCCACATAAATGAGCACATAGACCCATCGATTTGCCAATTTCTTTGTGTATAAGCAGGAGTCTGCTTTACTCCTTAGAAAGTTTTGATGTGTAAGCACTTCATTTATTTTTATATTCCAAGCCCTGGCTGCTTGCTTTAGACCATATATACTACTGCGAAGTTTGCATACTAGGTCTGACCTTTGGACATCTTTGAATCCTGGCAGCTGTTCCATGAAAATTTCTTCTGTTAAATCGCCATGTAGAAACGCCGTTTTCACATCAAAATGTTTCACTTGCATTTTCCTTATGGCGGCTATTGTGAGTAAAGTCCGTATTGTAGTGTGCTTGACTACTGGTGCAAACATCTCATCATAGTCCTCTCCATATTTTTGAGAATAGCCCTTGGCTACTAGTCTTGCTTTGTACCATTCAATTGTGCCATCTGCATTGTATTTCACTTTAAAAGTCCATTTACAGCCTATGGCTTTCCTTCCGGGTGGTAGTTCTGTAAGTGTCCATGTTTTAGTGTCATGCATGGATTTCATCTCTTCCTCAGCAGCCTTTATCCATTTACTTGCTTCTTGTTCTGGAAGTTGACATATGTCTTCCCAGCTCTCAGGTTCGTTGATACTGGCAGTACTTGCTTTGTATGAGAGACGTATAGGTGGTTTACCCTTGTTTTCTCTTGTTGAACATCTCATTTTTGTGTCTGAGTCTTCTTGTTTCTGCTCTTCAGTGCTGGCTGAGTCTGCACTTGCTTCAACTGTTTGTTTGTTCGGAAGTTACAGAGATGGGCTGGTCAATGTCAGTTTTCTCTTCTATTCTCGCTTCTACTGTTGTCATTACATTGTCTCTTAAATCTTCAACAAAAGTTATGCTGTTGCTAATGGTAACCTTGTTGTTTTTGGGATTTAGGATTCTGTAACCCTTGACATTGTCACTGTATCCAACGAAGATACCTTCAAACGCTCTGTTCTGGAATTTGGTGCGTTTTTCTTCAGGTATGTAGATCTATGATTTGCATCCAAAAACTCTTAGGTGTTTTACACTTGGCTTCTCATTGTGCCATAGTTCATATGGGGTTTTCTCCACTGTTCTGGAAAGAAGTCTGTTCTGCAGCTGTCATGGCTGCCCCACCCCAGTATTTTTGTGGTAGTCCAGAGTCTGTCAGCATACATCTGATCATTTCAGTCAGAGTTCTATTCTTTCTTTCAGCTACTCCATTTTGTTCTGGTGTATACGGGACTGTCTTTTGATGTTCTATTCCATTCTGTTTTAAGTACTCTTGTATCTTACCTCCTGTGAATTCACCTCCATTATCGCTCCAAAGTATGAGAGACTTCTTCTGAAACTTGTTACTGGTCTTTGTTATATCGTCTTTTAATTTGGCGAAAACTTCACTCTTGTGTTGCATTAGGTGGGTGACTGTGTATCTTGAATAGTCGTCTATGAAAGTCACTATGTACCTGTTGCCCCCAGGTGTGGGTGGGTTTAGGGGACCACACTCGTCACTGTGAACTAAGTCAAGTGGTCTTGAGGCTCTCTTCTGACTGACTTTGGGAAGTGTTGCTCTTGTCGCTTTGGCTTTAATGCAACATTCACACTTAACAGTAACTGGACAAGGGGATACTGTTAGATCCCTTGTCAGATTCCTGCTTTGTAGTTCCTGTATGCATTCTGGGTGTCTGTGACCTAGACGTCTGTGCCATATATGTATACAGTCATTGTGCTTGTGTATGCATAGTCTCACCTTTTCCTTCACTGTCTCGAGGTGATATAGATGATCATCCAGCTTGGCACTTGCTATTGTCTTTTTGCCTTTTAGAGTAGAACACTTGTCACCTTGGAATTTTACAGTGAGTCCTGTGGCTGTTAAATGCTTCACAGATAAGAGTCCTCCTTCTAGATTAGGAACATAAAGCACATCTTTCACTGGTATGGCTAAATTGTGTCCCGCATCAACCGGGCATACAAGGGTTCCATGCCCATATCCTTCTGCATGTATTTTGCTTCCATCTGCAAGATAGTTTCTTTGTTGTGCAGCTTAAGTTCTGTGAAGAAACTTCTATCACTCATCATGTGACTGGTTGCCCCGGAATCGATGCACCAGCCTTGGCATTTGTTGTTGCCTGTCGTTTTAAATGTGGCATTCCAGTTTCCTTCCCATGGATCATTGATTATGGTTTTGACCTTTTGTTTAGCATAAGAGGGAGGCTGTCTCATTTGCTCTGCTTTCCATATAGTACAGTCTTTCTTTATGTATCACTGTTTGTGGCATCTGAAACACACTCTGGTCTCTTTCCTGTGTAACTTTGCGTCTGTAACTTTAAGAGCGGTTCAGGTGTCGGTTTCTGTGGAGTCATGCACTAATTCCTTTCTTCTCTGATACTCATCTATGAGTCTGGTTTTTACAAATGCTACCGTCAGATCTGTCTCAGGTCGTGTCTCCAGTGCATTGATTAGTGCAGTATATGTATCAGGCAAACTGCATAACAACATGGCTGCAGTGTGACTGTCTGTTATATTCTCCCCGATTGATCTGAGTTGCGCAATCACTTCCAGCATTGCATTTATGTGCTCCTGCATGTCCTGTTCTCTGCTAAGTCTCATTTTGTAAAGTTTCCGCAGCAAAAACAGCTTGCTATTTAAACTGGATCTTTCTTGCAGTCTTTTCAGTACGTCCCACATGCCTTTCGCTGTGTCCTCATGACGTATATATGAATGAGCTGATCATCCTCCACTAGTAAACTTAAGGTGGCCCGTTCCTGTCTGTTTTTCTTGTTCCAAGCCTGATTATTATCCTTTGGCCTCTCTGTGGCGGTAACCTCCCACAAGTAATCTCTGGATAATAGCATTTCCACTTTGAACTTCCATAACTGATAATTGTCATTGTTCAGCTTGGCCACAGAGTTTAAGCTCTGAGTTTCCGGCCATTTTTTCCCTCCTTTATATACAGTCTTACTTGTCTGTAGGAGATGTCACTGGAAACCTTCCTTATGTCGCATCAGCCACACTGTCTCCCATTCGAGGCTTTGTTCTGCCTGGGTCGCACCTGGCTGTATGACTTTATCTGGACACTGGGCCCATAACCTGTTGCAGAGTGCGATTGCTAGGTGCAGCGGAGTCAATTCAGATCAGATGTTGTGGAGTAACAGGAACTGACTTCTTTACTTGAACATGACTGGCAAGAAGTACACAGACAGGAAAAGGAAACCAACAAGTACAACACTATACACAGGAAATACAACATATCATAGAGAACTGCACAGCACAGCATACCACTGAACATTAGCGACATCTAGTGTCCTGTTTGAGAACTGCAGTAAATAGGCTAAGCTTAAAGCTGTTGTATCTCCAACAAATACCCCATAATGACAAAGTGAAAGCAGAATTTTAGAAATGTTTCAATTCATTGAAAAGAAAAAATTAAATGATCACATGTACTTATAGAGGAGTTTCGCCCGCCCTTTTAAAAATTAAACGTCAGCAGCTACACATACTGTAGCTGCTGACTTTTAACATTAGGACATTTACCTGTCCTGGAGTCCAGCGATGTCCGCTCCCCAGCCGATGTTTACAGGGGGGGAGGAGGGGGGCCGAGCTGCTGACAGACATTGCCGTGGCCCGGTTTCCCAGAAGTGGGGACAGGGTACCTGTAAAAAACCAACGTGGCACTGAAGGGGGGGAGGAATCAGATAAGTGGAAGTTCGACTTTTGGGTGGAACTTCACTTTAAGTATTCAGACTCTTTACTCAGTACTTTGTTGAAGCACCTATAGCAGAAATTACAGCCTAGAGTGCTTTTGGGTATGACGTGGTATGACGGTATGACGCACACCTGGTTTGAGGGACTTCCTGCCTCCCTTCTTTGCAAATCCTCTCAGATTCAGTCAGATTGGGTGGGGACCATCAGTGGACAGCCATTTTTAGGTCTCTCCGGAGATGTTTAATAGGGTTCAATTCAGAGCTGGGCCACTCTAGGACATTCAGAGTTGTCCCTAAGCCACTCCCGTGTTGTCTTGTGTATTGGCTGTATGCTTAGGAATGCTGTCATGTTGGAAGATAAATCTTCAGACCAGCCTGAGGTCCTGAGCACTTTGGAACAGGTTTTCATTGAGGATATCTCTGTACTTTGCTCCATTTAGCTTTCCCTCAACCCTGACCAGTCTCCCAGTTCCTGGCTGCTGAACCCCCCCATAGCATTATGCTGCCTCCACAATGCTTCACTGTTGGGATGGTATTGTGCAGGTGATGATTGGTGCCTGGTTTCCTCCAGACATAACGCTTTGAATTGAGGCCCAACCGTTCAAACTTGGTTTTATCAGACCAGAGAATCTTATACCTCACAGTCTATGCGTCCTTCAGGTGATTATTTTGCAACTCCAAGAGCGCTTTCATAAGATTAAGGAGAGGCTTCTGTCTACCCTCTCTGCCATAAAGGCCAGATTGGTGGAGGGCTGCAGTGATGGTTGTCCTTCTGGAACTTTGTCCCATCTCCACACAGGATCTCTGAAGCTCAGAGTAACCATTGGGTTCTTGGTCACCTCTCTTACTAAGGCCCTTCTCCCCTGATTGCTCATATTGCCAGGGCGACCAGCTCTTGGAAGTGTCCAAGTTGTGTCAAACTTCTTCCATTTGAGAATTATGGAGGCCACTGCTCTTGGGAACCTTCAGTGCAGCAGAATTTTTTTGTAGTCTTCCCCAGATCTGTGCATGGCAATAATCCTGTCTCTGAGCTCTGCAGTCAGTTATTTTGACCTCATGGCCTTTTCTTTGATACTGTGTGAGGTCTTTTATAGAGAGGTGTGTGTGTGCCTTTCCACATCATGTCCAATCAATTTTAATTTACCACAGGTGAACTCCAATCCAGGTGTAGAGACATCTCAGCAAAGATCAAGAGAAATGGGAGGCGCTTGAGCTAAATTTCAAGTGTTGTTTGTAAAGGGTCTTAAGACTTATGCCAATGTGATATTCCAGTTTTTCCTGTTTCATACATTTGCAAACATTTCTAAAATTCTGTGCTAACTTTGTCATTATGGGGTACTGAGTGTAGATTAATGAGGAAAAAAAGAAACTAGTAAAAAAACTGTAGTATCAGGCTGCAACATAACAAAACAAAACGTGAAGGGGTCTGAATACTTTATGAATGCACTGCACTTGTGCACACATGCATATGTGTGTACATTACTGCACTCAAATGTAAAATTTTGTATTTTACGGCTCTGAACTCATCGCTACTTTACTGATCGCTGCTGTGTGCATTGTCCCACAAACAACAATGCATCTATGTTTAGAAATATATAAATACTAAACGCATGCAGTGCTAAAAATGTGCATTTACATCTTAAACATGTATAAGTGACAAAGTGCTGAGTATATAACTTATGCCAGAATAGGCAATGTGTGTAGTTGGTGGACGTTTAACAAATAAACATATTAGGAAAAGAGTCCATTGGTGTATGATGAATCATATGTTAGTCCACAGAAACTGGGGGTTCATGGGCATATGTGGTGCCACAACTGCACATGGGGCGGAGGTTGGAGCAAACTATGTATAAGGAGGCACTTTACACATGGATCTTCTAAAATTCCAAATCAAAACTGCAAACGATAGGAGTGAATAACCTTACCAGAAGGAATGGGCACAGTCACCGTACGGTGGAGTGTCATACGGGCTTGAGGGATCCAACGATCCCAGGGATATCTGGCTGGAGAAGTCCTGACGGGGAGTCACATCCGGGGCGACCGTCGCTGTTCAGTGGTGTGTAAGTCCACGACCAATCAGGATATATCTCTCAGATGGAATGAATGTGCCGAGAAAAATGGGCTAAGGCTCAGCAGGGTCCCATTCATGAAAGAAGGAAAGAACAAAAAATCTCCACATAGGGCATGAATCCGTTAAAAAAAGCTTTTATTGAAAAGCTAGAAAGTGCTAAACAGTGCACTTCAATAGATAAAACGTGATCACAAAAAGAATAAGATAAAATCGCGTGGTAACAGAGCATCTATAGGCATTAGCAACCCGACATGTTTCGGACCATTGTCCTTCTACTGGGGCATAAACCTGAATGTCTGTACCACGCTCACATATATGCATGAATAATTACACCAAATACTGATCAGCTGCATAAAGCATGGATAATTGCATGGGTAATTGCACAAGAATACTCGTCAGCTGCATCAAGCAGCCAACCTATAGTCAACTTCGTGTAATGTCCTACATTGCTGACAGTTCTAAACTAGACCCAAAGTAATCCTCCAATCATAGCACTCAGAACGGAGTCACATGACGGCGTCACTGCGCGTGACGTTATCGCGCAACGGACGTCGCGCTCCAAGCCTCCTTTTCATACGAGGAAGTAATAGGCCAGACAGTGGAGTAATTACACCCACAATGGCCCTGGAGGGCTGTCATAGCGCATCGGTCCGGGGCGCTCCAGTGCGCTCGACTTCCGGTGTCCCCAAGGAGGGGAAATGAGCGTTCTGAATTGCAAGAGCGGGACAATAAACACATACATATATAATCAGGCAAATCGAAGACAATAGCCAAGTTCAGTTTTTACATATATGTATCTATATGCATAATATTAGATCCGAATGGTGTAAACACACAATAAAAAATATAAAAATAAACATATATTTAAAACAAAGATTTCTTCCTTCAACCCCTTGTGTCTAAGGTTCCATCCTACCTTAGGGACACAGGGGACACTATCCGTCGGTTGGAAGGTATAGAATACCAAGACAACCTTATTCTGGTCACGGCTGACGTTACAGCATTATATACCTCCATCCCACATGGGTTGGGTCTGGCGGCCGTTGAACATTATCTAAACGCTAGCGATAACATCCCATTACCACAACAACATTATATCATGGAACTCCTACATTTTGCAACACAAACGAATTATTTCTGGTATAACAACCAATTTTTTTTTGCAAAGGAAAGGCGTGGCTATGGGGGCCAAGTTTGCCCCCAGCCTCGCCAACCTTTTCATGGCCCTTTGGGAGGAGGATGTCGTCTATCCCGCACAGTGACCTGAGCTGTGTTTATGGGCTAGATATATAGACGACATCCTCCTCCTATGGAAAGGTGATGAGGAAACCCTCCATGACTTTATGGCCACTTTGAACCATAATGATAGGGGTATCACCCTCACGTATGAACTTAGCACAGTTTCGATACATTTTTTAGACTTGGAGATTGCCATTTCTGACCGTCGGATTGTAACCACAACCTTCTTCAAGCCGACGGACAGAAATGGCTACATCTCCACGGACAGCTGCCATTATGGTCCTTGGCTTGATTCTGTCCCTCGTAGCCAATTACTACGTATTCGTAGAAACTGTACCAACACCGCTGATTTTTTACATCAAGCACAGTTTTCGAAAGAACGTTTCTTGGAAAAGGGCTATCAATCTGTTCAGATAGATCAAGAGATCACGAAGGTCTCCCTTACTGACCGTAAAACGCTGATATCTGTGCGACCGAAACCAATTCCCAATGATAAATGTAAGTGGTCCCTCTTCACCCAATTTTCTGTCCAGCATAGACAAATCAAACAAATTTTGAACCGCCATTGGAGCATCCTGAGAAATGATCCTGTCCTGGGTTCGGTGCTTCCTACTAGGGCAGGTGTCACTTTCAGGGGGGCTCCATCATTGCGGAATCGCATTTCCCACAATGTTATCGAAGCACCTACAAAACCGTCTTTCTTCCCAGAGACTAAAGGATATTATCCCTGCAAGAAATGCAGTGTGTGCACACATAATCTTTGTGGCAATCATAGATCTGTGTGTTTTGAGTCTGCCGTTACTTCTACCATTTATCAGATTAAACTTTTTGTCACATGCACCACGCCTTACATTGTGTACCTTATTACATGCCCCTGCAATATGCAGTATGTAGGGAGACATGACGGACGGGACATGACGGGACTTCCCTGTGGCATTCCCCGTGACGTCACAGGGAAGTCCCGTCAATTCACCGTGCGTCAGAGGGGGGCGGGGTCACCGGATGGCCCCGCCCCCCGTTATTTAAGAACCGTCAGACGAAGAGACGCCGTCACACAGCGGGAGCCTCCCACCATGCCAGCATGGCTGCGGAGCGGCCCGGAGAAGAAATGAAGAAATGAAGAAGGAAGAAGAGATGAAGAAGAGAAGAAGAAGAAGAAGAAGAAGAAGATGAAGAAGATGAAGATGAAGAAGAAGATGAAGAGAAGAGCGGGAGCCTCCCCCCTCATGCCATGGGTGCGGAGCGGCCCGAGAAGAAGAAGATAGAAGACGCCGCGGAGGAGATGCTGGACGAGAACGCCGGAGGAAGAACCAGAAGAGCCAGAAGAACCAGAAGAAGAAGAAGATGAAGGAAGAAAGAAGAAGCATTTAAATAAAGGAATTGTCAAAAACTGTCTCTTGTCATTTTTAACATTTTTGACAGTTTTTTAGTGAAATGGTAGGGGTAAGTACCCCCTTACCATTTCACACAGGGGGGGGGCCGGGATCTGGGGGTCCCCTTGTTAAAGGGGGCTTCCAGATTCCGATAAGCCCCCCGCCCGCAGACCCCCACAACCACCGGCCACGGTTGTGGGGATGAGGCCCTTGTCTTCATCAACATGGGGACAAGGTGTTTTGGGGGGCTACCCCAAAGCACCCTCCCAATGTTGAGGGCATGTGGCCTGGTACGGTTCAGGAGGGGGGGGGCCGCACTCTCGTCCCCCCTCTTTTCCTGCGGCCTGCCAGGTTGCGTGCTCGGATAAGGGTCTGGTATGGATTTTTAGGGGGACCCCACGCCGTTTTTTTTTTGGCGCGGGGTTCCCCTTAAAATCCATACCAGACCTGAAGGGTCTGGTATGGAATTTAGGGGGAACCCCACGTCAATTTTTTTTTTAAATTTTGGCTGGGGTTCCCCTTAATATCCATACCAGACCTGAAGGGCCTTGTATGGAATTTAGGGGGACCCCCACATCATTTTTTTTTTTTTATTTTGGTTCGGGGTTGCCCTGTGGGGAATTCCCATGCCGTTTTTATCAATGAACTTCTATGTGTATTGTCGGCAATGCAATAGCCGCGGGTAGTTTTAAATGAGTTTTTTCCTTCCAAATGTCATTTTGCTGTCAGACTGTTCTAAACACAGGAAACATGCGCCCCTTTACAGGCATACTATAGACACCCCCCAGGTACGAAATTTAAAGGGATATTACACTTTTATTGTTTGACTTTAAGCATTAATAAAATCACTGCTCCTGAAAAAACATCCGTTTTTAAAACTTTTTTTTGCATTGATCCATGTCCCCTGGGGCAGGACCCGGGTCCCCAAACACTTTTTATGACAATAACTTGCATATAAGCCTTTAAAATTAGCACTTTTGATTTCTCCCATAGACTTTTAAAGGGTGTTCCGCGGCATTCGAATTTGCCGCGAACACCCCAAATTGTTCGCTGTTCGGCGAACTTGCGAACAGCCAATGTTCGAGTAGAACATGAGTTCGACTCGAACTCGAAGCTCATCCCTAGGCCTTACATTACTGAACAGGTATCTTTGTTTTAAATATATGTTTATTTTTATATTTTTTATTGTGTGTTTACACCATTCGGATCTAATATTATGCATATAGATACATATATATAACAACTGAACTTGGCTATTGTCTTCGATTTGCCTGATTATATATGTATGTGTTTATTGTCCCCCTCTTGCAATTCAGAACGCTCATTTCCCCTCCTTGGGGACACCGAAAGTCGAGCACACTGGAGCGCCCCGGACCGATGCGCTATGACAGCCCTCCAGGGCCATTGTGGGTTACTCCACTGTCTGGCCTATTACTTCCTCGTATGAAAGGGAGGCTTGGAGCGCGACGTCCGTTGCACAATGACGTCACACAGTGACGCCGTCATGTGACTCCGTTCTGAGTGCTATAATTGGAGGATTACTTTGGGTCTAGTTTAGAACTGTCAGCAATGTAGGACAATACACGAAGTTGACTATAGGTTGGCTGCTTGATGCAGCTGACGAGTATTCTTGTGCAATTACCCATGCAATTATCCATGCTTTATGCAGTTGATCAGTATTTGGTGTAATTATTCATGCATATATGTGAGAGTGGTACAGACATTCACGTTTATGCCCCAGTAGAAGGACGATGGTCTGAAACATGTCAGGTTGCTAATGCCTATAGATGCTCTGTTACCACGCGATTTTATCTTATTCTTTTTGTGATCACGTTTTATCTATTGAAGTGCGCTGTTTAGCACTTTCTAGCTTTTCAATAAAAGCTTTTTTTAACGGATTCATGCCCTATGTGGAGATTTTTTGTTCTATCCTTCTTTCATGAATGGGATCCTGCTGAGCCCTAGCCATTTTTCTCAGCACATTCATTCCATCTGAGAGAGATATCCTGATTGGTCGTGGACTTACACACCACTGAACAGTGACGGTCACCCCGGATGTGACTCCCCGTCAGGACTTCTCCAGCCAGATATCCCTGGGATCGTTGGATCCCTCAAGCCCGTATGACACTCCACCGTACAGTGACTGTGTCCATCCCTTCTGGTAAGGTTATTCACTCCTATCGTTTGCAGTTTTGATTTGGAATTTTAGAAGATCCATGTGTAAAGTGCCTCCTCATTCATAGTTTGCTCCAGCCTCCGCCCCATCTGCAGTTGTGGCACCACATATGCCCATGAACCCCCAGTTTCTGTGGACTAACATATGATTCATCATACACCAATGGACTCTTTTTCCTAATTTGTTTATTTGTTAAACGTCCACCAACTACACACATTGCCTATTCTGGCATAAGTTATGTACTCAGCACTTTGTCACTTATACATGTTTAAGATGTAAATGCACATTTTAGCGCTGCATGTGTTTAGTATTTATTCATTTCTACACCGTCTACCACATTGTTACATGCTGGCAGCTATCACCCGCACTACTTTTTGTAATAGCGCAATTATTGATTGGTTCTATTGGTTTACAATGTTTAGAAATATAAAAAGCACTGCATGGCTTTAAATGTGTGTTTTTTTTGTTTTTGTTTTTTGTTTTTTGTTTTTCCCTGTGTTCAAGAGTGCTCAAGCTGTATGCAGAACCATGGCAGTTATTGCATATGACCTACCAGACATTACAAGTTTCACAAGTTTGTTGAAAATTCCTTTAGGGGACATTTAACCTTATAAAGGTTTAGCAGATGAGATCCCGTTTACCAGAAATAATTGTTTGCAGCTGGGTGTCATCAGTGTAAATTAGAGAAGAGCAATTCCAGAGAGCTCAACACACAGTGCACATTTTCATGACCAATGCTGTAAATATGCACAAATAAACTATAGCGAAAATGTTTTGCATTTCAGTCTATTCTTCATATTCCCCAAAGCTGCTAGGCAAACCTGACAACCAAAATCAGTTGTCAGCATATCAGTCTCAGCTGTGCTCTGGAGATGAAGGAAGTGAACATGCCTGAGCTCATCCTTAAAGGAAGGCAGTATGTGAATTCAGGCATCCCAGCATAGAGAGCATATCTCTCTCAGGATTAGGGATGAGCTTCTAGTCGAACCCATGTTCGACTTGAACATCGCCTGTTCGGCCGTTCGTCGAATTGTGAACGTTATGGGCCATTCGCGCCAAATTGGAGTGGCGCATCATGGCCCATAATTCACTGTGGCATCGAGTGCATTGCTGGCTGATGATTGGCCAAGCATGCACTATGACCTGCATGCTTGGCCAATCACAGCGCCGTCTGTACATAGAGCCGTAATTGGCCAAAGCCAGGGTGGCTTTGGCCAATTATGGCTCAGGGGGTTTAGTACACGCCCCACACTATATAAGGCCGCCTGCGTGGCGGCCTTGTGTAGTTTGTTGGGGCGGCGGAGAGAGAGACAGAGTGACAGTGTTAGTTGATTTAGGTTAAATAGAGTAGGCAGGTGAGGCAGGTGTTTTTACAGTATTTACAGCTACCTGAAGAAAATTGCTGGTGTTCTTCTGATCCTATTAGTACCACAGACAGGCAGCGACAGTATTTACAGTTAGTGTACTGTGTCCTCTGCACAGTGTGCACTTAAAGCTACCTGAAGAAAATTGGTGGTGTTCTTCTGATCCTATTAGTACCACAGGCAGGCAGCTGCAGTATTTACAGTTAGTGTAGTGCGTCTCTGCACAGTGTGCACCTGAAGATACCTGAAGACAATTGCTGTTGTTCTGATCCTATTAATACCACAGGCAGGCAGCTGCAGTATTTACAGTTAGTGTACTGTGTCCTCTGCACAGTGTGCACCTAAAGCTACCTGAAGACAATTGCTGGTGTTCTTTTACTGATAATACTACAGGCAGGCAGTTGATTCTACTAGCTGCAGTATCAGTATATATATATATATATATATATATATATACATCCCAGCTTTGTGCAGCTACATCTTACTGCAGGCCATTAGTATGTCTGGAAGGCCAACAAGGAGAGGCAGACAGTCACAAGCCATTAAAAAGCAGCTGCCAACGTGGCCTCTTCCCTTGACTCAATGGCATCAGTCACTCCTTCCATAGCCCCACCATGTCCTCCTGAGGAGTCCCCCAAACTGTTTGACCACAGTGTTGGGTACATGCTCCAGGAGGATGTCCATGGGTTTTGAATGCTCCGATGATGGTACCCAGCTAGAGGAAGGCAGTAACGTGAGCCCAGAGAGGGGGGGTGCCCAAGAAGGACAGCAATCTGGCAGTCATGTCCCCCCAGCTGCAGCATACTGCCAGGTTTGCTCCAGTGAGGAGGAGGGAGGGGATGATGAGGTCACTGACTCCACGTGGGTGCCTGAGAGGAGGAGGAGGAACATCTCCAATGAGGCAGGATGCCCTCCATGGGCCAGCTTAAGGGCAGCACACCGACTGCATCACATCGCAGAGCTCCGCATTTGCAGGGCGCTGCTGTCTCTGCGCGTTATTCCAAAAGTTCTTTGGTGTGGGCCTTTTTTGAGACTAGTGCATCAGATCCCACAGCTGCTATTTGCAACATACGTCTCAAGCGTATCTCGCGTGGCCAAAACATCACCCGCTTGGGCACCACATGCTTGACCAGACATATGTCGACCTGCCATGCAGTTCGCTGGCAAGCGTACCTAAAAGACCCACACCAAAGAACAAAGTGGACCTCTCCTTGCTCCTCATCAGCTGGGATCTCCAACCCCACTATACCTTCAGTCCTCTCTGAAACCTGTACTGAGAGGAATGAAGGTGTAGAATTAGGTGTGTCACAGCCAAGTACTTGCAGGCAATCTGCTATCGGTACACAGACATCAGATTGTACCAGGCAAATTTCCCTGCCCCAGCTTCTGCACCGCCGAAAGAAGTTCGCTCCCAGCTATCCACATGCCCAGCGATTGAATGCTAGCTTGGCTAAATTGCTAGCAATTCAACTGCTGCCTTTTCAGTTGGTAGACTCTGCACCCTTCCATGAGTTTTTGGAATGTGCGGTTCCTCAGTGGAAGGTTCCCAAACGCCACTTTTTCTCATGGAAGGCGATTTCAGCTCTCTACCGGCATGTGGAAGGCAATGTCTTGGCCTCGCTGGACAGGGCGGTCAGTGGTAAGGTGCATATTACCGCTGACTCATGGTCCAGCAGGCATGCACAGGGACGTTACCTATCTTTCACTGTGCCCTGGGTGACTCTTCTGGCAGCTGGGAAGGATGCAGGACAGGGTGCAGTAGTGTTGGAGGTTTTTTCCCGCCACCACGCCTCCAAAATTCCACTAGTGGTGATTCTGCCACACCTCTCTCCTCCACCCCCTCCTCTTCTTTTTCCCCCATGGCCTCGTCCTGTGCTGATTTGTCCTCGGAACCAGCGGTGCTCCGTAGGCATTAAAGGGGCTACGCAAGCATGCAGGCAAAAAGATGCCATGCGGTGCTTGAGCTGGTGTGCTTGGGGGGACAGGAGCCACACTGGGGCAGAGATTCTGTCAGCTCTGCAGGGGCAGGTTCAGAGGTGGTTGACGCCACACCAGCTTAAGCCAGGTATGGTGGTTTGCTACAATGGCACCAACCTCCTTTCCGCCCTCCGACAGGGACAACTGACCCATGTGCCCTGTTTAGCTCACATTCTTAACTTGGTGGTGCAGCGGTTCTTGGGCAGGTACCCGGGCTTACAGGATGTCCTGAGGCAGGTCAGGAAAGTCTGTGTGCATTTCCGCAGGACATATAATGCCAGTGCTCGGCTGGCTGACCTCCAAAAGGAATTTAACCTGCCCAAGAACCGCCTATTCTGTGACATGCCCATCAGGTGGAACTCAACGTTGGCCATGCACGGCTGCACACGCAGCAGAGGGCCATCAATGAGTACCTATGCGACTATGGCACCAGGACAGGGTCAGGGGACCTTGTTTTTTTTTTCCCCACGTCAGTGGGCTATGATCAGGGATGCATGCACTGTCCTGTCACCATTTGAGGAGGCCACGAGGATGGTGAGCAGTCACAGTGCATGCATCAGTGACACTGTCCCTCTTGTCCACCTGTTGGAGCACACGCTGTGTGGAATAATGGACAGGGCACTTGAGGAAGAACAGAGGGAGGAAGAGGAGGACTTCCTTACCTCTCAAGGCCCCCTTTATCCAGACAGTGTTCCTGCGTGCCCGCCGATCACACAGGAAGAGGAGGAGGAGGATTGTGTCAGCATGGAGGTGGAGCCTGGCACTCAGCATCAGCAGCAGTCTTCAATCGATCATTTACAGTCCGAAGAAACCCATGGACTTGTACGTGCCTGGGAGGAGGTGGCTGCGGATCATGTCGTCCTTAGTGACTCAGAGGACTCTGGACCGAATGCCTCAGCAAACCTACGCTGCATGGCCTCCCCGATCCTGCAAAGCCTGCTGAAGGATCCTCGAGCCTGCTGAAGGATCCTCGTATTCGTGGTATCAAGGGGAGGGATGATTACTGGCTGGCAACCCTCCTTGATCCACGTTACAAGAGTAAGGTTGCGGACCTTATCTTGCCGTCGCAGAGGGAGCAGAGGATGAAACATCTTCGGGAGGCCTTGCATGGGAGGTTACAATTTCCTGGTCCTCCTGGACAACGTGTTGCTGAGGCTTCGGTCAGTGACAGGAGTGGTGGAGAAGGTGGCCATCTGACCGATGCGTTCAGACAATTTTTTAGTCCGCAGCCCCAAGGTCTGATCGGTTCCAGCAACCATCACCAGCGTCTGATTCACATGGTGCAGGATTACCTAGGGGCAAGATCAGACTTGGACACCTTTCCCACTGAAAATCCACTGGGTTAATGGGTCTTGAGGATGGATCCCTGGCTAGAGCTTGCACAGTATGCAATTGAGCTACTGGCCTGTCCTGTAACCAGCGTACTTTCGGAACGCACATTCAGTACTTGTCAGGGAAGACCAGTCAGTACTCAAGATGGCCGACGGAGAAGTCGACCTGTGACCTCAGCCTCTGCCAGAACACCTGCATGCACATGACCAAGAGGCTATTTAAACTTGGTCTGTGCTTGCATCCAGTGCTGTCCTTTCTACAGCGTTCCCGTGTGTTCCTGCCTGCTTACTTCTGATACCTGTACCTGTTTACCGACCCGGCTTGCCTTGACTCCGCTACCTGCTGCCTGCACCTGACCCGGCTTGTTCTGACCTCTGCACCTGCCTACTCCTTCTACTACCACGCTGCCAGCCCGTTGCCGACCCGGCCTGTGTCCTGACTACGCTTCTGCCTCCGCTTCTGCTCCTGACGTTCTCGCCAGTGTATGACCCGGTCTGCTTAACCTGCCTCTTCCGCCAGCTGGAGAATCCTGCTCGAGCACCGTGCCCCCTGCTGTTGTTCCCAGTTTCAGGAAGACGACCCGTCAGGCACTCATGCGACTGTGCACTTCTGTGCCTCCTGTCTGCTCTATCAGGGGGCCAGAATCAGAGGAGTAAGAGAGGCCGCTCCCTGCATATCGGGCTCTACCGTCAGGTACGTGACAGTACTGCTGGAGGCTTTGTAACCGATCACAGTGTGCGCCTGTTCACCGAATCGGTCGATCAGCTGACCTTCATAAAAATGAATCCATCTTGGATTACCAGCTACCAAGCACCTGATCCTGATGTAACCGATTGATTTTTTTTTTTAAATGTGAGATCCCTTCAAGACTGCCTATGCTGACGCTGAGTGACTATCCTGTTATGATGAGTGACAATCCTCTTCCTCCTCAATTTTCATGCTGATAGCTTGTAAGAACATTTTTGGTTCTGGGCACTGCCACCAGTGGCCAAGGCCCAATTTTTCAGCCCCTGTTTAACAGGGACGTGTAATTACAATTTTTGATGCAATACTTTGCAGCAGGGCTCATTCCTGCGCTTCAACTATAGCATCTGCGAGGGGTTGCAGTGTTGTGGCAGCAGTGGCTAAGGCCCAATTTTTCTGCTCCTGTTTAACAGGGGCGTGTAATTACAATTTTTGATGCAATACTTTGCAGCAGGGCTCATTCCTGCGCTCCAACTAGAGTATCTGTGAGGGGTTGCAGTGTTGTGGCACCAGTGCCCAAGGCCCAAATTTTCAGCCCCTGTTTAACAGGGGCGTATAATTACAGGTTTAATGCAATACTTTGCAGCAGGGCATCAGTGCCTAAGGCCCAATTTTTCTGCCCCTGTTCAACAGGGATATCTAATTACAATTCTTGATAATATTTCACAACAGGGCCCATTCCTGCGCCCACCAAGAGTAATTTTGTTAATTTGGGTGCGGGGTTCCCCTTAATATCCATACAAGACCCAAAGGGCCTGGTAATGGACTGAGGGGGGCTACCCATGCCGTTTGTCTCACTGATTTTCATCCATATTGCCGGGACCCGACAATACATTAAAGACGCAAGCAGTTTTAAATGACTTTTATTCCTTTAAAAATTTCATTTTGTGCAGGGACTGTTCTAAGCACGGGAAACACGCGCCACTTTACAGGCATACTATTGACACCCCCCAGGTGCGATATTTAAAGGAATATTTCACTTTTTTTTTCACTTTAAGCATCAGTAAAATCACTGCTCCTGAAAAAAACAGCCGTTTTTAAAACTTTTTTTTTGCATTGATACATGTCCCTTGGAGCAGGACCCGGGTCCCCAAACCCTTTTTAGGACAATAACTTGCATATTAGCCTTTAAAATCAGCACTTTTGATTTTGAACGTTCGAGTCCCATAGACTTAAATGGGGTTCTAAAGTTCGCACAAACTTTCGGTCCGTTCGCAGGTTCTGGTGCGAACCGAACCGGGGGGGTGTTCGGCTCATCCCTACTCAGGATAGTGTATGCATTTTTACCCGGAGATTGGTTAGATTAGGTATAAATACTACTTTCTGCATCCTTAATCCTAATACATTTTCTATACAAATTTTCTCATACAATGCTGTCCAGCTATCGCCCTTCCTCCTTCAGCAATTAGTAGATTACCTTTTAACTGCATAGTGATTATTTGTCTACTGTAATTAGGGATGAACCCAGACTTGTTCAGATCCCAGTCTGAATCCACCTTAGCTATCCCTCCAGGAACCTCACTGTACAGAGCTAATCCTAAGCTGCATTCCCCATACTGTAGCCTCACATATACAAAGGGCATGTCAGGGCCGCTTATGATCGGCTCTGTACATCTGTGCCACAGAAGTGCCCTATCAAGCCATGGAGGCTTGATGATGCACTGCCCAAGAAGCACTAACTGCCCTGGTAGAGTGCGCTCTAGGACAAAAAGGCGTAACTTTCCCTTTTAAATTGTAGGCTTGAATCATGACCTGACTAATCCACCTAGAAATGGTTGATTTTGACGCTGCCTGCCCTTTTCTGGGGTCTTCTGGCAATACAAACAAGGCGTCAGTTTTCCGTATCTGAGCAGTTGCTTCCAGATAGAAATTAACTGCTCTTACTACATCAAGGGAGTGTAATAAATTTTCTTCTGCAGAACAAGGCTCTGGAAAAAAATGAAGGTAAAGAAATATCCTGATTCAAAAGAAAACTGGATACTACCTTAGGTAGAAAGGACGGGTAAGGACGTAAGACCACTTTATCCTTATGAACGATCAAGTTTGGCTCTTTACAAGAAAAAGCAGCCAACTCTGAAACTCTTCTTGCGGAGGTTACTGCAACCAAAAATACTAACTTCCTTGTCACTAGGACCAATGGAGCATCACATATTGGCTCAAATGGAGACTCCTGAAGGACCGACAAAACTAGATTCAAATCCCACGAGGGACAGAGGAGATTTAATCGGTGGATTTATACGCGATACTCCCTGTATAAAGGCTTGAACTAAGGAATGTGAAGCTAGAGGTTTTTGGAAAAACACTGACAAGGCCGAGACTTGACCTTTGATAGTACTCAAGGCTAGTTTCAGCTCTACTCCTGATTGTAGGAAGTTGAGAATTCTATTTATGACATACTTGCGAGGATGCCAACTCCTGTTCTCGCACCAAGAGACATAGGCCTTCCAGACCCTATAATAGATGGCTCTAGAGGCCGGTTTTCTTGCATTAACCAGGATAGTTACCACTGGGCCTGAAAGCCCCCAACGCCCTAGAACGAGGGCTTCAACAGCCAAACCGTCAAATGTAGCGTTTGTAAGGCAGGATGGCATATTGGCCCTTGCGAAAGCAAATCTGGGCAGGACGGAAGAGTCCAAGGATCCCCTACTGCCATTCTCACGATCTCTGCATACCAGGATCTCCTGGGCCAAGCTGGAGCAACTAGGATTACTCGCTTCCGTTTCCCCTTTAGTCTGCGTAGAAGACGTTGAAGCAAGTGGACTGGAGGTACGCAAAGTTCAGAGAAAATTGATCCCAAGGAGTTACTAAGGCATCTGTTCCACAAGTGAGTGGATCCCTTGTTCTTGACACAGAATTGTCCAAATTTTTGTTGAACCTGGATGCCAATAGGTCCACGTCCGGGATCCCCCACCTTTGACATATGGCCCGAAAGATGTCGGGATGCAGAGACCATTCTCCCGGGAGCAACTGCTGGCGACTCAAGAAGTCTGCCTGCCAATTTTCCACACCTGGAATAAATACCGCAGATAGGCAGGACACATGCTCTTCTGCCCAAGCTAGAATATGGTTCACCTCTACCTTGGTGGCACGACTTTTGGTGCCCCCTTGATGGTTGATATAGGCTACTGCCGTAGCATTATCAGACTGGATCCTGACAGGATAGTTCCGTAACCTGCCTGTCCAGGTCTTTAAGGCCTGACGTGCCGCCCGAATCTCTAGAATATTGATGGGCAAGGACCTTTCGGATTCCGACCACTTTCCCTGGACAGTGTTGCCTTCCAAGACTGCTCCCCAGCCCAAGAGGCTGGCATCGGACATCACTATCTTCCAAGTAATGGGTGAGAAGGTTTTCCCCTTCTGCAAATTTTTGGCTGACAGCCACCAATTGAGACTCTGGCGAACACTTGGAGCCAGGCGCATTGGACAATCCAAATCCTGATTTTTTTTTTCTGCTCCAAACAATAGGGTACTGTTTTTTGCAGAAGCCTTGAATGGAACTGGGCATAGGGAACCACCGCAAATGAGGCTACCATTTTCTCTAACAACCTCATGCAAAGGTGGACAGAAGGACTCTCTTTTGTCCTGACCGAGAGCACTAGTTCTATTATAGCGCAAACCTTTGCCAGGGGTAAAAACACTCTCTTGTAGGTTGTGTCTATGACTAAACCCAAGTACTCCAGTCTTTTTACTGGACGTAAGGATGACTTTTCTAGGTTGATAACCCAACCTAACTGCTTCAGGTATTTGACCATGCTTACCACACTCTGCTCTAGCCATTCTACAGACTGATCTATCAGCAGCAGGTCGTCTAGGTATGCCACTATCGTTATACCCTGAGCTCTTAGTTTTGCCAAAGGTAGAGCCAGGACCTTTGTAAATACCCGAGAAGCGGTGGCCAACATGAAGGGCAAGGCCACAAACTGAAAATGTCGCTGTTCTACTGCGAATCGCATGAATCTTTGATAAGCGTGAAATATTGGAACATGGAGATATGCATCCTTGATGTCTATAGATGCCAGGAGTTCTCCTCAATGAAGAGTGGATACCAATGAGTAAATTGGTTCCATGCGAAACGAGCGAATGTTTAGAAATTGGTTCAGACCCTTGAGATTTAAAATGGGTCTGACATCCCCATTCAGTTTTGGTACTGTGAAGAGGTTTGAATAAAACTCCAACTCCTGCTCTCTTAAGGGGGTCTCTATGATCACCCCCTGAGACAGTAACCAGTCTAGTGCCTGAAATAAAGACTTTCTTTTTATTGGGTCCTTGGAAACGCTTGATCTTAGGAAGCGAGACGGTGGACATTCCCGAAACTCTAGTTTGTATCCTAGAGACACTGTGGAAATGACCCATCTGTCCTGGATTTCCTCCTGCCAGGCTTCTGAAAATTGCTGTAGCCTTCCCACCACTCGATTGAGTGGGGGCGCCCCTTCATAGGGAGGCCTTGGGATTCTGCTTTGCAGACTTCTGTCCACAGGGTTTCTTTTGGCCCTGCGTTTGGTTCTGAGGCCTTCCTTTAGGGGTTGACGGAGGAGGCCGTCGAAACTGCCTAGAGGCTGTTATCCCCGGAGACAGGGAAACAGAACGTTTGAAAGATGGACATCTACTCTTTCTCTTAACAGGAAGGAGAGTACTTTTTCCACCTGAGATTTTCTGGATGTATTTATCCAAGTCATCCCTGAACAAATGTTCCCCATGAAAGGGAAAAACAGTCAGCAGTTTTTTACAAGGTAGCTCTGCTGACCAATGCTTAAGCCATAGAAACCTTTGCATGTGTACCAACAGAAGGGCAAGGCGGGACGACTGATGAATAGAATCCTTAATAGCGTCAACCATAAAACAAAGGGCCCTGGGTAGTTCTGCTAGATCTGGGACTTCTTCCCCTTTGACAACTTGTTTCAGTTTGTCCTTAAGGGACTGACAAACGCCAGTTGCTGCAACCGCAGGCTGTGCAACTGCACCAGCCATGGAAAAAGAGGCTTTAAGCAATGACTCCAGTGTCTTATCTGCTGGGTCCTAAAACACCTGAACATTGTCTACTGGACAAGTAAGACTCTTATGCAGAGAAGAAACAGCAGCATCTACTGCTGGTACACTCCACTTGTTAGTGAACTTCTCCTCCATAGGATAGATTTGAGAGAATCTTTTAGGACAGTGGTTCTCAACTCCAGTCCTCAGGACCCACCAACAGGCCAGGTTTGCAAGATAGCTGAAATACATCACAGGTGATATCATTTGCTGCTCAGCGATTGCAGTATTCTAGTCTGCAACTCCCCAAGGTAATACTTAAAATCTGGCCTGTTGGTGGGTCCCGAGGACTGGAGTTGAGAACCACTGTTTTAGGAGGAATAAAATGCCTATCTGGGTGATTCCAGTCAGAATAAACTAGCTGTTCCAGCAGCGGGTGCATGGGAAAAGCATGTAAATTCTGAGGAGGTTTCAGTGAACCCAAAGAGGAGAAGGGAGCTTCGGTCGTTTCTGATAAGGGTAACTTGTAACCAAAACGCACTGTTTCAGTGAGTGATTGGATTAGCAACCTTTGCTGAAAAAAGAAGGGGTGTGGAGGCGCCAACTGTGGTATCTTGTTTATGCAAAAATGAAAGTTAGTGTAACAATTACACTTACTGGTTCGCAGGGTGGAGGTGTTTCTTTGAGATGGGAAGTGTCCTGGGATGTGCTGTTATCTTGTTTCCAGCTCGGATTTCATTCCTTCAGGCGTCTGGGTGTGGAGTCTGTAAACAGGCTGAACCGCTGCATCCAGTGCATGGAAAGCTCCACGCTGACCACTCTGAAGCGCGGAAGCGGAAATGACGTCACTGATGCACGGCAAATGTCCAGGCTGGTGTTGGGGATGATACAGGGATAGTACAGGCTACGCGCTCGGGGCTCACAGCTCCTTCTACTGGCCTTTTTTTTTTTTTTTTTTGTTTCTTAACCTTTGCGACTGTGAAGCTGAACAAGATTCCTCTGGGATAGAGCCCTCAAATGAGGAACCATCCTCCTGCACCTCTAGTGAACCCCCCAGGGGCACATCCGAATCCTCTACCCACTCCTGATCTGCGGATGACTGATCCAGGACAGGGGAAGGATGCGAACAAACTAGCTATCTTCCTCTCCAAACCAGCCAGGGGTGTGTCCAAATCGTCTTTAGTGATGTATGCAGAGGCTGGAGTGTTGGAGGTAGCTACAATGCCTGACGGATCCAATGGCTCAGGTTGGTTAACCATTTCAGGACTTTCAGGGGAGGAAGAAACTGTGGAGGCAAGACTAGGATAATCAGAACCTGACCGCTGAGCTTTTGCGCTCCTCCTCCCTGTTTTTGTCCCTTTCCTTTGGGAATACATAGTCCTAAGCACAAAGCAGAGGTACTGTAAACATGCATCAATTGCTGAGCCTAGTCTTAGCAATGGTTAATATTCCGCTATCAAATGCTACAGCAAGATGCTGAGTAGATGGGTCTGAATATGCCTGTATCCAACACCCAGCTCTTACATGCCCATGGAAATAGTGTCCGTGTCTCTCCATCAGCCACCACTCCATTCACACAGCTTAAGCTTATGAAGGAGAAATTGTGCACGCTGATCCACGTGCACCCTGGCAGCTCTGAGTCCCGCCCCCCTCGTGACATCCTCACAATCAAAACATATGATGGGGGGAACGCTCACTCGCGCGTGCGCGGCTCTAACATTGGGAAACCCGGGGGGGAGGGAGGGGGGTGAGCCTCCGGAGACCTGACCCCTGTTCCCTCTCAAGGCGGCTGACACAGGAGAAGAAAGCAGCCCTAAGTACTGCATGACACAACTATCCAAGGGGCAGCATGGAATGTTACAACACTAGGTATGTTACTTACAACCTCTAGTGGTTTGGCAAAAAATAAAACAGGCAGACAACATCTACTCAATAAAAAGAAGTCCATAGGAATTTATCCCAAGATCTTCTTTAACTTACCATTCCCGCCACAGGGTACATGCTGGAATATCACATAGACCCAATCTTCACCCATCACGGCGGGTTGGAGTCATGCCAGACCTTCAAGGATGGGGTCACCTTTGAATGTAGGGTCCACTGCCTTGGACCTGTATAGCACTCTGCCAGACAACCTGTGGTATAGGAATGTGACCAAGGTGCTGGATCCAAGAGCCCAGCTCTCCTTAAGAGAAACATTACAGGCAAAACCTTGTTCTTCCATATTGTGGCTCGGGTACCATCCACTTTAGCCCTTTATTATTGGCTCTTTTGAATGGATCCGATTGCGCAGCTCCTTTGACCCAGTCAGGACCATCCAAGGAGCTTTCTTAGCACAAACTTAACCGTGACCAACACCTTAGACACTGGCGAAAAAACTGAGGTACTCCCGGGATGGGAGGGGTTATATAGGGAGTGGGACTTGTCTTTAATTATGCCAGTGTTCATCACCTGAAGGTGGCCTATAACCCATTCAGTAATTAATATGGTGCTCTGTGTCCTGTGATGTAGGAAAAGGAAACTATTATTCAGTGGTGTTATGAGTGGAGTTATACCAAGCATCCCAAATCTTGTTGTGTCTACGGGGACAACCTCTGTTGTCATAAATTATTTTCTCATAGGGGTTAATTTGATTAACAGAGTTAACCCACTGAGGGAGGAGATTGTTGCAACCATTTAAGCGTTATCATTTTTTAGGCTAAAAACAAGGTTTCTTTTAAAAATATTCTAGTGTTCCCAGACCACACTTCCTCATCTAAGAGTCCCAGAAAGCATATCTCCAGGGTTAAATGTGAAAATCCTTCGCGCTAAAGTGATTCAGAGGAATTTAAGTGACAATCACAAAGTGAAAAAATAAAAACTACAAGTGAAAAAATAGAAAAGATTATTATATGATGACATCTAAGGTGATTGCAGCGAAATCAAAAAGTGTACACATGGCACTCAAAAAATATTAAGGGTAAGAGGATTTCGCGCATATAGTCTATCATATAAATAAATAAATAAATAGTGATATGAGGGTGTATACCAATAACAAAACTTTAAATAAAGTGCATCAATAAAGTGCCCATGCTGGAAATTCATATAACCTATTGGTAATCACATTAAAAATCCAATAAAACGCATGTGCAAAAATGCAAAAAACATGTGCAGCAAAACACGTAGGGTGATTTCAAAATAAGGATATATCAGAAAAGAGTTCATATATAACCATAAGAGTTCATAAGTATTGCTGGTAATAAAAAGGTGTGGATGGTAGTGATAATAATAATCTTCATTAAACGGCTGGCGGCTCAACCAGGCTCTCTAGACTCTCACCTCAAAGATGGAAATAACAGGCATCAGTGTGTATCTTTCTTTGTTGTGATAACAGCAACGTTCCCCTCTGCTTACTATCAGGCACCTCAGGGATGGAAACAACTGGCAACAATGTTTCACTGTATTAATAAGGCAGCGTTCACCTCTGTTAGATGTCAGGTACCTGTAAAATAGACTGGGAATTTTTTCCACCTAGGCTGTGACAGCCCGGTGGGAGGAGGGGGAGGAGAAGAGAGGAGGCCTCTGATGGTGTAGTATTTCGAATAAGCAGTTTATTGGATATAAAAACGAAGTGGTCTCTTACATTAAAAACAAGTAAAATTCACATATAATAGGAAGGAGCGGCGTCCGAAGCGCCTCCTTACGTGACTTCCGGTGTAGTCAATTCTCTGCCACGCCCTACGCGTTACGCCACCGCTCGTGACTTCAACTGGGGAACCCCAGTTGAAGTCACGAGCGGTGACGTAACGCGTAGGGCGTGGCAGAGAATTGACTACACCGGAAGTCACGTAAGGAGGCGCTTCGGACGCCGCTCCTTCCTATTATATGTGAATTTTACTTGTTTTTAATGTAAGAGACCACTTCGTTTTTATATCCAATAAACTGCTTATTCGAAATACTACACCATCAGAGGCCTCCTCTCTTCTCCTCCCCCTCCTCCCACCGGGCTGTCACAGCCTAGGTGGAAAAAATTCCCAGTCTATTTTACAGGTACCTGACATCTAACAGAGGTGAACGCTGCCTTATTAATACAGTGAAACATTGTTGCCAGTTGTTTCCATCCCTGAGGTGCCTGATAGTAAGCAGAGGGGAACGTTGCTGTTATCACAACAAAGAAAGATACACACTGATGCCTGTTATTTCCATCTTTGAGGTGAGAGTCTAGAGAGCCTGGTTGAGCCGCCAGCCGTTTAATGAAGATTATTATTATCACTACCATCCACACCTTTTTATTACCAGCAATACTTATGAACTCTTATGGTTATATATGAACTCTTTTCTGATATATCCTTATTTTGAAATCACCCTACGTGTTTTGCTGCACATGTTTTTTGCATTTTTGCACATGCGTTTTATTGGATTTTTAATGTGATTACCAATAGGTTATATGAATTTCCAGCATGGGCACTTTATTGATGCACTTTATTTAAAGTTTTGTTATTGGTATACACCCTCATATCACTATTTATTTATTTATTTATATGATAGACTATATGCGCGAAATCCTCTTACCCTTAATATCTCCAGGGTTAGCAAGACTGGGATAGTAATTCCTGTGGAAATCTGGGCAGGACCACAAAAGCTGTACAAAATCAGCTTCAGACTACTTGCATCTGGAACAGTTGGATGTAGGAATACCACGCACGATAAATAGCTGGACGGGAGTGAGGCATGTTTGGTGGATGATATACAATAATACCAACTTAATATTCATGGCCAGAGATACTGGTAAAGGATAAGTTCACCTTAAAATAAATAAATGCACATTTTTTTTGCAGGTAAAAAATTGTGCTTTTTCTATTTGTTTAGGAGCCTGGAAAGCATTGCACCAGTGATCAGAAGATCACTGATGCCATGCAGGTCTCCTGCAGACTGTTAGACTCGGTTCACACAGGGACGACTTGTCAGGCGACCTAGTCCCGTTCTGTACAATGGAACCGTTCGCTCCGACTTAGAAAAAGGTTCCAGTACGACTTTGGGGGCGACTTGGGGCGACTTGCATAGACTTCTATACAGAAGTCGTTTTGCAAGTCGCAGCGGAAGTCGTTTGCAGGTCGCCTCGCTGAGGCGACCTGCAAGTCGTGCCGCCCGTGTGTGAACCGGATCTTAGTGTGAGCCAACTGCCCGTACATCGTATGGGCAGGCAGCTTCACACCGAGAGGAAGAACCAATGAACTACCACAGCGCGGTGGTAGTTTAAGAATTACAAGCTGACATCAAAGGATGTTGGTACTTGTAGTTAATTAATTCATGGAACTCTGTGAATAAATGATGCTGCTGTGTGGGTGGAGCCCTGCACAGCCACACTCTCTTTAAGGCTGGGTTCACACTGCTGCGGTGCGGGAACGCAGCGAATTTACTGCTGGGGAGTGTCATACAATGTTAATGACACCCCCAGTTCAGCCCGCATATCGCACTGCGAACTGACAATTCGGACATGTATCGGATCGCATAGGTGTGAACACCCATGCGATCCGATTCTGGTCCAAACAAAAAAAAGGGTCCTGTGCGAGTTTGGACCGAATGCGGTGCGATATCAGCCATACTATCTGTATGGCTGATATCGCACAGCAGAGACATCGCATGTGATGTGAACAGCAGTGCGCTGCGAATCACATACGATGTCTGCCACCGCAGCAGTGTGAACCCAGCCTAAAAGGAACTTCACCCCATACTGCTGTCACACACAGGGCTCGGATTGCCGAGCCACTGCAGAAGTTGGAACATGATACACGTTCCACCCTAAAAATGGGTACAAATTCTGGATGGACCCTCTGCACACTGCTATATACCCTTTCCAGCAAACTATGTAATGAAAAACAGGGATTTGTAGTTCACACATATTGCAATACATGCTTTAAGCTGGCCAACTGCATCAAAGTAATCCCTCTTATGGCCAGAGGGATAAAGACATAAGGCGGGGAAGAGCTACTAGGTTCATGTCTAATAGCTTGTACAGGTATTTAAACTATGAGGTGCTAAAGGGGTTTCACTACCCTAAAAATGGGTGGAACATGTAACATGTTCCTGAAGCTGAACTTATCTTTTAAGTGAGAGGAACATGCTTCCTCCCAATCCTCCTCAGTCATAGAGGGGATTAGGGACCACTTGGATCTGTCCCGCAAAGGGGATCTGCCCAGCCTAATATGCAATAAATACAACTGTGAGTGCAATACCCCTTTAAAGTGGAGTTCCACCCAGAAATGGAACCTCCACTTATCTGGTTCCTCTCCCCTCCCGTGTCACATTTGGCACCTTTCAGGGGGTAGCAGATACCTGTCTAATACAAGTATTTGCTCCCACATCCGGCAAAAGATCGCCGCAGGATCCGCAGCGACCTACGTCATGTCTGGCCTCTTCTTTGTCCCCCCCACTGTCTTCTGGGAGACACACAGGTCCCAGAAGACAGCAGGGACCAGTCAGAACGCGCAACGCGACTCGCACATGCGCAGTAGGGGAACAGGCTGTGAAATTGCAAGGCTTCACTTCCTGATTCCCTTACTTAGGATGCCGGCGCCTCCACCGGCTTCGGGTGAGGACGTCCCAGGCACCCTGGACAGGTAAGTGTCCTTATTTTAAAAGTCAGCAGTTGCAGTATTTGTAGCTACTGACTTTTATTTATTTAATTTTTTTTTGCAGGCGAAACTCTGCTTTAATTGAGTAATGAGAAAAAATTTGGGAGCCAAATTGGGTAAACACTGTATGTCATAGTTGCAAATATTTATAAAAGACTTTGTGTGCTAAATTATAAGTAGCCCTTAGATGATCAAAAGTGTACAATACACCATTGCTATGTAATTTGGCTAAAACAAGCAGACCTCAAAGAGTTTAATTGAGTAAACATGGAGTTTCCTCAAATTTTTGTTAGCTTCCAGTCATATCAATCTTGCCAGAGTGAATATTGATAGCTTCACTTGGATAATGTTGATATTGGAGCCTCAACACCAATAAGTAAATTATCTATTCCTAACACCGTGACCACATGGAGTGGCATCTCTTTTTGATACATAGTGCTTTAGCAAACTAGTCATTCAGTTTACTTTACAAACTTTTTTTTGCTGGACACCTTGCGTAAATAACACTGAATTGGTACTTAATACTGCTGGAGTGTAATTGGCCCCATTCACACCTGAGCGTTTTGTAGCTTGAAGCCTGAAGCTACAAAACGCTGGAGGAGAAAAAATCTATTCTCTATGGAGATGGTTCACATCTCCACTCCAAAACTCCTGAAGCCAGAAGCTCCAAAACGCCTGAAGCTCAAACAAGTTCTGGAAGTTGGTTTTTTTTGGCAGATTTGGGCGGTTTTCTGCTTTTAACATTGGTGACCTTTTGACCTTTTCAAAAACGCAAAATCGGGGCAAACCGTGGTAAAAAATGCAGTAAAATCACGCGACTTTCTGCCTGAAAACGCCACGCTTAGGTGTGAATGGGGCAAAGTCCTATCTGAGCAGTGCATAGAGATGCTACTCCTGTTTCTCATTTATTTGGATTATTAAAGATATTTCTGTTTCAGGCTTGGAAACATTACTCTGAGCAGTTTGCTGAGAGTTGTCTTTATACTTTGCCAGGTGATACTGCTGTACAGTCAAGAGGACAAGCTACAGTATTTACAAAATGTCACGCACTGCAATGATAGAACTTTAAAATAGTGGTAAGTAAAAATATCAAGCTTTTTATACCAAAAGTACCACATTTTGCACACATTTCTGCACATCAGGACTATAGATAGATGATAAATGGGTGATAGATAGAATAGATAGATAAGATAGAATAGATAGACATGAAATGGTCATTATTTTGTAAAAATGTAAGGAACCTAATCTGAAAACCTCAAGTTTCACTGAAGCGGCATACAATACTGTACACACCATGTCCACATTTAAAAGTAAGCTAAACTCCAGGCCATAAGATGAATAAACTTAAAAATAAGTGCAATTTGTGATTCTGTGCAGTCAGGTTTTTTTATCTAGTCACACCTGCTAGACAATATATCCAGGTCTGGAACTTCCATTGCTCCTGAAGCACAAAATAAGGGCCTGTACACTCCCCCAGCTTGCTGATTGGACATTAAAGGTGAAACAGCATATTAAGGAAGTTATCCCTCTGCTGCCTTCTACTGTCGGGATGTGCACTGCTGCAGAACTGGATTGGCATCTAATTAAAGCCTTCCCTCTTAGTCTGGCAGTTTATGTTGAGGGGATTGCTGAAGCCCTGCTAAGGATCAAGCCTGCATGTCTACTGCCATAGCAAGCAGCTTGCTATGGGGGCAGACAGAGAAGAAGAGGAGCCAAGAGTGTCCCAGGAGACCCCAGAAGAGGAGGATCGGGGCCACTCTGTGCAATACCATAGCACAGAAGGGTAAGTATAACATGTTTGTTAATTTAGGGGAAAAAAAGCCTTTAGAATGATAGATAAAAAGACATGATGCTAACAGTGTTGTCTCTGTATGTCACTTATAATGCAATATCTGGAAGCTGGTCTGCTTATGGATACCACATTGTAGAATGAATAGAAGTTTGCTTGTTCTAGATCCCATCACTGTCGAAGATAAAGTAATTGCATACGTATAGTCTCCATAGTCTCTAGCTACATGGGCCAGCACCTCAGTAGCATGAGGGGGGGCGGGTGGGCCATGGCCCCGGGCGCATCATCTAGTTTGGCACAGAAAAATCCCGACTCCCGCCGTGTCCGCCATCCCGACTTCCGCCATCCTGATTCCTGAGTATTGCAGTGACTGCGCTCCTCCTCTGCGTCTCTCTATGATCTGTGCTGCTACTCTCGCTGCCTGCTGATCCTCTACAGCTGTCTGGGCTCAGCAATAGGTGCTCCTCGTGATTCGATGAACTGGGTCACATGCAGCAGGGGACATGGGAGCCCACCGCCCTCTGATTGGCCAACTGGAACTGGGTCACGGCAGAAATAGCTGGCTTTTGCGGGTAATCGCAGTCGATGTCTCCGCTTCACTATCTGGGTCTCACCGTTGGCTGGGGTCAGGCTCTGGATCTCCTTACACACTCAGCATGGGAGACAAGATGACTGCTACCAGGTGAGTGGTGGTGGTGCACTGCTGAGTCGGGGCCAAGCTGTCTGGAGACAAGCAGGATCAGCAGGGGCTGGGATATAGAATTCTGGGGGAGGGGTTGGGGGGCTGATCGCTGGGGTCCTCCTCTTATTCCTACAGTTCTGCAAACTGCTTGTTGTTTACTAGAGTCCTGAGTCCATGTGGGCCACACATTTGTGACTGCAGCAGCATCATTCATTTATCTTTGTAATCTTTATTTATTTTATTTTTATCTTCTGTATTGCTACACTTTCCTTTGTCAATACACATACACCAACTAGGCAACGCAGGAGTTCACTCCTTCGCAGGCCATTTTTGAAGAGGGGGACCACAGGCATGCATAAAGGGAGGTGCCACCTCCTAGCAATTTATGCCCTGTACACATGGTCGGACTTTCCGACAGAAAATGTGTGATCGGAGCTTGTTGTCGGAAATTCCGACCGAGTGTAGGCTCCATCAAATTTTTTACATCGGAATTTCCGACACACAAAGTTTGAGAGCTGGATCTAAAATTTTCCGACAACAAAATCTGTTCGCGTAAATTCCGATCGTGTGTAGACAATTCCGGCGCACAAAGTTCCACGCATGCTCGGAATCAAGCAGAAGAGCAGCAATAGCTATTGAACTTAATTTTTTTCGTCTCGTCGTACGTGTTGTACGTCACCTCGTTCTTGACGTTCGGAATTTCCAACCAACTTTGTGTGACCGTGTGTATTCAAGACAAGTTTGAGCCAACATCTGTCAGAAAAAATCTGATGGATTTTATTGTCGGAATGTCCAATCGTGTGTACAGGGCATTACTGTGAGTGTGAGCCCAGTCTGGAGCAAGAGGTGGTTAAAGGATAAGTTCACTTTTTTTTCGGGTAAAAAAAATGTGCATTTAATATTTTTTTTCCTTTTTGAAGCCTGTAGCATTGCACCAGGATTCAGAAGATCGCTGTTGCCATGCAAATCCCACAACAGCAATGAAGTTGTGGAAGTCTGTGGGCAAGAGTGTATGAAAAATTGTTGCTTTACAACAGAGGTTTCCTATTTTCCCAGTTTCCTACCATTTAGAAAGACACCCAGTTTGTAGACATGCACCCATGCCATTAAGGCTGGGTTTACATATATGCGAATTGGATGTGTTTATAACCGAATCCCAGTCGCATAACATGTGAATGTGACCAGCTCTCAATGGAGCCAGTTCACATATGTCTAGAATGGCCACAGTGCCGTTTTGAAAAGGGTCATCTGTGTTTCTGGGTCCAGTTCAGATGCAAATTCAGGCAAAAATTTGCACTTGAATCGCACCTGAACCGATGAACAGGAACGCGCAGACTCAGGACTGCAAACCGCAGCCGAACATGTGTGAACCCTTATGTAAGTGGTGTTTAGGTAAGGGGTTTAATATTGTACTAGTGGAAAGGACTCGGGGGGGATGCTAAAAGTCCATGGGTTAGGGGGTGCAGATTACTTGCCTTGCCCAGCCCCGGGCGGTAACAACCCACGCTATGCCACTGCAGCACCTGGATGGTCTATGGTCATTAAGAGGTGTAGGTTTGGAGCAGTGCCGTGATTTTGAATTTGATTTGAAAAATTATATTTGGTTTTACCCCCCGCTAGCTGCCGAAAAAGGGTTAAAACCGCCCGCAAAGCGCCGCTGCAGCGCCGCTATGCCGGTGGTATAGCCGTGCTGCCCCATTGATTTCAATGGGCAGGAGTGGTGAAGGAGCGGTTTTTACACCGCTCCTTCACCGTTTAAAAGATGCTGCTAGGAGGACTTTTTTCAGCGTCCTTCTAGCGCACCGCTCCAGTGTGGAAGCCCTCGGGGCTTTCACATTGGAGAGACAGCAGCGGCTGTTTCAGGTCGGTTTGCAGGCACTATTTTTAGCGCAATAGAGCCTGCAAAATGACCCAGTGTGAAAGGGGTCTTAAAAAAGGACTGAAGGATTTGATTGAAGCTAATAATACCCAAAGCCAGGGTCATGTTGCTCCCACTGACACTGATGGAACACTATATCTTCCACTGACATCAGTGAAGGGGCATTATTCCTCCCACTGACATTATTGATGGGGCACTATTTCTCCCACTAACATCAATAATGAAGCACCATTCCTTCCAATGTCACCAACAGTGGGGCATAATTCTTTCCACTAACACCAACAAACGGGCAGTATTCCTCCCACTGACATCAACGATAGAACGCTATTCCCCCTTCTATTGACTTCGGGCACTATGTCATTTTGTTTACTTTGTTTACTTCCAATGATGCTAGGGCATTTACTACTCCCACTGGCCACATTCTGGTCCCCCAAAGTCTGAAAGAAAATAAATTGTCTTTTTTGGAAAGTTTAGGGACCCCTGTATAACCTAAAGATGCAGGAGTTACTAGAGAATGCAAATGCTACATATCAATCTTATTTCAACCTTAGCAATTATTTACTGTAACTAGAAATAATATAACTGCATTATTTGATGTTTTTTATATCTATTTGCAGTTCAGCCCAATCCTCAGATGTGGTGGCCGCATTTTTTTTTTTTTTAGGCTTTTTTCCCTCTGTTTTCGCCTGGTGATCTGGCCAGTAACACACCTCCTGTATTGGAGTGCCTACACTCTGGATGAAGTAGCACAGAGGCCACCTTTGGACAGCAACATTGAGACCCCTTTCACACTGGGGCGGTTTTCAGTGCTGGAAATAGCCTCTGCTAAGCGCCTGAAAACCGCTTCCCATTCATTCAAGTGTGACTTTTCACACTGGGACGGTGTGCTTGTGGGACGTTACGAAAAGTCCTGCAAGCATCATCTTTGGGGTGGTTTGGGAGTGCTGTATTTAGCGCTCCCAAAACACCCTGCCTATTGGAATGAATGGGCAGCTTTTCTGAAGTGCCTGAAAAGCGATTTGGAAGTGTCGCAACACCGGAGTTTTTAACCCTGCTAGCGACCGAAAAGCACCACTTAAACAGTGGTAAAGTGACGCTAAAAGAGCGGCGTTTAAGAGCTAACTTGGCCCCAGTGTGAAAGGGGTCTGACTGTCGTTTTAGATGTGCTAGCAGATTTAGATGCACTAGCAAATTAAAGCCAAATTCCAGCTAATACTTTATATGCAGTTAGAGCAACATTTTTTTCCTTTTTGTAGGTTTTACATAAATAAATAAATACAATCTGATCATTGTAAGCCCTTCTGCCAATGATAAACGGTTTATCTCATTCTTGTAACTGATAGATCTGCAGGAGAGTTTGTTTCATTGCAAAACAACAGACTTATCGGCTGGATCATGAGATAAATATAGAATAAAGAGAGCCTAAAAAGAAAACGAATGCAGCCATTACATTTGAGAATTGGTATGCTGCAATATAATAAATGTTTGCTTTTGGGTTTAATACCACTTTAAGGAGTTTTTTCAGCAAGTATGTGCATTGTGTGGGCCATTTTTTGACACCTGAGAAAACCACATTCTTCATACAGTTCAGTACCTTTAAAACAAACCTGGTGGCAAACTGTACATGGTTTTCTGAGGCACACAGCAAACATTAAAATATCCTGCACTGCATTTAGTCTTTTCATAATGAATGCAGTCAAGATACACTGTATATTACTCATTTAGAAGACTTTTTTTCTCCATGTAAGTAATCTGCATAGACTTTGGCTAATATATTTATGATTCAGTAATGAAAAATCATTTAAAACATTCAAATAAACCAGCTTTGTAGTGTTTGGGTTTTGTTATATTGCTAATGCAGCTGCTGTTGAATCGTTTCCACAATAACCACACCCATAAACATGTGGTCAGTTAACTTTCCCATAGCTTTATGGCTGCTCTCATCTGAGCAAAAATAAACTGTAACTTAAAAAAATAAAAAGACCTAAATATTAGCAGCTCTATATCTATTATCCTTGTAACACTTTTGTTTTGTAAATAAAATATTTTTTTATAGTTTTGCAGTCAATTTACATTCTTGGCAATTTAGTTCTTTAGTAAGAACATTTTTCTGTGCATTCATTTTTCCTTGTCAAAAGAAGTTTATTGAGTATACAATATTATAAAGATACATAAAGTAAGTTTACAAGGATCTATAAAGTAAGCTCATTGTTTTACAGTAGGGTTTATATAGGTAAATATCATGAAATTTCAAATATTAAACATTGGGTTCACGTAAACCTAAATTAAAGATATATATAATTTCCTTAGTTACTTTTGTAGGTATTTAAATGATTTATACCTACTATACATATTGTTTACAGGTAGAGTGTATATAGGTCAAATAAATTCTGATAATGAGCTTTAATCGTAAGGTGGAGAAAAGGAAAGAGAAAGAAGAAAAAGGGTAGAAAGACAGAGGTATGGTCCACAAGGTTGTCCCGCTCGTCAGTTTATTATTCTTTTTAGTTCTCTTTGAAGCCTTAGAATGGGTGTCTCTGTAAGTCATTTAATCTGTTACCATGGCAACAGGACAGAGTCATTGAAGTTTGACAGGAACTGTTGTTTTATCCAAGGTTGCCAAAGTTTTTCAAATTTTGGAATTTGATTTTGATCGATGGCTACCATCTTAGCATGGGACATTGTATTATTCATTCTGTGAATTGTTTCTGCTAGTACCAATGTAGGAGATTTCCATGCCTTGGCCACTGTTTGTTTTGCAGCCGTTATTAGTTGGATCATAAGTTTGAATTGAGAGAGTGTTAACCATTCCGGTTTTAGATTAAGTAAAGTTATATATGGATCTGGTTGTATTATTTTTTTAAATATTTTAGATGCAATCATGAAGACTTCCTTCCAGAAGGTTTGGATTACTGGGCACGTCCACCATATGTGTAAATGTGTGCCTATTTCTGGGCATCCTCGAAAACAAAGAGCTGAGGTATTAGGTGAATATTTTGCCACTCTAGCGGGTACAAGGTACCAGCGAATTAGGACTTTATAATTTGTCTCCAGTGCTAAGATGTTGGGTGAAGATGACTTAGATGTGAGCCATATGTTAGACCAGGCCATGTCTTCTAAAGTTCGTCCCAGGTCCTCCTCCCACCTCTGAACGTAAGAGGGTCTATTAAGATTTACTACTCCATATAATTGATTATAAAGTGATGAAATTGTACCTTTAGCAAATGGATCTTTTGTGCAGATTGATTAAAAAATGGATAATTGGGATAATGGTGTATCCCCCTTTAGGAATGGTGTATAGAAATGTTTCATTTGGAGATATCTAAATATCTCAGAGTTTGGTAGATCATATTTTTCTCTAAGCGATGGGAATGAAAGGAATGATTTAGATGCTATGAAGTCATTTAGTGTCTGAATGCCTGATGTTGTCCAAGCTTTAAAAGAATTTGGGTAGATCCATGCCGGATAAAAGGCCGGATTTCTGATAAAAGAAAGGAGAGGATTGTGTGGAGATTGTAACTGATATTTGGTTTTTAGTTTATCCCAGAGAGATAAGAAGTGTTTAGCTATGGGATTATGAATTTTAAAGCGGTCTTTAGGATCAAGCCATAACAAGTTTGATATTAATAGAGGGTCATTTTCTGAAGCCTCTATAAATACCCATAATGGGATTTCCTGTTTTGCATGGTATTTGGACAGACTGGCCAAATGTGCTGCTCTGTAGTAGTTAGAAAAATTAGGGTATCCCAGGCCTCCTTTATTTTTGGGAAGATGTAGTGTGTGTATAGGTATACGTGGTTTAGAAGAGCCCCATATAAACAAAGTTGCTCTTTTTTGTACTATTCTCAAAAAATAGGAAGGAATTGGAATAGGGAGGAATCTGAATAGATAAAGCAATTTGGGTAGAATAGTCATTTTGATTGCATTAATCTTCCCTATCCAGGATAAAGGAAGTTGCGACCATTGTTTTATTAGATTTGTGATCTGTCTTAATACAGGAGGATAATTGGTTGAGAATAAGTCAGAATGAGATGCTGTTAAATGAATTCCAAGATATGGGATTGATTTTTCTGCCCATGTGAATGGGAGTGCAGCCCTAGCCGGGATCAATTCCATGTTTGTGAGCGAAATATTAAGCACTAGGCATTTCTTAGGATTAATCATAAGGCCGGATAGGGCTGCAAATCCATCAAGAGCTGGTATTAAGTTAGGACCAGAGACCTGTGGTGATGATAGAAAAAGTAATATATCGTCTGCAAATATACATAATTTGTGTGTAATACCTCCTACTTCAATGCCAGTTATAGTTTGGTTTGTTCTGATATATTGGGCCATGGGTTTGAGTATAAGGGCAAATAATAAGGGAGATAATGGGCAACCCTGTCGGGTACCTCTTTCGATATTAAAGGTATCAGATTTGTATCCAGCATATTTTATATAGGCTTTGGGTTTATTATATAATGCTTTGATCCATGTTAAAAAGTGGGGTCCAAAACCCCATTTTTGTAATGAATATTGCATATATTGCGAGGATACTGTGTCAAATGCCCTCTTAATATCGAGAGATAGAAAACATAAAGGGATTTTCCTTTTTTTAGCAATATGTGCCAATAACACTGCCCTGCGTATATTATCGCCTGCCTGTCTATTTGGCATGAAGCCTACTTGATCTCTATGTATTAATTTTCCTATAATGCTATTGAGGCGTTATGCTATTATTTTTGCTAATAATTTAATATCAAGGTTTAACAGAGAGATAGGCCGATAATTCACACAGGAAGTATCATCAGAAAGGGGTTTTGGGATCATACAAACAATTGCCATTAGTGTTTCTTGCCGAAAAGAATGTCCTTCTAGAAGTTTGTTAAAAGTTTCAGCGAGAATGGGAGAGAGTATTTCTGAGAATGTTTTATAGTATAAAGCCGAGTAGCCGTCTGGGCCTGGTCTTTTGTTAAGTTTTAGGTCTTTTATGGCGTTAGCAACTTCATCTATAGTTATAGGCTCATCCAAACTGCTTTTTTGATTCTGAGACAACTCAGGTAAGGTTATTTTTGAGAAGGATTCAGCCTCTGTAGGATTAAATTCATTGTTTGTCTTGTATAAAGTTGTGAGATGTGAGTGAAATTTATGGACTATTTTAACTGGATTACAAGTATAAACATTTTTTGATAATTTCAAACGTATTGGTTTGAAAGATTTGTTAGTTGAATTTAATGCCCGAGCCAAATATGTACCTGGTTTGTTTGTATTCATGTAGAAATTGTGTTTGGAGCGTTTGAGGGATTTATCAACTGACTCAGTGAGAAATAGATCGTATTCCAATCTAGATTTTTCCAGCAGAGATTTTGTACTCTGAGATGGATTATCTTGGAATGATATGTAGGCTGCATTAAAATTGAGTTCTAGTTTTTTTGCTAGATTTTTGCGTTCCCGTTTAAATAGTGCCATTTGTCTTTGTATTGTACCACGCAAGACAGGCTTATGAGCTTCCCACAGTGTTATTGGGGAGATGTCTGTTGTATTATTGATATGTATTCCTTTAAAGCTTGTTCAATGGCCATCTGATGTAGTGGGTGTTTGAGCATTATGTCTGGTAAGTACCACGTTGGGTCATGCGCTTTTGGTATGGCTGAGGCTATAGTAGTGTATACTGCATTATGGTCAGACCACGGAATCGGAATTATATCTGATGCAATAATTTCTGGTATCATTCCTATTGTTAGAAAAATATGATCTATTCTGGTGAAGGTTTGATGAGGGTGCGAGAAATAAGTGAATTTCTTTTTCATTGGGTTACTTTCTCTCCACGAATCTACCAGATTGTATTTGGAAAGAAGTTGAGAAAAAGGTAATCTAGAGGTTATTTTGGATGGTGTAAAAGGTGATTTATCTAGAAATGGGAGGAGGACCTGGTTCGAATCCCCACACATTATCACTGTTCCTATTTTGTGTGTATTAATCACTTGTAATATATGTGAGAGGAATGGTGTAGGTTGTTTGTTAGGAGCGTAGTAGGAAATCACCGTGATTGCTGTATCCATTATATAACCCATGAGTATCAGGTATCTACCTTCTGGGTCTTTAATTTCTGATGATAAGGTGAATGGTGTGGATCGGTGAAATGCAATTAGAGTTCCCCTTTGCTTGGTACAGGTAGAAGCCGTGTAAATTTGTTGATAAAAAGGAGAAATATATTTTGGAGTAGAATCTTTGGTGAAGTGTGTTTCTTGGAGGCATACTATGTGAGCCTTCTTGTTATGGAAAGTACGGAAGGCGTTGGTCCTTTTTTTAGGGACATTTATTCCCTGAATATTCAGGGAAAGTATATTCAGTGGTGCCATGGAAACAGATCAAATAGTTTTGACTTACTTTTTGTTATGCAGAGCTGACTGCGTCACACTCCCACATAATATGGTTGGGAGAATGAGGAGGGCTAATGGGGGTACACGGATCTTCCGCTTACAGGAGAGAAGTGCTATGTCAAAAGACATCAAAATGATGTTTCATTAATTGAAGTGCAGAATATAGTTTTTGTTGAAATTATTTATTCCAGGGTGGTTGTATATGGTTAGTCTTGCCCTAGGCTAAATAATTCAGTTAGAAAGGTACTGTTAATAACTTTGGTATTGATGAAGATAGTTTGAATTATTTTGGGATTTTAACCCTTTTAGAGTAAACAATTACATATTTTATTCATATGTAACTGTTTAGATATGTTAACTCATAAAATTGAGATTGTATTGCTTCAGATTAGAAAAACATAAACATAATTCTAGGAACTAGTTAGGTAATAATATATTTGTTTTAAGAAAAGAAAGAAAAAGCTTCCATTACTTCTGTATTATTGAACATATTTGTCCTAAAAAGTAATAAATCTATTGTTATTACCTGATAATATATAACTGAACAAGAATTTCCTTATTTCACTTATATATTCTAAGGCTATATGAATCAGAAGTAATAAGAAATATAACTGGAATGTAACATGATCCCACACAGTGTGTGACTATCAGAATGCAGTTACATTCAGTTATAAATACAGGTTTTTTTTATAGAGAACCATCTCTTAGTATAATAAATGAAGAGATATCAGGAATTAGGATGTCAGTCCATTGAATCTTCTTGGTCCATGGATGATGTGGCATAACGGCCTCTTTTGTGAGAATGATGATTCCCATTTTGTTCTGAAATTTTCTGGGTGCTGCCTGAAGGTGAAGATGATGCCATTCTTCTGCGTGTGGGAGAGTTGCTGCTTGTGGGTTCTGTCAGATTTAATTTTAAAAGGGTTTGTTGTAGTTCATCTGCTGATCTGCTTCTGTAAATTGTACCTTGGTAGTTAAATCTGACTGAAAAGGGGAAGCCCCATTGATACATAATGTTGTGGCGTTGCAGTTCCATTAGTTGGGGTTTCATGGATCGTCTTTTAGTAATAGTAAGTTGGGATAGGTCAGCAAAAATTTGATAATTGTGTCCTTGAAAATTAAGTTCCTTTTTTTCTCTTGCAGCAATTAGTATTTGTTCTTTCGTTCTGTAATAATGAAATTTTGTGATTATATCACGTGGGGGTCCATCTTTCTTTTTGGCTGTGAGGGCTCTGTGTACTCTGTCCAGTTCTAAACGTTCAATAGGGATATCTGGCTTTAGTTCTTGTAATAGAGCAGTAATAGTAGATTGCAGGTCTGTCACAGTTTTTCAGGTATTCCCCTTATGCGCAAGTTTGAACGTCTGGCTCTATTTTCGTAATCTTCGAGCTTAGTTTGAAGTTTTAAATTCTCTTCTTTTAATTGTTCCAATTATGTTATATTTTCTTGGATTGTAATTTCAATTTCATCCATTTTTATTTCTAAGGCTGCGGTGCGGTTTCCCAGCTCTCTTATTTCTTTGGTTAGGCTTTTTGTTATTTGGTCTGAGGTTTGTTTTAAAGCCTTATGAAGCATCTTTTCAAATTGTAATAATATTACTGGGGATGCTGAGGAGGCTTGTGGAGAAGTTTGTGAGAGGATTTGTTCTGTATCTGACTCAAATGGAGAGTCTTGCTGTGACATTTTCTGTCTGTGAGAGCGCCCTGATGCTGTATATTGTGAGGTGACTGGAGCTGCTTTAGTTGCAGTGAGTGCCTGTGAGCTCTTTGTGAGGTGATTTTTATTTCTGCCACGGTTTCCTCCCAGTACCATATTTCCTGCCCAAACTTTCACAGTTTGTTCCCTGGGGCAAAAAGTTTCAAATGGATACCTTTTGAGCCTGCAGGCTCCGCTTTGTCCTTCTCTTCTCTCCTCAGCGGTGCGGAGCTCTAACAATGCATGTCTGCTCCGCTAGGCTCCGCCCATCTCTCATTTTTCAATATTAATGAGTTATTTTTTTGCTTTTATAATTTAATTTCCACGTGTTTTAACTCCGGGGATTGCTGCCTTTTTTTTTCCACCGGCTTCATAGCAAAAATAAGGGGAGAGGATTCTGCTATTGATTTGGTCCACCCCCATTCACAGAAAGTGTTAAGCCGGCCATACATGGATTAAATCTCGGCTAGGTCCCTGCTGAACTGGTCGAGATTTAATCCATGTCTGGATTGGCTGATTGTACCTAAGTTGATCGAAGTCAACCAGCCTGTTGGATTTTTTACATATGATTGCTGCTGGGGGCTATAGACGCCAGCAGTAATCCTTGTGTTCTGCCGACAGGGAAAGCTCCCCCTAACCAACACACTGACTGTGTTGATGGGGGAATTAAACTATTTTCTTTCCTTCCACCTGTGGTGAAAAGAAAGAAAATCAAATCATCTATGGGGCTGCCTTACAGTGGAAGGATTTTGGTCAATGGAGGAGGAGGGAGGAATAGCCTAATGCTTGTCAGAATCTTCTTTAACCACTTGCCGCCTGCCATATAGCAAACTGACGGCGGCAAAGTGGTTTCAATATCCTGACCAGATGTCATATGACGTCCAGCAGGATAACAACCGCCGCAAGCCCGCGGGGGGCGCGCATAGCGGCGATCAGTGGTGTGGTGTGTCAGTCTGACACACCACACCACCGATCTAGGTAAAGAGTCTCTGACGGAGACTCTTTACCAAGTGATCAGCCGTGTCCAATCACGGCTGATCACAGTGTAAACAGGAAGAGCCGTTGAACGGCTTTTCCTCACTCGCGTCTGTCATACGCGAGTAGAGGAGAGACGATCAGCTGCTCCTCTCACGGGGGGGTCTGTGCTGATTGATTATCAGTGCAGCCCCCCAGAGGATGCCCACACTGGACCACCAGGAACACCACTAGGACCACAAGGGATGTCACCACCAGGTATGTCACCCTAGACCACCAGGGATGCCAATCAGTGCCCACAATGGATGCCAATCAGTGCCCACAATGGTCATCACTGATTGGCAGGTATTATTGATTTGCACTGATTGGCATCCATCTGTACCATCAATTACTGTACATCAGTGCCACATATCAGTGCCACCTCATTGGTGCCAACTCATCGGTGCCCATCAGTGCCGCCTATGTGTACCCATCAGTGCTGCATATCAGTGCCACCTATCAATGCCCATCAGTGCCACATATCAGTGCCACCTCATTGGTGCCAACTCATCGGTGCCCATCAGTGCCGCCTTATCAGTGCCCGTCAGTGCAGCCCCATCAGTGCCCATCAGTGAAGGAGAAAACTTACTTATTTACAAAGTTTTGTAACAAACAAAAAAAAAACATTTTTTTTTCTAAATTTTCGGTCCTTTTTTTTATTTGTTTAGCAGAAAATAAAAATCCCAGAGGTGATCAAATACCACCAAAAGAAAGCTCTATTTGTGGGAACAAAATTATAAAAATTTAGTTTGGGTACAGTGTAGCATGACTGCGCAATTGTCATTCAAAGTGCGACAGCGCTGAAAGCTGAAAATTGGTCTGGGCAGGAAGGTGTATAAGTGCCCCGTATTGAAGTGGTTAATGTACTTCAATGTTAGACCTGAGGCAATTAACCCATGTAGTGATGGAAGTTCAGCACTGTTAAGATCTGGTTTCACTGGAGAGAAGGTTTTTACAGTGAGCAGCAGCCAGCAAAACATGGTGTACACTTCCTTACAGGTAAGTTATGTGACTGAAGCTGTGAAAAAACTTTAGATTTAAAGCAGACCTTCAGTCATTTTTTCATCTTTCCTATACTCAAGCCATCTGCCCTTGCTGTTTAATCATTGTTAATCAAAACTGTAATTTTGTGTCAATAAATACCTTCTTTTCTGTACTTCCTCTTTCACTGCTTGCAAAACGCCTAGGCTAAGTGACAGCTTCCTTCATTTGCACTGACTCCGGGAGAGAAATGTCAGATATCCCAGCAGTGCTTGTTTCTTATTTTTCTTGTTGTCACTCTCGTGAGAGAAGAGGCGGGGAAAGTGGAGCAGGGCTGGGGGGAGTCAAAATAAAGCCGGGGAGGACTGCAGGGCTAGAGGAGGGTGGGGATAGGAGGAGGCTGTTTACCAACAGTGAGGAGACAATTCTCTATTGCGCAGGCGTGGCCGACTCAATCCCTTCATGTGCATGCGCTTCCAGGCCTTCGTTTATATGTTACTATAGCAGCCACAGCGGAAGTTCACTGTGACCTGTCCATATTGGAACGGAAGCAATGTTTCTACTGGGCATGCGCAGCCTGGGGCTCTTTACTGCAAGATCTCACTGGGCTGGCGAGGCGGATCAATTGCCACTATTCCAGGAACACTGTGGTAAGGGCTTCATTTGCCCCCACTAACAATGGCCACTCACAATACCAGCGTGGGAGATAAAAACAAGGCATTTTGACACAGAAAGAGTAAGCTGACATTCACTACTGTTTCCAAAATATGCTATACGATGTTTAATCTGCATACTGGTGTTTTTTGTTTATTGATTGAGCTAGCTTGACTACAGTTCCTCTTTAAGAAAGTCTGTAAGAAGCTGTTTATTTAAAATAAAAGTAAAAATTGCAGTGTTGGTGGGGGGCCATGGCCTGTTCCTGTCTAATAGAGTTTGCAATATTGATGTGTACTATTGCAAGCTGCTCTATTCTCTTTGGAGGTATCCTTTGGGTTGAACTCTCCAATTGAGGGGTGTCTTAAAGCTTTGGTCTTATGTTTGGTCTGTGTTTAGGCCTAATAACAGCTCTCTGCCTGTCTTATTACCCCTCCTTTGGCTAAATGCATAACCGCTTTCACCTTGGCCAACTTTGGTGTGGTAGCATACACCTCCTAAGGAAGCCTATCAAATGGTAAAACATGTCGGGATTGCTACACCATGACAAGCAACTGTAATGAATTCACTATATGTATATCAAACATGAATGATGTCCTTATTTTTAATATGGCTATATCTTTTTTCTTTATTTTTTTAATATGAGATATATAAATAAACTGACTGAATTCTAGTATATGACTCCAGTTATTGGCCCCTAAAAAGATCCCAGCGTTCCTAAGTGTCCTGTTTCTTACTGCTTTGGGATGCGGTGCCTTTGAGATTTTTCCCTGACCAACTTATCTTGCTAAAAGTAAAGATTATCACAAAAGTATCTTGACCAAATATAAAAAAAAATTACCACATTTTTTACTACTTGCACTAATTTTGTAACGATTTATATGAGGATTTGCTGAAGAGAAATGGCTATAAAAGAGTTTCACCTATATTTATTATAAGATTAAGGAGGATACAAAACACATTGGGGTTGATTTTCTAAAGGCAAATAGGCCGTTCACTTTGCAAGGGAATCTTCCCCAGAGCTTAGTAGATGTAGTGAATATTTACTTTATAAAAGAATTACCGTATTTATCGGCGTATAACACGCGCCGGCGTATAACACGCGCTGGCGTATAACACGCACCTCAAGTTTAGGAGGAAATTATAAGGAAAAAAATGTTTTAAGGATAAAAACTTACATTTAAATGCCCATTAATGCAGTCTTGCACAGCGTCCATCTGCATGCTTGTCCAGTGTCATTTGCAGCCTTGCAGTCATTTGCAGCCTTGCAGTCAGCATCCTTGGTGTCATTTGCAGCCTTGCAGTCATTTGCAGCCTTGCAGTCAGCATCCTTGGTGTCATTTGCAGCCTTGCAGTCAGCAGCCTTGGTGTCATTTGCAGCCTTATCAGTGTCCATTTGCAGCCTTGCAGCTTTGCCAGTGCCGATCTGAAGCTTTTCTGTGTCCTTTTGCAGCCTTGCCCAGGCTGCAGTTAAACTGCAGTGACATGTCAGTGTCACTGCAGTTTAAAAATGGCGCCGCCGGCGCCAAAATACACAGAGCCGGTCCTCGGCTCTTCTCGGCGGCTCTCGTTCACTTTCGGCCACTTTCGGCTCCACTCGTAGTTCCGCCCAGGATGGGCGTCACTGTGAGTGGAGCTAGCTGAACCTAGCCGAGTACACTCGGCTAGGTTCGGGCGGCGCTCGAGTGAAGCCAAAAGTGGCCGAGAAGAGCCGAGGACCGGCTCTGTCTATTTCGGCGCCAGCGGCGCCATTTTCACATCGCGGTCGGCGATCGCTCCGCTCAGTCAGCGGGGGATCGCAGGGGATCGGTGTATAACATGCACCCGCGATTTCCCCCTGATTTTAAGGGGAAAAAAGTGTGTGTTCTACGCCGATAAATACGGTACATTACATACTCTGGGGCAAATTCCCTTGCAACGTGAATAGTCTATTTTCCTTTAGTAAATCAACCCTCAAAACCCAGTTAATGCTTTTCCTTAAATGAGCCACCTGGTCCTGAATTTTCTAATAATTAAAAGTGGTTTTCAGCCATCCATAAAGCCAATATTCACTAATTCACTTAAAATAACTGTGACCTAATTAGGAAATTGTAGAGAGGCAAAAAACGATTTTGATTCTTTGGGTATATTTGTATTATTAGTCTATATATTGTTTAATTTTATTTAGAAAAAAATAGTTTCTTTACATGATCAAATGCCAGTTTCACTTTCAATAATTTTTATTGAAAAAATGTAAAGGTACAAAACATGGCATATGAGAACTTTTCAAAGAAGATAGTAGACAGCTAGAATATGATCAAATACCGGTTTCAAATCTAATGTTATATTACGCTACATTTTCATATTGCTTTATAGGGATTGTAAAACACATTTTTTATAATGGCATTATTGTAAATATTACTTTGTCCAAATTTTAAAAAGAGAGAATATATTAAAAAGCATTTAACTATGAAATTATTATTATGTATTATGAAAGCTCTGGACCATCTCTCATAGGAATCTTGAAATCATATACTGTAGGTGTAAAATATTTATTTAAAAAGAAAAAAAAATCTGTAAAGAACTTTTAATAATGCTTCTTATACTGAAATATCCTATGAAATTTCAACAGTGTAGTGCATTTACATACATTTGCAATTTCCAGGCATTTAACAGTTTTTTTAAATCCTTAACATTTTAAACACTGACTGTCACAGAGGTTGACAGATTAAAAAGTACTGTAATACGCTAAGCCTCTGTTTGTTTTATAGATTTTATCAATATTTTTGAGATATTCTTTTTGTGAGATTTTAAAACATACATTTCTAACCATAAAAAACACCAAATATTTGGAAAATTATATCCACCTTACTTTTATTGTTGTATAATTTTTTTGCATACTTTTTTGCATCATACTTTCATCCCTTTAATAAATGTTAGAAAGGCAAGAGTAAACAAATGTTGAATATTCTGCTTAATAATAAAGGCAAATTAATAATAAGTGGGTACATTATTGTGAGGTGAGAAAAACAGAATAATTCCAGCATCCATAGATAAAAGTAAATTTTTAAAACGTTTATATCAAATTTTAGTCTTTTTACTCACAGAATAGTTTGAAATTACTATAAGAAGGTAAATATCTTTTACAATAAAGGTAACTGGATGGAGTGCTTTGCTAGCCTGTTCAGACCCAAATTGACTACAATCGTTATGGTTATATCTCCCTATAATGACATCACAACAGAATGTATATATTTTTTAGAAACTGATGTTAAAGCTCAAATAAGTGTAAAAATCATAAATTATTTTGATAATATTAGTAATAGCCTTAGTAGGATCTTGTGCCATTATTAACAAATCATCAGCAAAAAACATCAAGTTTCAAAGCTGAAAATCATAAAGAAAATGTAAGCACAGAGAGAAAATAGTTCTTCAATTGACATACAGTATCTCACAAAAGTGAGTACACCCCTCACATTTTTGTACATATTTTATTATATCTTTTCATGTGCCAACACTGAAGAAATGACACTTTGCTACAACGTAAAGTAGTGAGTGTACAGCTTGTATAACAGTGTAAATTTGCTGTCCCCTCAAAATAACTCAACACACAGCCATTAATATCTACACCGCTGGCAACAAAAGTGAGTACACCCCTAAGTGAAAATGTCCAAATTGGGCCCAATTAGCCATTTTGCCTCCCCGGTGTCATGTAACTCGTTAGTGTTACAAGGTCTCAGGTGTGAATGAGGAGCAGGTGTGTTAAAGTTGGTGTTATCACTCTCACTCTCTCATAATGGTCACTGGAAGTTCAACATGGCACCTCATGGCAAAAAACTCTCTTGAGGGTCTGAAAAAAAGAATTGTTGCTCTACATAAAGATGGCCTAGGCTATAAGAAGATTGCCAAGACCCTGAAACTGAGCTGCAGCATGGTGGCCAAGACCATACAGTGGTTTAACAGGACAGGTTCCACTCAGAACAGGCCTTGCCATGGTCGACCAAGGAAGTTGAGTGCACGTGCTCAGCGTCATATCCAGAGGTTGTCTTTGGGAAATAGACATATGAATGATGCCAGCATTGCTGCAGAGGTTAAAGGGGTGGGGGGGGATCAGTCTGTCAATGCTCAGACTATACGCCACACACTGCATCAAATTGGTCTGCATGGCTGTTGTCCCAGAAGGAAGCCTCTTCTAAAGATGATGCACAAGAAAGCCTGCAAACAGTTTACTGAAGACAAGCAGACTAAGGACATGGATTACTGGAACCATGTCCTGTGGTTTGATGAGACCAAGATAAACTTATTTGGTTCAGATGGTGTCAAGCGTGGGTGGTGGTAACCAGGTGAGGAGTACAAAGACAAGTGTGTCTTGCCTACATTCAAGCATGGTTGTGGGAGTGTCATGGTCTGGGGCTGCATGAGTGCTGCCGGCACTTGGGAGCTACAGTTCATTGAGGGAACCATGAATGCCAACATGTACTGTGACATACTGAAGCAGAGCATGATCCCCTCCCTTTGGAGACTGGGCTGCAGGGCAGTATTCCAACATAACGACCCCAAACACACCTCCAAGATGACCACTGCCTTGCTAAAAGAAGCTGAGGGTAAAGGGGATGGACTGGCCAAGCATTTCTCCAGACCTAAACCCTATTGAGCATCTGCGGGGCATCCTCAAATGGAAGGTGGAGGAGAGCAAGGTCTCTAACAACCACCAGCTCCGTGATGTCATCATGGAGGAGTGGAAGAGGACTCCAGTGGCCACCTGTGAAGCTCTGGTGAACTCCATGCCCAAGAGGGTTAAGGCAGTGCTGGAAAATAATGGTGGCCACACAAAATATTGACACTTTGGGCCCAATTTGGACATTTTCACTTAGGGGTGTACTCACTTTTGTTTCCAGCGGTTTAGACATTAATGGCTGTTTGTTGAGTTATTTTGAGGGGACAACAAATTTACACTGCTATACAAGCTGTACACTCACTATTTTACATTGTAGCAAAGTGTCATTTCTTCAGTGTTGTCACATGAAAAGTTATAATAAAATATTTACAAAAATGTGAGGGGTGTACTCTCTTTTGTGAGATACTGTATAAGATAAAAGAGGAGTCAAGGGTTAACCATCTCTTGACCCTTTAATTACCTGGTTTTTCTTAGATATCTTGCCATAAATCAGAATTCTAGCATTAGAACTATAATAAAATTATTTTATTGCCATTTGCATCCAAATTTACTAAAACATAAGTAATGTGACCAAGCTATTGTATCAAAAGCATTAACAGAAATGAAAGTGGTAGTAAACCGCGGTGTGTGTGCTTTTTCTTATTTTTTTGCAACCTGCAAGGTAAAGCCATAATGTGCTAGTATGCATTGCATACTAGTAAATTACCGTATTTATCGGCGTATAACACGCACAGGCGTATAACACGCACATTCATTTTAAGAGGGAAGTTTCAGGAGAAAAACTTACATTTTAAATAAGGTACTTGGAAGCAAAATAAGGGTCAGTGCCCATCTGCAGCCTCACCATTGCCATCAATGCAGCCTCATCAGTCCACATCAATGCAGCCTCACCATTGCCATCAGTGCAGCAGCCTCGCCATTGCCATCAATGCAGCAGCCTCACCACTGCCTTCATTGCAGCAGCCTCACCACTGTCTTCAATGCAGTAGCCTCACCATTGCCATCAGTGCAGCAGCCTCACCATTGCCATCAGTGCAGTCTGATTGATGCCCATCTGCAGCCTAGAGGGGACAGGGAGGGGGGTGGGACAAGCGCCAACAGTTTACATACAGTGAGAATCTCCTTTGATAGACAGAATAGTGATCCAATGGTGGCCCAGGAGATGGGACTTCCTATTATAGAGGCCGCCAAGTAAACAGGAAATTCTCACTGTATGTAATCTGACGGCGCTTGTCCCGCCCCCCCTCCCTGTCCCCTCTGAGGCAGCTAAAATTGAAGTATTGGCGTATAACACGCACACGCTATTTGCACCTGATTTTCATGGTGAAAAAGTGAGTGTTATACGCCAATAAATACAGTATGTGGAACTTACCTGAAAACGAAGCCAATCCAGCGCCGTGCTGTCACCGCTGAGACGGTTTCCATTTTCACCTGGTCTTCCTTGCGGGTTTGCGGGTTGTGTGAGTGGCCGGAGCTGCGATGACGTCACTCCCACACATGCGCGCGGGAGCCACCACTTACGGCACAGGACGTCACCGGCTGCATGTACAGTAAATATATCCTAGACAGTAAGCCTTATAATAGTCGCATTTCTTGCATTGTGTATAAGAATTAAAAAGCAGCCTTTCTTGCAATATTCAGTTTCAATACACAGCTCTCCCCTGTAGTATTTCAGTATCATTCAACCCACTCTAAGCCCAGACTTTGCTGGACCCGTCTCCAGCCTCTGAGGACAGTGATGAGCTCATCTCCTTGTCACTTTGCCCTCTCCTCCTATCAGTAAGCTTCTTGTCAGCACATGAATAATGAATGAATGATTAGCTCCTTCTGCTTCTTCCTCTCACACTCAAGCTTTGTTGAAAATGGACTGCAAGAGGCTGATACCAGATCAAACAAGTGAAATAATAATTATGCTAAAGTGATTGTAAATGCTTTCTTTATCTTTTTAACCGCTTGCCGCAGTGTCATATGACAGCCAAGCGGCGCAGCTCTCGTTATGGGAGGGAGTCATACGACGCCCTCGCCTTCTCCCACCAGGGGGCGCTCGCACACCGACGTGATGTCCGCCGGGCACCCGCGATTGCCTGGTAACACAGCAGGATCATAGATCTGTGTGTGTAAACACACAGATCCACGGTCCTGTCAGAAGAGAGGAGGCCGATGGTGTGTTCCCAGTACAGAGGAACACCGATCGGTCTCCAATCCGATCGGTCTCCTCCCCTTGTGAATCCCCTCCCCCTACAGTTAGAAACACTCTCTAGGAACATAACTAACCCCTCAATCACCCCCTAGTGTTAACCCCTTCCCTGCCAGTCATTTATACAGTAATCAATGCATTTTTATAGCACGGATCGCTGTATAAATGTGAATGGTCCCAAAAATGTGTCAAAAGTGTCCAATATGTCCGCCGCAATATAGCAGTCACGATAAAAATTACAGATCACCGCCATCACTAGTAAAAAAAAAAAAAAATTATAAAAATGCTCTAAATCTATCCTCTAGACCAGTGGTTCTCAACCTTACTAGTGCCGTGACCCCTTGATAAAATTTCTCAAGTTGTGGGGACCCCTAACGGTAAAATTATTTTTGTAGCATGGGTTGTCAGCACCCAAGGCAGGGCAAGTAATTTGCGTCCCTAACCCACGGATATTTAGCGCTCCCTGAGTCCCTTCCACTTAGGATGTACCACTCTTTTTTTGTTCTCCTTTCTTTCCCTTTTTATCTCTCTATCCTAATTTCTTGGGTTTTTTTTCCCCGTCCCTCTCTCGCCGTCTTTTTTGTTCTTTCTCTTATTCTTTCTCTCTCTCTCTTTCTCTTTGTTCCTCCCCCTATTTTCCTTTCCCTTCCATGAATTTTCTATTTTTATTTCCTTCTCTTACTCCTTGGTGGGGGGGTGGGGGGAATGGGATGAGTGGCAGTGCTGGCGGGGAGTTGGAATGAGTGGCAATGCTGGGGGGGGGGGGTTCTGTTCAGCCAACTTAGGTGCTCTTAATCAAAGTCATCTGCTGATCTGAGAACTGTAGTGGGGACTTTTATTGGCAACAATAATCACAGGTAGTGTTACTCACTGTGTCTCCGACTTCGTGGTGTCTCGCAGCAGTGACACCTATGCCGAAATCAGGAGATAGGGTCTCCTTCAGCCCCTCCCACTTCACATTCCTCACCAGTCAGCTGACCTCTAGTCACTTCCCCCCAGCCATGCTCTGAACTGAATGGGCGGCTGTGAAGAGGCTGAGTGGGCAGCCACAGGCTACAGGGACAGCCGTTCTGGGCTGCGGCAAAAAGGCTGGGAGAGCAGTGCAGGCTTCAGGATCAGCCCAGAATTCGGTGACCCCTGGCAAATCGTCATTCTACCCCTGAGGGGGTCCCGACCCCAGGTTGAGAACCCCTGCTCTAGACGCTATAACTTTTGTGCAAACCAATTAATATACGCTTTTTGCCTTTTTTTTTTTTTTTTTTTTTGCTTTTTACCAAAAATATGTAGAAGAATACACATCGGCCTAAACGGAGGAAAAAATTTGTTTAAAAAAAAAAAAAATTGGATATTTATTATAGCAAAAAGTAAAAAATAATTCAAACTTGTCACTCTTCTTTTGTTTATAGCGCAAAAAATAAAAACACAGAGGTGATCAAATACCACCAAAAGAAAGCTCTATTTGTGGGGAAAAAATTATAACAATTTCATCTGGGTACAGTGTTGCATGACGGCGCAATTGTCGTTCAAAGTGTGACAGCGCTAAAAGCTGAAAAATGGCTTGGGCAGGAAGGGGGTAAAAATGCACTGTATTGAGATGGTTAAATAACAAACATGTTATACTCTCCGCAATGGTTTTGCACAGAGCACCCTTAAACCTTCTTTTCTGGGGTCCCCAATGGCGCTCTTAGCTCCTCCTCTTCTCCGAGTGACCCCGTAGCAAGCCACTCAGCAAGGGCTCGATCCCGAGCCAGGCTATGTGTGTCTACTGACACTAAGCATGGCTTAGCCCCGACTTCCTCCTCACTCGATTTGACTGACAGCAGCCCCAGCTATGAGGGGGTTAATAGAGTTGACTGGCGTAATGACCTCATCATTTTTTCATCGTCCAGTCAGCGGGCATTGGGTGTTTTTATGAATAAACTGTGCTGCTGCTGCAATGGTGGTTGCGCCTTTGGCTCTGATGCTTACACAAGTTTGGCTGAACAGAACTACAAATCCTCTAGGACAGGGATACTCAAACTTTTTAAACAGGGGGCCAGCTCACTGTCCCTCAGACTGTTGGGGGGGCTGGATCAATGCAGTCTCACCAGTGCCCATCAATGCAGCCTGACCAGTGCCCATCAGTGCAGCCTGACCAGTGCCCATCAATGCAGCTTCACCAGTGTCCATCAATGCAGCCTCACCAGTGCCCATCAGCGCAGCCTCTCCAGTACACAGGGATTAAAGAGAGGAGCGCAACCAGATCACACAGAGCTGCTGGTAATGATAGCCTGTGAGATAATGGTAGCCTGTGAGGGTCAGTTTTAACAACTCCCGACTTACCGCTGTCAACAGGCACACGGAAGACAGCCACGAGGAGGACTAAGAGCTGGCTCCACTTGTGTAGCTTTTCCATGCTGTTAGATGCCAGAGAGGGCTCTCTGTGTCTCCGCCCCCATCCTGGACAATGCCAGTGTTTGGTCCAGTTTCTCCCTATGGGGAGGGGTCCGTGGGAATCTCTCCAGGCGGCTGAGTGCAGGGACCCTAGTTTGAGGACCCCTGCTCTAGCAGGTAAAACCGCCTTTTGTAAATATTTCAACTGAGTTCTGCATTAAACAGACTTTGCACAAGGACTTCTGCAACATTTTTTGGCATTGTTTAGAAGATGTTAAAAAACCTGTAATCCCAAGGACAATGTATAGTGTTTTAACTTTTTTTCTTTTACATATACAGTAAAACCTTGGTTTGAGAGTAACTTGGTTTAAGATCGTTTTGCAAGACAAGCAAAATTTTGTTATAAATTTTGACTTGATTTACAAGCGATGTCTTGATATACAAGTAGCGTCATGTCACAACTGAGTATAAAAGAGAAGAGAGGCGCCTCTAAGTGTAGCAGTATGTTTACATTTATTGAAAGTATAACATTTAGCAACATATTGCTACACTTAGAGACGCCTCTCTTCTCTTTTATACTCTGTAGCTCCTGCTGGATTTTGCTTCTAATCCCCTTGTGGAGGCTTCCATTTGTGGATGGACATTTTATGGTTACACAACCTATCACATTGCTATAATCTTTTTATATAGACTATAAACTGAAGGACCTATGAATAAATGGTTGTGGAACGAATCATTTGAGTTTTCATTTTTTCTTATGGGGAAATTCGCTTTGATATACAAGTGCTTTGGATTACAAGCATGTTTCTGGAACAAATTATGCTTGTAATCCAATGTATTACTGTATATAAAAGAGGCCATGCAAATAATCTTACTGACTTGTTAACCCCTTCCTGCTGAGTGTATGCATACGTGAGCACCTGTGCTGAGAGCACGCTGTACAACTTCTTGAAGAAATCAACAAATGATACTTTATTCATAGTGGGACATTTTCTTTCCCTGCAAGAACTGTCAAGTTACAGTAGATTATAGGTTTCATTTTCCAACCTGGCCTCAACACATCTGAAATATAATTTATTGCTATAAAGAACAAGACTAGTATTTATATATGAGACTAATGCCGCGTAGACACGGTCGAACTTGCCAATGGGACAAACTCCGTCGGCATTTCCGACGGAAAAATTTAGAGCATGTTCTCTATCTAAGTCCATCAGAAATGCCAACAGAAAAAGTCAGATGGGGCATACACACGGTCGGATTATCCGACCAAAAGCTCCCATCGGACTTTTTTTGTCGAAAATTCAATTTTTTGTGTATGCAGCCTAACTGCCTCTTTGGCCATCTCTTAAGTTTATCATTGTGCTCTATAATTTATAGATATAGGGAGTCTATTCATGTGTTTGGTGCAGACTAAAGAGCATTCTGAAAAAAACTTTTTTCATCTTGTACAGTTTGAATGTGCTTGTTGAAGTGTTCCTGTACGCATCATATTTTTCCCCTTTTCTCCCCGATCAGAATGCGGTGCCCTGAAAACAGTGGAAAACGCAGAAGTGATACCATTCTCAGAAAAAAACCTGCAGTATATACGGTATAGATGCCTAGGCGGCTACAAAAGAAAAGCGGGTACATCAAATCTTGCCATATGTGAATTTAATAGTACCACTAAAAAGGCCCACTGGAAGTATGGGAACATCGCCTGCATACGTAAGTGGTACTGAATTCTATTGTTAGAATATATTGAAACCCCATCTATAAACTTCTCATATTTGCTCCTTTTTGGTTTGTTAAAGTAGAACTTTACTCTGCAAAATGACTTGGAGTCTCTGGCCCTGCCCCTAACTCCCTAGTAATAATAGCTGTTTTTTTTTTTTTGGCTTAGGCCAGAATGACGTACTGTGCTTCAGCATCCCCCTGGGATAACTTTGGCATGTGTCCTAGGAGGCTGCGGGAGCCCATTCACAGAGTGGCCGGGGGTTGAGTGGGGGACGTGAAAGCGGGCTCATCAGTGAGGGCTTTGCTGCCTGAACCTGGGAGAAGCAGCTGAAGGACCAAAATGGCGGCATGGTACACAGGCTCTGACACCTCAACAGTGGATTGCTGTAGGACAATGCTGGATATACTGGACTGGTGAGTATGTATGAGAACCCAGCAAAACAGATAAAGGGGGCAGAAAAGGAGGGATGCCATGGAGGAGTTAAGTTCTGCTTTAAATATACCATTAAAAAGTTTTATCATATCTGTTTGATAAATGCATAATTATGTTGAATCTGTTGGAAATTCAGAGCTGTCCTGTGTCCTTAGCACACTTGCTATGTTATCTCAAATAATCTATTTAGCCCTCCTAGTTCATTAGTTCATTAGACCCTGAGCACAACTAACACCATGTGGTCTACAGAAATGCTGTGTGTTATTACCCTGTTTCCCAAAAAATAAGACCTAGCATGATTGTCGGTGATGGCTGCAATATAAGCCCTACCCCCCAAATAAACCCTACCCTGTTTCCCTGAAAATAAGCCCTACCCTGAAAATAAGACCTACAAGGGCTTATTTGGGGGGTAAGGCTTATATTGCAGCCATCACCGACAATTACGCTAGGTCTTATTTTCGGGGAAACAGGATAGCTCCCAACAGGGCCTAGGAGCTGATTGCATTTCTGATATAACAACATACCTCCCAACCTATTGAGATGGAATGAGGGACACCTATTAGCAAAAGTATGCAGGCATGGGACACACCCCTTGCCACGCCCCTTTAAAGGAGAATTGTAAAAAAAAAACAAGATTGGTTAAACCACTACTATTCCTTTATATTGGCTTTCGGAATTTACAAATGCAGCAATTTAGAAATCAGATAAAAAGTTTAGCTCTGGAAAACACTTTTTGATAGCTAAAAAGTTCTTTTTTTATATACATCTATATAGATCAGACCAAAATGAGGGACACATGAGAAGGAATGAGGGACAGAGGGACATTGCTCCAAATCAGGGACAGTCCCTCAAAATCAAGGACAGTTGGGAGCTATAACAATAGTTATTTTTCTGTACTTGCAGGGTGTTTACAGGGATAAAATGTGTAAATATGCATGTATTGCAAAGATGTACTGCATATAGGGTTGCCAATTGTACCCGAACAGTCCGGGTTTTGAATCATGTGTCTGGTTTTCAGTCTGCCTGAAACCAGAACACATTATTCAGACAGGAATGTAGCTCAGAACAGGGCCTGACAGGAGGGTGAGGGAGCATTATGCATGCCACATTACTATTCTCTTTGGAGCGCCTGAAAGTGTCCCAGGTCTGTTATCCCATAGTTTATACTAGAACTCAAAGAAAAAGTGACAACCCTTAACTACATATTTTTTAAATTTTGTATTGACATACTCTTGAATTGTGAAGATTGATTTGTTATGGATGTTTTACTTTTGCTTTGCTTACTTCCTGGAGGTATTTCTAACAAAAGAGGTGGCAAAGTTCACTTACTATTAGTATGCTGACTGAGACCCTTATCTCAGTGGTCAAAAGCTAGTTGGAGTCCTGTTGAAAAAAAGGCATAGTTGAAGTGTTATTAAATGGTGATGTGCATATACTACTCACTATAGTTTTTTTTTTTTTTGGGGGGGGGGGGAGGGGTGAAATAAATACACTTTTTTTTTTTTAAATTAAAAAATGGCTTGTCTGGGTCTTGTTTAACCACTTAAAAACCGCGCATAGTAAAAGTGTTTGTAGGCTGTGCACTTACTACAACATGTTAGGGGCTTTTTACAGTGGATTACACTGTAATTATACTTTTTTTTTTTTACATTACAAGCATGGATGACATGGGTCTTGTTGAAAAGTGGCCTAGTAAAACTGTGTAAAGACCATGCATGTAGTTATTACACTATTTTAGGGGTGTTTACCATAAAAATAAATACACTAATGCTTTTTTCTTTTTTTCTTTTTCTTTTTTTTAAAGTTGGTTGGTGTGGGTCCTATTACCAAAGCAGCCTAGTGAAAGGGTTTAAAAATTGTGTATTTGCTCACTACAATATTTGAGGGCTTTTTCAATGAAATAAACACACTATCATGCTTGATTATTTTATTAAAGATTGGCCGGGTGTGAGTCCTGGTGAAAAAATGACCTAGTCAAAGACTGTTTATGAACTCGCTACATTATTTGGAGTGCTTTTTTTCCCCCACAAATAGAGATTTTTTTCTGGTGGTATTTGATCACCTCTGCAGTTTTTATGTTGTGTGCTTTAAACAAAAAAAGAATGGCAGTTTTGAGAAAAATATATATTTTACTTTCTGCTATAAAACATATCCAATAAAAAAATGTAAAAATCGAATTTCTTCATCAATTTAGGGCAAAATGTATTCTGCTACATATTTTTGGTAAAAAAAATCCCAATAAGCATATATTAATTGGTTTGCACAAAAGTTATAGTGTCTACAAAACTATGGGATAGATTTATGGATTTTTTTATTTTTATTTTTTTTTCTACTAGTAAAGGCGGCAATCAGCAACTTATAGTGGGACTGCAATATTGCGGCAGACAAATTGGACACTAACTGACACTTTTGACACTTTTTTGGGGACCAGTGACATTATTACAGTAATCAGTGCTAAAAATATGCACTGTCACTGTTCTAATGACACTGGCTGGTAAGGGGTTAACATCAAGGGCGATCAAAGGGCTAACTGTGTTCCTAGCTGGTGTTTTACTGCTGTGGGGGAGGTGCATTGACTAGAGGAAGGCATAGGAACACAGGATCAATGCCTTCTTTACTGACAGAACGGTAATCTGCCTTGTTTACATAGGCAGATCGCTATTCTGTCTGTGCACAGAATGATAAGCCAGTGCTGGCAGAGATCGGGTCCGCTGGACCCACTGATCAGCTCCCGCTGTATAGAATCACAGTGGGAGCGAGCCGCCAGTGGCGCACACTCACACCCAATACCCGGGAGTGCAGGATCATGTAAATGCGGCAAAACGGACGTTTTATCACACAAATATTCCCTTGATTGCCACTAAATGTTTCAGCCAGTGCCAGTAGTACAGTGACAGTGTATATTATTAGCACTGATCACTGTATTAGTGTCACTGGAGATGTCAGTGGCAGTTAGTCAGTTTCCACAAAGTGTCAGTTAGTGCCAGATTGCCCACTGCACTATCAAAGTCCCACTATACGTCGCTGATTGCTGCCATTACTAGTATAAAATCCTGATCATGGACATGATCCTGCACAGCGCGGCCGCCCTGTAGCAGTAAAAGTGCCATAGGGCAGTTGGCAACTGGTTAATAACAGCTAGCCATTGGTCTTGAGAAAAGCAGCCAGCTGAAGGGGTTTAACCGCTTGCTGACCCACCACAGTACATATACTGTGACAGGGTGGCTCCAACAGACACAGCAACGTACTCTTATATCGCTACCTGTTTCCAGGTTTTGGGCACAAGTGCACACCTCCGCCCACTTGCTCTTCTGTGATTTGACAAAGTGGGAGTTTGTCAGTAGATCCCAGCCAATGATTCATGGCCTGGACCTACTGATCGGCTGTGACAAATCACACAGGGCCCTATATAGAGGGAACTATCATTTTTTGTTTCTTCTCCCTGCAAAGCAGGGAAAAGAAACAAAGAGATCTGTAGTGAAAAGCAGCACACATTGCGCACATTACATATTGTTGGGCTTCATGTACACTGCTGCTGGTAAACGGACGTTTAGGAGCAGTTGGGCATTTTTTTCAACTGCTCCTGAACTGAAACTCTTGAATTTAGAGGCCTTTTTTTGAAAAGCAAAAAAATGTGTTCAGACGCTGAGTTCAGAGGCATTTCTTTTTCTTCTAAATGTGGCTAAACGTGGTAACTCGTGTTTAGCCGTGTTTCGTTTACAGGCGTTTTTCATTTTTGGCTATTTTGAAAAAAAAATATATATTTTTTTTTCTTCCAAACGCTTCTAAACACAAACGTGGCAAAACGCAGCATGTAAATGCGGCAAAACGGACGTTTTATCACACAAATATTCCCTTGATTGCCACTAAATGTTTCAGCCAGTGCCAGTAGTACAGTAACAGTGTATATTATTAGCACTGATCACTGTATTAGTGTCACTGGAGATGTCAGTGGCAGTTAGTCAGTTTCCACAAAGTGTCAGTTAGTGCCAGATTGACCGCTGCACTATCAAAGTCCCACTATACGTCGCTGATTGCCGCCATTACTAGTATAAAAATATAAATAAATAAAAATTCCAGTATATATACCATTGTTTGTAGATGCCATAACTTTCACGCAAACTAATTAATATACACTTATTGGGATTTTTTTTTACCAAAGACATATATTTTGGCCTAAAGTACTGAAGAAATTTGATATTTTAAATGTTTTTATTGAATGATTTTAGCAGAATGAAAAAATATTGTATATTTCTGGTCTTTTTTTATTTTTATGATAAAAAAAATACCCAGTGGTGATCAAATACCACCAAAAGAAATCTCTAGTTGTGTGAAAAAAAATTATATAAATTTAATTTGCATATAGTAGCATGACTGCGCAATTGCTAATTAAAGTAATGCAGTGCCTAATAGCAGAAAATGGCCTGGTCATGAAGGGGGTAACATCTTCCGGAGCTTAAGTAAAGATTTTGTACATACTCACTAAAATGTTTTTTTGTTTTGTTTTTTTACATTTTTTTTACACTGCCGTGTTGATTTTTAATGTCAGCCCAGACCTGAAGCTTAACACCTCCTCAGGCAAGTCTGCTCCATCCTTTGCTGCTCTAAAACACTTAAGGAAATCCGTTCACCCAATGCATCCTTTAGCTTGTTGGAGAAACACTCATGCCTACCAAAGTGACTATAGTTACTCTTCAGAGGTTCATAACACTTATTCTGAGATTGATTTCTTGTATGTGGACCAATTCTACTTAGATTCTCTATGTGGTTTTTCCACTGAACAGATTACTCTGGCGGACCATGCCCTTGGGTCCATCCAAAATGTAACCCCTTGACACTGTATGCAAACACGGGATCTGACACCTGAATGACAGCATTTGGGATGATAGCTTTTGAAGCTGTTAAACTAACTACCAAATCTTTCTTTTAGCAAAGTACAGCAAATAAGTGTCAGAGGGCTCAGTTTGGGAGGGACACAAGCAGTCATAGAAGGAATTCTTCTCCCCCATGGCTTTCTCCTAAAGAGACTCATTAGTTCATTCTTGAAATACCGCAGGCCAAAATAGACACAAATGCAACCAAAACATAGAAGACATAAACCATTTGCAGACCAGGTGCCAAAAGCTGTTGCAACTTCAAGATCAACAAGTTCTAACAAAACTGAGATATGTAGCCCAGGGGTTCTATGAGCATGGTCCTTAACATAACAGGAATAATGTTAGCCAAGGTTCTGAGGAAATGAAGAGAGGTCAGTCACGGCCATAAAATCTCCCATATTTCTGAACAAGTAACCTCACACATGATCCAAATTGCTAAACATTTTTTGCAATTTCTATCAGAATCTATACATCCTGAAACTGAAAGAATTTGTCAGACTTAAAGAGGAGCTCCAGGCTCCCCCAAAAAAACAAATACTGTAGCTGCTGACTTTTAATATAAGGACACTTACCTGTCCAGGGATCCAGCGATGTCCTCACCCAAACTATTTCTTCAATCAGCTTTGGGTGCAGGCTCTGGCATATCTAGTAAGGGAAACAGGAAATGAAGCCTTAGAGGGCTTTCACACCGAGCTGCCCCGGGCGTCGGCGCTAAAGCGGCGCTATTTTTAGCGCCGCTTTACCGTTGTTTTAGCTGCGCTATTCGGCCACTAGCAGAGCGGTTTTAACCCCCCCCGCTAGCGGCCGAAAAGGGGTCAAATCCACCCGCAAAACGCTGCCAGAGCGGCGTTTTGCCAGTGGTATCGCAGCGCTGCACCATTGTTTTCAATGGGGAGCAGCGGTGGAGGAGCGGTGAGTTCACCGCTCCAAAGAAGCCGCTGGCAGGACTTTTTGTGACGCCCTGCCAGCGCACCCGCTCCAGTGTGAAAGCCCTCGGCCTTTCACACTGGAGTGAATGGAGCCGCTTTTTTCAGGCGCTATACAAGCACTATTTTTAGCGCTGTAGGGCCTAAAAAATGCTGGCAATGTGAAAGGGGTCTTAAAGTGCCTTGCAAAAGTATTCACCCCCTTGGCTTTTTACCTATTTTGTTACATTACAGCCTTTAGTTCAATGTATTTTAATCTGAATTATATGTGATGGATCAAAACACAATAGTCTAAGTTGGTGACGTAAAATTAGAAAAATATATACATAAAACTATTTTTCAGAAATAAATGTGTGCGTATGTATTCACCCCCTTTGTTATGAAGCCCATAAAAAGCTCTGGCGCAACCAATTATCTTCAGAAGTCAAATAATTAGAGAAATGATGTCAACCTGTGTGCAATCTAAGTGTCACATGATCTGTCATTACATAGACACACCTTTTTGAAAGGCCCCAGAGACTGCAACACCTAAGCAAGAAGCACCACTAACCAAACACTTCCATGAAGACCAAGGAACTCTCCAAACAAGTAAGGGACATTGTTGAGAAGTGCAAGTCAGGGTTAGGTTATAAAAACATATCCAAATCTTTGATGATCCCTAGGAGCACCATCAAATCTATCATAACCAAATGGAAAGAACATGGCACAACAGCAAACCTGCCAAGAGACGGCCGCACACCAAAACTCACAGATAGGGCAAGGAGGGCATTAATCAGAGAGGCAGCACAGAGACCTAAGGTAACCCTGGAGGAGCTGCAGAGTTCCACAGCAGAGATTGGAGTATCTGTATGCTTTATGGCAGAGTGGCCAGAAGAAAGCCATTACTTTCAGCAAAAAACAAAATTGCATGTTTTGAGTTTACGAAAAGGCATGTGGGAGACTCCCAAAATGTATGGAGGAAGGTGCTCTGTTTTAAAGAGACTAAAATTGAACTTTTTTGCCATCAAAGCAAACGCTATGTCTGGCACAAACCCAATACATCACATCACCCAAAGACACCATTCCCACTGTGAAACATGGAGGTGGCAGCATCATGCTGTGGGGATATTTTTCAGCAGTCGGGACTGGGAAACTGGTCATCGTTGAGGGAAAGATGGCTGGTGCTAAATACAGGGATATTCTTGAGCAAAACCTGTACCACTCTGTGTGTGATTTGAGGCTAGGACAGAAGTTCACCTTCCAGCAGGACAATGACCCCAAACACAGTGCTAAAGCAACACTTGAGTGGTTTAAGGGGAAACATGTTAATGTGTTGGAATGGCCTAGTCAAAGCCCAGACCTCAATCCAATAGAAAATCTGTGGACATACTTAAAGATTGCTGTTCACAAGCGCAAACCATCCAATTTGAAGTAGCTGGAGCAGTTTTGCAAGGAGGAATGGGCAAAAATCCCAGTGGTAAGATGTGGCAAGCTGATAGAGACTTATCCAAAGCCACTTGGAGCTGTGATAGCCGCAAAAGTTGACTCTACAAAGTATTGACTTTAGGGGGGTGAATAGTTATGCGCATTAATTTTTTCTGTTATTTTGTCCTATTTGTTGTTTGCTTCACAATAAAAAAAAAAATCTTCAAAGTTGTGGGCATGTTCTGTAAATGAAATGATGCAAATCCTCAAACAATCCATGTTAATTCCAGGTTGTGAGGCAACAAAACACGAAAAATGCCAAGGGGGGTGAATACTTTTGCAAGCACTGTACGGCTTCACAACCTGTGTTCTACTGCGAGTCGCGCTGCTCCTTGTGAATGGTCCCGTACTTTTCTGGGACCTGTGATTATCACAGAGGACTGCAAGGGGAAGGAGGGGGCCGAACTTCTGGCTCAGATCACCACTGTGATCTGAGCCAGAAGTGGAAGCGGGTAGCTGTCAAAACCAGGTACTTGCTCCGTCCCAAAAAGTGCCAAATGTGGAAGTAGAGGGGGGGTAGTATGCAAACAAGCTGAGCTTTCCCTTCCCTTCCCTATATTTTGAATCATTTAGGAAGACTTGGGGATATGGGAAAGGGATGAGGTTCATGGAATGCACTGTTGTGGTTTTGAAGTACTTTTGTGTACTCTGTTTTGACATTTTATTAAACTTTTAAGACAATGCAGACAATTTACTATTTACTTTTCTTTGAATTAGGAGACCCATCATTACCTATGACTACACACAGCACATTGACATCACCTACCACATCTGGTAAGTTTATTGTATATACATTAGCTCTGCTCCATGTTTAGGTATTTAAATTATTGAATATAGATGCAATATATATTTTAATTGTTTGTGTTTTCTTTATATATACACAGTAGCTCAGGGCTCAAAATTTCAAGCCCTGAGCTACTAACCAGGCCTTAACAGTTACTCGCCACCGGTTGCCCCACCCAACCGCTATCCTGCCCCGCCACTAATTCCACCTCTAAACACGCCCTCATAAATTATCTCACAAAATTACACTGTTATATGTTTTTATGCAGAATTAAGTTACAAAAATAAATATTAACAACAACTTTATCAGTGCCCATCAGTGCAGCCTCACCAGTGCCCCCCCCCCTCCCCCGATATGTCTCCTCACTCACCCTCAGCTAATTTCCACTTGCCAAATGCAAGCAGGCGAGTGGATTAGATAATATATATTGTCGGGATCCTAGGGGTAAACGGGCTGGGAGAAACTTCAGTCAACACCCCGCAACAACGATCCCCGCCCCCGGGGGCGCACAGCGGCTCAATATCCTGCGGACATCATATGACATCATATGACGCCCAATCAGGATATTGAAACCACTTTGCCGCCGTCATTCTGTTATATGGCGGGCGGTAAGTGGTTAATGAGGAAAAAAATGAACTTAAATGATTTTAGCAAATGGCTGCAATATAACAAAGAATGAAAAATTTAAGGGGGTCTGAATACGTTCCGTCCCCACTGTGTGTATATGTATATGTATATATATATATATATATATATATATATATATATATATATATATATATATATATATATATATATGCAGTATCTCACAAAAGTTAGTACACCCCTCACATTTTTGTAAATATTTTCTTCTATCTTTTCATGTGACAACACTGAAGAAATGACACTTTGCTACAATGTAAAGTAGTGAGTGTACAGCTTGTATAACAGTGTAAATTTGCAGTCCCCTCAAAATAACTCAACACACAGCCATTAATGTCTAAACCGCTGGCAGCAAAAGTGAGTACACCCCCTAAGTGAAAATATCCAAATTGGGCCCAATTAGCCATTTTCCCTCCCCGGTGTTATGTGATTTGTTATGCCCTGTACAAACGGTCGGACATTGATCGGACATTCCGACAACAAAATCCTAGGATTTTTTCCGACGGATGTTGGCTCAAAATTGTCTTGCATACACACGGTCACACAAAGTTGTCGGAAAATCCGATCGTTCTAAACGCGGTGACGTAAAACACGTATGTCGGGACTATAAACGGGGCAATAGCCAATAGCTTTAGTTTCTTAATTTATTCTGAGCATGCGTGACACTTTATGCGTCGGATTTGTGTACACACGTTCGGAATTTCCAACAACGGATTTTGTTGTCGGAAAATTTTATAGCAAGCTCTCAAACTTTGTGTGTCGGAAATTCCTATGGAAAATGTGTGATGGAGCCCACACACGGTCGGAATTTCCGACAACAAGGTCCTATCACACATTTTCCATCGGAAAATCATATCGTGTGTACGGGGCATTAGTGTTACAAGGTCTCAGGTGTGAATGGGGAGCAGGTGTGTTAAATTTGGTGTTATCGCTCTCACCCTCTCATACCTGTTACTGGAATTCCAACATGGCACCTCATGATTTGAAAAAAAGATACACTATAAACACACTTCTTTAGCATTACACCAATGGCGGAATTATAAGGGTCGCTGAGATCGCCATGGCGACCTGGCCCCTTGCTGCAGGGGGCCCTTGAGGGCCCCCTGTACTCTTCGATAGGAGAAACGGCTGAGACTGAGCTCCTCGTTTGTCAGCTGAACTGTAATCGGCACTGACTGTGCAGGGAACTCATCAAAGTGAAAGCACAGTGCGTGCTGTGCTCTTTGTCTCCCCCTACAGTGCAGTACCCGGCAGGAAGAGCTCCATGGCCACCGCTGCCACCCCCATATTTAGGTGTCCGGCCCCTTTTCAGGAGCCTAAATTACAGTGGGGAGGTGTTTTTGAAGCACCTGTTTAGAGCCATCGGCTCTAATAGGCTTCAAAATAGGTGAACTGCAAGTGCCATGCTTGGCGCTCACAGTCCACCCAGGTGTCTTAGAAAAACAAATTAATATTCACTTTCCTAACTCTGAACCGCCTCTCCACCAGTCAGGTGTGCGGGTCTGTTACCCGTCACCTGATTGGCTGAAACGATAGGCACGGCTATTGGATGCCTATCAGGAGGAAAGGACGGGAGATGAGGATGGCAGGAGACGCATGGAGGACGCCACTCGTGGCCGTCACCCACTGCACCACCGAGACAGGGTAAGTTCCGGGCAGTTGGTGAGCGGGCGGGGCAGTGGGGGATTCACAGTGGCAGCATTCGATGGCACAGTTGCAGCATTTGATGGCACACTGGCAGCATTTAATGGGCACACTGGAGGCATTTAATGGGCACACTCGCGTTATTCGATGGCACAGTTGCAGCATTTGGTGACACACTGGCAGCATTTGGTGACACACTGGCAGCATTTGATGGGCACAGTGGCGGCATTTGATGGGCACAGTGGCGGCATTTGATGGCACAGTGGCGGCATTTGATGGCACAGTGGCAGACTTCAATGGGCACAGTGGCAGCGTTTGATGGGCACAGTGGCAGCGTTTGATGGGCACACTGACGGTATTTGATGGCACAGCGGCAGAGTTTGATGGACACAGTGGCAACATTTGATGGCACAGTGGCGGCATTTGATGGGCACAGTGGTGGCGTTTGGCACAGTGGTGGCGTTTGATGGGCATAGTGGCAGCAATTGATGGGCACAGTGGCTGCAATTGATGGGCACGGTGGCTGCAATTGATTTTTTGAGGTTTTTTTCTGAATTTTTTTTTTTGCTTGCGCCCCCCTAAAAATTTTGAGCACCAGCCGCCACTAGTTTATATGTGCGTGCATATGTGCGCATATATATATATATATATATATATATTCACTTATAGAGGAGAACCGCACTCTGCTTACAGTTTAGTGCCAGCAGGTCTTCCCACCGACCTTGTAATTAGAAAAAAAGTCCAAGAGGTTGCTGCACTTAAAAACTTCTTTGCTTTATTTCACAATATCTTCAGGAGAGATTTACAAAGCAAGTATAATCCTTCAAGCAATATCAAAGGCAAGAAATGCCTACACAGTTTCAGACATGAGTAGATTCAGATATGGATGGATGGATGGATTACGTTTCGGGCTAGTCAGCTTACGCCCTTCCTGAGATGTGCTTCAATGGATCTCAGGAAGGGCGTAAGCTGACTAGCCCGAAACGTAATCCATCCAACCATCCATATCTGAATCTACTCATGTCTGAAACTGTGTAGGCATTTCTTGCCTTTGATATTGCTTGAAAGGATTATACTTGCTTTGTAAATCTCTCCTGAAGATATTGTGAAATAAAGCAAAGAAGTTTTTAAGTGCAGCAACCTCTTGGACATTATATATATATATATATATATATAATTATAATGTGTGTGTGTGTTTTCATATATGTGTGTGTGTTTACATGTATGTATGCACATTTTAGGTATACACTTTTAATCCTGACCCCCTATACCTGTACAATCAGAACCGATTTTTAAATTTTTTTTTTGCTTGTTCATAGTACCAGCAAAAAAATGCTGTTCCTCTGAAAAGCAATCCATGCTCAGATATCTTTTCAGAGGCATTTGACAGCCGGTAAAGAGGCAATATGTTGCCTACTGACGGCCTGTTTTAACCCCTTAAATGCATCATCACTATACTGCAACTGTATGCAATGCACACAATTGCAGGGTGGTTGCAGTGCAGCCCCATTCACCTAGGAGTATACTTCAAGGGTGCCCTAACTGGAAAAAGATTGAGAAACACCGACATAGAGGAACCGATCTCTCTGTTTTCCTCCTGCGGCCGCTGAATGCCTGTGGGAGGGAGAGGAGGAGAAGCGGGGGGAATGGAGAAATCGGTTACTTTATATGCAGCCACCCACTTGTGACCGGGCCCGGGTGTTCCACCATCAGGCTCGGAGGAAAGAGCCCTGTCCGGGGGTCAGGGGGGCCCTCCATGGTTTCTTGCATCGGGGCCCTGAAGGTTCTAGTTACGCCACTGCATTACACTTTGTCCCCTTCAGTATTTCAGACCAGGAAAATTTCTCTTGTTCAAAATAAGAACTGAATAAATTCTTCATGCTGTATGAGAGTATGTAATAACCATACACAGGAGAACACAATCATGCCTACACATCTATCTGTCTCTATCTCTCTACTGATGACCTATAGATACATAATTATTCTGGTTGAAAAAAAGACACAAGTCCATCCACTTCAACCATCAAAAGTTGTGGGTGCTGTCAGTCTTGTTTGCTAATCTCTAGACATGTGCGCTGCCGAAATTTTTGTTTTCGTTTCATTCGTTTTTGGGTTTTTTTGTTTTGTTTTTCGGATCATTCGTTATGATCCATATTCGTTATTTCGAATGAATTTGCGAATTCGGAAAAAATTGAATTAGTTGTGCTCCATTCATATAGATGCGGTATTCGTTATTTCGATAATTCAGAAAAATTTGAATTCGATACGTTCCATTTATATAGATGCGGTATTCGTCATTTTGATAATTCTTAATTTCGGAAAAATTCGAATTCGTTACGTTCCTATAGATGCGGTATTGGTTATTTATATAATTCAGAAAACCTGATAAATTCGTATTTGTTACATTCACCAACAGCCAAATTTGAAAGGAAATTCCAATATGTGTAATTTAATAGATTATAACTATTATAGATTTTATTATTATTATTTATTAATAAATAAATAATAATTAAAAAAATATAATAATGGTTAATAAATTTAATATTAACAACTTCGGAACTGCCCACCACACATATACTGCGGCCCGGCTGCACGAAACAACGTACCTGTACGTTGTTTGCCCTTCCTGGTCTCGGGTGCGGGCCACCGGTGACCACTCCTGCTGTGACTGGACACAGCGGGAGCCAAACAGTACGGCCGCCAGCCACCCGCGATCGTTCGGGGGAAAGACAGAATGGTGGTCTGGCCTGTAAACAAGGCAGATCGTCGTTCTGTCACAGAGGAAGAGAGAGATCGTGATTCCTACTAATCAGGAACACCAATCTCTCTCTTTGTCTAGTGTCAGCATCCCCCACACAGTTAGAAAGCACACATAGGGAAGAGAACACATTTAACCCTTTGATTACCCCTGATGTTAACCCCTTTCCTGCCAGTGTCATTTATATAGTGTCAGTGCATTTTTTAGCACTAATCGCTGTATTAGTGTCACTGGTTCCCCAAAAAAGTGTCACTTTGTCCGCCGCAATGTCACAGTCCCGCTAAAAATCTCTGATCACCACCATTACTAGTAAAAGTCCCTAAATCTATTTCATAGTTTGTAGACACGATAACTTTTGTGCAAACCAATCAATATTAGCTAACTGGCATTTTTATTTACCAAAAATATATAGCAGAATACAAATTGGCCTAAATTGATGAAGAATTTTTTTTTTTGTTTGTTTTGTTTGTTTTTTGTTTTGTTTGTTTTATAGCAGAAAGTAAAAAATATTGTTTTTTTATTTTAAATTGTTGCTCTTTTTTTGTTCATAGCGCAAAAAATAAAAACTGCAGAGGTGATCAAATACCACCAAAAGAAAGCTCTATTTGTGGGAAAAAAAGGACATCAATTTTGTTTGGGTACAACGTCACACGGCCGCGCAACTGTCAGTTAAACTAACGCAGTGCCGTATAGAAAAAAAATGGCCTGGTCATTAAGGGGGGTAAATCCTACTGGGGCTGAAGTGGTTAATTATATTAGAGTGTTTTTTTGTTCTTTCGGATTTTCGTTCTTATTTTCGGACTTTCGTTGTTTCGAATTTTTATTCTTATTTTCGTTCTTTCGAATTTTCATTCTTATCTTTTGGATTTTCGAATCTTCGGATTTTCCTTCTTTAGAATTTTTTTGATTTTTGTTCTATCGAATTTCAGATTTTAGTTCTTTCAAATTTTCATTCTTTTGTTTTGGCAAAAATTTGTTAAACTAAACTATTTTGTTAATTCGGATGTTTCCGAATTAACAAATATGCCGAATTTTAACGAAAAAATGAATTCGGAACTAAACAAATTGCACATGTCTACTAATCTCCCTCTATTACACAGTTACATAGCAGGCAAGGTTGACACACCTCCACAAGACACAAATCCATCAAGCCCAACCTATGTGCGTGATTTTATGTTAGTATTACATTGTATATCCCTGTATGTTGTGGTCGTTCAGGTGCTTATCTAATAGTTTATTGAAACTACCAATGCTCCCCGCTGAAACCACCGGTGTCTTTATTACGGTAAACTCCCTTCCACAAAAAAGTTTTATCCCTATTGTGGGGTCACCAGTACGGTATTTGTAGATTGAAATCCTCAAGCGTCTCTTCTCCAGAGAGAATAAGTTCAGTGCTTGCAACCTTTCTTCATAATTAATATCCTCCAGACCCTTTATTAGCTTTGTTGCCCTTCTTTGTACTCGCTCCAGTACATCCTTCTTGAGGATTGGTGCCCAGAACTGGACAGCATACTCCAGGTGTGGCCGGATCAAAATTTTGTAGAGTGAGAGAATTACTGATTTATATCTTGAGTTATTCCGCTTTTTTAATGCAGTGCTGTTCCCTCTGCAACCTGCTGATAGGACCCATTCTGGTCCTAGGCCTGCATATGGAACAGGAAAGGCCAGGATACATGGTGGGGGTAGTCAGCCAGGACTGAAGGAGGCAAATTATCTGTGGTGTAAATCACTTGCCACAGAAAGTCCATCACTGGCAGGTATAATAGGGGTTAAATTAAACCTATTTCCAGCATAGTTAAGAACTGGCTGTAAAATAGTTTCTTTGCCACTTTTGACCTTCCCTGCCTCCCTGGTAAACAATCTACTCTGACAGCCTTTCACGGCTGTTGGCTTTCCACAAAGACGCAAGGAGCAGTAGAGTATTGTTTATGCAATACCCCTTATTGGCTAAATTTTAATTATTAAAGATTCCAGTGTTCAGGATAACTGAAAAAGTTCAAGCTTTATATATTAATAAAGCTTTAAGAAGAATCTAAGTTATCCCAAAAGCTTACATCCTTAAAATTTTATGTTAGCCAGTAAAGCGTATTGCCTAAACTCCAAACTTTCTACATAGAGATTCAAGACATACAGCTTCTACTCCCTAAACAATGTCATGACCCATTTCACTCTCTCTGATATATGCACAGCGTTCTTGTACATTATGGTTGGCACATCTCTGTTTGCCCTACTACAGTACTGACAGTTCAGAGTTGTGAATTGCTGCTCTTTCTGCCCTTGCCACGATCTCCTCCACCACTTTTTTGGGTCCTTCCTCTTCCACCTTTGGATAACCACTAATGATGTAACGCTTGGTATGCAAGCTTTAGTTACATTAATCCAGCGCTTGGCTCCATCAAATCTAGACATCTTACAGATGCCAAGAATTGGCAGTTACTGTGTACTGCACAACAAATGTGCACGAGCAAAAGGAAAGGGATTTTTGGGTTAAGAGTCATATAAAATCTCTTTTGCCAATAAAACATAGGTCACACCATTTTTTTTAAAATTAAAGTTCCACTTTTATTGGCTACTTACTAAACATATACACAAATACAAAATCTGGCTAAATGACCCAGAATTAGAGCACCAGAGGAACCTGTTTGCAGTGGCACTAGTCTGTATTCCTCTCCTCTCAGGACACACAGGCAGCATAGGAAGCCATTGGCTCCTGCTGCTGTCAATCAAATCCTGTAAGGAGGGAGCGGGGCCCGAGCCACACTGTGCGTGTCTAAGGAGCAAGCCTGCAGGTGTGCCATAGCATGCAGCATGTTATGGGGTCACTCTCAGAAGAGGAGTAGCCAAGATCACCAGCAGGGGACACCAGAAGAGGAGGTAAGTATAACATGTTTGTTATTGTAATTTAAAAATAACATTATATAGTACTTTGCAACACCTTAAAATGGACCTAAGAGATCACAAACGTTTTGCAGGGGACAACAGTCACATTCAATTCAGTTTTCCTATTGTTGGGTTGCAGTATGCAACTATGAAACCCACTAGCCACAGCAATGCACCTAACAATGGAAATCATCTGTCAGCACTTTAGGTATTCTCTATACAACTTCAAGATTCCATTATAACTCAAATTGTTTTACAAAGACATTACTGGATGCTGGTGCTTGGAATACCCACTTTTTAATTTGGGCTTGATAATGTTAACACATTGTAACTCTTATGTCTTGCTGAAATTTATTTCACAACCATTCACAAGTATAATTCTATCATTGAGACAGATTAGATTTCATTTTTTGTGACTCTCCACATGCATGGGGCGCTATCAAGAGAGCAGGGCAGAATGGGGCTCTAGGCAAGGTGACAGCTTTGGCCTGCTTTGCTTTGAATGACATTGATTAGGATTAAACAAATAGAATAGTATTGCATTGCCTATACTGGCATGGATCCATCAGGCACTGACTACCTACACGTAAATCATCCCTTGTGAAGTTACAAGCAGGTTCACAGCTTTGATCAATTGTGAATGGATGATCCAGCTCCGCATGGGACGGTGGAAAACGTGCTTATGATGAAAGTTGAATTACTTTTATTGTCCCATGTACAAGCCAGCGATTTGACTGTTTCTGGTGATATATGGAAAATTCAAGCAATCTTTTTTTGGGAACATAAATGTGCAGTTTAATACATGTTTGTTCACAGAAAGAGCAACTGAGTATAAAAAAAAAAACTATTTAACTATTTTAATCAATGATCAATAAGTAATGACCTGGTTGTGTTTTTTGATTCAATGCAGATCAACAGCATTATACAGCTTTTCCAACTACTGGAGAATCGACAATATACATTATGGATACCACCAGCTCAACAACTTCTGGTAAGCAACGGATGCCATATTAAAACATTTAGAGTAGAATATTATAGATTGAATAAAAATTTGCGTTGATGTGATAACAGTACAGATTCCCTTATTGTGTAGACTGTGCCCAAGACGTGTACTACGGTACTTAATCAAAATGTCAATAAACACTGTGTGGCCGCTTTATTAGATATATCTGCACATTTACTTAAAAAGTCAAACAGAGCCTCATGCTGCAGCAACTGAATATATAAAGCATGCAGACCTGGACAAGAGATTTAGGTGGTGTTAGGATAGGTATTTGATCTAAATGACTTTGGCTGTGGAATGACTGTTGGTTCTGAATTTGATTGTTGCAGTATCTAAGAAACTGCTGATTTTCAAGCATTAGAGCATCTAGAGTTTACAGAAAACATTGTGTAAAAACTGAAAAAAAAAAACATACACCTAGTGAGAGGCAGTTCTGTGGATGTTAATAATAGAGGCTACAGGACAATAACCACACTTGGTTAGGCTAATGCCCCGTACACATGGTCGGACATTGATCGGACATTCCGACAACAAAATCCTAGGATTTTTTCCGACGGATGTTGGCTCAAACTTGTCTTGCATACACATGGTCACACAAAGTTGTCAGAAAATCCGATCATTCTGAACGCGGTGACGTAAAACATGTATGTCGAGACTATAAACGGGGCAGTAGCCAATAGCTTTCATCTCTTTATTTACTCTGAGCATGCGTGGCACTTTGTGCATCAGATTTGTGTACACACAATCGGAAATCCGACAACGGATTTTGTTGTCAGAAAATTTTATATCCTGCTCTCAAACTTTGTGTGTCGGAAAATCTGATGGAAAATGTGTGATGGAGCCTACACACGGTCGGAATTTCCGACAACAAGGTCCTATCACACATTTTCCGTCGGAAAATCCGACCGTGTGTACGGCACATAAGAGTAAGTCCATATCTACTCAAATGCCCACTCTTAAACAGTGGCAGGCAGAATAGCATCTCTGAATGCACAGCATATCAAACCTTCATGACAATAGACTACAGTTGGCCTCCAGTCGGCCTCCAGTCCTGTTCGCAAAGATTAGGAAAATGGTGCTTCCCTGGATGGAGAATCACTATAACTGGAAGACTTAATAATGTTGCCTGATCCAACAGATCACATTTTTTAATGCAACATGCACATACTATGTTCAGACTGTGCCACGCACAGATCCAAGAATTAAACCCATCTTGTGCCGATTTTTTAATTTTTTAAATGTTTTTCTTTATAAATAGCCATGTCTCTTTTAGCCAGCTCACTAAAAACATTTCTCTTCTGTAATGTATGGGGGGGTCTCCCCCCCCTCCAGCAAAATATCCAGGTAACTGCCATTTTCAAAAGCAGAGGTCAACAATGGAAGCCCCTATGTTTCGGTAATAACAGTTCTTCTTTAAATTGACCCTGTCTCCACAGGGTCACTTTGCTCAAAAAACACCCTATAAAAGAACAGGCTCTATATTTAACTTTCTGACAGCCCATGTTGAAATGCTGCTGCCTTGCCTCCCCCCTTTCCCTCCACTGCAGCATCACTACAGGATGTATAAGGTGATGTGGCAGATGGCTATTTGACTCACCTAAAATTTAATTCTGTGGCCTGGGGAAAAAGCGAAGCATGGTGCCTTAACACATGGGCCTCCAGAAAAATAAGTGCTGAGTCTGTTCTTTTACAGGGTGTTCTTTGAAGAAGAAGAGGTGTTTATCTCATAACTGATGCAGATTTTTTAAATCTATCTAACTAGAGCTGTTCTCGTATGTACATACTGTCTACCGCTGTTTCAAATTCCGGTTTATCTACTATCCTGTTTTTCAACATTTTTTCACTCTTCATTTTCGGGAAATGCTGTGTATACTTGTGATATCAAATAATTTTGTATCAGAACATTCTATGCTGGTCATTAAGGGTTTAAAATAGTTTAAAATTATTTTCTGTGAATAAAAAGTTAAGCTCCAGCTAAGTTTTTTTTTTTTTTTTTTTTTTTTTTACATTTTGAACAGAGTAAGGAATAGATATAATTTGTGTCAGGATTTAATATTATCTGTCTACCAAACTTTCATCAATAGGACACAGTAGTGCAGATTCACATACACATCTTTATTATAGTAATGTAATGACTTAAAGTCCCCGTTCACACTAATGCTAATTCTATGCAGATTTGATCCGATCCAAAAGCCATAGACTTGCATGTCATCTGAAAAAACATTGTCTTCAATGAAGGCCATTTACATTTATGCTGTGCAATTCTGATCCGGTTTAAAAAAGGGTCCTGTGCGACTTGGGACCGTATTGAAATCGCAATCCTATGTTCACATCAATGCGAATCCAGCAGTTCTTTTTCTAGATTTTACATATTTCCCTCCTTCTGCTGCTCCCCTCCTCTTCTGTGAATAGCGGGTTGTTAAGAATGCTGGCATTAAAAAAAAAAAAAAACTGAGGGGGGTCTCCCCTGCAATCCATACCAAGCCCTTTGTGTCTGGTATGCATTTTAAGGGGATCCCCGTTCCAAAATGTTTAAAAAAACAGTGTGGGGTCCCTTACCAGACCCTTACTTGTGCATGCAGCCCAGCAGGCCAGGAAAAGGGGGGTGAGCAAGCCCCCCCCCTGAACGATACCAGGCCACATGCCCTCAACATTGTGGGGTGCTTTGGGGTACAGAACATCAGCCATGATCGTTGTGACCTCCCGTGGATTTCCCCCTTTTTTTACAAGGATCCCTTAATTCCTGTTGTTCTTACTCGACAAACACTTCACATGTGGGACCTGGCGATACTTACCTTCCATATATACAAATACTTAGACCTTATGACCCCCTTCTTTGGAGCACTTTCTTAACAGCTTCTTTCTTAACAGCATTTCAGTCAACCGTGTTTGGCCCTTGGTGCAAACAGGAACATAGAAGACTCTATCAGGTTCTCCAGTCAGAACCATCACTAATGGAAACTATGGGGGTTATTTACGAAAGGCAAATCAACTTTGCACTGCAAGTGCACTTGAAAGTGCACTTGGAAGTGCAGTCGCTCTAAATCTAAGGGGTAGATCTGAAATGAGTGTAAGCTCTGCTGATTTTATCATCCAATCATGTGCAAGCTAAAAAGCGTTTTTTTATTTTCCTTGCATGTCCCCCTCGGATCTACAGCGACTTTACTTCCAAGTGCACTTTCAAGTGCACAGTGGATTTGCCTTTTGTAAATAACCCCCTATGTCTCTATGTAACTGATAAGGAACTTGTGTGAATAATCGTACACAAAGACATGCAAGAAGATGTGTACTTGCTAATAGAAATTCTCGAGTGATAGCTAGAGGTTCCGTAACTCGCACGCATGAGCAAAGGAATTTGCGAGTGACAACTAGACGTTCCTGACTCGCTAACGTATTCCTTGCACGTGCGCATGTGCATTAGCATGAACGTGCGTGAGTATTTGGTGCCCTCTTGCCTATTTAAACTGGCTCCATAGACCAGAAGATTGCTGAGTGGTTGTCAGCTTCTTCTGTCTGTGACCTGATCCTGTGCTCGTTCCTGTGTATACCCGGCCTGTTTGACTCTGCTTGTTCCTGGTTCCTGATACCTAATTGCTGACCCGGCTTGTGACCCGACTCTGCCTTCTGCCTACTGTTCGTGTATCTTCTCTGCTCACTTGATACCAACCCTGGCCTGCCCTGACTCATTTCTGGATCCGATTCTGTACCTCTGCTGCTTGGCCGTTACAGACTTCTGCCTGCCTGACCACCCAAGACTCTCCATTTGCCTGCTCTCCAGTTTGGCTGCTGTCTGCTGTCCTGCACCTGCCGCTGTGTACCTGCATCTGCCAGTCCACGAGTCTGCCTGCTGTTCTGCACCTGTTGGCGTGTATCCGCATCGGCCAGTCCACCAACCTGCCCACTGCTTTGCACCTGCTGCAAGTATGTTCTCTCCAGAATCTCCTACCAGGAACCCCTGCCACTCCGTGCATTGTTATATCCTGTCACCACCTTCAGGAGAAACAGGATAGGAGGTGTAAGGGAAAGCACTCCCATCAGCTCGGCCTCAATCAAGTATGTGACAATAACACTACGCATTGGTTGCAGAGACAACACGTGTTGTCTTTATATATGATCTATTTCAACGCTCTCAGACATCCTTACCAAACCAGCTGTCTTTGAATCTTTGCTTCTACAGAAGGAACCCCAACAAATACAGTCTCCTTACTGTATTTTATTGTTATGACGTCGGCTCACCTAGACCTTACCTCGTATACGCTGAATTGCGAAAAAGACTTTCAACAGCCCTTTCCCCTTCGGACTGGCAAAAATGTTTTATTCATATCCATAAATTGTCACTAGGGATGAAAACCCAAGAAAAAGGGTATAAATTGATATCTAGATGGTTCATTCTACATTTCTTTAACAATGATATACCAGATATATGTTGGAGATACCATGCCTCGAAGGGAAACATGCTCCACATTTGGTGATACTGTCCCCCTGTGCGGACATTTTGGAAACAAACTTTTGCGTTATACTGTAAACTCAGACACTTTTATCCAAGCATCACCCAGGGTGGTCCTCCTGTCTATGATTCCTGGACCTCTTCAGTAAGCGAAAAAGCATGTGCTTACTCACTTTCTTGCTGCAGCCAGAGTGGTTACCCCCCGATATTGTAAATCAACTTCTGTATCCTCTCTGGGGGAATGGGCAACTGAGCTAGACTCCATTAGAGGCCTGGAATGGCTGTTGGCACAGGAAATGGGAAAAGGAGAATTTTTTTTATACCTGGACCACCTGGTATAAATTTAGATACTCATCTTCCTGACTTGAGTTAAAGGGAAGTCTGTCACCGTCTCCAACCAGCCATGATGGAGTGTCAACTTTCATTCCCCAACCATGGCCCTTACTCCCTTCCCCCCTTCCCCCCTTCCCCTTGGTTGTTTTATTTTTCTCCCTTTTCTCCTTTTTCTTTTTTATTTATTTATTTATTTTCTCTTGCTCTCCCTTCATCTATTTTCTTTCTCTGTGCATAGCGAATGTAATATGAACAATATGCACGTAGATGTGCGCCCCAAAGCAAAAGTAGAATATCTCACTACCAAACCTTAACTATAATATTTGATCCTAGAGTGTGGGGAATTATTTGGTACAATTCTGCTAGTGATATTACAACCAGTATATTAAATCTATGAAAACGTGATACCATGTATAAAATACATATAATGAAATAAACATAAATATTGGTCTTGATTATATAAACTTAGTCCATATAAAAGGTGACACAAAAATAAAAATTGTGAAAGTGTTGATAGAAGATCCACCACCGCTCCTAGTAAAGGCTTACCAGAGAGACTGGACACAGATGGGCATATACCCACTGGGTCAATCAAGCTTGTAAAGTGGGGATCCTTGGTGACAGCTACCGCAGAGGACACAATTCCAGGTGGCCCGGGTGATATTCCAGTTCTGTGTGATCCTGCAGTGTATGACACTCTGGAGATCAGGAATGCTGAGTCCCGGCCTGTACCCTTCATTTTACTGATGTATTTGAGGAATTCCAATATTTTCAGGATGGAGATTTGATCATTGGAGTGTTCACTTCAAATATCATATGTAGAAATACAGATTTGAATATCTGCAAATACAAAAACAAAAATAAAAAAATTTGAATTGTGGTTGCGATCAAAAGGGTGTGGTTTCATCTTCTGACCCGGAAATGAGTCATTGTAATCACCCGGAAGTCCCTGTGCTGGTCAGGATCTCCATCTAGGTGGACATGGTGAGTTCCCTCTTTAGCAAAGAGGAGGTGCTGCTCATTTGCCGGGTAAGTGTAGGATATGTATTTGGAATTATTGAGATAATGGTGTTTTTTAATAACGGGAGGAGAGATCTATCTGCAACTTTTTTTTCTTGTCAAATTTGTTTATTGAAGTTTAAAAAATTACATAGATAAGTACAAATGTGGTAGCAGAAAAATAACGTATAAAGTTGCAATAGATAATTGTAGCTTCAAAGTTTAGCTGGAGATGGTATATATGACTTAACCTAATCATAGGTCTAACGTCTCAAAGAACACTGCAACGATTTTTTTAAACTATGTAGGTGATGTATGACTCTTATAGAGGGGGTATTTGTCAAAGATTATCATGTGATAATTGTGAAGAAAAATAATTTTTATTTTTCTAAATTTTGTTGTTGGTGGTGGAATTTCCCTTTTTAATGTGGTATGTCCCTTTTAAGAGATCAAATTTCTGACCAAATTTGTTTTTTTTTTTTAAAAAGGGTGAGGAACGCCTATTTACACATAGAACAAGGGTTTAAGTGAACCCATTATTGGCTGAATTAAGTAGATTGCAATACGTGATACAAAACCAAACTTGCTGCTGACTAATGTTTGGTGGGTAGTCAGTGCTTGTTGTGGAGGAGATGTGGACATACAGATGAGTATGGGATGAGATGAGGAAGGAAAGATTTCTTTTGGAAAACAAGCACTTTTTCCTGGATAAACTTAATAATAATAATAATAATAATAATAATTTGAACATGGATTTTGTTGCACCCGAGCTCATTTAACTATATGGGACACTTTACACATTGAAATACACTGGACACTTTATTGAATATATGGATTTAATTGCACAGGACATTTTAATATAAGAAATGTAAGAACTGGACAATTTTATGAATTTTGTATGCAATGTTTTTATTTTTTTGGATGGTATTTGTAATATTTGCACATTGTTTTTCAGTTTTTTGGGACACTACAATTTGGACTATTTATGTTTTTTTTTTTTTTTTTTTTTTGTATTTTGCACTGTAGGTACAGTATGTTTGAATGATAGAGTCAGCTATATCGACCGTTTAATCGATTGATGAACAACAGTGCCTCCAATACAAAATAATTTACAGTATTTTAAAAAATTAAGCCGGCTAATTAATTATTCCTGAGATAATTTGCCCTGTGCAGAAATTCTTTTAAATACAATAGAATTGGGTGAGAGTACAGACCGTGACTATAAAAATAATGAAAAGTTATTTTTACAGAAGTCACTTTACAAAACCACAAATAGTAGGGAAATTGAGACATGACACAGACACCAAGACTTGATTCCCAACCAATTCCTAAAATTTACCCCATGACAGCAGATTTCTATATTATCTAAAATTATAATTTTTCCCTTTTTCTTTTTCCCCAAATCTAATAAAACTAGTTAAGGTATCTAACCTTAACTAGTTTTATTAAATTTGACAGACAATAATCTGTGTTTGACCACTCAGCCCATTAACTCGCTGCAGTCAAATTTCCAGGTGGAGTCTGTCTGAATTATGCCAATATGGCAAATTAAAATGACCAAATCATGTTAGATTATCTAATGAGGTACCAAATCAGCCAGCACAAAATTATTGCAAACAAAAAATGAATACAATTATTCAGGGAAATGGAAACTATAGTTACCCCAAAAGCGAATGTAGGGAATCACTAGGTAAAACAAGGCTTTAAACTGGCTGCTGATCAGACCCCCAAAGTTGGCTGCCAATCAACAGGTGGAGTTTGTCTTCCCAAAATGGCATCTAGTGAAGCTGGAAGATGTGTGTCCTGGTATGTCTGATAATGGATGGAATGACGTAGATGGAATGTAGATGATGGGTGTGATCCTTGTGCTGAATGTCTGTCTTCAATGAAGGGTCTCCTCTGTCTACCTGAGCTAGCTATTTGTTCATTAAAAATAATATAATTTAAGAACCCACCCAGAGGGTCTTATTTCTCCTTGGTGGCTCAGTTTATTGATTAATGTTTTGCATATATAATCAACAACTGACTTGATCACTAGATGGCAATCTGGAGCTAGAAATGTCTATCTCTAGGTCTTATAGTATAAACTAATTTTTATTCTATACATATTTAACAATGTTACTTGTTTAGAAGGCATAAAATGTCTGTAAGTGACAGCCCACTCTTTCCCTCATCCTCCATGCCCACTAATCAGCTAAACACAATGGGGGTGGGATATTATATGTAGATTGAAAGAAGGTTCCCGTCCCTCTTATTCTAAGACACAGGCTGGAGGGGTGTGACACAGCCTGTGACTGGCAGAAATCCACCCACACCATGTTATTACCAAAAAAATAAAGATTTGATTTCAAATATATATTTGTATGACAATTTAAAACAGTTTATTATTAATAATAATTATTTATTTTTACTTTATATTTCAAAGGCTTTTTTTTTTTTTTTTTGAACATGTAACCAGCAGCGGAGGACTAGAAGCTCCTCCTGCTTATGTTTACCTGCAAACAGGCTGGGAAAGAGCTGGGCCATGTGACAGCTGTATATCGATTAGGAAAAAGGTAGTTAGATTTTTTTTTTAATTAAAGCGGAGTTCCACACAAAAATGGAACTTACGCTTTTCGGAACCCTCCCCCCCTCCGGTGTCACATTTGGCACCTTTCAGGGGGGTGCAGATACCTGTCTAAGACACGTATTTGCACCCACTTCCGGCATAGATTCCCACGGGAGTCTATGCCTCTTCCTGTCCCTCCGCGCTGTCTCCTGGGATACACACAGGTCCCAGGAGATAGCGGGGACCAGTTACGATGCGCAGAGTGACTCGCGCATGCGAAGTAGGGAACCGGGAAGTGAAGCCGCAACGCTTCACTTCCTGATTCCCTCACCTAGGATGGCGGCGGCAGCTGCTGAGAGTCGAGCGATTTATTGGCGTCGGCTGCTGACATCGCTGGACCCTGGGACAGGTAAGTGGCCATGTATTAAAAGTCAGCAGCTGCAGTATTTGTAGCTGCTGGCTTTTAATATTTTTTTTTAGGTGGACTCCCTCTTTAAGATAAAGATAATTACAGTGCCATCATCCATATACAGAAATAGAAGGGACATTGTAAATGAAACAGTGTGCGTTTAGTATCACTTTAATTATACAGAGAAAAATCATGTGTATATTTTAAACTATTTCCATTTTCAATACTTAAAGTGTTTGTTACCCAAGAATTTCAGATTTCTGATATGTGTCTGTTGCATCATGTATTTGAATAAAGAAGTCTCCTGTTCTCTTTGTATTGCTTCCCCTGTGTTAAATCCCTGGTGTTCCTGTCAGTCCCTTTGCTTTTTAGAAACTGACCACACCAAGCATGAGAACACACCATGGTCAGTTCTCTAGCTATGCTGGGAGCTAAAGGGAAATAATATATTTATAATGGTCTTTTTAAATCTTTACACAAAAGATTTGCCCTTCACTGCAATTTTTAACTGAATAGGTTGTTTTACAAGGTATCATTTTAATGATAATGAATACAACAAACCAAAAATATGATGAGATGAGTCCTTTTTAGAAAATGTGATAATTCACCATGATTACGTCATTTTGGATATTATCTTGTTTTATCCATACATATAAACATTGAAACATTTAAAGTGGTTCTACAGGCTCAAGGTTTTTTACCTTCATGCAGTCTATGCATGAAGGTAAAAAAACCTCCTCTGTGTAGCAGCCCCCCCAGCCCCCCTAATAATTACCTAAAACCCATCTCGATCCAGCATTGTGCACAAGAGCCTCGGCTCTCTGGGGACTCCTCCTCCTCATTGTCTGAGACAGTCAATGGCTCAGACTGCTGTCAATCACAGCCAGTGAGCCAATGAGGAGAGAGGGGGCAGGGCCAAGCCTCGGCTGTGTGTGTGTGAATGGACATGCAGTGGCTTGGGTGCCCCATTGCAAGCTGCTTGAGGGAGGGGCCAAGAGCGCCGGCGAGGGACCCAAGAAGAGGAAGATCAGGCTGCTCTGTGCAAAACCACTGCACAGAGCAGGTGAGTATAACATGCATGTTTGTTTTTGTTTTATTTTTAAGAAAGCTTTTAATATCACTTTAAGGCCCCTTTGGATGAGCCTTTCAAACTTGTACTGAACAATATCACGATTTTGTCTGATACAATAAGGCCCCTTTCACACTGGGGCGGTGGGGGCGTCGGCGGTACAACAGCGCTATTTTTAGCGCTGCTGTACCGTCGTTCTTGCAGCTGTATTCAGCCGCTAGCGGTGCGGTTTTAACCCCCGCTGGCGGCCGAAAAAGGGTTAAAATCCCTTGTACAGTGCGGCTATAGCCGCGGTATTGCCGCGGTATTGCCGCGGTATAGCCGCGGTATAGCCGCGCTGTCCCATTGATTTCAATGGGCAGGGGCGGTGAAGGAGCGGTGAATAAACCGCTCCTTCCCCGCTCCAAAAAAGCGGTTTGCAGGACTTTTTTCACCGCCCTGCCTGCGCACCGCTTCAGTGTGAAAGCCCTCGGGCTTTCACACTGAACAAACAGCGGAGGCTGTTTAGGGGCGGTTTTCAGGCGGTATTTTTAGCGCAATACCGCCTGAAAACCGCTCCAGTGTGAAAGGGGCCTAATAATATTAAATTGGCGCTTATTTCTGCCTCTTCTGGATGAACCTGTCTTGTAACTAGTATCAGAATGTTTTTTCTTTAACCCTCCCTTGTGTGCTTGTCTCAACCTTGGGACAATGGGGAACTATTGCACACACACGTTTAATAGAAATAGACAATAGAAAGAAATATTCTGTGTTTGTCCCCATATAAGGCTGGTCCATGTTTGCTGTGTAAAGGACTGGCAAACACAGAAAGTAACTTGAATAGAGAACGTGTTGTCCTTAAACCATTTGAATTTGAGAAGGTACAGGTAAGTTACAGATAAACGTGGTCAATTGTCATTGTCAAGTCACTTGTCTACCATGAGTATCAAACAATTCTCCCATCATAGCCAGTTTTTCAAGGTCTTTTACTGATTATACTCACACCATTGTTTTGGCAAACCCCTCATGGTATTTTATTACTTACTGGGAAACATTTCATGTGATGCTGGCTTTTGGCTTTGGCTTTCTAGTCTTCATCTTATTTTTGGACATTGTTGTTATTTGTTTAATTATAACATTTAAATTGTGTTACAGTGTAGGGTGTATTGTAAAGTGCCCGCTCTGGGTGTCAAATACTCTGCCACTATGCCACTTTCCTTATTCTTTTACCTAAAACATCATATAACTTACTGATCATGCTAATGTGTCATGAGCTGTAGATAAAAATAATATTTAACAGGGTATCCCCTGCAACCCAAAAAATCTAAAAGCCTACATGCTTTAAAGCGGATCTTCATTGCATCTGAGCACCACAAACAAAAAACGCTACTTAAAGTGATTGTAAAGTCAGAAGGTTTTTCATCTTAATACATTCTATACATTAAGATAAAAAAAACCTTCTGTGTGCGGCAGCCCCCCTCAGCCCCCTAATACTTACCTAAGCCCCATCTCTATCCAGCGATGTCCACGAGTCCCTCGGCCGTCCGGGACTCTCCTTCTGATTGACTGAGACACAGCAGCGGTGCCATTGGCTCCTGCTGCTGTCAATCAAAGTCAGTTAGCCAATCAGGAGAGAAGGGGCCAAACCGGGGCTCCATGTCTGAATGGACACACGAAGTTGTGACTGGGCTCTGGTGCCCCAATAGCAAGCTGCTTGCTCTGGGGGCACTCGACAGGAGGGAGGGGCCAGGAACGCCGAAGAGGGACCCGAGAAGAGGAGTATCTGGGCTGCTTTGTGAAAAACCACTACACAGAGCAGGTAAGTATAACATGTTTGATATTTTTACAATCACTTTAAGTTTTCTCTTTCAATGGTTTTTATTTAAAAGTTTTTAACATAATAGAAGAACGTAAACAATATCAAGTAAAGGTCAAAAGCGGATGCATGTTGCTCTATTTGCAGCTGTTGCAAATAGAGCAACAGTTTACCAAAGGCGTTAAACTCAAAAGTATCATCAACCTATTGCAGAAAGTCAAAATATGGAGATTATTATGAAATAACATTACAATAAACTGTAGGTCACACATAGCTCAGTTACATGGAGAGGTAGGGAAATGTTAAGGTCAAGAGTTAGTCCCAGGGCCTCAAGGCACAATACCTCGTTCCCAAGGAGATATTGAGATTGGGGAGGCTCTATGGTCCCCCGTCAGCATTCTTATAGAAGTTATTAAAACATTACAAAAATAATAAAAAATATGAATGTAGAGGAAGGAAAGTAGGAGAAAAGGCCGGAGTTGGTCCTCTCGGTCTGGACCTCCAACCATTATTTAATTTATTTATTTTAAATGTTTAACAAACAGAATGTTACTTTATTGAACCCAAAACATAGTATAATATAAACCAAATGGAAATAATCAAATAGGCATAGTGCTCATTGACAATGGCAGAAGTAGCAAAGCTTCGTCAGCAGACTTGAATACATACGGCACTTACAAAGCTTAATAAAATAACAATGTTCAGTCTATAACATCCAAAACATATGGAATAGACCTTGCAGCCTTCAACACATAAATTCATTTTTAATATTAAAAGCAAACTCCCCCATCCATCCATGTCTCTATGCTTTATATTGTTGAGAAATCACTTTGATAAACAACCCCCTAGCATTTCTGGATGTGGCCAACTTGCGTAAGGGCAAATGATTCATGCAGTGTTCTTAGCTGAGAAAACCCCTCCTCCTCTCCTCCCCTCTTGAAGAGTCCTGGGATGTATGACATCATTTGCCTAGGCAAGAAACCGGGAAGTAACTGAAAAAATGTATAAAAAAAAAAAGTTTAAAACAAATAAATATGATATACTTTCCTATCTAATTACTAATGCTAGCAGCATGAGGATTAAAAATAATCAATGTTGATTGAGCAGAGTGAAGTTCCACTCTCAAGTTTGCCTTCTGGTTGCTGATATATTACAAGTCTCTGAGACAGTGTTGGGGGTTTGCAGTCACTGTTCACCTCTGTATTCAGGCAGCTGTGTGTGCCTCGATGGCTGAATACAAAAGCCGGGAGTGGAGATTTCTCCATCCACACCGTGCTAAGTGATTAAGTACCAAGACATATCTGGTGTTGCAAGCGTAGGGATTGCAAATACACACATTACATACCCGTATTTATCGGTGTATAACACACACCCCAATTTTAAGAGGGAAGTTTAAGAAAAAAATTTTTCACAGCCCCCTTTACAGTACACAGTCCCCCTCCCCAGCACAGTACACAGCCCCCCCCCCCCCCCAGCACAGTACACAGCCCCCCTCCCCAGTACACAGCCCCCCTCCCCCAGCACACAGACCCCCATCCAGTACACAGCCCCCTATCCAGAATACAGCCCCCCCATCCAGTACACAGCCCCCTATCCAGTACACAGCCCCCCATCCAGTATACAGTCCCCCTCCACCTGCACTCTCAGGAGACCCCCAGTCTCCTAGGACAGTGCTGCCAGCATTCTCTACAGTTAAGAAAAAAATCACTGCCAGCCCCTTCCACACTGCTCCTCCTGTGTCACTCATATTGTAAAATGAAGCTTCCATATAACTCAATAGCTCTGTTTTTTCCACTGACCTGGTCATGTGACTGCTCTCTCATAGATGGTTACATAGATGGTCATGTGACCGATCTCCTCCTCCAATCTAAAGCTAAAGCTAGGAGGAGGAGGAGCGGGAGGAGAGCAGCCAGAAAAAAAACAGAGCTATTGAGATATTTACAAGCTTTGTTTTATAATGACACTAACATAGGAGGAGCAGTGTAGGAGAAGGGGCTGGCAATTTATTTTTTTTATCAACTTTAGACTATGCAGACAACGCTGTCCCAGGGTCAGGAGAGGCGGGGCGGCCGGCCTGACAACCACCAATGGGTGGCTCCCGAGGTGGACTACTCGATCCCCGCCCCCTGTTGGTAAAACATAGTATCGGCGTATAACACGCAGGCACTGTTTGTCCTCTGTTTTCAGGGGGAAAAAGTGCGTGTTATACGCCAATAAATATGGTAATTCTTGATTAAGGTATCCAAATTAACATTGGATGGCTGTCTGAGCCTTTCTTCATAAATCCTTCCTTTTGCACAGGGCACCTATCATACTTTTTTGTTTGTACATGATACCTAATACTGTCTCTAGGGTCAAGTTCAAGCCGTGATTTCACGTACACAGAGCTTGAAAGGTTTACATCATTACTGTCAACAGCTACAGTGAAGATTCATCAGATACGTCAAACATCAAAGACAAAATTAATTCAAACAATGCAACAATGTTTCCACAACAAAAATAACTACTACAGGCTACCATCATATAACATAGGGGCAGACAACACACTTTGCTGGTTAGTCAATAAAGAATAGTTTTTATGTTTACGCTGTCATCAGTCTGAAGGTTTGCTCATTTTTCTTTGCAGACATATTTTTTTAAAGTGAACCTGCGCCCATGCTATGGAATTTCAAGTAGTTTACATTATATCAAATATTTTACATATAGTAAATGAGCTTTAGGCTACATTCACACCTGAACGTAGCATCTTTGAGCATTTTCTGGTGTTTTTTTTGCGTGTTTTTACACGCGATGTTGGCACAGTTTTATGTGAGACTTGCACATTTTTATACAGCATTTTTGAGCTTTGGCTTTTTTTAGACAATAGAGAAAACTATCATCTGTTGCATCATTTGTTGCTAGGTATTTCAGCTATTTTAGCTTTTCCATTAGCCTTTATTTATTTTTATTTTTTTGTTAGGGTAAGGGGTTAGAGTTAGGTTAGGATTAGGAGTTAGCAATAGGGTTATATTTTTTTTTTTTGGGGGGGGGGGGTTAGGGTGTTATTAAAGGATCACTAAAGTTAATTATTTTTTTTAAAATAACAAACATGTTATACTTACCTCCACTGTGCAGCTCGTTTTGCACAGAGTGACCCCGAACCTGGTCTTCTGGGGTCCCTCGGCGGCTGTCTCGGCTCCCCCCACAAGGACTCAACACTTTCATGTGAGCTCCCTCGCATGGTGTTGAGTGCTTGCGGGCGCACTCCCGTAATACAGCCGGCGGCCATAGCCGCTCACTGTATCATTCGGCCCCGCCCACCCCGGTGCCCCGCGTCATTAGATGTGATTGACAGCAGCGCGAGCCAATGGCTGCGCTGCTTTCAATCCATCCACTGTGACCAAGCAACGGCCAGGCTGAGCGACGAAGAGGATGTTGGGAGCGAGCGCAGGACTTTTGAGGGGTCAGGTAAGTAAATCGGGGGGGCTGGGGGGGGGGTGCGGTATTGTCAGATGTTTTTTCACCTTAATGCATAGAATGCATTAAGGTGAAAAAACTTTTACCTTTACAACCCCTTTAATACTACTACTACTGCTACTACTATAAATACACAAATAAATTTAAATAATCATAAATAAATAATTTTAATAAATGAATACTAAGTAATAATAAATAAATAATTAACCCCTAACCTTAACACCTAACCCTTAAAAAAAATAATAATAATAAATAACTAAACACCCTAACACAAAATAAATACATTTAAATATTATTATTTTTACTCATTTTTTTGTTCAGGTTTGGGTGTTTATGTATTATTATATTATATTATTATTAATATTAGTAATAATAATTTAATATTTTTTTTTAAAGTTAGGGTTAATTATTATTTATTTACGTATTATTACATATTATTCATTTCTTTAATTTATTTTTGATGATTTTTAGTTATTTGTGTATTTATTTTACATATATTTATTCATATATTATTACTATTCAATTTTTTTAATTTTTTTATTTGAGCAGAAAATCACTCAAAAAACTCATGAATGGCACGTTTCCATTCATTTCTATAGGAATAAAAACATGCCAAAAATGCTCACATCTGCCCGATTCAAGCTACTAAAAAAGCTCCAGAACTTTCTTGAGCTTCAGGTGTTTGGCTTCAGGTGACTTGGAGTGGAGATATGTGCCTTCTCCATAGAGAATAATTGATTGTTTTCTCCTCCAGCGTTTCGGAGCTTCGAGCTTCAAGCTAAGAAAAAATGCTGAGGTGTGAATGGGGCCTTAAAGCAAGCCCTCACAGACCTTTATAGCTGCAAGCACTGTGAAACAATTAATCCTCAAATTGCACAGCAGAAACACAGAAGCTGTTTTAATTGTTATCTCAGCAGCTCAGCTTACCCTGCTCTCCCCTCTCCCAGCAGTGACATAGCAGCCTTCTAATATCTAATGCAGCCATTCTCAATCAGGGTTCCATAAAACTTGGGGTTCCTCAAGAGGTTGATAGGGGTTCCTTGAGCTGTGGCTGATTGAACTCCAATTTGAAGGTACCTGCACAATTTAACACAGCTTGGTAATGCCAGCAGCATGACACGAATTATCCTTTTACCTGTCTGTAGGGGTGACATTCTGACCACCACTATAGGAGTTCCATTCTTCCCACTAACTACCAATGTAAGGGGCATTTTTACCATTGACCCCCCCTATTAATTAGTTTTAATAAGGGTTCCCCAAGACCTGGAAATTATTTTCCTTTTTAGGGTAAAAAGATTGGGGAAAGCTGCTCTATTGTAAACACATAGTAGTTGCTGTGTGAAGGAGGAGCAGGGTGAGCTGAGCTGCTGAGAAATAAGGACTTGATCAATGCTCCTGCTAAGAACGCTGAGGATGAATTGCCTACTGTTTACTCATTTACCTTCTTGTTCCCAGCCCATGATTCAGAAAGTACTGAAGACAAGGGGTAAGCATGAATGCCAAGCAAATAGCATTTCCGGAACGATGTCAGTAATGGCAACTCCCATATTTATCTTAGGAAAGATTTACTTTTTGTTTACTGTTCTGGATTTCCATAATCTGACAGCAGGAAAAAACAAATGTGTGTTCATTTTTACCAGGGTCACAATCTACAACAATTTTACCAACTACTGTAGGAAAAGCGACAGTGGGAACGACGACACCGCAACCCAGATCTTCTGAACATGCAGCAACTTCAAGGGAAACAGCACAATCACTTCCAGAATCCACATACATTTCCACTGATGAAACTCCTAAATTATCTACTATCAGTTATTATACAACGACTGGACATGATTCAAGCATTCCAGGTCTGTTAACATGAATTAAAGTGGCAATAGAGATTAAGTTCCAGGCGCTAATCTTAAGAAATTCACCCAGTGGTATGATATAAGCACAGCTGAACTGTGCTGCTGTCTGATAGCATGGTGATCAGATGCTGAAATGCTGAAGACAATTGGGGCTGACAGCAATCAGAAGCTGAACTGGAAGTAATGAATGGTGGCTGCAATAAACCGCATATGCTCACAAATGAGCTGCTGGCAATTTATTGAAAAAATTGATGAAAACAGTACAAAGTATAAATAGTTCGATAGCAACGTTACCACACTGGCTGTGAGGCTGGCTCGGGCACTGATGGATCACTGTCAGACCGGGAAATTCCAAACATGGGACGCTGACTATAGATGCCGCGATGCAATGCCAACTGCAGTGTATTGTGTGCCGGGCCCGCCGGCATGAGAGGATGGTGTCACTGTCACTGGAAATTATGGTAGAACCACATAGCTGACTATGTCCAGGAAGAAAGCACCGTGATGAGTGGCAAGTAGGATTGCCACCTCATCTCTTTAAAACCAAACATATAATAATTACACAGGTTCTGTGGCTGATTAAGGTAGTTATTAAACTCACTTGTTGCCTTATCTGCATTAAATTAGCCTCCGAACTTGTGTAATTCATATGTGTTCGGTTTTAAAGGGATGAAGTGGCAACCCTAGTGGCAAGGAGGAAGGCATCACCGAAGTCCAGGACGGAACTGAGGTGTCCAAGAAGGAACCAGCCCTGGCCAGCATGGAACGCAAACGTCCCTGTTGCCGTGACCTAGCAGCCCATTTGAGAGAATATGTGGTTTATTGCAGCCATCATTCAATACTTCCAGTTCGACTTCTGAGCACTGTCAGCCCCAATTGTCTTCATTAATTAAACTGGAACTACACTGCATCTGAGCACCACAAGCCAAAAATGCTATTCAATTCATTGTTAATATTCAAAGCAAACTCCTCAATCCCTCCATGTCTCCCTGCTTTATTTTGCTGAGAAATCACTTTGAAAAACACTCTCTAGAATTTCTGGCTGTGGCCATCTTGAGTAAGGGCAGATGATTAATGTAGCATTTACTTCCTGGAATCCATCTGCCCTTATCTTAAGCATGCAGACAGGAGGGTATGCTTAGCTGTGAACACCTCTGCCCCCCTCCTGAAGACTCCTGGGATGTATGACATCATTTGCCTAGGCAAGAAACTAGGAAGTAACTGAAGAAATGTTAAAAAAAAGTATAAAATGAGTAAATATGATATACCGTATTTATCGGGCGTATAAAACGCGCTGGCGTATAACACGCACTCCAAGTTCAGGAGGGAATTTTAAGGAAAAAAAAGTTTTAGGAGGGAAGTTTAAGGGAAAAAAACTTACATTAAAATGCCCATCAATGACTGTGAGCGGCGCCGAAAAAAAGCCGAGAACACTCGGGTATGTGTATCTCGGCTCCGACGAATCCCTGCAGTCTCGGCGCCATATTTGAATCTACCCACGGCTGTGTATGTCGGCGGCGACCGCGGCAATTGCCGCGATCGCTCCGATGACACAAAATTGGTGGGGATTGGCCTATAACACGCACCCATGATTTTCCCCTGATTTTCAGGGGAAAAAAGTGCGTGTTATATGCCGATAAATAGTATTTTCCTATCCATTTTCTAATGCTAGCAGCATAAGGATTAAAACTAGTCAGTGTTGATTGAGAGAGTGAAGTTCCGTTTTAAACTTTGCTACAGTTTTTTATTCTACACAGTATGTTGTACTATACGGAATACAATATCAGGAAATCTAACACAACTGCAGTTTTTTAGACACCCCACTGATCTGTAGTTTTAGAGCAATTCTAATGTGAATTGATTCTGTGCAGTGCTTCCAGTAAATTGTGTTACAATCTCTGCTTGTTTGATTATATTTACGGGATATGGGAAACTATATTTCTACACACACACCTACACAGGTTAAACTGGATGGACTGTTGTCTTTATTCAACCTCACCAACTATCTAATTAAAACCTATAAACTGCAACAACAAGCCTTGTATAAGTACTGATAATGAAATGAAAGTTTATGTGCAGTCAATGGCAGCCAGATGCTTCTTTTCATTACTGAACTCCTGAAAAATAGCTGCCTGCCAGTGTTACAGTAGATCCTTATTGACTCAAACTACCTCTGGTACTTCCTCTCCTAGCTGCAATTTTCAGAGATAATTTTATAGATAATATAATGACAGCTCAAAATACTTAAATTATTAGCTGCATTTATTTTATTAGGAATGTATAACTTTTAAATGTTTAAATGACCCCGGCTTCCCCCCTTGCTCCCCGCACGTCTCCCACCACCCCACACCACATATGTGCAGGGAGAGATGCAGCCAACACCTGGCCCCTTGCACACAGTTCCTACCACTCCACACCTCCTGTACACTATTAGATCCCTTGCTGCGGTTTGAGATGGATCTCTTCACGCCAGCTGCAGGGCACTAGGATCTAGGGCACTGCAATTCTTCCCACACTGTGCCCCACTGGAAACAAAGAGCTTGCTCCTAGCTGTGCACGAAGGGGACTATGCTAAGCATCAGATTTCCTGGGCTGTTGGATCGCACCCCAGCTCAATTAAAACTACCTGGGCTGGAGGAAATAGGGCACACATCTCTTGCTGCCAGCCCCTATATGTTACCTGTGCCTGTGAGGACCTAAAACTAAGATTGGGCCTCCAGGTGTTACACTCTGCCTCCTCTTATCCAGCAGCCACCTTGCCTGCACCTCGGGCTTCCCTCACTCTCTCTCTCTCTGGACCCAGCACCTGCCTGAGACACTGCCTCTCTGGACCCTCCGAAAACAGCTGTCCACCGCTAATCCTCAGTGGCCTGCGGCTGCCAGGTACCCTCAGCACGAGTCGTGAAACCCACCTCTATCTCCCCTTTGCTGTGCCATATTTTCCCTCCACAGACTGTTAAGCCTTGCTGTGCCATATTTCTGCCCTGAGGATCTTCCCTGCTTCCTGGGCCACATTACCCTGAGGATCATTTCCCCGTGTTGTGCCTTATTGCCGCTCTGAGGTTCTTCTCACCTTGCTGTGTCATATTACCCTGAGGGTCATTTCCCCTTGCTGTGCCTTATTGCTGCCCTGAGAATTGTCTCCCCTTGCTGTGCCATATTACTGCCCTGATGATCACCCTGAGGATTATTCCCCTTTTGCTCTGTCTTATAGCTGTCCTGTGGATTATCTCCCTTTGCTGTGTCCTATTGCCATTCCATGGACTGTTAACTCCTTGCTCTGCCATATTTCTTCTCCACAGACTGTTAGCACTTGCTGTGACATACTTCTGCCCTAAGGATCATCTCACGTTGCTGTGCCATAGTTCTGCCCTGAGGATCATCTCTCGTTGCAGTGTCATATAGCTACTGCATGGACTGTTTATCTGGGCTGTGTAATACTGCTATTTTGTGGACTGTCTATTTGTGTAGTGATATATAGTGCTGCCCTGTGGACTTTTTCTCTGGGCTGTGTCCCATTGCCACCCCTCCCACCCCTCCTCTACACCCATATGCCCCATAAAATGCCCGCAAATTGGGTGCTCTCTCTGCACTTTTTTCATTTTCTACAGCATTTTTTCCCACCATATGACTTTTTCATGCAAGCCATATACATGAACAATCTTTGCCCCGAACTTTTTTTTTTTTGCAAAATCTTTTTTATTAAATTTTTCATTAGCATACAAAATTAGCCCACGCAGGGGCAGTTCTTCTGATGCGGCAACATACCGCAACAGGGCACAACATACAACATAAACAAACTAACTTATACTATAACCCCAATGTGGGGAGAGGTTCAGTTCAGGAGAATCTGTGCTCAAATTGGTACTTTGCCCAGAACTTTAATCTGACCCAAAGAAGCTCATGTTCTTTTTTGAGCTTAGGCTGCATTTACACCTGAGCATTTTCAGCTCAAAAAACGCTCGTAAAACTTCAGAAAAAACGCCTGAAAAGCACCCAACAAGCAAAATCATATTCATTTCAATGGCACCTGTTCACATCTAAGCGTTTTGTCACCTGAAGCAAAACGCCTGAAAAATGCCCTAAGTTCAAAAAAGAACATGAGCTTCTTTGGGGCAGATTACAGGTGATTTTCTGCCTTTTACATTGGTGACCTGAACAAAATTGCGGCACAAATGCAGTAAAATCGTGCTAAAACGCGCGAGTTTGAAACACTCAGGTGTGAATGCAGCCTTAGGCCCCTTTCACACTGGGACGGTAGGGGGCATCGGCGGTAAAACAGCGCTATTTTTAACGCTGTTTTACCGCGGTTTTTGGCCGCTAGCGGTGCGGTTTTAACCCCCCACTGGCGGGCGAAAAAGGGTTAAAACCCCTCGTATAGCGCGGCTATAGCCACGGTATTACCACGGTATAGCCGCGCTGTTCCATTGATTTCAATGGGCAGGAACGGTTTAAGAGCGGTGAATACACCGCTCCTTCACCGCTCCAAAGATGCGGCTTGCAGGAGATTTTTTCTTCTCCTGCCAGCGCACCGCTTCAGTGTGAAAGCCCTCGGGCCTTCACACTGAACAAACAGCGGAGGCTGTTTAGGGGGGGTTTGCAGGCGCTATTTTTAGCGCAATAACGCCTGCAAACCGCCCCAGTGTGAAAGGGGCCTTAGGGTGTTTTTCAGGCGTTTTGCTTCAGGTGACAAAACGCCCAGATGTGAACAGGTGCCATTGAAATAAATAGGATTTTGCTTGTTGGGCTTTTTTTAGGCGTTTTTTTCAGGCGTTTTACGAGCATTTTATGAGCTGAAAACACTCAGGTGTGAATGCAGCCTGAGCGGAATGTGTAGTGGTTTTGTGTACATCCCCAATTCCAAAAAAGTTGGGACGCTGTGTAAAATCAACATAAAAACTGAATGCAATGAATGCTTTGCAAACCTCATAAACCCATATTTTAGTCACAATAGAAAATAGAAAACATATCAAATGTTTGAACTGAGAAAATTTACCATTAAAAAAGTAAGGTAATTTTGAAACTGATGGCAGCAACATGTCTCAAAAAAGTTGGAACAGGGCAACAAAAGGTGACAAAGTAAGTGATATTAACCACTTGCCTACCAGACCAATTCTGACATTTCTCTCCTACATTTAAAAATCATATATTTTTTTGCTAGAAAATTAAACAGAACCCCCAAACATTATATATGTTTTTTTAGCAGAGACCCTAGAGAATTTATTTTTCTTGTTTGATGCTTTCTTTTTACATTTGTTTTTGGTCACTTTTATTCCTATTACAAGGAATGTAAATATCCCTTGTAATATTGTAATAGGAATAGTGCATGACAGGTCCTCTTTACAGTGCAATCTGGGGTCAATAAGTCCCCAGATTTCACCTCTAGGCTGGAAAGCCTGAAACGTCATAACATCGCGCCTGGCCTCCGAACGATCATAGGGACCATCTGGCCTGCCGGAAATCTTCAACATCTGCCGCCGGTCGGTTCCTTCTCTGATTTGCTGATCACAGGGGCGAGCCGGAAGAAGCACCGGAGGCCTATAAGAACGATCAAGCAGCTGAACAGCCAATATGATTGTTCCTATGGTGAAAGAATCGCCGGCTCTAAAAGAAGATATCTGAATCAGATATCACCGCTCAAAGTCGACTACATCATATGACGGCGGGCGGGAAGCAGTTAGCAAGGAAGAGCTGGAAGAACATTTTGCAACTAATTAGGCTAGTTGGCAATAGGTCAGTCACATAACTGGGTATAAGAAGAGCATCTTAGGGAGTTAGAATGTCTCAGAAGTAAAGAGGTTCACCAATCTGTGAAAAGCTGCGTCAGAAAATTGTCAAACAATTTCAGAATAATGTTCCTCAATGTAAAATTGCAAAGACTTTAAATATATCATCTACACAATATCATCAAAAGATTCTGAAAACCTGGAGAAATCTCCTCACGCAAAAGACAAAGCCAACATGCAATGTTGGATCTTTGGGCCCTTAGACGGCACTGCATTAGAAAACAGGCATGATTCTGTGATGGACGTCACTGCATGGGCTCAGGAATATGTCCAAACTAAAGAGGAGAGGGACCTTCTCGCTTGTTATCAGCTATCTGATGGTATGGGAGTACATTAGTGCGTATGGAATGAATGGGCAGCTTGCACATATGGAAAGGCACCATCAATGCTGAATGATATATCCAGGTTATAGCAACATATGCTCCCATCCAGACAGCGCCTGGATGGGAGCATATGCTTTTTCAGGGGAGCATATACTTTTTCAAGGAAGGCTTTGCATATTTTAGCAGTACAATGCTAAATCGCAAAGTGCATTTATGACAACAGCATGGCTTTGTAGTAGAAGAGTCCAGGTGCTTAACCGGTTTGCCTGCAGTTCAGACCTTTCACTAATGAAATATACTGTACATCGAAGAGGACCCAGATGTGTTGGGCAGTTAGAATCATTTAACAGGCAAAATGGGACAAGATTCCTCTCCCAAAACTCCAGCAACTGGTCTCCTCAGCTCCCAGACATTTACAGTGTTGTTAAAAGAAGAGGGGATGGTACACCATGGTAAACATAGCCCTGTCCCAACTTTTCTGAGACATGTTGCTACCATCAATTTCAAAATGATCTTATTTTTCTTAAAATGCTACATATTCTCAGTTTAAACATTTGATGTTTTTTATTGTAAATACAATATAGGTTTAAGAGATTTGCAAATTATTGCATTTTGTTTTTATGTAGATTTTCAACTTTTTTGTAATTGATCTTGTATATGTTCTTTATTTTTTTACTATGATCATGACTACAAAATCCATTTAAAAATTGTTTACGGAGCTCAATATCTCAATATCTACACACTTGAATAAACCCGAGCAGTCACTCTTCCCCCTTGTTTCAATGGTTTCAAATGGCCCCTAAAATCAATTCTTTTTGTAGGGGTATCAACCCATTGTCGCCAATGGTGGAGCTGGTAGATGACACATAAGTCACCTTTCTAGGCAATAGAGATACCAAAATCAATGGATCCATCAGCATTGGGTTCAGTGCTTTGGTAACCCTTATTTTGGGCATCCCTCTTGTCTTTTCATTTTTTTTTACGTTTAAATAGCTTTAATATTTAAAGCCACAGCTAAGCTGACCTTTTCAGGTTCTGAAACCACCTTTTTCACAGTTTACAGCACTATATGCATGGATCTTCACAGGGAATTATTATATTTCCATTAAAAAAATTACCAGAATATGCCATTTTCACCTGGTGATTGTTATGCTGTGGCCAAAAAATGAATCTATTGAAAGAACCGATATTAGCAAATGTGAAAGGGGATGTTTTATCAGGCTCACCCTCTCTTGGGTAATAAGCTTGCAGTGATACAGGTTGATGTCTCCCTTGTGTCATGAATTGTAGACCAGCTGACTGGACAACCACAGTATATGCGTTTGCAAGACTGTGTGGGGTAGAGTGGTAAGCAATATTGGGGTTCCACAGGGGACAGTTCTCCCTTCCTTTTTTCTGTCTATACCACTGATTTAATCTACCAGACAGAATCTTACCATCTTCAGAGGTTTTCTGTTGACTCTGCGGTAGTGGGATGTATCACGAATGGAACTGAGTATAGGACTGTGGTAGAGAACTTTGTCACATGGTGTGAGGATAATCATCTGTATTTAAATGTGACAAAGAAAAAAAGTAGCTGGTTGTGGATTTGAGAAGGAGGAAGGCACTAGTGACCCCCATCTCCATCCAAGAAGTGGATGTGGATGCAGTAGAGAGTTACAAGTATCTGGGGGTGTGCATAGATAATAAGCTGGAGTGGAGCAAGAACACTGAAGTTCTCAATAGGAAGAGCAAGAGCCGCCTCTATTTTTTGAGAAGGCTGAGGTCTTTTAACATCTGCCGGACGACGATGAAAATATTTTATGAATCTGTGGTGGCCAGCGCTTTCCTGTATGCGGTTTCATGCTGGGGAAGCATAGTTACATAGTTACATAGTTACATAGTAGGTGAGGTTGAAAAAAGACACAAGTCTATCAAGTCCAACCTATGTGTGTGATTATGTGTCAGTATTACATTATATATCCCTGTATGTTGCGGTCATTCAGGTGCTTATCTAATAGTTTCTTGAAGCTATCAATGCTCCCCGCTGAGACCACTGCCTGTGGAAGGGAATTCCACATCCTTGCCGCTCTTACAGTAAAAAAACCTCTACGTAGTTTAAGGTTAAACCTCTTTTCTTCTAATTTTAATGAGTGGCCACGAGTCTTGTTAAACTCTCTTCTGCGAAAAAGTTTTATCCCTATTGTGGGGTCACCAGTACGGTATTTGTATATTAAAATCATATCCCCTCTCAAGCGTCTCTTCTCCAGAGAAAATAAGTTCAGTGCTCGCAACCTTTCCTCATAACTAAGATCCTCCAGACCCTTTATTAGCTTTGTTGCCCTTCTTTGTACTCGCTCCATTTCCAGTACATCCTTCCTGAGGACTGGTGCCCAGAACTGGACAGCATACTCCAGGTGCGGCCGGATCAGAGCCTTGTAGAGTGGGAGAATTATCGTTTTATCTCTGGAGTTGATCCCCTTTTTAATGCATGCCAATATTCTGTTTGCTTTGTTAGCAGCAGCTTGGCATTGCATGCCATTGCTGAGCCTATCATCTACTACCGTGTTTCCCCGATAGTAAGACACCCCCGATTGTAAGACGTATCGGGAGTTTCAGAGGGGTCAGCTAATATAAGCCGTACCCCGAAAGTAAGACATATGTCTTACTTTCGGGGAAACACGGGGGGATTTGCCTCCAGTGACGTGCGGTACAAAGAGTGGGGCTGGGGGTGCGGGCCGCTGGGGGTGCGGGTCTCTGTCCCCCTCCGTTCTCCCCCTCCGTTTCGCTTTCCTCCTCTGTGCCTCCCCGCTGTCCCCTCCGTTCCCCCCTCCTTCTCTGTCCCCATCCGTTCTCCCCCTCCGTTCCGCTTTCCTCCTCTGTGCCTCCCCGCTGTCCCCTCCGTTCCCCCCTCCTTCTCTGTCCCCCTCCGTTCTCCCCCTCCGTTCCGCTTTCCTCCTCTGTGCCTCCCCGCTGTCCCCTCCGTTCCCCCCTCCTTCTCTGTCCCCCTCCGTTCTCCCCCTCCGTTCCGCTTTCCTCCTCTGTGCCTCCCCGCTGTCCCCTCCGTTCCCCCCTCCTTCTCTGTCCCCCTCCGTTCTCCCCCTCCGTTCCGCTTTCCTCCTCTGTGCCTCCCCGCTGTCCCCTCCGTTCCCCCCTCCTTCTCTGTCCCCCTCCGTTCTCCCCCTCCGTTCCTCCGTCCTCCCCCTCCTTCCTTTGTGAATAGACAGAGTCAGCTGACTCTGTCCATTCACATAACTGAAACATTGTAATCTCCTGTGATTACGATGTGTCAGTTTATGAATGGAGAGAAGCCGCTGTCTTCTCTCCTTTCATTCTCAGTGCAGCTGACGCTGCAGAGAAAGGGACTGGGGAATCTCTATCCTCTGTCTCTTTCTCTGTCTCAAGGGGGAGATATCAGAGGTCTGTTAAGACCCCTGATATCTCACCAAAGCCCCCCAACATGATTTCCCAATATAAGACATACCCCGAAAGTAAGACATAGTGGGGCTTTTAGGGATAAAAAGAAAGTAAGACACTGTCTTACTTTCGGGGAAACACGGTAGGACCTCCAGCTCCTTTTCCATCCTAGATTCCCCCAGAGGTTCTCCCCCCAGTGTATAGATTGCATTCATATTTTTGCCACCCAAATGCATTATTTTACATTTTTCTACATTGAACTTCATTTGCCATGTAGTTGCCCACCCGATTAATTTGTTCAGGTCTTTTTGCAAGGTTTCCACATCCTGCGGAGAAGTTATTGCCCTGCTTAGCTTGGTATCATCTGCAAATACAGAGATTGAACTGTTTATCCCATCCTCCAGATCGTTTATGAACAAATTAAATAGGATTGGTCCCAGCACAGAACCCTGGGGAACCCCACTACCCACCCCTGACCATTCTGAGTACTCCCCATTTATCACCACCCTCTGAACTCGCCCTTGTAGCCAGTTTTCAATCCATGTACTCACCCTATGGTCCATGCCAACGGGCCTTATTTTGTACAGTAAACGTTTATGGGGAACTGTGTCAAATGCTTTTGCAAAATCCAGATACACCACGTCTACAGGCCTTCCTTTATCTAGATGGCAACTCACCTCCTCATAGAAGGTTAATAGATTGGTTTGGCAAGAACGATTCTTCATGAATCCATGCTGATTACTGCTAATGATACCGTTCTTATTACTAAAATCTTGTATATAGTCCCTTATCATCCCCTCCAAGAGTTTACATACTATTGATGTTAGGCTAACTGGTCTGTAATTCCCAGGGATGTATTTCGGGCCCTTTTTAAATATTGGTGCTACATTGGCTTTTCTCCAATCAGCTGGTACCATTCCAGTCAGTAGACTATCTGTAAAAATTAGGAACAACGGTCTGGCAATCACTTGACTGAGTTCCCTAAGTACCCTCGGATGCAAGCCATCTGGTCCCGGTGATTTATTAATGTTAAGTTTCTCAAGTCTAATTTTAATTCTGTCCTCTGTTAACCATGGAGGTGCTTCCTGTGTTGTGTCATGAGGATAAACACTGCAGTTTTGGTTACTAAAGCCCCCCGATTCACTCGTGAAGACTGAGGAGAAGAATAAATTCAATACCTTCGCCATCTCCCCATCCTTTGTAACCAGATGTCCTTCCTCATTATTTATGGGGCCAATATGGTCTGTCCTCCCTTTTTTACTGTTTACATACTTAAAGAATTTCTTGGGAATTTTTTTGCTCTCCTCCGCTATGTGTCTTTCATGTTCTATCTTCGCTGTCCTAATTGCACCCTTACATTTCTTGTTGCATTCTTTATAAAGTCTGAATGCTGAGGATGATCCCTCAACCTTGTATTTTTTGAAGGCCTTCTCCTTTGCTTTAATATGCATTTTTACATTGGAGTTAAGCCATCCAGGACTTTTGTTCGCTCTTTTAAATTTATTACCCAATGGGATACATTGGCTAATGCCCTTATTTAATATGCTCTTAAAGCAAACCCATCTCTCCTCCGTATTCTTTGTTCCTAATATTTTATCCCAATTTATGCCTTTTAGCAAGGTTTGTAGTTTAGGGAAGTTGGCTCTTTTGAAATTCAGTGTCTTTGTATTCCCGTTATGTTTCCTATTTGTGTGATTTATACTGAAACTAATTGACCTGTGATCGCTGTTACCTAAATTGCCCCGTATTTCCACATTCGTGATCAGGTCTGTATTGTTGGTAATCAGTAGATCCAGTAATGTTTTATTTCTAGTTGGTGCGTCTACCATCTGACCCATAAAATTTTCCTGCAAGACAATAAGGAACTGGTGAGCCTTAAATGAATTTGCGGTTCCCTCCGCCCAGTCTATGTCTGAATAATTAAAATCCCCCATTATGATAACACTTTCCATCCTTGCTGCTAATCCAAATTGTGATAGGAGATCTGTCTCCACTTCCTCCCTCAGGTTAGGGGGCCTATAGCATACTCCCAGTATTATTTTCCCCTTAGCTTCATCCCTTTGGAGCTCTACTCATAAGGATTCCACCTCCTCTCTAGCTCCCTCAGTGATGTCATCTCTCACATTCACTTGTACATTATTCTTGATATATAGGCATACCCCTCCCCATTTTTTACCCTCTCTATCCTTGCGGTATAGGGTATACCCTTGAATGTTTGCCAGCCAATCATAAGAGCTGTTGAACCAGGTCTCTGAAATTCCCACAAAATCCAAATCCTCCTTGTACAGCAGTATCTCTAGTTCACCCATCTTGTCCGCCATGCTCCTGGCATTGGTGAACATGCCACATAGTTTAGACCGGTCGCATATTGTCCTCGTATTGGGTGTTTCGAGATTGCAACTAGGACTTGCTACTATACTCACCTTGTGTTTTTGTGCTTTGGTTAACCTACCACTAATGCCCCCAATACTACCCTCTGGAATATCTTCCGCGCTGGCTATCTCTGCCTCTGGACCCTCCCCCCCATCGCCTAGTTTAAAAACCCCTCTAACTTTTTGGCCATCTTCATTCCCAGCAGATCTGCACCCTCCTCATTGAGGTGCAGTCCGTCCCTTCTATAGTACCGGTTACTGACTGAGAAGTCGGCCCAGTCCTCCAGGAACCCAAACCCCTCCTTACTACACCAGCTCTTCAGCCACTTGTTTACTTCCCTAATCTCCCTCTGCCTTTCTGGTGTGGCTCGATGTACCGGTAGTATTCCTGAGAATACTACCTTGGAGGTCCTTTTCCTCAATTTAGCTCCTAAGTCCCTAAAATCGTTCTTTAGGACACTCCATCTGCCTCTGACTTTGTCACTGGTGCCAACGTGCACCATGACAGCCGGGTCTTCCCCAGGCCCTCCCAGTAATCTGTCCACAAGATCCGTGATGTGCCGAACCCGAGCGCCCGGTAGACAACATACTGTTCGGCGCTTCAGGTCTTGGTTACAGATTGCCCTCTCTGTCCTTCTAAGAATTGAGTCCCCTACCACCAGAATCTGTCTTTCCTTTCCCTTTGCTGCCCCCCCACTCTCACTGGAGGAGTTCTTCCCCCAGCAGCTAGGAGAGTCCCTCAGCTCCAGCAGTGCTGGTCCCTAACTGGTTTCACCAATGTCACTCAATGGAGCGTACTTATTAGGATGCTCCAGTCCTGGATTGGCCTCCCTGGCACTTCCCCCTCTACCCCTCCTGACTGTCACCCATCTACTCTTTGCTAGTGCCTGCACCTCTTTGTCTCCACCCGCCTCTGTGCTGGCCCCTGCCGGCACCTGCCGTGTACGTTCCTGGCTCTCCTTTAGTATGGAGGGACTTCTCAGTGCTGACAGTTGCTTCCCCAGATTCAGAATCTGGGCTTCCAGGGAAACAATGTGCTTACATTTTGCACAGCAGTATTCGCCCTCGATCGGATGATCAAGGAACGCATACATGCAGCAAGATGTACAAAGAGTCGCCTCTCCACACCCACTGTGCATCGTACCTATTAAATTTAGTGAGGATTGGGGATTTTACCCTGTTCAAATTACCTAACAGCTAGCTTCCTGGCACTAATACTCAAGACAATACACAGGTACTCAAGACAAAACACAGGTACACAACAAAATACACAGGTACTCACAGACCTACGTGCACTCACAATACACAAGTATACAGTACACAATACACAAGTACTAACAATCCACACACACTACTCAGACAACACTCAGGTACTTACACTACACAGGTACTATGACCCCTGTTATACCCTCCTGTTTTAAACTCTGGTTTTTAACTCACCACTTAGACCAGTTCTACTTACACAGAGTTCCAACAGCCTCACAATGAGCAGGCTCACTTATGAGTCCTACACAGAGTTATATAGGCCTCAAGCACCTGTGAGCAATTAACCACTCCCTTTAATTGTTAGTCTGAAATCAAAGAAGAAAAAAAAAAAAGCTATTTAAAAAGTGACAGAAAAAGGTGATTGTAAAGCTAAAAGGAGAAGCCCCAAAAATGCAGCCCAGCAAACAAAAAGTTAGACTTGTTCACTCTCCCTCTGGTTTTCAACTCACCACTTAGACCAGTTCCACTTACAGAGTTCCAACAGCCTCACAATGAGCAGGCTCACTTATGAGTCCTACACAATTATATAGGCCTCAAGCACCTGTGAGCAATTAACCACTCCCCTAATTATTAGTCTGAAACCAAAGAAGAAAAAAAAAAGCTATTTAAAAAGTGACCAGAAAAAGGTGATTGTAAAGCTAAAAGGAAAATCCCCAAAAATGCAACCCAGCAAACAAAAAGTAAGACTTGTTCACTCTCCCTCTGGTTTTTAACTCACCACTTAGACCAGTTCCACTTACACAGAGTTCCACCAGGCTCACAATGAGCAGGCTCACTTATGAGTCCTACACAGAGTTTTATAGGCCTCAAGCACCTGTGAGCAATTAACCACTCCCCTTGTTAGTCTGAAACCAAAGAAGAAAAAAAAAAAGACTTAGGGTGGCTGACACCAGGTGTCACTAAACTGATTTGCAAGGTCAGTGAGTCTTTACCAACAGTGTCAGAGAGGAGAATGTTGGCCAAAGTATGTTCAGTCTTGTACAACCCCTCCCACCCACTCCACAATACGCTGGTCAGTGTGAGGAGTACCTTCAGTCATAGATTGTTACAACCACGATGCACCACAGAGTGACACAGGAAATCATTTTTTCCTGTGGCCATCAAATTTTAAAATTCTTCTCTGTAAGTGCTGGATAGGAGGATTTAATTTGGTTTATGATAAAGATTTTTATGTTGTTTTTATATTATGTTGGTATTAGGTTACCGGTATCTATGTATAATGATTTTTGGGCAATGTTAGAGAAAGTGGTGTAATTTGCATGTTTGTAGTTTGATTTTCTGTGTTATTTATTTTATGTAGTAGTTTATTAGGACAGCATGATTGATTACAGCACAGTATGCATTTATTTTTATGAGGTATTAGGTTGTAAACCATTATATTTCCTGGGTGTAGTGACTGGCCTCAGGTGATACACAGAGATTAAACAACTACTGAAGCCACAGGGTAAGCATGAAAGCCAAGCAAATAGCATTTCTGGAAAGATGTCAGCAATGGCAACTCGCATATTTATCTTAGGAAAGATTTACTTTTTGTTTACTGTTCCGGATTAACATAATCTGACACAGCAAGAAAAAACAAATGTGTGTTCATTTTTACCAGGGTCAACTACTGTAGGAAAAGCAACAGTGGGAACGACGACACAGCAACCCAGATCTTCTGAACATACAGCAACTTCAAGGGAAACAGCACAATCACTTCCAGAATCCACATACTTTTCCACTGATGAAACTAATAAATTATCTACTATCAGTTATTATACAACGACTGGACATGATTCAACCATTCCAGGTCTGTTAACATGAATTAAAGTGGCAATAGAGATTAAGTTCCAGGCGCTAATCTTAAGAAATTCACCCAGTGGTATGATATAAGCACAGCTGAACTGTGCTGCTGTCTGATAGCATGGTGATCAGATGCTGAAATGCTGAAGACAATTGGGGCTGACAGCAATCAGAAGCTGAACTGGAAGTAATGAATGGTGGCTGCAATAAACCGCATATGCTCACAAATGAGCTGCTGGCAATTTATTGAAAAAAATGATGAAAACAGTACAAAGTATGAATGGTTGGATAGCAACGTTACCACACTGGCTGTGAGGCTGGCTCGGGCACTGATGGATCACTGTGTGAGACCGGGAAATTCCAAACATGGGACGCCGACCATGAATGCTGCGATGCAATGCCAACTGCAGTGTATTGTGTGCCGGGCCCGCCGGCATGAGAGGATGGTGTCACTGTCACTGGCAATGATGGTAGAACCACATAGCTAACTATGTCCAGAGGGAAAGTGCCGTGGTGAGTGGCAAGTAGGGTTGCCACCTCATCTCTTTAAAACCAAACACATATTAATTACACAGGTTCTGTGGCTGATTAAGGTGGTTATTAAACTCACTTGGTGCCTTATCTGCATTAAATTAGCCTCAGAACTTGTGTAATTCATATGTGTTCGGTTTTAAAGGGATGAGGTGGCAACCCTAGTGGCAAGGAGGAAGGCGTCACCAAAGTCCAGGACAAAACTGAGGTGTCCAAGAAGGAACCAGCCCTAGCCAGCATGGAACGCAAATGTCCCTGTTGCCGTGACCTAGCAGCTAATTTGAGAGAATATGTGGTTTATTGCAGCCACCATTCAATACTTCCAGTTCAGCTTCTGAGCGAGCGCTGTCAGCCCCAATTGTCTTCATTAATTAAAGTGGAACTACACTGCATCTGAGCACCACAAGCCAAAAATGCAATTCAATTCATTTTTAATATTGAAAGCAAACTCATCAACCCTTCCATGTCTCCCTGATTTATTTTGCTGAGAAATCACTTTGAAAAACACCCCCTAACATTTCTGGCTGTGACCATCTCGAGTAAGGGCAGACGATTAATGTAGCATTTACTTCCTGGCATCCATCTGCCCTTATTTTAAGCATACAGACAAGAGGGTGTGCTTAGCTGAGAAAACTCTCCTCCCCTTCTGGTGATTCCTGGGATGTATGACATCATTTGCCTAGGCAAGAAACCAGGAAGTAACTGAATGAATGTAAAAAAAAAAGTTTAAAATGTGTAAATATGATATACTTTCCTATCTATTTACTAATGCTAGCAGCATAAGAATTAAAACTAGTCAGTGTTGATTGAAGTTCCATTTTAAACTTTGCTACAGTTTTTTATTCTACACAGTATGTTGTACTATACGGAATACAATATCAGGAGATCTAACACAACTGCAGTTTGTAGACACACCACTGATTTGTAGTTTTAGAGCAACTCCAATGTGGATTGATTCTGTGCAGTGTTTTCAGTAAATTGTGTTACAATCTCTGCCTGTTTGATTACATTTACGGGATATGGGAAACTATATTTCTACACACACACCTACACAGGTTAAACTGGATGGACTGTTGTCTTTATTCAACCTTACCAACTATCTAATTAAGACCTATAAACTGCAGCAACAAGCCTTGTATAAGTACTGATAATGAAATGAAAGTTTATGTGCAGTCAATAGCAGCCAGATGCTTCTTTTCATTACTGAACTCCTGAAAAATAGCTGCCTGCCAGTGTTACAGTAGATCCTTATTGGCTCAAACTACCTCTGGTACTGCCTCTCCTAGCTGCAATTATGAGAGATAATTTTATAGATAATATAATGACAGCTCAAAATACTGTTTAAATGACCCCGACTTCCCCCCTTGCTCCCCGCACGTCTCCCACCACCCCACACCACATATGTGCAGGAGACATGCAGCCAACACCTGGCCCCTTGCACACAGTTCCCGCCACTCCTGTATTTCCCCTTTGCTGTGCTATATTTCCTCTCCACAGACTGTTAAGCCTTGCTGTGCCATATTTCTGCCCTGAGGATCTTCCCTGCTTGCTGGGCCACATTACCCCGAGGATTGTTTCCTCGTGTTCTGCCTTATTGCCGCTCCGAGGTTCTTCTCACCTTGCTGTGCCATATTACCCTGAGGGTCATTTCCCCTTGCCGTGCCTTATTGCTGCCCTGAGAATTGTCTACCCTTGCTGTGCCATTTTACTGCCCTGATGATCACCCTGAGGATTATTCCCCTTTTGCTCTGTCTTATTGCTGTCCTGTGGACTATCTCCCTTTGCTGTGTCCTGTTGCCATTCCATGGACTGTTAACTCCTTGCTTTGCCATATTTCTTCTCCACAGACTGTTAGCACTTGCTGTGACATACTTCTGCCCTAAGGATCATCTCACGTTGCTGTGCCATAGTTCTGCCCTGAGGATCATCTCTCGTTGCAGTGCCATATAGCTACTGCATGGACTGTTTATCTGGGCTGTGTAATACTGTTATTCTGTGGACTGTCTATTTGTGCAGTGATATATAGTGCTGCCCTGTGGACTTTTTCTCTGGGCTGTGTCCCATTGACACCCCTCCCACCCCTCCTCTACACCCATATGCCCCATAAAATGCCCGCAAATTGGGTTCCATGTGCTCTCTCTGCACTCCTAGTTCATCACAGACAGTATTTTACAATATTCTAGAGTGTAATCTTATATGTATACTTTTAAGGAAGTTAAAAATTTAAACCTTGGAAAGCATACAGGGAGTAGAAGAAACCTATTGGTACAAGAACTACAGGCAACCTCAGTTTTTAATCCAGGCATTGCTTTGGTGAAGGGGTTAATGGCAGTCTGGTAATCTGTGAAAACCTGCTGGTGATGTAGAAGACCCATTCACAAACACACCCACTACTGACTCCTCATGTCATGCATGTTCTTTGATTTGTAACCTGCCCAGATATATTAGCAGTTGTAATCTGAGTGATTGCTAAGGACAACCCTTTTTTAATTTCCTACAGTATTTTTCCCCGCCATATGACTTTAAAGCAAGCCATATATAGGTGAAAAAACTTCATGCCACACTTCACGCTTAGGGGGACTGTGTAGTGGTTTTGTGTACAACCCCAATTCTAAAAAAGTTGGGACACTGTGTAAAATCTACATTAAAACAGAATGCAATGCTTTGCAAATCTCATAAATCCCTATTTTATTCATATTATGAAATAAGGGAAAATTTCCAATCAAATACCATCATTTTCCTTTCCTGATGGGCTCCATGGCAGCTTACGTGTGGGTTAATCCCACCCCTCATACCTCATAGGACCCTTCCCCCATAAAACTTTGTCCCGGGCCAGAGTAGCTGGCCCGAAACTCCAGCCACTGGGAGGGAACTCCTGCTGCCATGGAGTCCATCAGGAAAGGAAAATGACGGTAATTATTTGATAGGAAATTTTCTGTTTTCCTTACAGACTCAATGGCAGCCTACATGTGGGAAATAACTAGTCATACACACCCAGGTGGGCAAAGTGCTGGACAAATGAAAAAAAGTTTAATTGGCGCCGTCAACAGACAAGATATGTAAACCAAAATTAACAGAAGACAAAGAGGCCGGTTCTACGCAGTAGTGCGCCATGAACGTATTAATTGAAGACCACGAGGCCGCTTTGCCAATCACTTCTGAAGCGATGTGTCGTGAAGCCGTCCATGATGTAGACACCCTTCTGGTCGAGTGAGCGGTCACTGCTTTTGGGTGCGTCAAGCCCTTAGCTTTGTAGGCCCACTGAATGGCCTGAGCAATCCATGCTGATCTGGAAGAGGCATGCAATCCCTTATTCTTTCCATGAAAAAGAACGAACAGATGGTCGGACTGACGGAACAAAGCTGTGGCTTCTAGATACTGTCTCAGAGCTTTCCCGACATCTACGGGATGAACACTGGAATTTTCGGTTGATCTGAACGTCAGAAGAGAATTCTCCTGGCTACCATGAAAAACAGATGATACTTTGGGGTTTGAACCCAGCATAGGAATCAAAACTACCCTATCAGGGAAAAAAGTTAGGAGAGGTTTCTTGTATCCCAGAGAGCTGATTTTGGAGACCCTCTTGGCCGATGTTATGGCCACCAGAAAGGCAACTTTTAGAGAAAGTTCTTTGATGGAGAACTCATCAGCGTGTTCCATCTCTCTTCCTGAGAAGAAATCCAGGACAAGGGGAAGATCCCACTTAGAAAATCTTGGCTTTCATGGAGGTCTGAGCCTTATTGCTCCTCTGAAAAACTGCCGAGTAAGAGGGTGTCTAGCCCAGGATACACCCGTGAAGGCAGAAATTGCAGAGACTTGAACCTGCAACAAGCTGACTGACAAGGAGAGATCCAAGCCTGATTGTAGGAAGCCCAGGATATCCTGTATCTTCGGGTTATTGCAAGACCCTGCAGTGGAGGAGGTGTAGTCTGCAAATTTTTTCCAAATCCTCTGGTAGACCTTGTTGGTACCTGCTCTTCTGGCATTCAACAACGTGAAGATGTCCTCCAGCCTTCCCCTCTCAAAAACCAAACCATCAGGTGTAGATGGGCGGGGCATGGTTATAGGGTTGCCCTTTGCGATAGTAGGGCTGGTCTGGAGGGCAGAGTTGCATTAGCAGGGGAAACCATGGCCTGTTTGGCCAGTACGGGACTATTGCCACTATTTCTGCTTCTTCCATCCTGAGCCTCGACAGAAACCGGAGAATGACAGGAACCGGGGCAAAGGCATAGGCCCTGTGGAATCTCATGGTCTGTCAGAGCATCTACCCCAAAAGCCTGGAGACACCTAGACCTTGTGTAGTATCTCTCTAGTCTGAAGTTGCACGGGGAGGTGAACTAGTCTACTTTTGGGATGACTCCCAGGGGCAGGATCCACTTGAAGACTTTGGGGTGGAGAGCCCACTCGTTGCGGTCTAGAGATACTCTCAACAGAAAGTCTGCCTGAACGTTTTGGTCTCTGGGGAGATAGACAGCTGTTAGGTTGGCCAGGTTCATCTGGGCCCAGGTCATGATAGGCTCTACTTCCTTCAACAGGGAGAGACTGCGAGTACCTCCCTGTCTCTTGATGTATGAGACTGGAACTTTTTTCCAGGGTCAAGGAGATGGTGCTCCCCAGTGTATCGAATTGAGCCCAGAAGAATATCATGGACTGTGTAGGTTTTAGGTGGCTCTTTTCCAAGTTCAGTAGCCAGCCAAATTCGAGTAGAGTGGCGATGACCTGGGATCTGTGGACTAGCAACTGCTCCCTGTCCCAAGATAGCAACAGCAGGTCGTCCAGATAATGATACAGACAGATACCTCTGATCCTGATCAGTGCCACGACAGCCAACAAGTGGCGGCCGTGCACATGCACGATCACCACCATATTGTTGGAACCGCGCATGCGCGAACCAAGCCTTATCTTTCACTCGCAGCTTGAAATGTGCAGACAGGACTCGGCGACTTCCTGAAGCGGTGAGTTGGAGCACAGATGCATTCCAGCTGCCATGGTCCTAGTCAGCCTGAGAAGGAAAATGGGGACACACAACACAGAGATATGGCTGCCATATTAATGAAATAACTTGTACATCACCACCACCATGGCACAATCCCACCAGACCTGGGACTGGGAGCTACTGCACGACCAGGGCGTTTACAAGGCCTCCCGCTAATAGCTGGGACGTTTGGCCATATTGCCGCTTGCCTGCCAATGGACAGGTTAGTAAGCTCTTCATGTCATCGCATATTATTGCCCATGTCCACCTGCTAATAGGTAGGATTTCTGGACCTCAGAGAGGATCATCGTTCTGAAACCACAGTATCGCCGTGCACACCGCCAGGCCTAGATCGCGGAAAAACCTTCATAAAAGGTAAGACTTTATCTTGGTCCTAGGAGGACAAAAAAGGAACACGGCCTCTGACCCGGAACAAAGATTTATGGGAGAAGGGTCCTATGAGGTATGAGGGGGCGGGATAAACCCACATGTAGGCTGCCATGGAGTATGTCAAGAAAGAAAACATATCAAATGTTTAAACTGAGAAAATTCACCATTAAAAAAAGTAAGGTAATTTTTAAACTGATGGCAGCAACGTTTCAAAAAATTGGCACAGGGCAACAAAAAGCTGACAAAGTAAGTGATATTAACAAGGAAGAGCTGGAAGAACATTTTGCAACTAATTAGGCTAGTTGGCAATAGGTCAGTCACATAACTGGGTATAAGAAGAGCATCTTAGAGAGTTAGAATGTCTCAGAAGTAAAGAAGTTCACCAATCTGTGAAAAGCTGCGTCAGAAAATTGTCAAAAATTTCAGAATAATGTTTCTCAATGTAAAATTGCAAAGACTTTAAATATATCATCTACATAATATCATCAAAAGATTCAGAGAATCTGGAGAAATCTCCTTACGCAAGGGGCAAAGCAAAAATGCAATGTTGGATCTAGACGGCACTGCATTAGAAAACAAGCTTGATTCTGTGATGAAAATCATTGTATGGGCTCAGGAATACATTCAAACTAAAGAGGAGAGGGACCTTCCAGCTTGTTATCAGCGCTCTGATGGTATGGGAGTACATTAGTGGGTATGGAATGGGCAGCTTGCACATCTGGAAAGGCACCATCAATGCTGAAAGATATATCCAGGTTTTACAGCAGCATATGCTCCCTTCCAGACAGCGTCTTTTTCAGGGAAGACTTTGCATATTTCAGTAGGACAATGCTAAATCGCATTTATGACAACAGCATGGCTTTGTAGTAGAAGAGTCCGGGTGCTTAACTGGCTTGCCTGCAGTTCAAACCTTTTGTTAATGAAATATACCGTACAACAAAGAGGACCCAGATTTGTTGGGCAGTTAGAATCCTTTAACAGGAAAAAATGGGACAAGATTCCTCTCCCAAAACTCCAGCAACTCTTTTCCTCAGTTCCCAGACATTTACAGTGTTGTTCAAAGAAGAGGGGGTGATACACAATGGTAAACATAGCCTTGTCTCAACTTTTTTGAGACATATTGCTACCATCAATTTCAAAATGATCTTATTTTTCTTAAAGTGCTACATATTCTCAGTTTAAACATTTGATATGTTTTCTATTGTAAATACAATATAGGTTTATGAGATTTGCAAATCATTGCATTCTGTTTTTATGTAGATGTTCAACTTTTTTGTAATTGATCTTGTATATTTTCTTTATTTATTTACTATGATCATGACCGCAAAATACATTTAAAAATTGTTTATGGAGTTCAATATCTCAATCTGATATTTACACACTGGAATAAACCAGAGCAGTAACTCATTCCCCTTGTTTCAATGGATTTTAAATGGCCCCTAAAATCAGTTCTTTTTGTAGGGGTATCAACCCATTGTCCCCCATGGTGGGGCTGATAGATGACACATAAGTCACCTTTCTGGGCAATAGGGATACCAAAATCAAACGATCCATCAGCATTGGGTTCAGTGCTTTGGTAACCCCTATTTTCGGCATCCCTCTTTTGTCCTTTCATTTTTTTTTTACGTTTAATTAGCTTTATTAAATAAAGCCACAGCTAAGCTGACCTTTTCAGGTTCTGAAACCATCTTTTTCACAGTTTACAACACTATACACGTGGATTTTCACAGGGAAATATTATATTTTCTTTAAAAAAGGGAATTATTAAATTTTTATTAAAAAAATTACCAGAATATGCCATTTTTCCCTGGTGATTGTTTTGCTGTGGCCAGAAAATTAATCTATTGAAAGAACTGACGTTAGCAAATGTGAGAGGGGATGTTTTATCAGGCTGGCTCTCCTGGGTGAGAAGCTAGCAGCGATACAGGTTGATGTCTCCCTTGTGTCATGGATTGTAGACCACCCGACTGGATGACCACAGTATATGCGTTTGCAAGACTGTGTCAAATAGCGTGGTAAGCAATATCGGGGTTCAACAGGGGACAGTTCTCCCTTCCTCTTTACTGTCTTTACCATTGATTTCAGTTACCAGACAGAATTTTGCCATCTTCAGACGTTTTCTGTTGACTCTGTTGACTCTGCGGTAGTGGGATGAATCAGTAATGGGACTGAGTATAGGACTGCTGGTGGACAACTGTCACATTGTGTGAGGATAATCATCTGTATTTAAATGTGACAAAGACAAAGTAGCTGGTTGTGAATTTGAGGAGGAAGGCTGTTTTCTTTAATCTAATATCTAATATTTATCAATTAACAAATATTAACAAGTGAATGAATGGATTGGGTCTTTATAGTATGATTGACTTGTATATTGTTATGTCTTCTAGATTTGGAAAAAGTGAAATATATAGACTTTTATACTTATGTGAAAATATAAATTTTAATATAATAGTCTGTGCTTTTCTTTGGAGAGCTCAAACATGGTAGTAGTTAGGGCTGAGTGAGCTAGCTCTCACCTCCCCCCATTACATATGGATAAGGAAGGTTTCACATTTCTTAAAATGTAAAAGTTTCAGTGTGTTTTAGTTAAGAATAAAAGTTCTTTATACTACAATATTTATTGATTAGGATATTAATAAGAACATTGGGTCTTCAATGATTATAATATATATATATATATATATATATATATATATATATATCTATATCTATATCTATATCTATATACATATATATATATATACATATATATATATACATATATATACACACACACACACAGTGTCTCACAAAAGTGAGTACATCCTTCACATTTTTGTAAATATTTTATTATATCTTTTCATGTGACAACACTGAAGAAATGACACTTTGCTACAATGTAAAGTAGTGAGTGTACAGCTTGCAAAGCAGTGTAAATTTGCTGTCCCCTCAAAATAACTCAACACACACCCATTAATGTCTAAACCTCTGGCAACAAAAGTGAGTACACCCCTAAGTGAAAATGTCCAAATTGGGCCAATTAGCCATTTTCCCTACCCGGTGTCATGTGACTCGTTAGTGTTACATGGTCTCAGGTGTGAATGTGGAGCAGGTGTGTTAAATGTGGTATTATCGCTCTCACTCTCTCTTCCTGGTCACTGGAAGTTCAACATGGCACCTCATGGCAAAGAACTTTGAGGATCTGAAAAAAAAAGAATTGTTGCTCTACATAAAGATGGCCTAGGCTATAAGAAGATTGCCAAGACCCTGAAACTGAGCTGCAGCTCATAAGACCATACAGCGGTTTAACAGGACAGGTTCCACTCAAAACAGGCCTCGCCATGGACCAAAGGAGTTGAGTGCACGTGCTCAGTGTCATATCCAGAGGTTGTCTTTGGGAAATAGACGTATAAGTGCTGCCAGCATTGCTGCAGAGGTTGAAGGGGTGTGGTCAGCCTGTCAGTGCGCAGACCATACGCCACACACTGCATCAAATCATCAAATTGGTGTGCATGGCTGTTGTCCCAGAAGGAAGCCTCTTCTAAAGATAATGCACAAGAAAGCCCTTAGTTTGCTGAAGATAAGCAAACTAAGGACACGGATTACTGGAACCATGTTCTGTGGTCTGATGAGACCAAGTTAAACTTATTTGGTTTAGATGGTGTCAAGCGTGTGTGGCGGTAATCAGGTGAGGAGTACAAAGACAAGTATGTCTTGCCTACAGTCAAGCATGGTGGTGGGAGTGTTATGGTCTGGGGCTGCATGAGTGCTGCTGGCACTGGGGAGCAACAGTTCATTGAGGGAACCATGAATGCCAACATGTACTGTGACATACTGAAGCACAGCATGATCCCCCCCTTCAGAGACTGGGCCACAGGGCAGTGTTCCAAAATGATAACGACCCCAAACACACCCCCAAAACGACCACTGCCTTGCTAAAGAAGCAGAGGGTAAAGGTGATGGACTGGTCAAGCATGTCTCCAGACCTAAACCGTATTGAGCATCTGTGGGGCATCCTCCAACGGAAGATGGAGGAGCACAAGGTCTCTAACATCCACCAGCTCCATGATGTCATCACGGAGGAGTGGAAGGGGACTCCAGTGCCAACTTGTGAAGCTCTGGTGAACTCCATGTCCAAGAGGGTTAAGGCTTTACTGGAAAATAATGGTGGCCACACAAAATATTGACACTTTGGGCCAAATTTGGACATTTTCACTTAGGAGTGTACTCACTTTTGTTGCCAGCAGTTTAGAAATTAATGGCTATGTGTTGAGTTATTTTGAGGGGACAGAAAATTTACACTGTTATACAAACTGTACACTCACTACATTGTAGCAAAGTGTCATTTCTTCAGTGTTGTCACATGAAAAGATATAATAAAATATTTACAAAAATGTGAGGGGTGTACTCAATTTTGTGAGATACTGTATATATTAGTATATGTAGTATTTGAATTGGATGTTAAAGAAATTATATTGTATACCTTAAATGCTTTCACACATTGTTCTTGCCCACTCCTCAGGAATGCCCATGCATAGAGACTGAGCAACCCCCACCCTTGCATGAGGGGAGGAGGTGGTTGAAGCCCACGTTTTCTGTAGAACTGCAAGGCAAATAAGAACCTTAAACCAGCCTTTTTAGGAAGGAGGGGTTAGATTTTAGGAGTAAAAGCTATGAACAAGAGGAATTTTTGAGCTGATTGCTACAGACACACCACGAGGAAGCTTCACACACACAAAGACACACATCTGATTCAATCTTCATCTTAAGAATATACAGTGCCTTGCAAAAGTATTCACACCCCTTGGCTTTTTACCTATTTTATTACATTACAGCCTTTAGTTCAATGTTTTTTTAATCTGAATTATATGTGATGGATCAGAACACAATAGTCTAAATTGGTGAAGTAAAATTAGAAAAATATATACATGAAACTATTTTTCAGAAATAAAAAACGGATAATTGGCATGTGCGTATGTATTCACCCCCTTTGTTATGAAGCCCATAAAAAGCTCTGGTGAAACCACTTTCAGAAGTCACATAATTAGTGAAATGATGTCCACCTGTGTACAATCTAAGTGTCACATGATCTGTCATTACATATACACACCTTTTTGAAAGGCGCCAGAGGCTGCAACACCTAAGCAAGAGGCACCACTAACCAAACACTGCCACGAAGACAAAGGAACTCTCCAAACAAGTAAGGGACAATGTTGTTGAAAAGTACAAGTCAGGGTTAGATAATAAAAAAAATATCCAAATCTTTAATGATCCCTAGGAGCACCATGAAATCTATCATAACCAAATGGAAAGAACATATTACAACAGCAAACCTGCCAAGAGACGGCCACACACCGAAATTCACAAACCGGGCATTTAGAGCATTAATCAGAGAGGCAGGACAGAGACCTAAGGTAACCCTGGAGGAGCTGCAGAGTTCCACAGCAGAGACTGGAGTATCTGTACATAAGACGACAATAAGCTGTACGCTCCATAGAGTTGGGCTTTATGGCATAGTGGACAGAAGAAAGCCATTACTTTCAACAAAAAACAAAATGGCACGTTCTGAGTTTGCGAAAAGGCATGTGGGAGACTCCCAAACTGTATGGAGGAAGGTGCTCTGGTCTGATGAGACTAAAATTTAACTTTTTGGCCATCAAAGCAAAGGCTATGTCTGGCGCAAACCGAACACATCACCCAAAGAACACCGTGTTTTTCAGCAGTCAGGACTGCAAAACTGGTCAGAGTTTAGAGAAATATGGATGGTGCTAAATACAGGGATATTCTTGAGCAAAACCTGTACCACTCTGTGTGTGATTTGATGCTAGGACAGAGGTTCACCTTCCAGCAGGACAATGACCCCAAACACACTGCTAAAGCAACACTTGAGTGGTTTAAGGGGAAACATGTAAATGTGTTGGAATGGCCTATTCAAAGCCCAGACCGCAATCCAATAGAAAATCTGTGGTCAGAGTTAAAGATTGCTGTTCACAAGCACAAACCATCCAACTTGAAGAAGCTGGAGCAGTTTTGCAGGGAGGAATGGGCAAAAATCCCAGTGGTAAGAAGTAGCAAGCTCATAGAGACTTATCCAAAGCGACTTGGAGCTGTGATAGCCGCAAAAGGTGGCTCTACAAAGTATTGACTTTAGGGGGGGTGAATAGTTATGCACATTGACTTTTCTGTTATTTTCTCCTATTTGTTGTTTGCGTCACAATAAAAAAAACATCTTCAAAGTTGTGGGCATGTTCTGTAAAATAAATGATGCAAATCCTCAAACAATCCATGTTAATTCCAGGTTGTGAGGCAACAAAACACGAAAAATGCCAAGGGGGTGAATACTTTTGCAAGGCACGGTAACTACATTATTTATGTTATTTTTATATTCTACGTTTTGATATTGTTCTTATAAAATGTAGTTAGGAGGAACATCTGGTGTTAATTAAGATAAGAGTACATTTTTCCTAAACTACATTTAGACAAGTTTGGACTAACTTTACATTGTAATATGTATTTATTTTTAAAATCATCTCACATATATGAATGAATTGAAGTTAAGAAACATATTTTATGTTTACATTTTGACAAGGTTATTTGAAAGGTTGTATGGATTATAGATTTATGCTAAACACAATTTGGAGGGAAAGTATGGAACATATATTTAAGTGACATCCATACTTCAAAGTATTGTATAATAATGTTACATTTATGAATATTTAGGGGATTGATTATTTGGTAAAAGAAAGAAAATAATAAGGGTGAAAATATTTTTATGGTATATGAAGCAAAAGGTTTACTAAGTTCCCTTTTCCTTATATAGAATCAAAATTGAAAATATATTCAAATCAATTATCTTAAGATCTAAAAGCATGTATGGATATGAATGAGATGCAGTTGTAAATGGATTTAGATAAGAAAATGATTAAGATTGTTTAATCAATCATTTTGAGAGGGAAATGTTAGAAGTTTTCTTTAATCTAATATCTAATATTTATTTATATTTATTAACAAATAAATGAAGGGATTGAGTCTTTATAGCATGATTGACTTGTATAAATTTTAGTCTTCTAGATATGGAAAAGATGAAATATATAGACTTTTATATTTATGTGAAAATATACATTTTAATATAATAGTCTGTGCTCCTCTTTGGAGAGCTCACACATGGTAGTAGTTAGGGATGAGTGAGCTAGCTCTCACCTCTCCCCATCACATATGGAGAAGGAAGGTTTCACATCTCTTAAGATGTAAAAGTTAAAAGTCAATGTAAAAGTCAATATTTCTTGATTAGGATATTAATACGAACATTGGGTTTTCAATGAATATAATGATATATAATCTATATCTATATATGTAGTATTTGATTTAGATGTTAAAGAAGCTATATTGTATACGTTAAATGCTTTCACACATTGTTCTTGCCCACTCAGGAATGCCAATGCATAGAGAATGAGCAACCCCCACCCTTGCGTGAGGGGAGGAGGTGGTCGAAGCCCACGTTTTCTGTAGAACTGCAAGGCAAATAAGAACCTTAAACCAGCCTTTTTAGGAAGGAGGGGTCAGATTTTAGGAGTAAAAGCTAGGAACAAGAGGACTTTGTGAGCCGATTGATACAGACACACCACGTGGAAGCTTCACACACACAAAGACACACATCTGATTCAATCTTCATCTTAAGAATATAACTACATTATTGATGTTATTTTTACATTCTACATTTTGATATTTTTCTTGTAATATTTTGCTATTTTATTATTAAACCAATTTGAGATTTACATGAGAACTGAACGGACTCTCTACTTCAGAACTTTTCTCACCAATATAATTTACAGAATATTGATAATAATACCACAAATAACGGTATTTAACAAAGGCACCAATGACCCCCATCGGCATCCGAGGAGTGGATGTGGATGTAGTAGAGAGTTACAAGTATCTGAGGGTGCGCATAGATAATAAGGTAATAGGCTAACTACTGTATAATAAGGAATTAGGTTAACTACTGTATGTGTAATGATTTTTTGGGTAATGTTAGAGAAAGTGGTGTAATTTACATGCTGGTAGTTTGATTTTCTGTTATTTTTTTCAATCTGTGTCATTTATTCTATGTAGTAGTTTATTAGGATGGCATGATTGATTACAGTACAGTACAGTATTCATTTTGTTTTATGTGGTATTAAAGTGATTGTAAACCATTACATTTCCTGATTGTAGTGACTGGCCTCAGGTGATACACAGAGATTAAACAAGTTGTACCTGTTTATCTGAAATCTTTTAAAGTATGTCTGAACTATCAGAAAACAGGGGGCGGAGAGCTGAAGTTACACTCTGCAGAGCGCAGTGAGGAGAGCTCTGAGAACTGATTAAAGGCAATGGACACACCTTACTGTACACAGGCCCAGAGGCTGTCAATTAGCTAGAGGACCCTCCCCTGCCACCTTTTTTTCTCTTGGTGTCAGGAAAACTTGTGAGTGATTCATACTCATAGCAGAGGAACAAAGCAGCAGACAGAAATGGCACGTAGTGCTCCTAATTGAGACAAGTACGCACAATAGAGAGAGTATGCTTGGTCACATTTCATGTCTGAGGTGTACAGCCACTTTATGTGCTGTTATTGGTAGTTGCATTGTCGTTGTGCATTGGTATTGTGATCTTTGTGTTGTCTTGTTTAATGTAATTGTATTTTAGTCATTTCTGTTTGGGATTAAAGAATTACTAAAGGCAAAATGTTTTTTTTAGTTTTGGATGGAATGCAGAGTGATTATAACACCTGTCAGTTTTTATTGCTGTCTTTGCCCCATTAGGGAAATTCATCCTCTCTATTTGCCCTGTTTACCATTATCATTGAAAGTGAAAGTAAAATAAAATCCAAAATTTTGGGGTGTACCCAGAAAAGTAAATAGGGGAAATCATCCAATGGGGATACTAGTTCTGGAGCCCTGGGGGTCCCCAAGGAATTCCTTTACTTTGCAGGGAATTCCTCTCACTTCCTGTTTGGCTATGGGATAGGAAGTGAGGGGAAATCTCTGAAATGGGACACAGATGGCAAAAAAAAAGAAAAAAAAAATCTGACAAGGGTTGTAACCCTCCCTTAAAGTGGATGTAAACCTGATTCATGAAATTTGAGCTGGACACTTCTATCTGCAGTATTTTCGTATCTCTTTTCAAAGCCCTAAGTCCTGTGGCTTTCTCCTGCTCCTTTCTTTTGTAATCAGCATGATAACTTCTGACAAGTTCTCTGACACATATGATAAAACCACGCTGAATTTTCTGTCAGGGTGGGTGCTATAAATAGATTAGCAGAGAGCTGGTCTATTCACAGCACACCTCTGCAAGTCTCTCCCTATGTGGAGAGGGGGTGTGTGCCTTTCCTCCAACAGCTGTCTCCCGGTGTATGCTAGGAATCCACACCCACAGGGGAATCACGAAGAGAAAATTCTAACACGATGTGCACTTTCTAAACAGTATATAAATCTGAAGACAGCAGATATACAAGTAAAACTTATGTAGGGAGATTTGTTTCATCTCTGTGTATCATCTGAGGCTGTTCAATTCACTGGGTATATGTGAGGGTTTACATCCAAAAGTTTTGCCTATAGTGCTACTTTAATAAAGTTTTCTGAATCTTTTTCACTCTGAATGCGGCAGAAAATAGTACATGGTGAATGTACCAGGAAATGTTTTATAAATACACTTTTGGGTTTTTATAACACAGTACAGCTAGTTTGTGAGTTTATTCCAAAAATGCATAAACTGCTAAGTGTACAAAGATAGTGACACAGAATGGAGTCTTAAAAATAATAAACATAGGCACTTGGTTGATCACTACATATATACAGTGTTAAAAAATCATTATCCACCACAACCAGTTAACTAAATTTATACTAGACGCCTCTATTGTGTTTTTTGCTACAGAACGGAGACTGATCAGTCAATTAGCTTAGAAAATCAGAATATAATTGCGATCTGTGTTCACATAGAAGATATTTCTCTTGCCTTCCTGTTTCTGACACATGCCACCTGGACAGGACGTTGAGGAAGGGGGGGGGGGGTCGGCGCTATGTCTTTGTTGGGGGACATCCCTGTTCCTGTTTGTCAACTTTTCATTGCCGTTTCCCAGCTGAAGAGATTTCTCCCTCTTTTTGTCTACATGACTGATGTCAAAGTCCCTAATCCTGTTACTCTCTATCAAAAAATAAAAAATAAAAACATTGACTGAGGTTGGGAATTGGAAATGATTGTATAGCTGGAACGATTGCATAATCTTCTGCACAGTATGTAATATTTCACATATATTCATGTGCTGTCTTGTTTTATATGAACAGATCCAAGTTTGTGGCAACAGGAGAAAACAATTGGTAAGAATAAGATATCCTACCATTTAAATGATTACCTCAGGATTTTAGCATCATCATGTGTGTAATGTATTTTCTCTTTTAACAGGTAGCATTGCTGGAGTATTATTATTCCTTATTCTGCTAGTTATCTGCATCGGTATTTGGATAAAGCGCAGGTATATTTTTCCTTATATTGATAATCTTGCTACAGCTACATTCCCTTATTATATATCATTCCCCTATAATATTTAATATTTCATGTTGGGAGTGCTGGCCATCCCCACAACTTTGTAGAAGGACTGCATATTCCATGGTAAAGACTGCATATCCCATGGTAAGGACTACATATCCCATGGTACCTTACTGTCTGCAATAGTGATTCCTGTACCGACTCTGCCTCCATAAACTCCTCCTCTCAGTGCCCCTGTAGTTCAGATTTAGAAGGCAGGCTTTGTGAATTCTGTGACACAGCAGTGCCTACTCACAGGTAATAGTAAATTAATATCAAACTCAAGGTAAGTATATATTTAAGCATATATTCAAGTAAACATATGGAAATTTTTAAAAAGAGTGTTTTCAAACTTCACGATTATTTATATTATTAGTAGTGGGATAGAAATAATTGAAACTTAATGTGGAAATAAATATATGATTTTACATTTTTGACTACAGATACATTCTAAAGCACAACTGTCAAACTGGCGGCCCTCCAGCTGTTGCAGAATTACATGTGCCATGAGGCATTGCAAGGCTGACAGTTGCAAGCAGGATTCCCACAGGCAGAGACATGATAGGACTTGTAGTTCCGCAACAGCTGGAGGGCCGCCAGTTTGACATCCCTGCTCTAAAGCATATCATTTGTACAAAGTTGGATCTCTATCACTTGAGCCTGCAAGCACAGAGGGGTTGATTTACTAAAGGCAAACAGGCTGTGCACTTTTGCAAAGGATATCCAATCACATGCAAGGAAAATGTAAAAAAAACCCCAAAAAACAAAACAGCATATTTGCTTGCACATGCTTGGATGATGGACGTCAGCTCATTTACTAAGCTCAGTGCACAGTCTATTTGCCTTTAGTAAATCAACCCCAGTCTCTGGATCCCAAATGCATCCCCTATTTTAGAACCTTTTTTTTTTTTCTTTTCACTGATCGTAACTTAGCTGAAAACATTGTGCAAATGGGTCTGATTCAAATCCATGCTAAATTGGCCTTATCACAGTTATATAATTGCCTTACAGGCTGCAGAGTAAAAAATAATAAATGCATCATTTTTTTTTTACCTGCAAAAAAATTATTTTTTTGTAAAAGGTGAACTTATCCTTTAAACCTGACCTCCAGAAGATTTTACCCTCTTCATGACCGGGATATTTTTTGCTATTCAGTACTGTGCTACTTCAACTAGCAATTGCGCAGTCATGCAACACTGTACCCAAAATAAAGGTATATCATTTTTTCACACAAATAGAACTTTACTTTGATGGTATTGAATCACCACTGGGTTTTTTTTTATTTTTTGCTATATAAACGAAAAATATTTCAACAATTCAAACATTTTTCTAAGAGTTATAAAAGTTTGCAAACAAATAATCTTTCTTCAAAAGATTGCCGTAAACATTTTCTTTTCTTTTTTGACAATTTTTCTTTTTTTTATATCAGAGTAGTTGACATCATGACACTGTACTACTCTTTGGGGGTGATCTTTTTTTCTTCTTTTAGGGATCAAGGATTTTTTCTTTTTTTTTTTTTTTTACAGCAATGATCACTGTAAATCCAATTGTTTAAACTGTCATGAATGGCTTTCATTCATGCCTCATTGTTCACCATTGTGATTCTTGTAATGGCCACAGCCAATCACATGGTACAGGGTGCTGTGAGTGGCCCAGGTACCATGTGATAGCTGTGGGTCAATCACAGCATCACAATAGTAAGCAAGCTGTCATGAATGAAAGCCATTCATGACAGTTTTGCTTACATGTTATTATGTGATCGCTATGATTGGTCAGCCAGGCCTTCTCATCCAACATCAGTGCCTGACCTCACAAACATATATCTTTATTTTTTTTTGCTCTGACACATACACGCATACAAATAAAACCTACTTGTTTGCAGTCTGTGGGTTGGCTGTTAGGAGCTATACCAAATATACTCTTCCATCCTAGATTGGCAGCATATATATCCCATTTTGTACTAAAGATACTTTATTCTTTATCCATATTCTGTTGTTATTGGAGCATATGGTAAAATGTTGATAATCCTTCTGTGCTTCGTTTCCTTCCATCTATAGAAACCAACATTCTCCAGTACCTCAGGAAGAGCTTAGGCAAGAACATGACTATTCTGCTGTCCAGGAAGAAATGGTGGAAGAATCTAGAAATCTGTAATGCACAAATTACCCAAACAAAACACGCAGAGTTGTCTTCTTTATGTTTTCTAAATATAGTCCTTTAGACTAATAGACAGCAAGAATACACAAAGGACAGTATTTTCTAGATTCTACGAAAGCATCCATTCACAAGAGCCTAACACAGTACAACAATGAGTCTCTGTGAGGAGAGCAGGAAAAAGAAGTTGTCTAAAGTTGTGATAAACGAACAGCTCTAATTTATGAGAAATGGAGGCTTTCAATAATGAAATGTTCCTTTCATACAGAACCATGATCCAAGGCCAATATAGTCATGTAATTTTGAGTGTTAGACAAAATAATGTGAAATGTCATATAGGCTTTGTGAATTGATACTGGAATGGGTGGTTCTCTTAGGAACAGAATAGGGACTGCAAGTGCGTGAACGCTTATAAAGCAAGTTGCTAAATGGTTGGTACTTGTATGGCTACCACTGCACATGCAGTGTCTAATGGATGGCAAATAGGATGTGTAATTAGGGTTGCACTACTTCAAAACGATGGTGGTTATACCTAAAGGAAGACTATCATGAGAGAATCATGGAGGCTGCAGTTGATGAGCCCTCTTCCTGAAAATGCTAATTGCCTGGCTGTCAAGCTTATGAATCGGCTTCAATATGGATCATATGGATAATACGTTCTGACATTCATTTACAGCATGCTTGCTCCAGGTCTTTTTATGTTTTGATGCCAGACAGGCAACAAGCATTTTTTTAAAAGGAGACTGCAATGGCAGCCTCCATACTTCCCTCATGACAGGGTCACTTTAAAAAGGTACCTGCTGGAGTGTAATATGCAGTGTGGCCAAGATATATTTTTTTATATATTGTTAGAAAATTAAAGCGGAGCTCCGCCCAATAGGGGAAGTTCCACTTTAAGGACTCCCCGCTCCTATTGAACAACTGGTACTTTTGAGGAGCAGGCACCCACTTCCGACCGCTGTGGTGGTAAGAAAGGGAAGTTCTTCTCCCTCCATTCCCCCTGCAGTCTTCAGGGACACAGACAGGTCCCAGAAGCCACCATTCACGATGCGCATTGTGACTCGCGCATGCGCAGTGGGCAGGCGGCTGTGAAGCCGCAAACTGTCACAGCCGGTTGCCCATAGTGAAGATGCTGGCACTGGGGACCGAAAACAGTGGGTGAGACCGACTGGGGTAAGCACACCGCTGGATTGTGGGACAGGTGAGTGGCTGTTTTTTTAGGAGTCAGCAGCTACAGTTTTTGGAACTGCCGACTTTTATTTTTTCCACAGGTGACTGGAACTCCGCTTTAATGTGAACATCATCTCCCTGTATATATTGCATAAAATATACAATGGGGGGTGAGCTATAGACACTGCAGCTATTCATTATAAAAGTACGGTGGTCTTTGGCCCCATTCACATTTCTATTTGGAATCGCAGGCAAAATCGGCGTGATTCTGCCCGCAATTCCAAATCATGCAGCAGTCACAGCAAAATGTGTAACGCGCTTTTGGTTGCCTTCACTCATAATGATACCCCAAACGTGGTGCATTTTCGCTTTGATTGTCGCAAAACAGAAGAGCTTCTTTTGGGGGACAAATACACATAGGGAAGCCCATTAAAGTGAATAGGCTGCCCTATGCGTGACAGGCGGAAATGCGTATAAATCGCGCTTTAAAAAATTTCGAGCAGTAACGCTTGTTCCCACTACGCGAGATCTAAATGGGGCCTATGATTTTGTACAGGATAAAAAACTAAAGTCCGCAGTGGTGTTAGATTTCCACTCATTTGTGCCTAATTTTGGACCACTGTTCTGTTGATAGCTGCTTTTCAACCAAAAGCACCATCTTTATCAGAAAGTTTTAGGATTGGGAGCAGATTTTCATTAGAATGAAACCAGGTATTAAAGATGGAGGCTCTATGGTAATCACCAGTTGATTTAAATCTGTCCAAAGTTTTTTAATCCAGCACATTTCAAAATGTGTCAATCCGATCCATTGTTTGACTGCTAAGCATATGGTTTTATATTTTTGTATTATTTATTAAGAAAAAAAACTATGAAGTTATGCATGTTTCATATGCCTAAGTATGCACTTTAACAATCCTCTTTCAGAATGCTTTAATAGATTGGTTAATTTGCATATTTTTCTCACTAAGGTTTGTGTCCAGCCAAACATTTTTTTGTTATAGTATTAGAAGGGGTAAGATCTCTGTCGTGGTTTTATTGCTGACCCCATCAGTAAGCTTAACCAATATGTCCTGTCATGAGAGACTCAACAGGAAGTAAGTTTATATCTTCCCCTTAAAATTAGGGGAAATCTCATTGTTGGAAGGCGTCCCCTCTATTCCTGTTCTGGTGACAACTGTAAAGTTTTAGATTCCATCCTCATTTTCTATCCCATTGACAATGGTCATCAGTACAAATAATGAGGGGAATTTAACCCCAACGTAATCAGACAGCAGTAAGATGCAAACTGAGTTTCTACCCCTTCATTACTCATTACTTCATTACCCCTTCATTTCCAGCCAAAAATGTTTCTATAACATTGGAGAAGGTATAGACTTAGAGCCTCTGTAAAGCTCATGTTAACAATTATTATGTAGCATCTCCTTCAGAGCAATCAACAACTATGTAGTGAAAGGGCTTCCCTGAATTAATTACAAACTGACTGGATAATTTAGGTCCACATATTATTTGGTAAATTGAAAAGAGATTTTACAAAGACTATAGTATATATTGTGAGCTGACAACGTTCTAATGCCCCGTACACACGGTCGGACATTGATCGGACATTCCGACAACAAAATCCTAGGATTTTTTCCGACGGATGTTGGCTCAAACTTGTCTTGCATACACACGGTCACACAAAGTTGTCGGAAAATCCGATCATTCTGAACGCAGTGACGGAAAACACAAACGTCTGGACTATAAACGGGGCAGTAGCAAATAGCTTTCATCTCTTTATTTATTCTGAGCATGCGTGGCACTTTGTGCGTTGGATTTGTGTACACACGATCGGAAATTCCGACAACGGATTTTGTTGTCGGAAAATTTTATAGCCTGCTCTCAAACTTTGTGTGTCAGAAAATCCGATGGAAAATGTGTGATGGAGCCCACACACGGTCGGAATTTCCAACAACAAGGTCCTATTACACTTTTCTGTCGGAAAATCCGACCGTGTGTACGGGGCATAAATCTTCCCTTATGTATCCAAAAAAAAATACAACTGGGATTCTTATTAATCAATACTGTGTAGTAAAATATATATGCCCCTCCCAATAAAAAATGTTGTTGTGTATATGATGTGTACATAATGCACATAAAATCCAGATATATCTTTTTTATGTTTTTTTTTTTTAATAAAATGTTTCACTGAATAAAAAGTGACATAATAACAATAAAGACTTTTACATTTCCTTTTAAATTGTAATGTTAAAGACCAATTTCAGCCAAAATATATTATGTTTTGGAAAGAACCATAGAGGGTCAGATCTTATGTCAGATCTTCTGTCAGGCTTTAATTGCTGACCTTGGGGTGGATTTACTAAAGGCAAATAGACTGTGCACTTTGCAAGCCTAGTTGCTCCAGCGTGTAGTAATTGAGGGGAAGCTCTTTTAAATCCCATCATCCAATCACGTGCAAAAAAAATGATGTGGGTTTTTTTTTTTTTCATTTTCCTTACATGTGATTGTGTATTCATTGCAAATGAAACTTCATCCCGTTCATTAAAATGGTTGTAAAGGCAGAAGGTTTTTTTATCTTAATCCATTCCTCTGCATTAAGATAAAAAGCCTCCTGTGTGCAGCAGCCCCCCTAATACTTACCTGAGCCCCATCTAGATCCGGTGATGTTGCAGCAGTCTCTCAGCTGCCCGGGACTCCCCTCCTCATGGCAGTATGGTGCCATTGGCTCTCGCGGCTGTCAATCAAAGTCAGTCAGCCAATGAGGGGGCGGAGCTGGGCGGCGACTCCGTGTCTGAATGGACACAGAAAGCTGCAGCTCGGCTTGGGTGCCCCTCTAGCAAGCTGCTGGCTGTGGGGGCACTCAACAGGAGAGGGGCCAGAAGCACTGAAGAAGGACCCGAGAAGAGGAGGATCTGGGCTGTTCTGTGCAAATCCACTGCACAGGGCAGGTAAGTATAACATGTTTGTTATTTTTAACTAAGTAAAAATGAGACTTTAGTATTACTTTAAGCTATGGAGCAACTGCACTTGCAGAGTGCACGGTCTATTTGCCTTTAGTAAATCAACCCCTGAGTCTCTACTAAAGAGATTTCCCCTTTCTTCTTTTTGGGACACAAAATGATAGGAAATCTCTCCAACAGGGATAAAGACAAAAACTTATTAAGTAGACTAAGGAATGAAGTTGGATGTCTTTTATTGCTGTCTGTGACTTCCTTTCCTGGTCTGGTAATTCCCATATTTCTTGTACAGGTCACACAGAAAGTGAAAGAATATCTTACCAATGGCGTCATAAATAAATAGGAACCTACAAGAAATTGTTACCGTTACCTGCTCTAAAACTAGAAAAATCATTTTGGCTGGAGTTAGGTTTTAACTGTAAACCCATGAAAGATATCAACTTAAACTTCACAGATTTACATTTAAGCACTTTATATCTACAGTACAGTTCATCAATATTTGTGTGGTTAAATAGAATTTTTTTTTACGTTTTTTGTAGGCTGGTGTAAGCCCCTAAATTAACCTAAAACATGAATAAATATCATAAATTGTTATTAACATAAAATAGTTAGTAGTCATGGACCTGGTGAGTCAATTCTGAAAACAAACATAAAATAAATTAAATGTAGCCTGCAAGGTGCTAACATATTAAACATGCCCTTACATGAGAAATCATGATTAGAATTCACAAATTCAAAGTGAGACTTGATTGTAATTATGTAGCTATGAGTATATCACACAAGTCCATTCAGTTCAACCAACAAAATATAGTTACATACAGTTGTGCTCATAAGTTTACATACTCCTGGCAAAATTTGTTGTCTATTTTTGCTGCCCCAGAACCACAAAACCGCACACATACAAAATCATTTGGAATGATGAGACCAAAATTCATCCTAATGGTCCCAACTGTAAACATTATGTTTGGATGACAAAGCCTATGAAGAGATGCACATCTTCCTTACCGTGAAGCATGGAGATGGATAGCAGCAAAGTTATAAAATGACATGTACAGATAGTATGTATCGGAGTGTAAACACAATAAGCAAAGTGGGCAAACAGATATGATGGCACAAAGTTTCAGGGAATGATACATTAAAGTAGAAGTGTGGAATCAAAAATTACAAACATCTACACTCGGCACCTCGCTGCTGCATTGGTCTGATGCTGCAGCTGTCCCCAGCAGCCCCTAAGTCCGAGAACTGAGTGATCACATGACCACTGATTGCTCAGTTCTCTGTCTTCCCATTGCAGAGTGGTAATTGTAAGTCTGAGCTCTTTGCTCTGCATTTTCAACGCTCACTGGGGTATTGGGCTGGGAAGGGGGCGGGAGCGGCTGGCTTAGGATTTTAGCAATGTGCTGAGAGGCTGAGCAAGCTGCTGGTAAAGCATCTGAGTGGATTCCGACATTATTGTCAGGATCCTTCCAGAGCCTATAGCTGACTATGACATAAGCTTCACCTTGCTATTGGCTGATTTTGGGTCTCAGGAGAGTGCAAGAAAGTACATTCTTGTGACCCAGAAGAGAAGTATATCCAAAAAAAAAGCTTTGGCCATACTTTTTTTAAAGAGCAGTTTTAGGACTGCTATTAAAAAAAAAAAAAAGGAGCAGCTTTAGAACCACTATTAATGTTTACTTGGTCAGGCCTATAACAGCGCTGCATGTGCACGTGTAAGGCAACATTTGCATGGAGGTTTTGCCACACTGCAGATCACAGTAAAAGGAATCTACTGATTCTTTCTGCTGGGTATGACAGCTGTGCCGGATACACTATTCGTGTCTGTTCGCAAAGCCAATGATTACCTGCAATGTTCACGGCTGTACGCCACAAAATGTGCATGCAAATGGTGCCTTATGCCGCGTACACACGAGCGGACCTTACGGCAGACTTTGCCTGGCGGACTTTGACGGACTTTATGACGGACTTTCTGAATGAACGGACTTGCCTACACACAATCCACCAAAGTCTGTCGAAATCGTACGTGATGACGTACGACCGGACTAAAACAAGGAAGTTCATAGCCAGTAGCCAATAGCTGCCCTACCGTGGCTTTTTATCTGTCGAACTAGCATACAGACGAGTGGACTTTTTGACCGGACTCGAGTTCGACGGAAAGATTTAAAACATGTTTCAAATCTAAGTCCGTCCAACTTTTGAGAAAATAAAGTCCGCTGGAGCCCACACACGATCGAATTGTCCAACGAAATCCCATCCGCCGGGCAAAGTCTGCCGTAAAGTCCGCTCGTGTGTACGCGGCATTAGTCTTCACATCTTTTAACTCTTTGTATTCCTGTGCAGCCCCTTTGGATCTTATGTCTAGGCAGTATATGGGGCCGAGATTTCTGCACAAGTCGAGATTAAGCCCTGGCCAGCAAGCAGTTATAGTAGCACTAAGGTGCGGGGCTTATTCTAAATTCTGGCAGACGTTGAGGTCCCATGTAAAGCCTGCACCAGGGCTCCTCAGGGAAACAGGGTTTAATCTGAAGACTAACATGTGTGTTTGTAGGCAGTATCTCAGCATATATTTAAAGGGATCCTGTCATAATCTAAATATTTGTGAAGCCCTCTTAAAAATGCTGGTTGCCAACTGCCTCTGATTTCCAAGCCACTGACCAAAGACGAGCACACAGCCAGTAAAATGAGTGACTGAGAAGGAATACAATGAGGGAAACACTTTGCATCCAAGCAACTAGCAAGTGTAACACAACCCAAGAGCATAAATGTAATACATTGCAGCTTACCAGTCCTTAGATGTGGCTGCATTTGATATATTTTGTTTAGGCATGGTTTTCCTTTTATAACAGATAGCGATTCCACCAATGAAACAATTCTTGTCTTGGGGTGACAGTGTTCTATCACTGTACTGTAATCGTCTCTCAGGATGACCTCAATAGATAAAGAATACATCTACGCCCTTCCTTTCCATAACATTGGTGGGAATCAACAAATGTTTCTTTGCACCTATCAAAAAAGCATAGCAAAATGCTTTTGATGGTGTATCTAGAAGTCCAAAATGGAGCAAATAAGAGGGGATTTTGATACTCACAATATATATTGTATATATAGACATGAGGTCGTAATTTCATCAATATTAGCTATACTAGTAAAAACAACTTATTGGAGATGGCCTAAATGGGCATTTTAAGTACCTTTGGCATAATGAGTGCCCCAACTCTACAACAAAGCAGCTTAGAATAGTAGCACCTGAAAATCTGAGCTTATCTCCCTGTATCTGAATATTCCCAACGCCTACGTTTCTGAAGATGGCTATTTGTTAATAATGGGTGCTGCAATTACCACAGGCTGGGAACCGTAGACAATCCAAGTGAAGAAATGTCATCAGCACATCAAAGATTCCTCAAGAAGGGTCCAAATCTTCATTACCGTGGTCACATGGTACACAAAAGGCAACATTTCGGATGCCACGCAGGGCCCCTTCATCAGGCAAGTGATGACAAGCAACATCATTTGCCCGACGAAGGGGCCGTGCGTGGCTCTGAAACATTGCCTTTTGTCTACCATGTGACCACAATAAGAAAGCTTTGGACCTTCTTGAGGAATCCTTGGTTGTTCTGATGACATTTCTTAACTTATACAGAACTGTGTCTCAAATTTTTTAGCCTTATTGCAAAATATATGATTCCCCCCCAAACCAGCTTATTATGGTGGATCACCATTAAATTGGTTGTTTCCACACAGAGCACATGGTTTTTAACCTCCCATTCTGAGTAGGAAGGAAGAGTGAAACTAGTGACACATGTTTTACAAAGCATCATACATACATGTAGATATGTTACACAAAAAAAATAGTAAAATTGATGAGGAATTTTTATTAAATGTACAATGAAAAGTCTCTAGGCACAAATAGGTCTCTAATATAGTGTTAAGTCATATAGTGAATTTATTGAATGCCACCATCTTGCAAGATGGACACAACTTCATAAAAATTGATAATATTAATTTGGCATGACCAGTGCTTCATGACCCTTGAGATATAGATCTCTATACATCACAATATCTCAAAAATCCACTGAGTGGCAGTTCTGTCTAAACGTACTTGGACAATCAGAGGGGTCAGAGAATAGCCACACTTGTTTAAGCTGACAGGGAATCTGCCACTTCTATGCTGAAAAGAACTATTCTTTACCACAATGTGGTTCTGGCTCTTGTGCCTACGATCACGCATGGCCGCGCGCATCGGGTCCCCTGCCGTGCAGCGCGCGCACCTGCTAGAGCCGTTTAAAGGGCCGACGTACAGCTACAGCGATTCATAGGATCACGCCGACCTGCCCCAGTATAATGATGGCGGCTGTTCAGCAAGTGGTTAACCACTTAACAACCGGCCCATAGCTGAATGACGGCTAAAGGGCGGTTTCTTAACTCTGGGAGGGCGTACAGTGACGTCCTCCCAGGATTCCGCTCTTGCGCGCCCCCTGGGGCGCGCACCCAAGAACATCCGTGACCGCCGGGTACAGAGGACCTGGTGGATCACGGATCACGGTAAACGGCTGCTGATCGTGCCCGTTTACCATGTGATCGCTTCGTCAAATGACGGAGCGATCACATGTAAACAAGCCGGCGTCATGATCGGTAGAGGGGGAGGGATCGGATGGCAGCAGCGCTGTGGGCTGGATGTGTAGTGCCCACAGCGCTGCTCTGTGACATGTGCAGTCACATCAATGGATCCATCCATCCATGCTCAGCCATCCCTCCATGCTCAGAAATACCCTGTGCAAAACTCTGCAATTCCCTGTGCAATACTCTGCAATAGCCTGCAATACTCTGTGCAATACTCTGTAATACCCTGTGCAATACCATGTGTAATACCCTGTGTAATACCCTGCAATACTCTGCAATACCCTGCAATACCCCGCAATACCCAGCAATACCCAGCAATACTCTGCAATACCCAGCAACACTCTGCAATACCCAGCAATACTCTGCAATACCCAGCAATACCCTACAATACCCCGCAATACTGAGCAATACCCCGCAATACCGAGCAATACCGAGCAATACCCCGCAATACCGAGCAATACCCTGCAATACAACGCCATACTCTGCCATACCCAGCCATGCTCGGCCATACCCAGCCATGCTCGGCCATACCCTGCCATGCTCGGCCATACCCTGCCATGCTCGGCCATACCCTGCCATGCTCGGCCATACCCTGCCATGCTCGGCCATACCCTGCCATGCTCGGCCATGCTCAGCCATACTCGGCCATGCTCAGCCATGCTCGGCTGTACTCGGCCTCTGTATGTGGCCCGGCTGTGGAAGTCTCACACATGTGGTATCGCCGTACTCAGGAGGAGTAGTAGAATCTATTTTGGGGTGTCATTTTTGGTATGTACATGCTATGTGTTAGAAATATTGTATAAATGGACAACTTTGTGTTAAAAAAAAAAAGCGTTTTAACCACTTCCTGCCTGCCGTCATATGACGTCCTTGACTTTGTGCGGGGATATCTGAATGATGCCTGCAGCTACGGGCATCATTCAGATATCAGCTTTTTCAGCCGGCGATTCCCTACACCATAAGAATGATCATAGCAGCTGTTCCACTGCTTAACCATTCTTACGGGAGGTAAGAGGGGACGCCTCCCCCCCCTCCTGCCACCCTCCTGTGCTTCTACCGACTCACCGCTACACGATCAAAGCCAGGATCGTTTTTTTTTATTATTATTTCAGGCTTCCTAGCCTAGAGGTGAGATGTGGGGTCTTATTGACCCCATATCTCACTGTAAAGAGGACCTGTCATGCCATATTCCTATTACAAGGGATGTTTACATTCCTTGTAATAGGAATAAAAGTGATCAAAAAATATTTTTTTGGGAAAAAAGTGTCACACCAAAATAAATAAAGTAAAGTGATCAATAAAAAAAAAAATTTTAAAGCGCCCCTGTCCCCATGTGCTCGCATGCAGAAGCGAACGCATACGTAAGTCCTGCCCACATATGAAAACGGTGTTCAAACCACACGTGAGGTATCGCTGCGATCGGTAGAGTGAGAGCAATAGTTTTGGCCCTAGACCTCCTCTGTAACTCACAACATGTAACCAGTAAAAATGTTTAAATCGTCGCCTATGGGGATTTTTAAGTAGCGAAGTTTGGTGCCATTCCACGACCGTGTGCAATTTGGAAGGGTGACATGTTAGGTATCTATTTACGTGGCATAACTTCATCTTTCACATTATGCAAAAACATTGGGCTAACTTTACTGTTTTGTTTTTTTTTAAAGCACAAAACTCTTTTTTCCCCCAAAAAACGCGTTTGAAAAATTGCTGGGCAAATTCTGTGCGTGATAAAAAGTTGCAACGGCCACCATTGTATTCTCTAGGGTCTTTGCTAAAAAAACATATATAATGTTTTGGGGTTCTATGTAATTTCTATAAATAAATGATGATTTTTACATGTAGGAGAGAAATGTCAGAATTGGCCTGGGTGCTCCTAGAATGCCTGAAGGTGTTCCCTGCATGTTGGGTCTCTGTATGTGGCCACGCTGTGTAAAAGTCTCACATATGTGGTATCGCCGTACTCGGGAGTAATAGAAGAATGTGTTTTGGGGTGTAATTTGTGGTATGCATATGCAGTGTGTGAGAAATAACCTGCTAAAATGACAATTTTGTGAAAAAAATAAATAAAAATAAAAATCTTGATTTTGTAAAGAATTGTGGGAAAAAAATGACAACTTCAAAAAACTCATCATGCATCTTTCTAAATACCTTGGAATGTCTTCTTTCCAAAAAGGGGTCATTTGGGGGGTATTTGTACTTTTCTGGCATGTTAGGGTCTCAAGAAATGAGATGAGGCCGCCAGTAATTCAGGTGTGATCAATTTTCAGATATTGGCACCATAGCTTTTGGACTCTATGTAGCAGTATAACTTTTGGCCAAAATTTATGAAGAAAAATTACTAATTTGCTAAATTTTATAACCAAAACAAAGAAAAGTTCATTTTTTTACCGAAATTTCAGTCTCTTTTCTTTTATAGCACAAAAAATAAAAAACCCAGCGGTGATTAGATACTACCAAAAGAAAGCTCTATTTGTGTGAAAAAAAGGACAAAAATTTCATACAGGTACAGTGTTCCATGACTGAGTAATTGTCATTCATGTGAGAGCACCGAAAGCTGAAAATTGGTCTGGTTATTAAGGGGGTTTAAGTGCCCTGTGGTCAAGTGGTTAAAAGAGGACAATATACAACACTAAAATACATTGCCAGATTCTATTCCATTTACCATATAAAGGATATTATATAGCTATAGAAGACAATTCGGGATTGCATTCCAGTCACTTTAAAAAGGGCAGGATACAGTTCTAGAAGACCATGCCAGAATACACTTCAGCTGCCTTGCAGTGGCAGGATACAGCTCTATTGGTCCATAGACCATGCCTCATTCCACTCCAGTCACCTAGAATATAATGGCATGCATTATTAGAACATGTTGGATTTCAATTTAGTCATCTTAAAAAGTACAGGATACAGTCCAAGAAGACAATGCTGGACCCCACTCCAGTCATCTTGAAAAGGATAGGATACTGCTATAGAACAAAATGTCATATTCCACTTTTGTCACCCTGAAGAGGACAGGATATACTTCTAGAAGATCATGCTAGACTCCCCTCTAGTTATTTTGAAAGGGGCAGAATGCGTCTCTAAATGACAATGCCAGATTTCCCTCTAGTCATTCTGAAAAGTCACAATAGAGCTCTAGAAGACTATGCAAGATTCCACTTCTGTCACCTAAGAGAATAATCAGAGACATGAAACAGTGTCATCAAACAGTGGTGTAGTGGATAGCATTTTCACCTAGCAGTAAGAAGTGTTGCTGGTTCAAATCCCAACAACGACACTCCCTGCCTGGAGTTTGCATGTTCTCTCTGTGCCTGTGTGGGTTTCCTCCGGGTGCTCCGGTTTCCTCCCACACTCCAAAGACATGCTGGTAGGTTAATTGGATCCTGTCTAAATTGTCCCTAGTATGTATGAATGTGTGTTAGGGACCTTAGGTTGTAAGGTCCTTGAGGGCAGGGACTGATGTAAATGTACAATGTATATGTAAAGCACTGTGTAAATTGACGGCGCTATACAAGTACCTGAAATAAATTTAAAAAAAAATAAAATCAATCAAAGCTAAAACATCAATATGGTGAAGGTCATTAAAGGAGATGAAGAGGCCACACTAAGGAAGTGCACCTTATTGCCTACGCAGAGTGGGCATGTAGATAAATACCTTACAACACCAAGTCCTAATTGAAAAATACAAAGCTGCCAAATTACAACTATGTGGTGCATATGTTAAGAAATGTTGTGTTGCAGTCTATCTCATCTAGTTTCACCTATAGATATACACTATATTACCAAAGGCATTGGGACGCCTGCTTTTACACGCACATACACTTTAATGGCATCTCAGTCTTATGCCCCGTACACACGGTTGGACTTTGTTCGGACATTCCGACAACAAAATCCATGGATTTTTTCCGACGGATGTTGGCTCAAACTTGTCTTGCATACACACGGTCACAAAAAGTTTTCGGAAAATCCGATCGTTCTGAACGCGGTGACGTAAAACACGTACGTCGGGACTATAAACGGGGCAGTGGCCAATAGCTTTCATCTCTTTATTTATTCTGAGCATGCGTGGCACTTTGTCCGTCGGATTTGTGTACACACGATCGGAATTTCCGACAATGGATTTTGTTGTCGGAAAATTTTATCTCCTGCTCTCCAACTTTGTGTGTCGGAAAATCCGATGGAAAATGTCCGATGGAGCCCACACATGGTCGGAATTTCCGACAACACGCTCCGATCGGACATTTTCCATCGGAAAATCCGACCGTGTGTACGGGGCATTAGTCCGCAGGGTTCAATATTGAGTTGACCCACCCTTTGCAGCTATAACAGCTTCAACTCTTCTGGGAAGGCTGTCCACAAGGTTTAGGAGTCAGTCTAAGGGAATGTGTGACCATTCTTCCAGAAGTGCATTTGTGAGGTCAGGCACTGATGTGCACAAGAAGGCCTGGTTCAGTTTCCGCTCTAATTCATCCCAAAAGTGTTCTATCGGGTTGAGGTCAGGAGTTCCTCCACCCCAAACTCGCTCATTCATGTCTTTATGGACCTTGCTTTGTGCACTGGTGCGGAGTCATGTTTGAACAGGAAGGGGCCATCCCCAAACTGTTTCCACAAAGTTGGAAGCATGAAATTGTCCGCAATGTCTTGGTATGCGGACGCCTTAAGTGTTCCCTTCACTGGAACTAAGGGGCCAAGCCCAACCCCTGAAACACAACCCCACACCGTAATCCCCCCTCCGCCAAATAATTTGGACTAGTGCACAAAGCAAGGTCCATAAAAGACATGGATGAGCGAGTTTGGGGTGGAGGAACTTAACTGGCCTGCACAGAGTTCTGACCTCAACACCTTTGGGATGAATTAGAGCGGAGACTGTGAGCCAGGCCTTCTCGTCCGCATCAGTGCCTGATTTCACAAATGCGCTTCTGGAAGAATGGTCAAACATTACCAGACACACTCCTAAAGCTTGTGGACAGTCTTCCCAGAGGAGTTGAAGCTGGTATGGCTGCAAAGGGTGGGCCAACTCAATATTGAACCCTGCGTACTAGGACTGCAATGCCATTAAAGTTCATGTGTGTGTAAAGGCAGGTGTCCCAATACCTTTTGTAATATAGTGTATCTCAAATGTTCTAAATCGTACAAAAAATGTCAGTCACTAGGACATTTAGATTCTTTTATTGCTGAAAGAATAAAGTTGGGGCATGGCGATAGAAAAGTTTTATTCTGGTTTTAAAAAATATGTAAAATTGTTGCGCTGCCAATTTAAAAGAATAATAATGTACAATGAACTGTGAAAAGATGCACTGTGCTTTTGGATGAATCAATCTGTGCCAGTGCTAATAATATACAAAAACATACTTGGGGGACACACCCTAAAATGCTTTACATTCAAGATGGTGCTGCTATAAGACCAAAAACAGTACAAAACAGATTACAGTGCACACATACAAAAATGACATTTATCCTGCAAGGCTAGTTTAAAACACCTGAACATATTCAAAAATACGGGAGTTTGGTCACACTATATGGTCATATAGTGCTAAGCCCACTTACTGCGACAAAGTACCCCGAATTAATGGGTCCTACCCTAGTAATAGAATGAAAGAACCTGTGTCTCAACCATGGGAGATAAACTCCTCTATGTGGGAGAACTGAAGGGATTCCTCCTATGCACTGGTGGCCACTAATAAGAGGTAATGAAGAGGGGGAGGGGTGCTCCAGCCCAAGAGACCTGGTCAGGGTCCATACAATATACAAAAACATACTTGGGGGGCACACCCTAAAATGCTTCACATTCAAGATGGTGCTGCTATAAGACCAAAAACAGTACAAAACAGATTACAGCGCACACATACAAAAATGACATTTATCCTGCAAGGCTCGTTAAAAACACCTGAACATATTCAAAAATACGGGGGGTTTGGTCACACTATATGGTCATATAGTTCTAAGCCTACTTACTGCGACAAAGTACCCCGAATTAGGTCTCTTGGGCTGGAGCACCCCTCCCCCTCTTCATTACCTCCTATTAGTGGCCACCAGTGCATAGGAGGAATCCCTTCAGTTCTCCCACATAGAGGAGTTTATCTCCCATGGTTGAGACAAAGGATCTTTCATTCTATTACTAGGGTAGGACCCACTAATTTGGGGTACTTTGTTGCAGTAAGTGGGCTTAGCACTATATGACCATATAGTGTGACCAAACCCCCGTATTTTTTTGAATATGTTCAGGTGTTTTTAACTAGCCTTGCAGGATAAATGTCATTTTTGTATGTGTGCGCTGTATTCTGTTTTGTAGTGCTAATAATATGTGTGTGCTGCAGTCTCATATATGCCAACACAAGACATAAACTCCTCAAATCATTATAAACAGACCGCGCATTCCACAATTAATCAATATGCTGTGCAAAAATTAATATATCACAAAATATAGTGAATCAATATGTGCAACATGCAGTAAAACAATAGGTGAGTCCCAATTTTCAAATTTCAATTTCAATTAAAGTGGCAGTGTTTCTATGGGCCTCCCGTAATAATCTAAAGTGCCGGTGCACCTTTTGGGCAAACAAAGTGCTTTCTTGTGCCACCTATGGGTGAAAACTCACCAGAATTGTTTGATACCTATCTCTAGTATGGTCAGAAAACGCTTGTGGGCAGTCCCCTGATAAATCTGCGACTCCTGTGTGTCTCCAATGGCTTGTATACTCTACTTGACCATCATGCTCAGGAAGAAAGGATAATAGGAAAAGAGGCTCATAGAGTAAAACTATAAAGTATATTTATTGTAAAAAGAGGTATACAAAATCGCACTCACTTGCTGTTGATTTTTGAATGGCATATGGATTAATTGTGGAATTCGCAGTCTATTTATAATGATTTAAATAATGTACAATGCATTAAAGGGTAACTCCACTTTCGTGGGAAAAAAAATAGCAAATAAAAAATAATAATATACAATTGCGACACGTCATATTGTAATTGAATGTTATTAAAAATTAACTTTTCTTTTCAATCTGCAGCTCTGTAACTTTCTGTTAAATGCAATGCAATATGGCTACCTGGAGGTGTTCTGTACACAGAATGTGTACAGAACACCCCCCAGATATGTCATTTCTCAGTGATTGACTCACTGATTTTCTCAGAAGTCTGCACTAAGAAGAAAGTCAGATTTCCGGCATCCCCTGCAACAAAAATTTAATTTTGGGTCTGATACTCCCAATAGGAAAACATGGCTAAAGGGATGCTGTCTCTGCCAACTTTCCTCATAAGCACAGACAAACACACAGGGATTTCCTCAGAATAACAAAAAGGTAGGAATCTAAGTAATGACCTGACCATGACAGGAGGTCAGGCCTAGAAGTCAGGAGAGGAGAGAGGTGGGAGCCAGTGCAGCATGAGTCTGCTTACCGTATGCACAGAGTTGGTGAGCATCCAGTCTGTGGGAGACAGACTTAAGACCTGAAGTCCAGAGCAGGAATGCTGCGTTTACAAGCCAGAAGGGCTGAATGTCGTTTAAGTTGATGCAAGTTTGAAATGCTGAATACCCATGAGAGGGAAACTACTGTTTGCTGAACCTTCTCTTAAATAAAAATGGGCAAAACCAGCCCTTAAATGAAGAAAAGCGAGTGGCAGAATCCTTAAAAGCTCTACACTTGAAGGGAGTCCCTACAGAATGTACTTACAGTATAGCATGTCTATGGTTTGTTAACCAACAACTATGTGTTAAAGAGACATTTCCAAGCATCTAGTTTTATGCTTGAAAAACAAGTGGCTTCAATAGTCTGTCGGTTCAAATTTCCTAACTAGTGCATGATGGAAAATGTACTCCTGGTCCAAAGCACACTCTGGACTACAGCTGTACAGACCAGGCTGTCAAGGTGTTATGTATTAGTGTGTTATACTGCTCTCCATCCAGTAGAGGGAAGCATTGTAAGTATGTTCACTTGTGTATATTTCTGGTAGAGCTATGTATGTCTTTAGTATCTATGGTTCCTGTATTCCTGTGTGTGATTAAGTAAAGAAGTCCTGTGAATGCCTGTCCATGTTTCAAATTAATTTTAAAGCGGGGTTCCACCCAAATTTTGAACAATATCTGTATGTATTCTCTTCCTTGCCTAGATGCTGACATGCCGTTTAAAAAAATGTAAATCGCCGTAATTACCTTTTATTTTTCTATTCTTCTTTGCACTTCCTGGTTCTCCTCCTGTGGGAGTAGTCGTGTTTCTAGCCTCTCCCAGACTCCGCACAGTCTCCTGGGAGCTAGTCTCAGGCTTCCCTGGATGCCACTGAGCATGTGCGGTAACGAGCGGTAAATGCTGGGAGCACAGCATTCACGCATCCAGGAAATACATGCTTGTGGGCTTCAAATGCCCACAATGAAGATGGAAACCGCCTGCAGTGAATAATATAAGTTATTCTTTCCGATGAAATCAGACACAGGCGGACATATTACAAACAATATGTGAGTATGTAATGCTGAGAAGAAAAGTTTGTGAATGAACTCAAAAGAAAAAAAACGATAGCTAGGTGGACCCCCGCTTTAAATACACAAAACGCGTCACACATGCTGTACTCACACACAGCCAGTGCTGCAGCTGTTCTCCCTCTCCTTGCCTGCCAGTGAGGAGAGGAGGGGAGAGAGAGAGAGAGAGAGAGACAAATCACTGAACATTTCCAGGGCCGTGTGTATCTACAGAGATGACTAGATGAAAGCCCCGCCCAAAACCAGGGAGAGCAGAAGAAGCTGTAATGTAAAGATTTGAAGCCTGCCAAAAGAAAAAACCTGCTGGAGGGAGCAAGGACTCGTGGAAGATGTAGTCCCCAAAGAGAATGAGCTTCTGCTGCTCCTGATCTACAGATATCAGCATTACCAGAGCACTGCAGAAGAGGAAAAGGAAGAACTGTTCCTAGGCTTGTGGCAAGAAAGATATTGTAGAGCATGGACAGTGTAGCAGGCTGCTGACGGGACGATTTATTGCAGTGTTGAGGACACAGAGAGGCAGAGTTGCTGATATTTTGGGATGGTAAAGTCACTGTTGTCACTGTCTGGTTATGGGGAGGACGTCACGACAGCTGGTATAGCTGAGCCCCAGATGGAGAGCAGACGGAGACATGTCGTCATATGTGACAGTGAAAGGCCGCTGGCCATACCCTCTGCACACTACTTAAAGGAACAGTATAGGACCCCCTTAGTATAGGGATTAGGGGTCAGTCATTTGTCCTCTTGTTAATTACTAAGTTCATATGTTATTTTGCATCTTTTTCCATATATTTATTGCTGCTTTCTATTCTGTTGGTCTTTGAATTATTGTGCATTGTTACAATAAATGTTCCCTCCCACCCTTTGGTGTGTCACGGGGGTGTAGAAGGTCATTCATCTCGTATCAGGTACATCTTTGAGTGTACATTTAGGCCTCACTGTCTTCCTACTTCCCTCACCTGGTTTCCCAGCCATGTCAGAGAACTTATGGTCTAATAAAGGATGAGAAATGATCATTTCAGTGTAGTAAACTACTGACATCAGTTCAAATACACACAACACACATTTTTTTAAACTCAAGGTTGTACCTATTTCTTAGGCCTTGATCATATGGCGTAATTATAACCGTGCACCGTGCAGGGCCATGTTTTCCCATCATGGGGAAGCACACATATGCCTGCTTTACATGCTGACAACCAGTATCACAAGTACCTTTAATCCCTTAGCAAATTTTCTAATCTCCCTGCATTTTGGAAAGTAGTCAAGACTTTATCTACAGTAAACAGAAAGGAGGCCTGGTATTGTGGCTTGCCTTTTCAACTGCTGGAACAACTGCAGTGTTTACTGTCAAGTGATGATTAAAAGTTACACATTTCCCTGGCACATATCTAACACACCCACACATCATAAATGTGCTTGTGTCAATCTAATACTACTTGTGGAGACAACATTGTGAGGAGAGGTTTGCCAGATATTCGAATGCTTGGAATATGTGATGTATTTATTTAAAGGCTGTATTCACTAAAAAGAAAACCATCGTTTCTGTTTTCAGAATATGCCAGGGTCCTGCCAGTGGGTTGTTATATTGTGATTTTGGCAGTAAGTGCCAGGAAGGCGCAGCCCCACCCCCTTCTCACAATAGCTTTAGGCTGGGTTCACACCGGAGCGGCTCTAAGCAGGGGTATGGTGTGTCTCCATTCAGGTCCGATTTCAGCCCCAATTTTTGGCTGAATTCAGACCTGAAACAGACTAAAAGAGGCACAGGACTCCTGTGCTAATTGCACCGGAGCCGCTCCAGAGATGCGTGAACCGTCTACATAGAGAGCCGGTCACAATCTCCTGCTATGCGAATTCGCAATAGTGTGAACCCAGCCTGACTGACCGCAGCAGTAGCCTATGGCTCAGCTGCCCTCAGTTTCTCCTGTAAACCAGAAAGTGATGAGAGCGACGCTGATGTTGGTGGCGGAGATATGGAGCCAAGTAAGCGTTTAGGGATGGGGGTGCACAGGTAAATGGACATTTTTTTTACTTTAATGCAGAAATTGCATTAAGGTAAAAAAAAACTTTAGACTTTAGTGCTACTTTAACTCCATGGATAATCTATCACAGAAAGCTTGCCTTGATGAATTAGGGGATAATCTCTTCCTACTGAGAGATTTCAAACTGAAGTTTAGGCCTCACGCACACTTGGCTTTTAGCCCCTGTGCATGAGAATCTGTTGTTTTTGTGTGGGTAGAAGGCACAGGTGGTAAATACCCAGGGATGAATGTCTAAATTAAAAAAAGCCCCTGCTCTATACAGCCCAAAACATTATTACCACTTGGTGCACCATCCAGGCTTATCCAGCCAGAGCTTCTTTCAGCCTGCCTTTTACAGGTAATAATGCCAGAATCTCATTCACAGGAGCTAAATGCCCTCTGTGCATAAAGCCTTAATCTGCTTATATATTATCTTCCCCGGTTCCTTCTTCCCATCATCATGTTAATGATATTTTGAAACAAAACCCTTCTATTTTCACTACTTACCTCATTACTGGGTCTCTGTGCTTCTCTACCTAATCCTATTAGGCTAGAGCTACACAGGCGGATTTTGAATTACTCAGCCATGATGCTAACATCACTAGGAGTAGCAATTGTTCACCAAGCAAATGGATTTTTTTTTTCGCAAGCTACACAACAAGCATGTAGTAAGCATGAATAGTGATTAGTCTTGCATGATCCCACAATTCGCCAATCATTAAAAATTAATTTCTACATATAACCCTGACCTCTGGTACTGTGACAAATAGCCAGGTGGACTCTAAAATCTTAAAATCTTTAGCTACGAGTTGACCTCATCTTTAAAGTGAACAATTATACGCCTTTAATGTGATTAATTATACAACTTACACATTATAAGCTGGTTTACAAAGAGTACACATGCTGACAGTTTTGAATATTTGTTCATATGTACAATTCAAACCCCAATGTAATGTAATGATACTATGAATAATAAGCAACACACCAAAATATTGGTGGCTAATACTGTACAATACAAACAGTACCACATGTTTATATTTTTAGGGGAAATTTTAAAGTAAGAATGTACAGTGCCTTGAAAAATAATTCATACCCCTTGAAATTTTCCACATTTTGTCACGTTACAACCAAAAACATGAATGTATTTTATTGGGGTTTTATGTGACAGACCGACACAAAGTTGCACAAATGTTGTTCAATTTTTTTTTTTACAAATAAAATACCTTGTAGAACCACCTTGCTTTGTAATTCCATCCACAAGTTTTTTTGGACAAGTCTCTACCAACTCTGCGCATCTAGAGAGTTACATTTTTGCCAATTCATTTTTGCAAAATTGCTCAAGCTCTGTCAGATTGGATGGAGAGAGTCTGTGAACAGCAATTTTAAAGTCTTTCCACAGATTCTCAATTGGATTTAGGTCTGGACTTTGACTGAGTCCTTCTAACACATGAATATGCTTTGATATAAACCATTCCATTCTAGCTCTGGCTGTATGTTTAGGGTCGTTGTCCTGCTGGAAGGTGAACCTCCGCCCCAGTCTCAAGTCTTTTGCAGACTAACAGGTTTGCCCTGTATTTGGCTCCATCTATGCATTTATCTTCCCATCAGCTCTGACCAGCTTCCCTTTCCCTGCTAAAGAAAAGAATCACCACAACATGATGCTGTCACCACCATGTTTCACGGTGGGGATGGTGTGTTCAGGGTGTGCAGTGTTAGTTTTCCACCACACATAGCATTTTGCTTTTAGGCAAAAAAATTCAAGTTAGACTTACCGGTAACTTGTTTTCCTTGAGTCTTTCAGGACAGCACTTGAGAGAGTGACTCCTCCCCTTGCCAACAGGAAACACCTCTTCCACCAAACTTTAAAAGGAGGCTCCTTTCCACATCTTGTCAGTAGTAGTAGAGAACCTCCGGCCCCAAACTGGAACACATAATCGAGATATGATTAGTCACAGTATATATATGTAAAAACAATAGGGCGGGATGCTGCTGTCCTGAAAGACTCAAGGAAAACAAGTTACCGGTAAGTCTAACTTGAATTTTCCCTTATCGTCTTTCAGGACAGCACTTGAGAGGATAAGAGAGACTTACCCCCCTAGGGAGGGACCACAGCCTGCAGAACCTTTCTGCCAAAAGCCTGATCACCTGCTGATAGGAGATCCAGTCTGTAATGACGGACAAACGTTAAGTAGCTTGACCACGTAGCCGCCTTACAAATCTGATCTGGGGTGGCACCAGCTCTTTCTGCCCATGTAGTGGCCTGGGCTCTTGTTGAATGAGCCCTAATTCCCAGCGGGGAAGATAAACCCATTTGAGAATAGGCTACAGAAATAGCTGTCTTAAGCCATCTAGCCAATGATGCTTTTGATGCTTGTTGGCCTTTCTTGTTTCCAGAAAAAAGAACAAATAATGAATCTGAAACTCTAAACCCTCCTGTTACTTCCAAATACTGTAATAGGATACGTCTTACGTCTAAATTGTGAAACTGCTCTTCCTTTGCACCCGAAGGGTTAGCAGAAAAGGTTGGTAGAGTAATCTCCTGAGACCTGTTACTAAAGCTTGCCACTTTTGGCAAAAACCCCGGATCTACTTTAAGGACAACTCTATCAGGAAAAACTGACAAAAAAGGCTCTTTTACTGATAGAGCGTGCAGTTCACTAATCCTTCTTGCTGAAGTAATTGCGACCAGAAAAATGGTCTTCAAAGTTAAATTCTTTAGGGATATGGCCTGTAAAGGCTCAAAGGGTTCTTTTGCCAGAGCCTGCAGAACCACCGAGAGATCCCAATTTGGGAAATGCTTCACCGGGACTGGCCTAGACCTGGAAAGTGCCTTGAAAAATCTCATGATCAGAGTTTCTGAAGATAAGGATCTCTCCAGATAAACTCCCAAGGCGGCCACCTGCACCTTAAGGGTGCTGACCGCTAAATTCTTGTCTGCACCGCTTTGCAAGAACTCCAGCACTGAAACTAGATCTTTAACCTCTCTATGTTCAGAATGACAGAAAGAAACATAGACTTTCCATACTTTGGCGTAAATATCCCTGGTTACCTTTTTCCTACTGGAAAGCAACATCGTAGTTAAACGTTCAGAAAAGCCTTTGCTTCTCATTAACTGCTCCTCAGATACCAGGCAGTGAGTTTTAACCTGCCTACATCTGGATGATGCACTGGCCCCTGAGTCAACAGATCCTGACTGAGCGGAAGATGCCAACATGGTTTGATTGCCAACTGAAGAATCGTGGAAAACCAAGCCCTCTTTGGCCAATATGGAGTAATCAAAATTATTGATACTCTCTCTTCCAGTATTTTCCTCAACACTAGAGGGATTAACCTGAATGGAGGAAAAGCATACCCTAGGTGAAAATCCCATGGATGTGCCAGAGCATCTATCCCCTGAGAGCAAATGTCTCTCTGAAGGGAGAAAAAATTCGGGAGCTGCGTGTTTTGTTTTGAAGCAAACAGATCTACCTGCGGAAGGCCCCAAACACTGGTGATTAATGCAAACACCTTCCTGTTCAGACTCCACTCTGATTCCTGAACTTTCTGTCGGCTCAGATAATCCGCTACTTCGTTCAATGTGCCTTTTAGATGGACTGCGGATAGAGATAGTAAGTGGTTTTCCGCCCACTCCAGAATCTCTACTGACAGTAAGTGAAGAGCCTTGCTTCTTGTGCCTCCCTGTTTGTTCAGGTAGGCTATGGCCGTGGCATTGTCCGACAAAATCTGGACATGGCAACCTATAAGGTTTTGAGAGAAGAAAACTAATGCTAGGGCAACTGCCTTCAGCTCTCTCCAATTTGAGGATTTTTGGGCCTCGAACTGGGACCATGTTCCCTGCGCTAAGGCCTGACCCATGTGGGCCCCCCATCCCTGCAAACTGGCGTCTGTTGTGACCACTTTCCCGGTCGGAAAAGACCACAGAAGACCTCTTTGCAGTACCACCTGACTTTTCCACCACCAAAGTGAACGTTTGACTCTGGTGGGAATCTTTATTTTTGTATCTAAACTCTCCGTCCTGTGGTTCCATGTACTTAGAAGGAACCTCTGGAGAGTCCTGAAATGCAGCCTTGCCCATTGGATGGCTGGCATTGAAGAGGTTAATGTCCCCAGAGCCGACATAACCTTTCGGACTGAAATCAGTTGATTTGTTTGTAGTGCCGTTATTACCCTTTGGACCTTGATCTTTTTCTCTTCTGGGAGAAAAATCTTTTGCTCCACTGAATCTATCAAATAACCCAGAAACAGTACTTGCTGAGCTGGGATGAAATTTGATTTTTGAACATTCACTATCCACCCTATTGACTCCAAATGACTGCGGGATTTGCTCAAATCCTCCTGCAACTTCTCCCTGGATGGGGCAAAAAAGAGGAGGTCGTCCAGATATGGAATTACCGCAATCCCCTGGAGTCGAAGAGGGGCGAGAGCTTCCGCCATTATCTTCGTAAAAATACGAGGAGCTGACGACAGGCCGAAGGGAAGGGCCCTGAACTGAAGATGTATAATCTCCTTGCCCATATTCACCGCAAACCTCAGGAACTTCTGGGACTGAGGTGCTACAGGAATATGAAGATAAGCATCCCTCAGATCGATTGATGCCATAAAACAATCTTTTGTTAGAATGTTTCTGACCGTGAAAATTGAGTCCATACAAAACTTTTTGTATAGGACTGACATGTTCAGGGGTTTTAGGTTGAGGATAAGACGGAAGTTTCCGGATGGTTTTTTTTTTTATCAGAAAGATGTGTGAATAGAAACCCTGACCCTGTTCTTCTGGGGATACTGGTATCACTACCCTCTGGTGCCTCAGATCCCTTAAAAGGTTCTTCATGGCCAGAGCCTTTGTTTGGTCCCTTGGTAGGTTTGTTACAAAGAATCTTTCTGGCGGGCGATCCGAAAACTCTATCCTGTAACCTTGGGACAGCATGTCCAAAATATATAGACTTTCTGTCATGCTGGCCCAAATGGGAAGGAAACCTTGCAGCCTTCCCCCTACCGGTACGCACAAGTCATTGCGTTTTACCGGAGGCTGCAGGAGGATGGAAAAGGACATTTCCTTTTCCCTTTCCCTTCTGCGATGCCCAATTTTTTCTTTTCTCCTGGGGTTTGTTTTGTTCTTGAGCCCTTTGGGAACGAAAAAAACGCTTAACTGGCTGTTTTTTCTTTTTGATTGGAAAAGACTTCTTTTTATCCGCTGTTCTATCTAGAACCGCATCTAGGTCAGGCCCAAAAAGTAAGTCACCCAGGAACGGTATCCCACACAGCTTGTTTTTGGATGCCGCGTCCCCCGGCCAAGTTTTCAACCACAAAGCCCTTCTGGCTGCGTTGGCCAGGGCAGCAGATCTAGCTGTCATATTAATTGATTCCGCTGATGCATCAGATATAAATGCGACAGCGGCCGACAGAGTTGAGAATGAATCCAAAATCTCTTGTTTTGGAGAGTCTGCTGAGATATGGGCCTTAAGTTGCTCTAACCAGAACTCCATATTTCTGGATACCACTGTAGTTGCCATAGCAGGTTTAAGATTTCCCATGATAGATTGCCAAGCCCTTTTTAGAACCTGGTCCATCCTTTTATCCATGGGATCTCTCAACACCCCCATGTCCTCGAATGCCAAATCTGTAGACCTCGAGACCTGGGAAAACGCGGCATCTAGTTTGGGGTTTTTGTTCCAAACTGCCGCTGGATCATCGTCAAAAGGAAAACGCCTTTTTAAGGCTTTGGGAAAGAAAGGCTTTCTCTCTGGCTCTGCCCACTCTTTCTTAATAGCTTCAGAAATAACAGAGTGCACTGGGAAATTGCGATTTTTGTGCTCGCTAAGCCCTGCATACATTTTATCATGCAGAGATAACTCCTTTCTTTCCTCCTCCAGACCCAGTGTGGTATATATTGCTTTTAACAGGCCATCTACCTGTTCTAAAGACAATTTAAATCTTGAAGGTAAATTTTCTCCTTCCTCACCCTCATCAGAATCCTCAGATTGAGAGGGGAAATGTCCCTCTGGGGTAGGAGATGCTTCAGTCTCCACCGCCGGGACTATAAGTGAGCCTTGGGAGGACTGTGAGGTAGTAGGCTGACTCAGGGATGGGTTTGCTAGGGAAGAGCGAAATGATTGAATAGTCGCATCAAGTTCTTTTTTAACAGATGCAATCAAGTCGCTGCAAGCGGAAGAAGCTTCTTCTTTAACTAGCAAATCAATACAAGCTTGACATAACGTCTTCTTCCATCCTTCAGGTAGCTTGGATTTACATGAAGGACATTTTCTTTTTGCCACTGGATCAGAGCTCTTGGCCTGCCATGAGACAAAAGAAGAAACCATCCCAATGAGACAACCTGTCCTATACCCAAGGATGCTCACCACAGGTGCACAGTAAGAACTAAACTGCCTTATGTGCCCAGACAGGCCCCTGCCACCGGGGGGGAGAGATAGAAAGAGAGAGAGACCCCACAGTACAAGGAGGACAGTATACAACTGCCCCTTACCTGGGCCTTGCTGGTGCCTGTGCCTGTCCTGTGTTTGTGTGGCTAAACGCCGGTTCCGGACTCCAATAGCGCCTGTGCGCCGGACCGGAACCGCCAAATAAGCACCAGCCCCGTTCCTCCCCTTTCCCTCTGCGATTTCCGGCGGAAATGACGCCGCACGCCTGTTCCGTGGGCTCCGCCCCCTCCGGATGCCTCACTTCCGGCGGATGGAGCCCCGCTGCCATCCCCAAGATGGCGGCGGCGCAAAAGCAACAGGCGGTGGACCTGAGAAAAAAATACAGCAAACGGCCACCGCCTGTCTTGCCGCCGCCTAGGAACGATGCCCACGACAGTCGGACTCACCCTGAGCCCATATGAAGAGGGAGAGGGAGCCCAGCCAGCAGCACTTCACCTCAGCTGTGGAATGGGAGGAACAGCTCTCATGAGGTAAAAAAGTGTTTGGTGAAAAAACCAGGAAACCTGAGCTCCCAGGACAGCACCTGAGAGCCCTGACTTCCCCACGAAGTGTTCCCTCCGGAGGAAACACAAAAACTGACAAGATGTGGAAAGGAGCCTCCTTTTAAAGTTTGGTGGAAGAGGTGTTTCCTGTTGGCAAGGGGAGGAGTCACTCTCTCAAGTGCTGTCCTGAAAGACGATAAGGGAAATTTACATTTTGGTCTCATCTGGCCAGAGCACCTTCTCCCACATGTTTGCTGTGTCCCCCACAGGGCTTCTTATGGCTTTGTTTCAACAATGGCTTTCTTCTTGCTTTCACTCTTCCATAAAGGCCAGATTTGTGGAGTGCACAACTAATAGTTGTCCTGTGGTCAGATTCTCCCACCTGATCTCTGCAGCTCCTCCAGAGTTGCCATGGGCCTCTTAGCTGCTTCTGATTAATGCCCTCCTTGCCTGGCCTGTCAGTTTAGGTGGACAGCCACGTCTTGGTAGGTTTGCAGTTGTGCCATACTCTTTCCATTTTTGGATGATGGATGAACAAAGTTCTGTGAGATGTACAAAGCTTGGGATATTTTTTTATAACCTAACTCTGCTTTAAACTTCTCCACAACTTTATCCCTGACCTGTCTGGTGTGTTCATTGGCCTTCATGATGCTGTTTGTTCACTAAGGTTCTTCAAACAAACCTCCGAGGGCTTCACAGAACAGCTGTATTTATACTGAGATTAAATTACACACAGATGGACTCTATTTACTAAAAAAGTGACTTCTGATGGCAATTGATTCCACTAGACTTTAGTTAGAGGTATCAGAGTAAAGGGGGCTAAATACGAATGCATGCCACACTTTTCAGATATTTATTTGTAAAAAATTTTAAAAACCATTTATCATTTTCCTTCCACTTCACAACTTTGTGCCACTTTGTGTTGGTCTATCACACAAAATTATAACATGCATTCACGTTTTTGGCTGTAACATGAAAAAAATGTGGAAAATTTCAAGGGGTATGAATACTCTTTCAAGGCACTGTACGTGTTGCCTGATTAACGTGCATTTCACTTAATTTTTTATGTATATTGTTAGATCTCAGCAAGACCATAGAGGCCTCTGAATGTGGCCAATCTTGATGATCTCAGGGACTTAAGTTTTTTAAGACAATGAGGCTTATTAAATACATCTCAATGAACAGTGATGTGCAGTAATCCATGATGTCAGATCTTAGGTTTCATCAGTTAGAGCAGTGGTCTCCAAACTGCAGCCCTCTGCTTGCCTATATCCGGCCTGAGGCATTATTCCTTCCACTGACACCAACAAGGGGGCATAATTCCTTCCACTGACACCAAAAATGGGGCACTCTTCTTCCCACTGACACCAACTATTTCTTTGCTGAATACCAAATATCGGGCATTGTTTACTCCCACTGGACACAGTCCAGCCCTCTAAAGTCTGAAGGACAGTAAACTGGCCCTTTCTTTAGAAAGTTTGCAGACACCTGGTTTAGAGTAATGAAATACCCTAAATAATTACTGCACTTCATTATTTTTATTACCTAATAAAGGCCAGTTTCTTATAAAGAATTACAATAAATACTCATCAATTACAGTTATGGCTCATACACTAAACTTAAAAACAGAGTTTTTTTGTATCAAAACCATCAGTAAGCTTCCTTATAAGTACTATTTTATAAAAGTGGATCTGTACCTTAAAGAAACTCTGTTGCTTAAAGTGACTGTCATTACAAACAATTTTCCAAACCAGGCACAACTGCAAAAGAAGAGAGGAACTACCTATCTTTCCTAATTCCAACACTGCCAGAATTCTGTGCAATTCAGTAATGATTATCCTCTCAAGACCGCGTGGAAATCTACTTGGTGTGGTGTAATGTCATCTCCTATGTCCCCTGCAGCTCTCACTGTTTCTTCCTGATGAATTCTATGTCACTACAATGTTCTGTAATGATGTAAGGGTCCACATGTCAAACCGTGAGATGAGTGACTCTGGATATCAACACTCTCAATAGTGTGAGCTTCCTTGCAGAATTCAGAGGGGGATTTCTATTGAACAGAGCCTTTTTCTGGTAGTGTAGGTAGCAGGAAAGGTAAGTATTCTTTCTCTTATTTTGCAAATATGCCTGTTTTTGAAATGCTGTCATGCCAAAAAGAAACTTCACCTGAGGATTTCTGTTGAATGGAAAGGCATCTGATGGAGCATGGAAGAGGTAAGTATTTACAAACTTTTCTAAAGATACTCCTTTTATTGACACATTTTTTTAAGTGACAGGGAAGGTATAGTGTGATTTCAGTGGGTGACTATTTTGAATTGTTATTGTAGTGTTTACCTAAAGGCAATGTATGTATTTTTGGATATATTTTTCACTTTTCAAAAAAAAATGGTAACAATTATTAAAAAATAAAATAAAAACAAAAATATTGTACAGGTTTGTTTTTAAATGTTTCCTAGGTTACCCTTACTTGTTTTGTTGAAATATTTCCATTTACTAAGCTCAGTAGCTCAAGCTGAACATTCTATCCACTACTGAACTGAATGAGTTACTCATACCTCTCTTTGCCTACTATTTGCAAACAGCTCCATACAGTGTTCCTATTACAGAGAAAGCCTAAGAACATATGCCTTCTGCTTTGCTCTGACTATTTAGGCCTCATTCACAATAGCAGCACCTAGCTGCATTAATGTGCAGTATGGTAAAAGTAGTGTAATTGGTATAAATGTTACTATTTACATGATTAACAAGCTCAGATTTCAATCTACAGTGTGTTTTTACCTGTAGTGTACAGATAAGCAAGCGTTTGCATTTTTGGTCCTGAAATTCATAGCAAATCCATCTTAACTGATATAAACTGACAAAAACGAATGCAACATATATACAGTGACAATGTTAGCTGATAAAAAATGCATAAAAAACAGAGGTCCAAAACATGATTTTAGGATATGCTACTAAATACAGATAAAATGTGAACAAAACTTTAGAAAACCCATATGAGACGCCGAAAAGGCCTTCGATAATATCGACCTGCACTGGGTCCCCTTGGTGATGCAGAAAATTGACAGTTACTTACCGATAACTGCTTTTCTAGGCTATCTTCCAGGACGGCACAACCTGAGAGATGACTGGTCCACCTGACAGGAAACACAATTAACATACGAGGTTAAAGGCCCCTCCCTTCCCCCTGTACCTCAGTTTTCCCAAAGTAATAGGTTATCCGAGCGACAGAGAAACTCTTCCCGTAGTACTTATATTAAAACATGGGTGGGAAGTAGGCCTGCCATCCTATAAGATATCCTAGAAAAGCAGTTATCGGTAAGTAACTGTCAATTTTCTCTAGTCATCTTCCAGGACAGCACAACCTGAGAGGATGGACAAGGAGTTCAATGCCTACCTTAGGGCGGGACCATCGCTTGTAAGACCTTTCTTCCAAATGCCAGATCCTGAGGCGATAGCAGTTCCACTCTATAATGCTTCAAGAAGGTATCCTGCTTCGCCCATGTGGCTGTTCGACAGATCTGTTCTATTGAGGCCCCAGCTCTTTCTGCCCAAGAGGCCGCCAAAGATCTCGCTGAATGGGCTTTAAGGTTAACTGGTACTGGGGAACCTGTCAGTTCATAGGCCAATCCTATTGTCTGTCTAATCCACCTAGCCACAGTAGATCTAAATGCCTGCCCTCCCTTTCTAGGGCCGCTAAATAGAACTAAAAGGTGATTCGACTTCCTGAAGTCCTTCACTTTATCCAAGTATATCAGCAAACACTTCCTGACATCTAATAAATTAAATTTTTTCTCCTTCTCATTTTTTGGATTATCACAAAAGGAGGGCAAAATGATCTCCTGAGATCTATGAAACTGAGATGCAACCTTGGGAAGATATAATGGGTCTTGTCTTAGAACCACTTTATCTTCCAGTACCAACAGATAAGGCTCCTTAATTGACAGGGCCTGCAGGTCGCTTACCCTTCTGGCTGTAGTGATGGCCAGTAAAAAAGCTAACTTAAGCATAAAAAATTTAACTGAAATCTCCTGAGCTGGTTCGAAAGGCGCTTTCGTCTGTGCCTCCAAAACCAGTGTTAGATTCCAAGGTGGTAATCTATTAATCCTAACAGGAGTTATCCTCTCCCTCACCAGTAGAAACCTCTTAATCAGGGGCTCTAGCACGAGCCTCTGGTCCAAAAATACAGATAAAGCTGCTATCTGTACCCTCAGGGTGTTCAGGGCAATCCCCTGATCCACGCCTGCTTGTAAAAATTCAAGCACCACTGGTACCGAAGGATAAGACACCTCTCTATCTTGGCACCAGTGTGAAAAATGATTCCAAATTTTAGAGTAGATCCTTCTGGTGACCGGTTTCCGGCTGCCTAAAAGGGTCTCAATTACCCTATCAGAGCATCCCTTGTCTCTAAGGATCTCCTTCAAGAGCCATGCCGTCAGTTTGAAGAACCCCTGATTGGGGTGGAGGACTGGCACTTGTAGAAGGAGATCCCGCCTGGACAGAAGTCGGAATGGAGGGGAAAACGACCATTTTTTGAGTAACAAACCATGTCCTCTTTGGCCACCATGGGGATATCAGAATCAGCTTGCATTCTGAGTGGGCCAACTTTTGTAGGACCTGAGGTATTAAGGCTAGTGGAGGGAAAGCATACGCTAGGTGGCAGTCCCAGGCCTGAGACAGAACATCTGCTCCTTGCGATCTCCCCTCTCTGTCCCCGCTCCACCTTTTTGTTCCCTCTATGGGCAAAAAGATCTATGTTCGGAATTCCAAACCTCTGACCTGACCTATCTGGAGAAAAACCTCCTGGTCCAACTCCCATTCCCCCTGGTGGATGGGCTGTCGGCTTAAGAAATCTGACACCACATTGGCGGTCCCTTTTATGTGAACCGCCAATATGGACTGAAGGTTTCCTTCAGCCCAATTTAGAATATCCAAGGCTAGATTCAGTAGCTTCTTGGACCTGGTGCCCCCCTGACGGTTCAGGTAAGAGACAGTTGTCACGTTGTCCGACAGGACTTGGACCTCTAGTCCCTGAATTCTGTCTCCGAAAGCTTTTAAACGCCTGACCCACCGCAAGGAGCTCCCTGTGGTTGGTTGAGGCCCTCGCCTGGGATGGAGTCCAGGCTCCCTGTGCCCGGAGGTCCCTCAAGTGAGCGCCCCAATCCCAAGCGCTTGCATCGGTAGTAATCCTCATGGGATTCCACTGAGCCCAAGGACAACCCAACATGAGCCTGTCCTGACCCAGCCAGCAATTTAGGGAGGCCCTTACACTTGTTGGAATGGACACCTTTACGTCCCTCTTTTTGTCCCAGGAGGATAGAAGGAAAAACTGCAGCTCCCTGGAATGGAGCTGAGCCCAGGGAACCGCAGGAATACATGAGGTCATTAAACATAATACCCTCATAATCTGCATGCGAGAGCAATCCCTGGGTTCCATTAAAAAGAGGAGACTACTGTAACCAATTTTACCCGTGTTTCCTCTGGGAGAAAAAGTTTCTGAGCCTCTGTATCCACCAAATATCCCAGGAAAACTTTTATTCGGGATGGTACCAGAGAAGATTTCTCTCTGTTCACTATCCAGCCCAAGGATTCCAGAGTGAAGATCACTCTGCCTACGTCTACTCCCACCTGTTCTAGAGACTGCCCGTAGACCAGAAGGTCGTCTAGGTAGGGTATAAGGAACACCCCCTGTAGATGTAGGTAAGCTACAACCTCCGCCAGGACCTTTGTGAAAATTCTTTGGCTTGCAGGTAATCCAAAGGGAAGAGCTTGGAATTGCCAGTGTTGAATCCCCTTGCTCGTAAGGACTGTTAATCTCAACAGGGATTGGTGTTCCCGGGCAATCGGGATATGAAGATAAGCATCCCTCAGATCTATTGGGGCCAAAAACGCATCTTTTAATAGATGCCTGCGCACAGTGTATATATTCTCCACCCGGAAGCTCTTTTGTCGCAAAAACCTGTTCAGCTTCCTGAGGTTTAATATCAGGCGAAATTTCCCTGACTGTTTTTTGACGACAAAAACATGGGAGTAAAATCCCTGGTAAAGCTCTTCCGGTGGAATGGGGAAGATCACCTCCTGGTACGCCAATCCCTGTAAGTTGTCCAACAACCCTGCTGCCCTTGAGGTATCCTTCGGGAGATGGGTCAGAATAAAGTTTTGAGGGGGAGGGGAGAGGAGTTCCAGTCGATATCCCTCTGTCAAGATCTGCAAGATATAGGGGCTTTCGGAGATCTTGCTCCACTGAGGGACAAAGCGAGACAGTCTCCCCCCTACCCTGACATCACTTTGACTGCTTGGTGGTATCTTTAGGTCCAGAAAAGAGCAGGCTACCTTTCCCTTCCCCCACCTTGTATTCGCGTCCTTCTTGGCCTTGAATTGGCCTTGGTTAGGGGGGGGGGACTTCCTGCCCTTCCTTTCTTGGCTTTTACCGGGAACTTTTTCCCTTTTTCTGCTGACCGTGACAAGACCTGATCCAGGCCAGGTCCAAAAAGCTGGGAACCCTCAAAGGGTAAACTGCAGAGCCGTGACCTGGACATATGGTCCCCTTCCCACGACTTGACCCAGACGGCCCTTCTTGCGGAGTTAAGGAGGGCCTCTGATTTAGCCGTGTTCCTGACAGTTTCCACTGCCGCTTCTGCTAAATACGCCACAGCCTTGCCTATTATCTCTAGAGAGTCTATGATTTCTTTAGAATCACTCACTCTAGAAACTTGGTTGGAGAGCCTGCCTAACCATGCATCCACATTTCTTGCCACACAGGCTGACGCCAAGGCAGGAGCCATGGCTGCCGCATTGGCATCCCACGCTCTTCGCAGTAGCAACTCAGCCCTTCTGTCCATTTGGTCTTTTAAGTTACCTGAGTCCTCAAATGACAAATCAGATTTTTTAGAGACCTGTGACAAACTTCTCTTCTTCCCCAAAGGGAAACCTTCTCTTCCAAGTTTTGAGTTTAAGGACATTTCTTTCCGGGTCTTTCCACTCTCTCAAAATTACCCCCTTCAGCGACTGATGGACTGGGAATACCCTGGACTGAGGTTTACCCAACCCCCTGTACATCTTATCCTGGGCTGTCGCCTAAACTGGAGGTTCTGGGATATCCTCAGAGACATAGATTGCTCTGAGCAACTGCCCCATGTCCTCCACGGGAAAAAGGTGTCTATTAGCTCTAGGACTGTCACTATCCTGGCTCTCAGAGACAGAGTTTTCCCCCCTCCTCTAATGAGTTTTCATTAGACTCCTCCGGGTCCTCAAACTCCTCTACTCCCAAAGTGACAGAGGATGGGGGTCTCTGCAGGGTTTTCTGACCTCTGACTGAAATACCTTCCTGAGAGGAAGTGCCTCCTCTAGAGGACAGAATCTCTCTGCCACTCGTACTAGGCACCTCCTTAGATGCTATAACTGTCTTGAGAGATTGGAGAATAGAAAGCATCTCTGACTGTACCGCAAGGAAGTCCATCATAACCTGTGAGGTTTCCTTACCCGACAGTTTATGTATGCACTTGTAACAAAAAGGCTTTACATGATCTTGTGGGAGCTTTTCGTTACAATTCCCACACCTTTGTTCTGGGGGGAGGGTTTTTTTTTACCCCTAGTCTTGTGGGCCCCTTGAGCAGAGCCACTAGGTTCACCTGTGGCCTCCTCCTAGGCTAAAGGTACCTCTGTGTCCTCCTCTCTTTCCATATCTGTTCCCTGCTGGTTCCGTACCAGGGGGTAGTCCAGAAGGTGAGAGAAACCTGTCTCTCCAGATTCTTGGCCCAGACGCTGATGATCGGCGCCATTTTGTTGGGGTCCCGACGTCGGAAAGGGAGATTTGGCATCTAGTGTTTCCGGATCCGCCATTTTGGCGGAAACCGGAAGTGACGGCGCCCGGCAATGGCGCCATCTTGCTCCACCCGGCCGGAACGCTTACTCCTAACACAGGTGTGTTACAGTGTTCACTATGGAGCAGAGATTTCACCTCCTGGCAGCCTGGGACGAACGTCCTCTGCCTCTCCAGTGGCCTAGACTCCAGCACGAGCTCCGGTTCCTTCAGCTCCCCTGTACCTGATTGGGTGGAAGGTAAAGGCAGGAGGTATGTGCCCACAGGAGCTCCGGGATACCCCTCTGTACCTGGGAGGCTCCCTGCCGGGGAAGAACCCCCCAGCCATTGGGGCCCCCTGAGATGGGACTGAGCCCTGGCTGGACCCGCAGCCCTCCCTGGCTTTGGTGTCCAGCTCCCGGGGGGGAACTTCCGCTATCAGCTTCAGGTCTGCAAAAAAACAAACAAAAAAAAAACGTTTCACTGCCGGGAAACACAATCAAGAACTAAGGTGCAGGGGGAAGGGAGGGGCCTTTTAACCTCGTATGTTGATTATGTTTCCTGTCAGATGGACCAGTCATCTCTCAGGTTGTGCCGTCCTGGAAGAGGACTAGAGAAACTAGGCTTCACGGATCCTACTACAGGAGTTGGTTAAAAACATGTATTCTTCCCCAAACGCACGCCTGATTACTTCAGGTTATATATCAGAAGTTATTCGACTTACAAAAAGGGGCCTGTCAAGGATGTCCTCTTTCACCTCTATTATTTAATTTGGCTTTAGAACCATTTTTCTAGACACTTACAAAATACACCCACTCTTTCGGGCATTAACATTGGCAATGCGAATCTACGCACAGCCCTCTTTGCAGATGATATGCCAATTTTCACCTCCAACCCAGCCATAGATATGAAAGCTATTGAAGATATTTTTAAACAGATTTAGATCATTTTTCAGGCTTTAGAATAACCTTTGCCAAAAGCAAAATGAGAAAGAAATTGGATATCCACTTCCCTGTGTAGTGTTGCGTCCCAATCACCTACCTAGGCATAAAGATAGGCAAAGAACCTGCGTCTCTATATTATTTGAATTATGCCCCTCTTGATGCCAAGATTTGTAGAGAATTAGAAGCATGCATAAACCTACCTATAGCACTGTTTGGGAGATGTAATTAAAAATTTGTATTTTTAGCCAGCTTATTGTACCCACTACAAACAATCTCACTATTGCTGAAACACTCAGATATAAAAACGCTCAACACACCTTTAAATTCATTCCAATGGAAAGCTAAAAAACCTAAAATATCTTTGTCCAAACTTTATAATCTACCAGTTCTACTTCATAGCAAGTTCAACAACCTACCCTAAAATTTACAACAAAGTCTACTGATCAGAGACACATTCATGGCCTGGCGCTCAGTGAGGAGATCATTATGCCGCATACACACGAGCGGACTTTACGGCAGACTTGGTCCAGCATACTGGATTTCGGACAATTCGATCGTGTGTGGGCTCCAGCGGACTTTGTTTTCTCAAAAGTTGGACGGACTTAGATTTGAAACATGTTTTAAATCAATCCGTCGAAATCGAGCCTGGTCGAAAAGTCCGCTCGTCTGTATGCTAGTTCGACGGACAAAAAGCCACGCTAGGGCAGCTATTGGCTACTGGGTATGAACTTCCTTGTTTTAGTCCGGTCGTACGTCATCATGTACGAATTCGACGGACTTTGGTGGATTGTGTGTAGGCAAGTCTGTTCATTCAGAAAGCCCGTCGTAAAGTACGTCGAAAAGTCCGCCGGGCAAAGTCTGCCGTAAAGTCCGCTCGTGTGTACGCGGCATTAGGCTTCAATTTCCAACCAAATAACATTGCACAATAACTTCAAATTCTTCACAAATATAAGCAACGAGGACTATGAAACCTGAAACTCTAAAGGCCCTACAAGAGATCCAGAACTTTTTAAACCTAACTCAACTCAATTCAAATCCTTCAGTGAAATATCAACAGAGTATTATTTATCTCATCATGAAACCATCTACAGACAACTAGTATTCTTCAAACGATGCTATAACCAAAAAAAAAAAAAAAAAAAAATTCAGTTGAACATTTAATTATTGACCAAGCCACTGAGCATTCAGCATACTCTATATCAAAATTATATGCTCCTCTAAACTTCAATTTTTCAAAACCTCAAGCACATTCTATCTTAAAAAGCTGGCAAACAGATTTTGAAGATGAAAACATCCGAGAAAAGATCTTAAGCGGATATCTCAAAACTCGACACCTTAAAATAAATGAAAATTGGAGGGAAACCCAATTCAAACTTTTACACAAAGCCTTTGTTCCATTCCTGCCTAATTAACAAGACCCTTCAGCTGCTACTTGCTTCTGGTGCAAGTCCTTTCATCCTTCTCTCTTACATCGCTTCTAGGAATGCCCAGAGATATCAACATTCTGGGACTGAATCTTCAATTATATCTTTGGCCTCACTTCAACACAGATAGCTAAACATCAGATGTTATGTATTTTTGGTCACAATGACATTCCCCGGAATACACTAACCCCATTCACAAAGCAGAAACTTCAATCTGGACATGGCTATGTCTGCTGACAACACGTGAAGCCACCCTAAAATCCTGGAAGGTCCCTACCCCACCGTCACTCTCAATAGTGAAAAAAGATCTGAAAATGCTTCTATATATTGAAAAATTGGACATATCAAACCACTCTTTCACTCAACAAACTGCTTTTTTAAAAGATGGCAAACATTCATGGAAAGATCTTTAACACAGAAATAACACAAATTATGACAACATTTAAAAAATACTCTGAATGGTATAATAAAGCCTTTCTTTCTAATTCACTGGGCAGGTTGGAGCTGAGATAAATTATTTACAACATGCCCTTAGACCTCTGCAAATCCCTTTTTCCACATCTGGAGTTCTGGCACATCTGGCTTCTGGAGTGAAATAATTTTTTTCTTACACATATATACACATCAGTTTCAGCCATTACTTTTCCTTCCCTCTTTATTTTTATATTATTTAATCTTTATTTTTATATTTTTGTTTTTATTTTCATCCTATTCTATTATACTCTGACAAAGAATATGGAAATAGTTAAAATGTTAAACTGTAAAAATGGTCCAACGGTTCATCCATGCTTAACAATTACTATTACATTAAGAGTACAAATTATTATCAGATGAACCGCACATATTGTATTTACCATTTTTCCAGTGTTGTTTGACACATTCTATTTTTTGCTTGCACAATTTACACAGAAAACAAAAAAAATGATGGAAAAAAGAAGAAAACCCATATGACTGTCGATCCTATGAGTGTACTCTAAAATAAATGTTTATTTGTAAGACAAAAATGATATATAAAATAGTAAAAAATTGACAGTTACAGCAGTTTTAATCTGACTCTCCTTGAACAGCTGTCAACAGCTGCAGTGGGGAACTATTGTTTTAGTGGGTCGCCTTACTGATAGACTTGTGCTGTGAAAAGGAGTAGTAATTGTATAATGCCATTAGAAAGGAAATAATGGACACATATGGCTGCACATATCATCACAAATTTTACATAGAAGGTTTTCTAGAAACAATAAGATATAACTAAAGGCAAAACCTTTTTTTGTTTTGGATAGGAGAGAGGGATGGACACCTCTCGGTTTTTATTGCTGAAAGCTACTTCAGCACAGTATTAAAGTGTGAGTTCACCTTTACAGAAAATCTGTAAGGTGAACTTACACTGGACCGCCTTCCCATCGCACCCGGTCCTACAGTACCTGAGGCTGGCAATCACCCATTCTGACAAATTGTATAGCCGCTTTACCAGTCTGGGGATTTGAAATCCCTGCAGCTTTCTCTCCTGTTCGAATGTGGTGACAGGACGGGCTATGTGGGTTCTGATTGGTCGGCGCTGCCCATGTAATATGTATTTAATCACTTGTTGAACTATTTATTATACTGTATGAGCTCAGGTAAAAAACAAAAATAAAAGAAAGAGGGGGAGAAAGCGCCACTATCTGAGTGTAGTATTTTTAAAAACTCAATAAAAATGTATATAAAATATGTATTGCACTCACATGTGAAATGAGTATACGAGCACATCTGTCAGATCTAGGTGGCAGCATACCAGGTGGTTAGTGGTGTTGCAACAGACCCCACCCCACCTCCAGGTGGGTGTAATGTCAGATGCCAGGATCCAGGAAGTATACCAAGGATTTTCACTTTTTACAGAAAATGGGACACCTGTTTTTGCTGTTCTATCTGATAACATTGAGGGGACTCCCAGCCTGCATCTTTCTGGTAACCAGGCCAAATTTACAAAGGCTTGCAAATATTTTTTCCGAGTATAATAAAATAATACTTTAAGTCTTTTGACATTTTACTAAAATATAAATATGCTATGATAAAAATCTTAAAGAGTAATTTCAGGCATGGCCACTCAGCTTTGGATTTTCTGAATGGATGCAAATTGTTCTCTGATTGGGCGAGGTGGAGAGTGTAACGTCACCGCCCCACCTCATATGATCAGAGAATGCTTTGCCTTCACTCAGAAAGTTCAAAGCATTCTCTGATTGGCACCCGTGCTGAGTAGCTGACCTCCTGTGCTTAGGGATTGGCTGCAAATTCCTAAAAAATTCATATCAATACCTATCGCTATGGGTGGCTTTAAACTGTAAATTCCTAAAATAGAATCTGGCAGGGGTTAGCTGTACTGGGTCTTCTCCAAGTTTTTGACCTGGCAACTGGAGATAGACTTGTCTTAGGACCTATTCACACAGATGCACCACCGTAACAAGTGTTTTATTGCAGAATATGAGGAGCATTGCTTTGCATGCCATACATTTGGAATGGCAGCCCAACACAGCTAGAGCAATGGTTAACCATTTGCTGACCAGCTCACGCCGATATACATCGGCAGAATGGCACTCCTGCGCAAACTGACGTCAGTTCGTAAAAGCAGGATAGCGGGCGCATGCGTGTTCGCCGTGTGAGTGCGCTTGTGGGTCCCGCGGACTCGATGTGTGCCGGCGGCCCACGATCGCGTCAAGGAGAGGCAGAACAGGGAACTGCCTATGTAAGCAAGGCATTTCCCCATTCTGCCTAGTGACCTGACAGGGTTTTACTGCTCCCAGTGATCGGGAGCAGTGATCTCTGTCATATTTCAGTAAGCCCACCCCCTACAGTTAGAACACGCTCGGGGAACACACTTAACCCCTTGATCGCCCCCTACTGTTAAGCCCTTCCTTGCCAGTGTTATTTTTACATTGATCACTGCATGTTTATAGCACTGATCAATGTAATAATGTCACTGGTCCCCAAAAAGTGTATTTGGGGTCAGATTTGTCCGCTGCAATGTTGCAGTCCCGCAAAAAAAAATAAAAAAAAAAAAAAATCGCAGATTGCCGCCATTACCAGTAAAAACAATAAAAACATTAAAAAAGTCCCTAAATCTATCGTGTAGTTTGTAGACGCAATAACATTTGCGCAAATCAATCAATATACGCCTATTGTGATTTTGTGTAACAAAAATATGTAGAAGAATATATATCGGCCTAAACTGATGAATACATTTTTTTTATGTATATTTTTTTGGGGGGATATGTATTATAGCAGAAAGTTAAAAAAGGTGTTTTTTATTTCAAAATTGTCACTCTTTTCTTTTTTGTTTATAGCGCAAAAAAAAAAAAAAAATCAGAGGTGATCAAATACTACCAAAAGAAAACTATTTGTGGGGAAAAAAAGGACGTTAATTTTGTTTGCGTACATCGTAGCACGACCGCGCAATTGTCAGTTAAATCAGCACAGTGCCGTATCGCAAAAAAATGCCCCGGTCAGGAAGGGGCCTGTCAAGGATGTCCTCTTTCACCTCTATTATTTAATTTGGCTTTAGAACCATTTTTCTAGACACTTACAAAATACACCCACTCTTTCGGGCATTAACATTGGCAATGCGAATCTACGCACAGCCCTCTTTGCGGATGATATGCCAATTTTCACCTCCAACCCAGCCATAGATATGAAAGCTATTGAAGATATTTTTAAACAGATTTAGATCATTTTTCAGGCTTTAGAATAACCTTTGCCAAAAGCAAAATGAGAAAGAAATTGGATATCCACTTCCCTGTGTAGTGTTGCGTCCCAATCACCTACCTAGGCATAAAAATAGGCAAAGAGCCTGCGTCTCTATATTATTTGAATTATGCCCCTCTTGATGCCAAGATTTGTAGAGAATTAGAAGCATGCATAAACCTACCTATAGCACTGTTTGGGAGATGTAATTAAAAATTTGTATTTTTAGCCAGCTTATTGTACCCACTACAAACAATCTCACTATTGCTGAAACACTCAGATATAAAAACGCTCAACACACTTTTAAATTCATTCCAATGGAAAGCTAAAAAACCTAAAATATCTTTGTCCAAACTTTATAATCTACCAGTTCTACTTCATAGCAAGTTCAACAACCTACCCTCAAATTTACAACAAAGTCTACTGATTAGAGACACATTCATGGCCTGGCGCTCAGTGAGGAGATCATTATGCCGCGTACACACGAGCGGACTTTACGGCAGACTTAGTCCGGCATACTGGATTTCGGACAATTCGATCGTGTGGGCTCCAGCGGACTTTGTTTTCTCAAAAGTTGGACGGACTTAGATTTGAAACATGTTTTAAATCAATCTCTCGAAATCGAGCCTGGTCGAAAAGTCCGCTCGTCTGTATGCTAGTTCGACGGACAAAAAGCCACGCTAGGGCAGCTATTGGCTACTGGGTATGAACTTCCTTGTTTTAGTCCGGTCGTACGTCATCATGTACGAATTCGACAGACTTTGGTGGATTGTGTGTAGGCAAGTCTGTTCATTCAGAAAGCCCGTCGTAAAGTACGTCGAAAAGTCCGCCGGGCAAAGTCTGCCGTAAAGTCCGCTCGTGTGTACGCGGCATTAGGCTTCAATTTCCAACCAAATAACATTGCACAATAACTTCAAATTCTTCACAAATATAAGCAACGAGGACTATGAAACCTGAAACTCTAAAGGCCCTACAAGAGCTCCAGAACTTTTTAAACCTAACTCAACTCAATTCAAATCCTTCAGTGAAATATCAACAGAGTATTATTTGACATCTCATCATGAAACCATCTACAGACAACTAGTATTCTTCAAACGATGCTATAACCAAAAAAAAAAAATTCAGTTCAACATTCAATTATTGACCAAGCCACTGAGCATTTAGCATACTCTATATCAAAATTATATGCTCCTCTAAACTTCCATTTTTCAAAACCTCAAGCACATTCTATCTTAAAAAGCTGGCAAAAAGATTTTGAAGATGAAAACATCCGAGAAAAGATCTTAAGCGGATATCTCAAAACTCGACACCTTAAAATAAATGAAAATTGGAGGGAAACCCAATTCAAACTTTTACACAAAGCCTTTGTTCCATTCCTGCCTAATTAACAAGACCCTTCAGCTGCTACTTGCTTCTGGTGCAAGTCCTTTCATCCTTCTCTCTTACATCGCTTCTAGGAATGCCCAGAGATATCAACATTCTGGGACTGAATCTTCAATTATATCTTTGGCCTCACTTCAACACAGATAGCTAAACATCAGATGTTATGTATTTTTGGTCACAATGACATTCCCCGGAATACACTAACCCCATTCACAAAGCAGAAACTTCAACTTGGACATGGCTATGTCTGCTGACAACACGTGAAGCCACCCTAAAATCCTGGAAGGTCCCTACCCCACTGTCACTCTCAATAGTGAAAAAAGATCTGAAAATGCTTCTATATATTGAAAAATTGGACATATCAAACCACTCTTTCACTCAACAAACTGCTTTTTTAAAAGATGGCAAACATTCATGGAAAGATCTTTAACACAGAAATAACACAAATTATGACAACATTTAAATACTCTGAATGGTATAATAAAGCCTTTCTTTCTAATTCACTGGGCAGGTTGGAGCTGAGATAAATTAAATTATTTACAACATGCCCTTAGACCTCTGCAAATCCCTTTTTCCACATCTGGAGTTCTGGCACATCTGGCTTCTGGAGTGAAATAATTTTTTTCTTACACATATATACACATCAGTTTCAGCCATTACTTTTCCTTCCCTCTTTATTTTTATATTATTTAATCTTTATTTTTATATTTTTGTTTTTATTTTCATCCTATTCTATTATACTCTGACAAAGAATATGGAAATAGTTAAAATGTTAAACTGTAAAAATGGTCCAACGGTTCATCCATGCTTAACAATTACTATTACATTAAGAGTACAAATTATTATCAGATGAACCGCACATATTGTATTTACCATTTTTCCAGTGTTGTTTGACACATTCTATTTTTTGCTTGCACAATTTACACAGAAAATAAAAATTATGGAAAAAAGAAGAAAACCCATATGACTGTCGATCCTATGAGTGTACTCTAAAATAAATGTTTATTTGTAAGACAAAAATGATATATAAAATAGTAAAAAATTGACAGTTACAACAGTTTTAATCTGACTCTCCTTGAACAGCTGTCAACAGCTGCAGTGGGGAACTTATTGTTTTAGTGGGTCGCCTTACTGATAGACTTGTGCTGTGAAAAGGAGTAGTAATTGTATAATGCCATTAGAAAGGAAATAATGGACACATATGGCTGCACATATCATCACAAATTTTACATACAAGGCATTTCCCCATTCTGCCTAGTGACCTGACAGCGATCTACTGCTCCCAGTGATCTCTGTCATATTTCAGTAAGCCCACCCCCTACAGTTAGAACACGCTGGGGGAACACACTTAACCCCTTGATCGCCCCCTACTGTTAACCCCTTCCTTGACAGTGTTATTTTTACATTGATCAGTGCATGTTTATAGCACTGATCAATGTAATATCACCGGCCCCCAAAAAGTGTATTTAAGGTCAGATTTGTCCGCTGCAATGTTGCAGTCCCGCAAAAAAAAAAAAAAAAAAAAAAAAATCGCAGATTGCCGCCATTACTAGTAAAAACATTAAAAAAGTCCCTAAATCTATTCCGTAGTTTGTAGACGCAAAAACTTTTGTGCAAATCAATCAATATACGCCTATTGTGATTTTGTTTACCAAAAATGTGTAGAAGAATATATATCGGCCTAAACTGATGAATACATTTTTTTTATATATATTTTTTTGGGGGGATATGTATTATAGCAGAAAGTTAAAAAAGGTGTTTTTTTATTTCAAAAGTGTCACTCTTTTCTTTTTTGTTTATAGCGCAAAAAAAAAAAAAAAAAAAAAATGCAGAGGTGATCAAATACCACCAAAAGAAAACTATTTGTGGGGAAAAAAAGGACATTAAATTTTGTTTGCGTACATCGTCGCACGACCACGCAATTGTCAGTTAAATCAGCACAGTGCCGTATCGCAAAAAATGCCCTGGTCAGGAAGGGGTTAAATTCTTCCGGGTCTGAAGTGGTTAATGGCTGGATCACCAGGTGAAAATAAAGGGAAAAAGCCTAAAAAAAAAAAAGTAATACAGTCACCATATTTATGAACGGGCAAGCTGAAATATAGTAAGTTTGTTTTCTTATGGGTTTAATACTGCTTTAAGCTGGCCATACACAACTTTTTTTGTGTTCAGCCTTGTGGCTCAATGGAGAAATCTACAGATTATCCCATCCACGCTACACAGCGAGGGTGGACAAATTCCCTGCTGTGGCTATTGTATTTTGGCAGCCAGTCCCACTAGTTTTCAAAAAACCTAAATATCACCTAAAACAGCACCTAAATCTAACTGGATGCAACAATTTTCTGCCTGGTTCCTTTGAGTTTTCAATCAAGGGATGACGGAAGGAAGGCAGCCTGCAGTGGCTGGTTCATTCATTGAAAATTGCTCTGCTTTACTCAATATATATTTGCCAGAGCCTTAAGCTGGCCATACATGGATCGAAATTCAGCCGGGTTAGCAGGAACCGGACAAATTTTGATCTATGTATTGACACCCTAGTTGTACATAAGGTCGATCTATTTATCAATCAGCCAGTTGGGGTTTTTGCAGAATGAATAGTGCCACCGGCTATAGCTGGTAACTCTAATCATTACGTTCTGCCTGTAGGGAAGGTTACCCATGCTACTCGCTGGCAGAATACAAAAGTGCTGTGCAAGAGAATTCGCCATCAACACTGACTGTGTTAATAGGGGAATCAGGTGATTTTCTTTCCTTCCACCCTTGGTGGAAGGAAAGAAAATCTCATAATCCATGGCCTGCCTTAGAACTTCTACAAGCTGAATAATTAGCAGGTATCATATCTTACTAAACAAAAAGTGGTCAGCTAAAGGCTCTCCAGTCTGGTGTCAAACACATTAAAGGAAACCTTTTGGCTTGTCTTTGACTTTCCTTAAGCTGGCCACAGACGGTGGCAGGGAAGGCCACACATTGATTGAATTTCAGTCAGTCCCTGCTAAACCAGATAAACTTTGATCAGTGTATCGGCCCTGGCAATCCCCATATTCATCACATCACAGGTGTACTTCTGTTAAAGACACAATCTGTTGAACATCAATACACTTCTGTTAAAGAAGGAATGGGCAGTATAGTGGATTATCTCATTTATACCTTGAGAATTTTTGTCAGGCTTCATGGGCATTTTAAAAGTAATACAGTATATAGTGATTTTGAACAAATATTAATTTATTTGGTCAAAGAAATACTGAATATTTTATGTTGTCCAAAATGTTATACAATATTGAATTCATGTATGCAAAAAACAAAAACAATTTTCCTAAAACAAAAAAAAAAACGCTTAGACCAAGTATGCAATTTTTCAATTTAAAAACGTTGCAAAACTGTATTTAATGTTTTTTTTCTTCTTTCCCATAATATAAAAATATATACTTAAATATAATATTTTCATCTGGTTGCAAACTCGTCAGCCTGCGATTTAGATGGTACATAATTTATTCAGACAGTGCAATCAAACAAGGAATAGAACATGTTCCTTGCACAAATAATGGCACATAAATGATGAAATAGAACATATACAGTACCTTAAAAAATATACCCACGCTACGATAAACTCGTGGGTAAAAGTAAAAATCACATGTCAAAATGATCAGCAGATCAAAGTACATTATATATGCAAAGCCACTTATCACATTAATGAACCTATAAGAAGGAGGTAGAAGTGGGTGGTGTCAAGCTCATGTCTTATAGAAAAAAAAAAAGCAGATTTGAATGAAACTTCAACCACCAATACCTCTGAATCTGCCGATTGCTTTAACGTGCATTTTTCATTTAGGAGATAAAGTAGAACTATAGGCAAAACTTTTTTTCACTTTGGGGAGAGTAACAGAGGGTTATAACCCGTCAGATTTGTCTCTCCATCTGTGTCCCAATGCTGAGATTTTCCTTCACTTCCTGTCCTATAACCAAACAGGAAGTGAGGAAATCCCTGCAAATTTAGGGAATTCCTAGGGGACTCCCAGGTCACCAGAACGAGTGTACCCACTGGAGGATTTCCCCTCCATTACTTTTCTGGGAACCCCAAATTTGGGATTTTCTTTTACTTTCACGTTCAATGACAATGGTAAAAAAGACAAATAGAAAGGGTGAATCTCCCTAACGGGGGCACAGACAGCAATAAAGACTGGTATTCTAATCCCTCTACACTCTAAAGGCAAAACTTTTTTTTAAGTTTTGGATAGTTGTACTTTAAGTGTAATTCTTGATCATAAGATCAGTTTGGGAACACCAGATGTTTGACGGATTTAATTAAAAACAAAAGCACATGAGAATCATTCTGCATAAATAAACTGCACACACCATTCTGTGATATCCTAGGACATACAAAGCCTCACACTGTTGGGGGCGGCCAACAGGAAATAACAAACACATTTACTCCTAAATAACTTGCAACAGAAATTCAAGACGCCTGGACATAACTACGTTTTCAAGTTTGCTCTCTATGGTTTCCAAAATATCTGGCGATAGCATTAGTTGTGTCATATTTCCAACTCGCTGTTGCACACACGCATGGCAGAAAAAGCCCCCTTTATCTTCACTTTTGTCACTCTGCAAAAAGAAAAAGTAAAAAGGATAAAAGTGTAAATACACTTCTAATATTTCAATTAAACGTGAAATAAATGGGCACACAATTAAAATTTTTAATGCAAGCAAAAATTTTATTATTTTAGGTACATACAATAAAACACAAGAGACATTGCATGTCTCTACTATAGTAAAGATCTGCCTACTCGCAGTTTTTTAAATAGTTTAGTTCCGCTTTAGAAAGGACCAGTAAGTATACATTTATAGGAAAGAGCTTTAACTTGCATCGAAGGACACAAAGCAAAACGTAAAAAGCTTTTAGATAATAGCATCATCCAAGATAATGTTGGTAGAGTAAGTATATTTTCTAACATATAGCTGACTTCCAGCCCATTGATCCTACAGAGGTAAACTGTCAACAGCCTTTGCAAAGCCTTCTAAGGGCCGATTTGCACTGATGTGTAGCAGTAATGCATGGTAAATGTGTTACTGCAAAGCATGATAAAGTGCAGTGTGTTGCCACATAACCCACACACAAGTGCATTTTAGCACATCGTATGTGATCCATGTGTGCATGGAAAAAATTAAAGTTAGATGTACCGGTAACTTGCTTTCCAGAAGTCTTTCAGGACAGCACCTGAGAGAGTGGCTCCTCCCACATGCCAACAGGAAACACCACTTCCATCGAACTTTAAAAGGAGGCTTCTGGAAAACAAGTTACCGATAACTAACTTGAATCTTCCCTAAATGCCTTTCAGGACAGCACCTGAAAGGATAAAATGAGAGACTTACCAACTAGGTAGGGACAATAGCCTAAAAGGACCTTTCTGCCAAATGCCTGATCACCTGCTGCTAGAAGGTCCAGTCTATAATGATGAACAAACGTTAAATAGCTTGACCACGTAGCCGCTTTACAAATTTGATCTGGGGTTGCACCAGCTTTTTCTGCCCATAGAGTGACAAGAGCTCTAGTGGAGTGTGCTTGGATTCCCAGTGGGGGAGACAATACTATTTGGTAAGTAAGCCTCCAAAATAGCTGTTTTAAGCCACCTAGCAACTGACCCCTTAGATGCCTGGTGGCCCTTTTTGTTGCCAGGAATAAGAACAAATGAGTCTGAAGACCTAAAGTCCCTTGTTACCTCCAGGTAACGCAATAGAATTCTTCTCACATCTAAATTGTGAAACAGTCTCTCCTTATCCCCTAAAGCAGTGGTTCTCAACTCCAGTCCTCGGGACCCACCAACAGGCCAGATTTTAAGTATTACCTTGGGGTGTTGCAGACTAGAATACTGCAATCACTGAGGAGCAAGTGATATCACCTGTGATGTATTTCAGCTATCTTGCAAACGTGGCCTGTTGGTGGGTCCTGAGGACTGGAGTTGAGAACCACTGCCCTAAAGGGTTAGAACAAAAAGTTGTCAGGATAATATCCTGAGCACGGTTTTGAACTGATGCTACTTTTGGCAAAAACCATGCATCTGTTTTTAGCATAATCCTATCTGGGTATATGGACAGGAAAGGCTCCTTAACTGATAGAGCATGCAGTTCACTGATTCTTCTTGCAGATGTAATCGCAACTAAAAATAGTCTTGAAGGTTAGATTCCTCAAAGAAATTGATTCTATTGTTTCAAAAGGCTCCTTTGTGAAGGCTTGCAGAACCACTGACAGATCCCACGTTGGAAAATGTTTAGCAGGGGCTGGTCTGAATCGAGCAAGAGCCCTAAAAAATCTTGCCACCAAAGATTCCGAAGAACACTTCCAAGATGGCCACTTGCACCTTAAGGGTACTAACTGCAAGACCTTATCTGCACCATTCTGCAAGAATTCTAACACTGACGCAATATCTTCCAAGGTTCGATTTTTTGAACACCACCAGGCATTGTAAACCTTCCAAACCCTAGTGTAAATAGCAAGTTAGTTTCTTCCTATTAGAAGCAAAGTGGCTCCTTAATAGCTGCTCCTCAGATACCAGGTGGTGAGGCTTAGCCTGGCTACATCCAGGTAACTCACTAGGCTTTGAAGCAGTAAATCCTGTTTGAGAGGAAGCTGCCAGAATGGTTTGACTGCCGTTTGCAGAATGGTGGAGAACCAGGTTCTCTTTGGCTAGAGTGGAGTAATCAGAAATACTGAAACTCTTTCTTTTTGTATCTTCCTCAACACCAAAGGGATTAGCTGAAAAAGGGGGGAAAGCGCAACCCAATTGAAAGTTCCAAGGATGCAATAAGGCATCTATCCACAGAGAACGTCGTCTCGGAGAAGAGAAAAGAATTGAGGGAGCTGTGCATTCCCTGAATGCAAACAGGTCCACCTGAGGATGCCCCCAAGTCCTGGCGATCAATGCAAAAATTTCTGGATTCAAGCTCAACTCTACTTCCTGAATTTGCCATCTGCGCAAAAAGTCTTCCACATCGTTTAATGTGCCTTTGAGATGGACCACTGACAAGAAAAGTAAATGATTTTCCGCCCACTCCAGGATTTTTGTTGTCAGCAAATTAAGGGCCTTGCTTATCGTGCCCCCCTGCTTGTTCAAGTAGGCCACCGTAGTGGCGTTGTCTAATAAGATCTGAGAGAAGGCAGCCAACACTAAGGCGACTGCTTTGAATTCTCTCCAATTTGATAATCTCACTGCCTCGATTTGGGACCAAACCTTTTTTCTATTGGAAAGGACCATAGTAAGTCTTTTGACAAGATTGACTGATTCCTCCACCACCAAAGGGTCCTCTTGACCCTGGTGGGGATCTTTACCTTTGTGTATAGGGTTTTTGGACTGTGGTCCCATGCCTTTAGGAGGAAACTCTGGAGTGGCCTGAAATGGAGCCTTGCCCATTGAATAGCTGACATAGTTGAGGTTAAGGTCCCTAAGGCTGACATAATCTTTTTGACCGATGTCTCCTGATTTGTCTGTAGCATAGCTACTACATTCTGGACTTTGTTTTTCTTCTGTTCTGGAAGGAAGATTCTTTGCTCTACTGAACGTATCTGGTAACCTAGAAACTGTACCAGCTGAGCTGGACTGAAGTTTGATTTGTGAAAGTTCACAATCCAATCCAAAGTTTCCAAATGACTGTGGGCCCTGCCCAGGTCTTTTTGTAATTTTTCCTGGAAGGGGCAAAGAAGAGGAAATCATCCATATACAGCATTACTGTAACTCCCTGAAGACAAAGAGGGGTGGGAGCTTCTGCTATTACTTTTGTGAAAATCTGTGGGGCGGATAAAAGGCCGAAAGGGAGAGCTTTGAATTGTAAATGCAGAACTTCCTTTCTCATGTTCATAGCTAACCTCAGGAAATTTTGGGACTGAGGGACTATAGGAATATGTTGGTACGCATCTCTTAAGTCTATGGATGCCATGAAGCATCCCTTAGTCAACAAATTCCTGACTGTAAAGACTAAGTCCATATGAACTCTTCAGTATAGGACTGACTTTAACTTGAGGATGAGACGAAAACTTCTGTATGGCTTACTTATCAGAAAGATATGGGAATAGAATCACTGATGATGTTCTTTTGGTAAAGCCTGAATCACAACCCCCTGTTGCATCAGATCCTTTAAAAGGTCCTTCGTAGCCAGGGCTTTTGCTGTGTCCTTTGGTAGGTTTGTGACAAAAAATCTTTCTGGAAGAAGATCCAAAAATTCTATTTTGTATCCCTGGGACAGCATGGTTAGAATATATTGATTTTCTGTCATGCTTGCCCAGTGAGGGAGGAATTCCTAAAGCCTTCCTCCCACTGGCAACTAAGTTGATCCAGAAACCTGTGAAAAGGCTGCATCAAGTTCAGGAACTTTATTCCAAATTGCCGTTGGGTCTTCTTCAAAAGAAAAACGCCTTTTATGGGCCTTTGGAAAGAAAGGCTTTCTCTCTGGTTCTGACCAATTCTTTTTAATGGACTCAGAGATTACCAAATGTACTAGAAAGGTGCGACCTTTAGGCTCACTAATGCCCGCAAACATCCGGTCATGCAGATATAATTCTTTTTTCTCTTCTCCTAAGCCCAATGTAGCACAACTTGCCTTTAACAGACTAACTACTTGCTCTAAAGACAACTTGTATTTAGAGGGCGCATCTTCTACCCCTTCCTCCTCCTCTGAACTTTCTTTGGAATGAGAGGGGGATTGTCCCTGTTGGGTAGGAGTACCCAACTTCAGCCTCCACCGCTGGGATTACCTGTGAGCCCTGAGAGGATTCTGAGGTAGACGGCTGACTCAAAGATGGGTTTGTTAGTGAAAAGCGAAAAGATTGAATAGTAGCATCCAGCTCTTTTTTAACTGATGTGATTAAATCGCTGCATGTGGAAGTAGCTTCCTCTTTAACCAGGGAGTCGATGCATGTTTGACATTTCGGCATTTGAGCTTTCTTCCAACCCTCAGGTACCTTTGCTTTGCATGAAGGACATTTCTTTTTAACCACCAGGTCAGAGCTCTTAGCCTGCCATAACGAGAAAAAAAACAGAAAACAAACCATCCCAGTGAGTCAACCTAACTTCTCAGCAGGCTCACAGGAGTATAAACAGACTCCATGTGCCCAGACAGGCCCCCAAACACAAGGGGGACAGAGACAGAGACCCACAGTAATCAAGGCAAGTTCACACATCAACCCCCTTATCTGGGCCTTGCTGGTGCCTGTCCCACTTGCTGACAGAACTGTGTTCTTCATAACCCTGCTGCAGCGTCCGTATGTGGCTGGAAACAGATATAGGCACCAGCCCCACTCCTGCCTCCTCTTTCTACGCCTCGTACCAGCGAAAGTGACGCCACGCGACTGCTCCACGAGTGATGCCGCTTGTCCGGATAACTCACTTCCGGCCGGGCGAGTGTCCACTGCCACTCAAAAGATGGCGGTGGCACGTGGGCATACAGACGGGCCCCAGGAAAACCAATACCCCCGCCGGTCTCGCCGCCTCCTAGGAGTGGCGTTCCTTGGAGCAGTAAAGGCTCTCCCCGAGCACAGAAGAGGGAGAAAGATCCCAACTATTAGCCACCTCAGATGTGGTATTGGAGGAACGGGCTCTCTGTGGAAAAAGGTAACGGTGGAGCAGGAAGCCTGATCTCAGGACAGCACCTAAGAGCTCCTGACTTTCCACTAGCTGTTCCCTGCCAGAGGAAACACAAAAATCTGACAAGCTGTGGGGAGAAGCCTCCTTTTAAAGTTCAGTGGAAGTGGTAGTTCCTGTTGGCAAGTGGGAGGAGCCACGCTCTCAGCTGCTGTCCTGAAAGACATTCAGGGAAAAATTGTGTAGGTATGTTTTCTCGTGCACTGATGTATGCTGCCAGCCCTTTTAAAATAAACAAGCTGCCTTAATGCAGGGCACAATAACGCTTTACATATTGTTAATTGGCTATTAAAGTGGAACTCAAGGCTGCATGTTAAGACTGGGTTCAAATTAATGATTTGTTTTCACGTGATGATCTTGCCAGTAACACACTTCCTGTGTTAGGGTGTCCCCACTCCATTAGAAGAGAAACGGTGAAACCTTTAGACAAAGGCATTGTCAATCTGAGGAGAGGGCAGTGTTAGATGCATCAGCAGGTATAAGCTGGAGTTGACAGAAAAACTAACAGAGTCGTGAATTCCGTGCTGTCAAAGCAGCTGCCAGCACCACAAGTGACAATTGCAAGTAATGTGGATTGGGAATAAAGGTGCAGCGCTAATGAGAAAAATGAAAATTAAACCAAATGGGGATGCTCAACGTTTGGTTGGAAGACATCAGCCAGTATGAAGATGTATTGTAAGTACACTCTCCTCCAGGGGCTGATGTCTTCCAAACATCGGTGTATGATCACCGCAAAGCCTGAACGACTCATGGGGCATATACCTTCATAAGTCCATTCATTCTGGTAAGCCTCAGTGTCATCGGTGGCTGCTTCTCATATCACTTTTCATGCACTATAAATGTTTGTTTTGGAAGTTGAATTCTAGTCCAGAAAGATTTATTCATCTATCAACACTTTTTCACATGTAATTTTAGGGTCGGTTCACACTAGGACACACTAGGACGACTGACAAGTAGCCTGACAAGTAGCGTGACAAGTAGCGTCCTGTTCTGTACAATGGAACCGTTCTAATCGGAGCGACGCAAGTCGCTCCGACTTAGAAAAAGGTTCCTGTACTACTTTGGGGGCGACTTGAGATGACTTGCATAGACTTCTATATAGAAGTCGTTTTGCAAGTCGCCGCTGCAGTCGTGTTCAAGTTGTCTGAGGCAGTCGTGCTGGAAGTCCTGCTGCCTCAGTGTGAACCGACTCTAATGCCCCGTACACACGGTCGGACTTTGTTCGGACATTCCGACAACAAAATCCTAGGTTTTTTTCCCGACGGATGTTGGCTCAAGCTTGTCTTGCATACACACGGTCACACAAAGTTGTCGGAAAATCCGATCTTTCTAAACGCGGTGACGGTAAACACGTACGTCGGGACTATAAATGGGGCAGTGGCCAATAGCTTTCATCTCTTTATTTATTCTGAGCATGCATGGCACTTTGCCCGTTGGATTTGTGTACACATGATCGGAATTTCCGACAACGGATTTTGTTGTCGGAAAATTTTATATCCTGCTCTCAAACTTTGTGGGTCGGAAAATCCGATGGAAAATGTGTGATGGAGCCTACACACGGCCGGAATTTCCGACAACAAGGTCCTATCACACATTTTCCGTCGGAAAATCCGACCGTGTGTACGGGGCATTAGAGTTTAAGTGTATTGTCACCAATTACTTTACAGTGGATTTTATATCTGATGTATTTATCATATGTCATTTAGTGCACTTTATATTTTGACTGTTCACCTACAATGTTTATTTATATGGTGTTAACGTTTCAACGTTAAAGAGGAAGTAAACGGGGCACTGATGTCAACGGCGCAGGTGCACTGAGCTTTAAAAAAACAAAAAACCAAAAACCAAAAAAAAAAACACCCTGCAGGACAAAGGCATAATGAGCTAGTATGAATACTAGCTCATTATGAATTACTTACCTGAGATCGAAGCCCCCGAAGCGACCCTCATTCACCTCCTCCTTCGCCACCATGATACCCGGAGTGACTCCAGGGCTGTGACTGGACGGAGCAGCAATGACGGCACGCTCAGTGCACCTGCGCCGTTGACATCGGTGCCCGTTTTTAGGAAAAAGTCTCCTTAACCGTGTAGGTTAGGGAGATATTTCTTGCACCTACAGGTAAGCATTAATCTAGGCTTACCTGTAGGTTAAAGTGGACTGTAAGGGTTTACAACCACTTTAAGCATCCCCATTTTGCTCATTAGCGCTGTACCTTTATCCCCAATCGACTAAAAAACTAACCCCCGAACTCCAGCTAAAACTTTTAAACATTTATAGTGAGAGTTTTTTCCCCTTTTGGGATTAAGTTTTTACCAAAATTAAACAACAGTGGACCATTGTAAGTAACCCTATCAGTAGTAAATGCCCATTTTGCTGGAAAGCTTGGCCAATTAAAGGAAATTTAAAAATAGCATACTTACTGGCTGGATTACCAGGTGAAAAAAAAAAAGAGACTAAAAAGGAAAAACAAATGTAGCCATTGCAAAAATGTATGGTTATTCCTGCGCGATCATGTGTGTTAGAATGGAACTAATGGAAAAGCTGCCTGCACCGGATAGGGTACACCCTGCCCCTATTAATCAGTGAAACGAAAATAAAGCGTGGTGCTGCGCTAATCCAGCAAGGAAATAATACAGAATAAAAAACAAAATTTAAAAACAAAGTGATAGTGCTAATGGTATATACACTAATCCAAGAACACAAAGTGATGCAAGTATACCATAAAAGTAAAGTGACAGTGCTTCTGATTTCATACTAATATTGAATAGCAACTAGTGACTGTAGCATAACGAATAAATCAACACACATGTGACCAAAACATGTGAAAAATAATAAAGAGTGTGTAAGGGTGCAACTTACAACCCCAATCAGTGAAAATAATACCAATGGATAGGCTAAATCTTGAGATGTGCCTGTTAGATACAAACAGTGCAGATATCTAAAAGAAAAACTAAGATATAGTGCAAATGTACAATGTAAATAATATCATACTGTGCATGCCATGCACACAGCAAGCAAACACTAAAAAAAGTGACTAGTGCAGAAAAACACAAAATCCTTGTGACTATTAGTTCAGAATGTCCAAATAGAGTGAACAAATGACAGTCCTCCTTTAAGGGGTGAGGTGGCTGGAACAAATCTATCAACACATGCTGACTGGAGATTACGATAGTCAGAGATAAGGCACCTGTTTGTTGTTATGTGAGTACTTTATTATGCTAAAAAAAAACCCTGCTTTTAGCCGACAATATTACACTATTTGGGACCTTCCTTTTTTTCATTTGTTACCCCCACTATATCCGTGGAGGGACTGAGCACCTGCATGAGGATGTCGTTTATAGGATAAAAGGATGCTACTCCCAAATACTGGTCTTACGCTGATACCCTGTTACCTGGAAGGACCAAGTCCCTGCACCAGGAGAAAGGGCTGATACTTCTAATACTGGTTTTATGCTGTTACCCCATTACCTGAAGGTAAGGGGCCACTACTTATAAGTGTGTGGTTTGTTGCACGAAGAGGAAACACCACTGTAGATTTGTTCCAGCCACCTCACCCCTTAAAGGAGGACTGTCATATGTTCACTCTATTTGGACATTCTGAACTAATAGTCACAAGGATTTTGTGTTTTTCTGCACTAGTCACTCTTTTTAGTGTTTGCTTGCTGTGTGCATGGCATGCACAGTATGATATTATTTACATTGTACATTTGCACTCTATCTTAGTTTTTCTTTTAGATCTGCACTGTTTGTATCTAACAGGCACATCTCAAGATTTAGCCTATCCATTGGTATTATTTTCACTGATTGGGGTTGTAAGTTGCACCCTTACACACTCTTTATTATTTTTCACATGTTTTGGTCACAGGTGTGTTGATTTATTCGTTATGCTACAGCGGTTATTCAATATTCGTATGATATCAGAAGCACTGTCACTTTACTTTTTTGGTATACTTGCATCACTTTGTGTTCTGGGATTAGTGTATATACCATTAGCACCGTCACTTTGTTTTTAGATTTTATTTTTTATTCTGTATTATTTCCTTACTGGATTAGCACAGCACCATGCTTTATTTTTGTTTAAATGTAGCCATTACATCTAAGAAATGGCAAGCTTCAATTACATTTCGGGTTTTTTTGTTTAATTCCAAGTCTAAGTTACTATTATTATTATACAGGATTTATATAGCGCCAACAGTTTACCCAGCGCTTTACAATATATAAGGGAGACAGTACAGTTACAATACAATAAAATACAAGAGGGTTAGGAGGGCCCTGCTCATAACAGCTTACAATCTAAGAGGGTGGGGCAAGTGGTATAAAAGATTATAACTGTGGGGGGTTAGCTGAAGGAAGTAATAAAAGATTATTTGGAGGCTTGATGGGCTTTCCTGAATAGATGAGTTTTCAGAGATCGAGGTAGAGGGTTCCAGAAGATGGTAGAGGCTTGAGAGGAGCGGAGAGGAACAGTTTGGGTGATATTTGGAGACAAGATTGGTGATCTAGCTTGGGGCAGAGTTGTGAATGGCTTTGTATGATGTAGTTAGTATTTTGAATTTAATTTACTGGGCAATCAAAAGCCAGTGTAGGGATTGGCAGAGAGGGATGGCAGACACTGAGTGGTTGGTAAGGTAGATGAGTCTGGCAGCAGCATTCATGATAGACTGAAGGGGGGTAGCCTATGGAGACATAAGCCTATGAGAAGGGAGTTGTAATAGTCAAGGACGAGAGATAACAAGGGAGTGACTGAGTAGCTTGGTGGTTTCATTAGTTAAAAAGGGGCGCATTTTAGAGAAGTTACGGAGGTGAAGTTTACAAGCTTTTGACAACACTTGGATTTGGGGCTGAAAGGACAGGCCAGAGTCTAGGATTACACCTAGTATCCTGGTGTGAGGGGAGGGATTGATGGTTACATTATTGATTTTGATGGAAAAGTCATGGCGAGGGATTTAGTTTAACAAAGTGGTGCGACATCCATGCTGATATGTCAGTTAGTAATGTGACAGGAGACTGAAGGAGTTTTAGGTGAGGAGTAGAGAGATAGATTTGGGTCTCATCAGCGTAGAGATGGTATTGGAGGCCATGGGGGGTTATCAAGTGACCAAGGGAGGAGGTGTAGATAGAGAAGAGAAGCGGTCCAAGAACAGAGCCTTGGCGGACCCCTACAGAAAGAGGAAATGGAGAGGAGGAGACAGAGTTGGTGGTAACCCTGAAGGAGTGCTGTGATATGTTGGGGGAGAAAAAGGATGGAGCAGGATCTTGGTGGCCAAGGGAGTGGATTTATTGAGAAGGAGTAGGTTTTCAACAGTATCAAAAGGCCACAGAGAGGTAGCAAGAGTATGAAGTAGTGACCATTAGTTTTAGCAGTTAGTAAATCGTTAATGAGTTTTAGTAGGGCAGTTTCTGTGGAGTGCTGCGAGCAAAAGCCAGACTAAGTGGGATTACAATTACACTACTGGGATTACAATTCCCTACAGCCTGCATTCTCTCAATCACAAAAGGCATTTATATGGAATCCACAGAGTACAGCTGTATCACAACTCCATGCAGGCAGAATTTAAAGCACTCATAACAGCAATGGGAGGACCAAAAAGACAGTTTTTACTCTTAACGTCTGTCAATGGTAGCTGGCACCCCACATTGTAGGAAAGGAAGCGGAATGTCATACCATCTTGAATTTATGTGTTAAATGCATCTAAACTGATTTTATTTTTCCAGTATAATGGAATTACTTAATAAAGGCTCAAGTGGTGTAAAGTATACTCACATAGGTGATTGGCAATCTTCTCATGGTCAGCACTGAGTTTTCAGAGATGGGATTTCTGCAGTGCGCTAGAGCACACAGTACAGGGCCGTCCTTCAGCACCTCGCTGGTCAACTCTGCTTTTAACGAGTACTCCTGGAAACAGACAGTAAATTTATAAATATAAAATTATATATTTAAACAGTGGGGACGGAAAGTATTCAGACCCCCTTACATTTTTCACTCTTTGTTATATTGCAGCCATTTGCTAAAATCATTTAAGTTCATTTTTTTCCTCATTAATGTACACACAGCACCCCATATTGACAGAAAAACACAGAATTGTTGACATTTTTGCAGATTTATTAAAAAAGAAAAACTGAAATATCACATGGTCCTAAGTATTCAGACCCTTTGCTGTGACACTCATATATTTAACTCAGGTGCTGTCCATTTCTTCTGATCATCCTTGAGATGGTTCTACACCTTCATTTGAGTCCAGCTGTGTTTGATTATACTGATTGGACTTGATTAGGAAAGACACACCTGAATACACCTATACTTAAAGAAAAATGGTAACACCTACCCCAGCCAAAGTTAAAATATTTTCTATTGATTTAGTTATGATGAGACGTTTCTTTGCTCGAGTTGCAGCCACATACAGCAAATTCCATTCATCTTCTACAGTCCAATCTGAAACAAAGAAAGCACAGCACACTTTGATGTTGTAGGAGATACAGATTTCTGAATAGTCACTGTGTCACTGAGTGCCCTGAGGACGGTGGTGACATTTTACTTGTAGAGCTTTTATATTTTGGATGAGATCTTGGATGGATAATGTTTGGAAGCATAACATATTTTTATATTTCTTTTGGTACCCCTTGCTCCAAGCTAAAACTATTACTAGAATTTTATTTCCCATGTAATCTCTATGACTGTACTCAATGCAGTACCCTAGGTGAGATGGGACTGAAAAGGAAAAAAGATGAAAATTTCCCACCTTTCCTATTTCTTATTCCTAAGTGTTGGAGCTGTTGCATAGACCATTGGAAAAGACCATGACTGGCAATAGCCAAGTAATTCAGTTTTCTACTAAACTCGGCATCAACAACACCTGACCCTAAAGGGGTTGTAAACCTTCGTGTTTTTTCACCTTAATGCATCCTATGCATTAAGGTAAAAGAACACCTGGCAGTGACCGACCCCCCAGCCCCTCCGTTTTACTTACCTGAGCCCTGGAACTTGACCCGTTGGGGATGCGCTGTCTCTCTGCCCGGGGTTCTTGGCTCTTGATTGGATAGATTGATAGCAGCGCAGCCATTGGCTCCCGCTGCTGTCAATCAAATTCAATGACGCGGACGCCAGGGGGCAGGGCCGAGTCATACATTCGGCGGCTATGGACGCCGAATGCTGGACTCAGGAGCGCGCCCGCAGGGTAACCCCCTCAGGGAAGCACTTCCTGATTATCTGATGTGGGGATGAGCCGCGAGAGCCGCCGGGGGACCCCAGAAGAGCAGGTTTGGGGCCACTCTGTGCAAAACGAGCTGTACAGTGGAGGCAAGTATGATATGTTTGTTATTTTTTTATTTTTTTTTTAAACGAACAATCACTTTAAATCTGAAGTTTAGTGAATTTTTTTTTTTAAATTTATTAAATTAAATTTTTTTACAAAAAAATGACAAGTGTCCCATGCGGGGTGGCTATGTTAGGTTGAAATCTTAAGCCTTCTGCACCTGGATACTCCTGCGGCTGTGATTTTATGGTGCTGCAGGGGTTTAATATGAACAGCTGCAACTGTGATGGGCACCTGCTAAAGTGCTATCCATGCCCAACTTTTCTGCACTCATTCTTCGTTCACAGAAGCCCTACTATCTGTTTAAAGGTCTGCCTACTTTGATTGTAGAGCGTTTTTTATTGTTGGAACTAATAGTATGGCTTCCATGAATGGAGCACAAGGATGTAAAGGGCACGTACAGTTGGCACTTGATAAGTGGCAGTCACAGCTACAGCCAAGCACAAAAGAACCCAAAGCACCAGAAGATCACAACTGCGAGGGTATCTGGAGGGCAAAAGACCAAAGATTTTACCCAAAAGGCAGTCACAAGCACACTCCTTGTGGGTACCGTCCCTGATGCCATTTAAAAAAAGAGAAAAAACTAAACTTTAGATTTAAATTAAGGTCCAGCCAAATATTGCCATTAATGAAAACTTAAGGTTTGGGTGTAAGGAAACCGGTTACCAGCTAGTCTGGTTGTAATATAAGGCAGGGCTCAAAATTCCTGAGCTACTAGCCAGGGCTCAAGGTTTACTCGCCACCAGTTGCCCCATCCAACCCCTACCCTGCCCCACCCCTATACCCAAACCTTAATGAATTATCTTATGAAATGACCCTTAAACGTTTTATGTAGAATTAAGTTACAAAAATAAATGGCGTGACCTTTGCCCACCATTGCAGCCTCGTCTGGGCAGAGAAAGAGAGAGGGCGGCCGGATCATGACTGGAGGAAGAGGAAAGAGGAAAGCTGCGGAATCACAGAGCGAGATAGCACACCGGAACAGCTTACATTACAATAGCCTCCGCTCTGCTTGACGTCACACACAGCCCCGCCTCCTCCTGACCCCATGCCTGTGATAGACAGAACACATCCCAGCACTGGACCAGCATTCTATCACAGGCGCGGGGTCAGGAGGGCGGGGTTGTGTGCGACGGCGAGCAGAGCGGAGGCAATTATAATGTAAGCTGTTACAGCGGGCTATACGCACTCTGTGATACACACTGGCTTTAGCCTGTAATTGCAATTGGGTACAGCAAGGTTTTTAGGCTTCATTCACACAGCCGATTGGAGCCCCAGTACAACAAGAATGAGCGCAACTCTGCAGGGGGGGATAATAGGTATTTATGATCAGCTGTAACTAGAAAGCATGTAGAAATCAATGGTAGGCATTGCACCTGTTCGCATTTAACCATACATAGAGCAGTTACACCCCATTAGGGTGCAGATGACAGGCCCTTGACACAAGGGGCTTTATTTACTAAAGCTTAATTTAGTAAATAATTTAGTAGGTTAGAAGCTGATTGGTTTCCCATCCTGAGGGAGATTTAACAAGGTTCAGTAAAGTTTAATAAAAACTCAAGTTTGGCAATGGTAAAACATACTGTAGGAGTGCTGAGAGACACAAGCTGCTAGCATTTTTTTTTCAGACTTTCAATACGTTTCAAGTAGCGTTGAAATCTGTTAGCAGCCAGTTTAAAGGATAACTTTCACATAAAGTAAAGTTAACTTTTTGCCCCCACCCTTGACCTAAATTAGGGGTCTCCAAACTGCAGCCCTGGGGTCGGATGTGGCCCTTTGCTTGCCTTTATCCAGCGTTGAGGCATTATTCCTGCCATTGACACCAACAATAGGGCATAATTCCTTACACTGACAACAAAAATGGGGCAATATTCCTCCCATTGACACCAACTATTTCCCCCACTAACATCAAAGATCAGGAATTGTTTTCATTCACTGGGCACAGTCCAGCCTCCCTAATGTCTTAAGGACAGTAAACTACCCCTTTCTTTAGAAATCTGGAGACCCTTGACCTAAATATATCCCTCTTTTAAATGACCATGGCCTGCACGGATCTTCAGCGCTTCTTGCCAAAGCCCACTTTTCTCTGGCCATGGCTCCACAGTATGACTCAAAAGACTTCCATGGATCCATCTCCTGTATTAGAAAGCCTTTGGGTTTCTACTGCTCAGGTACAGCAAGAGGAATGAAGATTTCAACAGGAAGTGCTGTAAATTCCTGGGTCACCTGACTCAGCTAAGTATACAAATGGGGGTTAATTTAGGTCAGGGACAGAGGGCAAAATTTTAGAAAGTACAGTAACCCTGGTGGGTTTTACTTCCTCTTTATTTCCCTGCAAAGGTAAAGCATCTCATAGTTGCCCATTATGTGTCAATTATCTGAAACCGAAGCCTGAAATGTCACTGCTGTCCCCACTAGCAGCGAGCTCCCATCTTCACCCCTCTTCCTTCCGGGGCCGCAAACTCCAACTCTGTGACTGGCTGGAATTGCGTGGTGTCACTCCCACTCATGTGTGCGGGAGCCACCAGTCACGGCATGACCCCTATTAGAAACAGCACGATCTGCCCTTTCTAAAGTGCGCATGCACCATAGACATTGGCACATGCGCCGTAGTCATCGGTACACAGCTTTTTTGTAAATATCTCCTAAACCGTGTAGGTTTAAGACATATTTCCAGCACCTACAGGTAAGCCTTAAATATAGGCTTACTTGTAGGTAAAAAGTGGTTGTACAACCACTTTAAAGTGGCATTTAGTATTCTCATTATGATGTGTATTTAACATTCACAAACTGGAGTCAAAGGTTTGTTTAAAGACTTTAAGAAATGTGCTCAATGCTTGCCTAAAGCTTTGCAAACACTTTGTAAAAGCTTGCTAAACATACAGCTCTTTTATAAGTTGAAGCCTGTATAAGCAAATGCCTGATGATCATTTTCTTACAGCATGACAAGAGGTTAAAGGTTTACTGAACCTTTATAAAGCCATCCACAAAACCCATAATCCTGGTCCTTCCTCCAGGCTGCTGCAGCATGAGATCCATTTGATGTCAAACTTGTCCATACGCACGCACAGTTTAAAGATGGGCCCTACCGTAGGGTATAAAGCTGACCATATGTTATACAATTTGACTGTACACTCCCATTTAAATCACCAACAACTATGTATGTAGGTATGCGCTAAACCTTCATATAAAAAGGGAATTCGTGCAATAAACATTGATAGTGCTGAATTTTTGTATATAAAAGTGACTCCGTGCATAAATAAAAAATGAATTGGATTAATAATCACATTGTATCATATTATGAATAGTCAACTGTATTAAGATGATTTTCAGATGTGAAACTGGTACAACAATGCACCCAAGAGTCGTGGTTGAGAAAGATATAACCTCCACCTCTACACACACTGCCACTTACTGACTCCAAATGATCTCCTATTACAGGAGATCACACAAGCTTGTGGCTCATGCATGCGACTGCGCGTGGCCGGCGGCCATAGTGCCCGCCGGCCATGCGCACCGGGTCGCCTGCCGTGCAGCGGGCACGCACCCTCTGGTGGCCGTAAAAGAGAAGGGCGTACCCATACGGGATTTCGCCCAGGCAAGCCATTCTGCAGCAGTATATTTGCGTGAGCTGGTCGGGAACCGGTTAAGAAGTTACAATGAGTTGGATCGCTGGTGCCATTGAGTTAGGTACAACTTGAATATTCAATGTCAAAATATCTTCCACCAAATATGTCTTGAACTTTCATTCTTTCACTTAAATCAATACAAGAAACTGGCTGCCATGTTTGTGTTAACGGAAGATGTGATTTTCCTTGACTTTCACGTGTTCTGGGTCAGTGAATTTATTAAATTGAAGCGAGGACACGGCCAAGCAGCTAGCATTTTGGAGACCAGAAATAGCATCCTCTCATGGAAGGTGTACCATAAGTAGAAGCAGTAGGGTGGAGTAAAGCAAATGATAAACCTGTCACTATCTAATTTAGCGGCACTATATAAAAACAGAAATCTCTGATTTAGACTTATTCCAGTTATTGAAAACCCCTTAGCAATGCCTCTCTCTATTACACATACAATATTTTCAATCTACTTTAGAGAGCAATGCATTTGCTCAAGAAATCACTTAGTACTACACAGGGATACAGTGAGACCAATTTACTAAAGGATTTAAGAAACTTCACACAATAAAAGGTTTTCAGATTCACTTCAATTATCCAATCATGCAAAAAAAAATCCTGTTCACTTATACAGTCTCGTGCAGCTAAAATAAGTAAAGTGAATAATCACACAGTTTATTAGGATTCTTTAGTAAATCAGCCGCAATGTTTCAGCATAAGCTCTTCTTACTCACCTATGGGGAGGTTTAGTCTCCTGAGATTATGTCTAGGTAGAGGCACTTTTACAAAGTCATCAGTAATCTCAACAGTGTCAAATTCCATGCCTTTAGCCTTATGAACAGTTCCTAAAATATAGTCTGAAAAAAGACAGAAAAAGTCATATTAAATTATGCACGTGTGAAACAACCCTAAACCACAAAATCCAATAAAGAAACAACAGTAATAAAGCTATCTATAATAAACTGGTAACACTTTGAGAAATGGCAGTAAACTGGCACACCCAGGATCTCCCTCCCACCTGTGCCTGATACAAGGTTCCTGTAAGCACAAGTGTAACAGATAAGGGCAACTGTCAGACAGTTCAAATGAGTCTTAAAACACAGAACACACTGGGGTTGATTTACTAAAACCTAAGAGTGCAAAATCTGGTGCAGTTCTGCATAGAAACCAATCATCTTCCAGGTTTTTTGTCAAAGTTTAATTGAACAAGCTGATATTAGAAGCTTATTGGCTACTATGCAGAACTGCACCAGATTTTGCACTCGCCAGATTCAGTAAATCAACCTCACTGTTAAATACATAATCCAGAGTTTTTCAATGAAGGAATAAAAATAACTATTTATGTATATTAGTTATTTGTCAATGCCCCCTCGTAACATTGACCTTCTGAAGGACTCCTAATAGTCTATAATTCTGTAAAATTATGTTTAGTTATGTATTCTATATGTAGACAATGTATTGCAGTGATTGCAGGTTACCTGCTTATTATAAGGGGCTATGGAATACACATGTGGTTTATCAATACCATAATCTGTTGGAGCACTTAAAGTAGAACTATAGGCAAAACATTTTTTTTTAATTTGGGATAAAGCAAGGGAGGGTTATACCCCGGTCAGATTTTTTATTTTTTTTGTAATCTGTGTCTCATTGCTGAGATTTCTCTCAACTTCCCGTGCCATAGCCAAACAGGAAGCGAGAGGAAATCCCTATCAATTAAGGGAATTCCTTGGGGACACCCAGGTTACAAGAACTAGTGTCCCCATTAGGAGATTTCCCCCTTAATACTTTTCTGGGGACAACCCTAAATTTGGTATTTTCTTTTACTTTCACTGATAACAGGACACCTAGAGAGGGTGAATCTCCTTAACGGGGACACAGAACAACAATAAATACTGACAGGTGTTCTAATCCCTCTCCACTCTATCCTGAACTAAAAAAAAAAAAGTTTTAAACACAAAGGAAAGATAAACTCTCCAAGATAGTCATTAAGTGCCACACTTCAATTGAGTAAAACACACATTGCTTTATTGAAAAAATGTTCAATTAAAATGGCAAATCCATACCCCTTCACCAACACTTGTTAAAATAAAAAGACAATGTTGTCCTGCTGACAGGAAGCGGCTGCACTCACCCATCCAAACCACCATTCATTCACAGGGGAATCCACTTAATGAGTCCTAGTAATCAAGGATTAAGGGGCTTGTGATAGTAAAACAATCAAAAAGGGGCTTGTGTCCCAAAGACCCTTAGCCCATAGTCCACTCATAAACCGTCTGATTTCTCCTGAGTGACATCCTCTATTAAGTTATGATCATGGTGGTGGTGGGGGGGTTGTGGGGTTGCGGGATGTTGGAGATTATCAGCCAGGTAAGCTTGGATCCGCTGGTTAGTTCCACAAGAAACTGGGAGGGTGCTTGTGCAAATGCAAGTCAGTACTCGTATGTATGAAGAACCTGCAAACTAAAATCACTCTTCAAGTGCGGTTTGCGGATTGCTAAAGGTAAGCCCACAACTAGGAGATACACTTGGGAAAAGCGGATGCACAATAGAGGGCCAGTATAGACAAAGGAGGGGGATCTCACCACCAATGTCTTCCATCTAGTCTATTCATCCAGTGCCCCACATCCAAATAGCCATCCAGTGCCTCCAAGTGGGTCCTTCAAGTCCAATAGCAAAGTAAAAACTGTTCCAGATAAATCACAGCACTCTTACCATTAAAGCTGCTTGCCCGCCAGAAGCATCACCTGCGTGATGTTAACACACTGACATGTTTCGTTAGCCTATCGCTAACTTCCTCAGAGCGAGGAGGGGCTTGTTGACGCCAGCTTAAATACTTTTCAGACACTGTAATGTTTAGTTCTTTCCACCAGATGTCTCACATGCCTCACATTCCTCACCATCATCCATCATGCTGAAAATGATTTAACCCTTTCATGCCTAAGCCTACTTCTGACATTTGTTGCTTACAAGTTAAAATCCATATTTTTTGCTAGAAAATTACACGGAACCCCCAAACATTATAAATATTTTTAGCAGCGAATCTAGAGAATAAAATGGTGATTGTTGAAATATTTTATGTCACACTGTATTTGCACAGCGGTCTTTCTAATGCAATTTTTTTGGGAAAAAACACACTTTCATAAATATAAATAAAAAAAAAAATGAAACAGTAGTTAGCCCAATTTTTTTATAATGTGAAAATTGATGTTACGCCAAGTAAACAGATACCTAACATGTCATGCTTTGAAATTGCGCAGGCTCGTGGAATGGCGACAAACTACAGTATCTAAAAATCTCCATAGGTGGCGCTTTAAAAAAAATAATGGTTACCAGGTTAGAGTTACAGAGGAGGTCTGCTGCTAGAATTATTGCTCTCTCTCTGATGATCGCGGCGATACCTCACATGTGTGATTTTAACACCGTTTACATATGCAGGCGCGACTTAGGTGTGTGTTTTCTTTGCTGCATGAGCTCGCGGGGACAGGGGCGCTTTAAAAAAAAAAAAAAAAGTTCTTATTTATTTATTTATTTATTTTTTTACATTGTCACTTAATCGCTTCAGCCCGGAAGATTTTACCCCCTTCCTGACCAAAGCTTTTTTTGCGATTCGGCACTGCGTCGCTTTAACTGACAATTGCGCGGTCGTGCGACGTGACTCCCAAACAAAATTGACGTTCCTTTTTTTGTCACAAATAGAGCTTTCTTTTGGTGGCATTTGATCGCCTCTGCGATTTTTATTTTTTGCGCTATAAACAAAATAAGAGCGACAATTTAGAAAAAAAACGCATTATTTTTTACATTTTGCTATAATAAATATCCCCCAAAAATATATAAAAAAACATTTTTTTCCTCATTTTAGGCCAATCGTATTCTTCGACATATTTTTGGTAAAAAAAAAAAAAAAAAAAAAAAAAAATCGAGATAAACGTTTATTGATTGGTTTGCGCAAAAGTTATAGCGTTTACTAAATAGGGGATAGTTTTATGGCATTTTTATTAATAATTTTTTTTTTTACTAGTAATGGCGGTGATCAGCGATTTTTATTGTGACTGCGACGTTATGGCGGACATGTCGGACATTTTTGGGACCTTGTCATTTATACAGCGATCAGTGCGATTAAAAATGCACTGATTACTGTGTAAATGACACTGGCAGTGAAGGGGTTAACCACTAGGGGGCGGGGAGGGGTCAAGTATGTCCTAGGGGAGTGATTACTAACTGTAGGGGGATGGGCTGTGTGTGACGTCACTGATCTCTGCTCCGATGATAGGGAGCAGAGATCGAGTGACACTTGTCACTAGGCAGAACGGGGAGATGCTGTTTACAACGGCATCTCCCCGTTCGTCCTCTCCGTGAGGCGATCGCGGGTATCCCCGTGGCGATCGAGTCCACAGGACCCGCGACCTGACTCACGGAGCTCCCGGCCGGCGCATGCGCACGCAATGGCACGGCGGGTAAGTCCATTTGCCCAGCCGTGCCATTCTGCCGTCGTACATCGGCGTGCGCCGGTCGGGAACCGGTTAAAAAAAAAAAATGTGATCACTTTTATTGCTGTCACAAGGAATGTAAACTTCCCTTGTGACAGTAATACGTGGTGACAGGTACTCTTCATGAAGGGATCGGGGGTCCAAAAAACCCATATCCCACCTTTGCACTTCAAAGTATTCAGATCGCCAAAAACGTTGCTGAGTAAACCGGAAGTGACGTAGTGACGTCGCTTCCGTGTTTACACAAAGAAGACGGGAAGGAAGCTGTTTCCGGTTTCCTTCCAGTCTCACTCTAGCCGGTGGAAGTGCCAAATCAAGGATCGGGTCTCCTTGTGGGATGGGAGGCCCGGGAAGAACGGCGGAAGGCGGCGCCCCCTCTCGCACCTTCGGGATAACAGCCGAGTGGCTTTTAGCCGCATCGGTTGTTATCCCTTAAGAGCCGACCGCCTGTTCTAAAAAAACGGTAACAGGATGATGCATGCAGCTGCATGCATCATCTCGGTATAACCCCTTAAAGCTGAGGCCGCATATGTGCGTACAGTAGGCACTAAGGGGATATTTATAAAATACCTCTGGGTAGATTGTATCCATCATACAGAGGGGCATGACATTCTCACATGCTAATGTAACAAAATACTGATTAATAGAAATCACAGCGGAGGAAGCTTCAGGACATAAATGTCTATTCTCAAAACATAATTAAAAAAAAATAAAAAATAAAGTAAAATAGACAATAAGGAATCAACGATTTCCTAAAAAGCAGGAAATATCAGAGACCAATTCCTTGATATACATTTTAACCACATACAAAGAGATATCCATCTACTATGAAGGCATATTAGCTCCTCAATAATTAAAGTTTTTTTGTGTCTCCTCTCATTGCTGATACAGCTTCTTTGCTTCTTCCCCAAAGTCATTATGTTTGTCTCCTAATTTGTAGAAACTGGCAAGTTGGAAATCCTTGCATCAACAACCTAGGGTTATGGCTCTGTGCCTGAAGGAGAGTACTGGCTGCCGATTCTTTATGGAAAGTTTTGGTCACTATTTTCATGCCTTCTATAGATACCTGTAGGTCGAGGAAAGATTGTCTTGTCATGGTGGGTATAGGTGAATCTAATATTTCTTTCATTTTGATTGAGCTCATCCATGAACTCTACCAGCTGTTCAATCGTTCCATTCCACACCATGAGTAAGTCGTCGATTTACCTCAGGCACGCCACACAGTGGCCGAGTTACATCGAGGACATGTAAATCCTCTCCTCCTCCCACAGGCCCAAATGAAGGCATGCATACGCTGGGGCCAATGGCGCTCCCATACATGTTCCTCTTATCTGGTAAGAATTAATTCCTGAAAATTGTAAAAAAAATGATGGGTTAACATGAACTCCAAGAGTTCCAGTACAAACTGATTATGTGCACCAAGCAGAGGATGTTCAAGCTCTAAAAAAGTGGGCCGCTGCCTTTAGCCCCCATTGGTGGGGAATAGATGTATATAAGGTTTCTACATTTATCCCCACCAATCGAGCCCCTACTGGTACATTTAGCTGGTCCAATTTATTAAGGACATCCCCAGTATTTTTTTACATAGGATGGAAGGTGAAACACCATTTCCTTAATAAGAGAATCTACATACTTTCCTGATTTTTCCAATGGGCCTTTAACTGCAGACACAATAGGTCTGCCTGGGGGTTGACTGAGGGATTTGTGTAACTTCGGGATGATATAGAAAGTCGGGATATTAAATTCCTCCACCTTAAGATAGTTATATTCTTTTTTAGACCATAAACCTTCCTTTAACCCCAACTTCAATGTATAATTCAAAGTTTTCACAAAAGTAGGGAAGGGGTTCTCCGATAGTTTACTATATGTCGTTATGTCTTATAGCTGCCTCAAGACCTCAGTCTCATACATTTGTTCACTCATTAGAACCACATCCCCTCCTTTTCACTTTTTTTAATAACCAGACTCGGCGCTTCCTCAAGTTCGCATCCACCCAGCTCCAATTCACCTTCTCCAGGTTTTGCTCAACCAGATCTAAGAAAAAAGTTTTAGCCATTTATATAAAAGGTGGCTCTACAAAGTATTGACTTTAGGGGGTAAATAGTTATGCACATTGACTTTTTCTGTTATTTTGTCCTATTTGTTGTTTGCTTTACAATAAAAAAAAAAACTGGAGTTAGACTTACCGGTAACTCCTTTTCCAGTGGTCTTCCAGGACAGCCCTTGAGAGATGGAGTCCCTCCCATCGACCCAGGAAACACATTGCCAAAACAGTTCAAAAGGCGGTCCCTCAGGTCCCTGGTCAGTCATTCACCAAGAACCGAAGGATGGAACTGCAAAAAACATAACCATAACAGGTAATAATGTTAGTACATTCACATAATCAAAAAAGGGTGGGATCGTGCTGTCCTGGAAGACCACTGGAAAAGGAGTTACCGGTAAGTCTAACTCCAGTTTTCCCCAGTTGTCTTCCAGGACAGCCCTTGAGAGGATCCCCAAGTACTCACCAGATTAGGGGGGGACCACGGCTTGGAGAACTTTTCTCCCAAAAGCCTGATCCTGACTGGACATTAAGTCCAGTCGATAATGCCTTGTAAAGGTGGAAAAGCTTGACCACGTGGCTGCTTTACATATTTGCTCCGGGGTGGCACCAGCTCTTTCTGCCCAGGATGCTGATAATGCCCTTGTGGAGTGGGCTTTAATACCCCCAGGAGGATCTTTGTTTACTGTCTTATAGCCCTCTGCTATAGCTAGCCTAATCCACCTAGCTATGGTGACTTTAGAAGCTTTTTGCCCCTTACGTTGTCCGGAAAAAAGAACAAAAAGTGAATCTGAGATTCTAAATGGATTGGTTACCCTAAGATACTCTAGGATACACCTTCTCACATCTAATAAATGAAAACGCCTTTCTTTCTCGTTTGAAGCCTTTTGACAGAAAGAAGGGAGGACAATATCTTGTGATCTATGGAAATTAGATGCAACCTTTGGTAAGAACCCAGGGTCTGTCTTTAGGATGACTCTGTCTTCCAGAATCTGGAGGAAAGGCTCTCTGACAGAGAGAGCTTGGATTTCACTAACTCTGCGTGCTGAAGTGATTGCCACAAGCAGTACTGTCTTGAAAGTGACTAGTCTTAGAGAGGCCTCTGAGATAGGTTCAAAAGGTGACCCCAAAAATGCCCTTAGAACAACTGACAGATCCCAGGATGGGGCTATGTTAAGCCTAACAGGTTTGCGTCTGGAGATTGCTTTACAGAACCTAGCAATAAAAGGATCTTCCTGCAACCTTTTTTCTAAGTACACACTTAAGGCCGCTATCTGGACCTTAATAGTACTAGGAGTTAGCCCTTTATCTATCCCTTCCTGGAGGAACTGCAGGATATTTGCTGTATCTGTATTTACCTCCCCTCGGCTGTTCAACCAGCTGTTAAATTTCCTCCAGACCTTCCTGTAAATGGCCTGAGTGACAGGTTTTCTACTTTGTAGCAGGGTCTGAATTACTCTGTCAGACAGGCCCTTGCTCCTCAAAATTTCCTCCTCAGTAACCACGCTGAGAGGTTCAGCATGGATACTTGTGGATGAAAAAGAGGTCCCTGCGACAGAAGGTCTGGTCTGTAGGGAAGCCTCAGAGGAGGTTGGTCTGTCAACTGTAGCAACGTTGTGAACCATGGTCTCTTGGGCCAAAACGGTGCCACTAAGATTAGACACGTTTCCTCTACTAGAAATTTCGCTAAAACTCTTGGGATGAGGTGAAGCGGAGGAAACGCATACGCTAAACTGAAGTTCCATGGGGTCTGTAAGGCGTCTACTGCCCAGGGCCGATCTCCTGGGTGTAGCGAGCAAAAATTTGGAACTTTTGCATTCACCTTGCTTGCAAACAGGTCCACTACTGGTTTTCCCCAGTAAGCTGCTATATATTTGAACACCTCTGGGTGTAGAGACCATTCTTGATTCGACACTTGTTGTCGACTCAAGAAATCTGCCGTGTTGTTGAGCTCCCCTTTCAGGTGAACTGCGGAGATGGAAGCCAGATTGGATTCTGCCCATAGAAACATGCGATTGGCCACCAGCATTAGTCGACGACTTCTGGTGCCCCCTTGCTTGTTTATGTACGCTACAGCCGTCATATTGTCTGAACGGACCTGTAGATGATGACCCTGTATTGCATTCTGAAAGAATAACAGAGCCCTGAGGACCGCTGTTAGCTCTTTCCAATTGGACGAGAGGAGTTTCTCCTCTGCCGTCCACCTGCCTTGTGCCCAATCTGAGTTGAGGTGGGCTCCCCACCCCCAGCTGCTCGCATCCGTCGTTAGTATGGACGTGATGGGAGAGATCCAGAGAACCCCTTTGTTCAAATTCTCTGAGTCTTTCCACCACCAGAGGGAGCGTTTTACTCTGGTGGGGATTGAAACTTCTTCTTCCAGATCCCTGTCCTTTAATTTTTCCAACAGAAAACTTTGAAGGTCTCTTTGGTGGAACCTGGCCCATTGTACAGCTGGAATGGCCGCTGTCATCAGTCCTAAGACCGACATCACCTCCCTCACTGTACACTTGGCGCTGCTTTGAAGAAAAGACATTTTGTGGCGTAAATTCAATATCTTCTCTTCTGGCAGAACTATCCTCTGCTCTACTGACAGGATCTTGTACCCCAAATACAAAATCTCCTGTGTTGGGGTAGTCTTGGACTTTTCCAGACTGACTATCCACCCCAGCTGCCTCAGGTTGAACTGAGTCAACTCTAGGTCCCGACGAAGTTGTTTCTCCGAACGGGCCGTGAGAAGTAAGTCGTCTAGATATGGGATAATCGTGACTGACTGTAGTCTTAACGGAACTAATGCCTCCCCGAGAACTTTGGTAAAGATTCTCGGGGAGGACGACAGTCCGAAAGGAAGTGCTCTGCACTGGAAATGATAAACCTTGGTGTCCATCTGAATCGCCATCCGAAGAAATTTCTGGCATTCCTTCCTTATTGGGATATGCAGATAGGCGTCCCTTAAATCCAGGGTAGCCATGAACACCTCTTTTTGGAGTAGATTCCTTATTGAGTAAATAGACTCCATCCGGAATTTTTTGTATCGGATGGAGCGGTTCAGAGGTCGGAGGTTCATTATTAGTCTGAATCTCCCGGACGGCTTTTTTACTACAAAAATGTGCGAGTAAAAACCGTCCCCCTGTTCCTGAATAGGGACTGGTGTCAATACCTCTTGATCCACCATTTCCCCTATTAACAGAGGCAAGGCCCTGGCCTTTTCTGAGTCTCTTGGAAGCTTTGTCACAAGAAACTTTGAGGGTGGATCGCTGTGAAACTCCAGCGCATACCCCCTTTTTATAATGTTCAAGACAAACTCGTTTGAGGTTGTCTTTTCCCACTGTGGGAGAAAGTTCATTAATCTTCCTCCCACCGGGACCCTGATGTCACTGGGGTTTGGGGTTTGAATTGGGGCGGTTAAAAAGTATGCCCCCTTTTCCTTTCCCTTTTTGTCCTGTCCAATGCTTTTTGGGCTTGAACTCCTTCTCTGACTTAGAGGGTTCTTTTGAGGGACGAAAAAACTTTCTTTGAAAATTTTTCTTTTTAATGGGAAAGGTTTTCTTTTTATCCGCCGTTCTTTCCAAGGCGGTATCAAGTTCAGGCCCGAAGACTAAGTCTCCTGTAAAGGGGACACTGCATAAACGTGTTTTAGACGCCGTGTCTCCCCCCCAAGTTTTCATCCAGACTGACCTCCTAGCTGCGACCGAAAGCGCTGCTGTTTTAGCCGTAAATTTAATGGCATCAGTGGAGGCGTCAGAGATGAAACTTGTCGCCTTAAAAAGCATAGGGAAGGTTTTTAAGATCTCCCCCCTAGGCGTGCCTGCCTTTAGATGTTCTTCTAGTTGGGCTAACCAGAACTCTAGGTTCCTGGCTACACAAGAAGTGGCCAGAGCTGGTTTTAAACCTGCCATAGAAGCATCCCAGGCCCTCTTTAAGACTATGTCTGTTTTCCTGTCCATGGGGTCCTTTAAATGACCCATATCCTCAAAGGCAAGGTCAGACTGCTTGGAGACTTTGGACAGGGGGGCGTCTAGTTTAGGATTTTTATTCCAGACCGCCTCTGGGCTCTCGTCAAAGGGGAATCTCCTTTTTAGGGAATTTGGGAAGAAGACCTTTTTATCTGGCTCGGCCCATTCCTTGCGGACAAGGTCAGAAAGCACATTATGTATAGGGAATACCTTAGCTTTCTTTTTCCCCAGAGCCTCATACATTTTATCATGTCTGGTCAATTGAGTTTCTTCCTCATCAATTTCCAGTGTATCATAAATGGCGCTCAACAGCTCGTCTACATCCTCCAGAGACAGCTTGTATTTTGCGACTTTGTTAGCTACAGCCTGATCCTCATCTGAATCTGCGTCAGAGGATTCAGGGCTAACTAACACGGGACTATGCTCCCTGATTGTACGGGGCTCCCCAGAGCTGGGTGTTGTAAGGCATGGTGAGGAGGGAATCGCAGCTGCTTTACTGGTGGAAGCAGACGTGCCTACATCTGCGATTAACTCGCGGAGAGATTTAAAGGTTGATGCCATCTCATCTTTAAAGGAGCCAAGGAATCTTGCCAAAGGAGAGTCTGCCTCTGTTTTAAGTAAGCCTGCAATACATTGCTTGCATAGGGCTTTGTTAGAGCCTGAGGACAACTTATTTCCACAGTTAGGGCATTTTTTGCGGCCTGACTTGTCTTCCCTTGGAGCTTCCTTCCCCTAAAAATAAAGAATAGACTTTTTTAGCATCAGGAACCCCTAAAACTCTAAAAAACACCTGTGCTGCAACCACCACTGCATCCACCCGGGACTGTGAGGAAACCACCACCATGGGGTACTACAAATCCCAGCCTTACAACAAAAAACCCCAGAAAAAACCACAGTAAGGGCTTGCCCAGCAGCCTACCTGGGTTTGGCTGGTGCCTGCCTCCACCGGAGTGTCCTGGGAAGTAGCCTCCATGGTCCCCCTCACGCTCCGTGTCCCGCCGCTAGTCCGGTATAGCTGGACGCTGGTCGGAACTGCAGGCCTCAGCGTGGGCCTTCCCCTCCTCCTTGTGCCTGTAGAGACCCGGAACCGGAAGTCTCGGCACACAGGATGACGCGGTTCCGCCGGAAATGACGCTCGGCGTCTCCGACCCCCACCGCTGTGTATAGCAAGGAGCTGTGATGGAAGAATCCATCTGCACCGCTCCTGGGGGAACCTGCGCCAACCTGTCCCTGGCACACCTCGGCACTGGAAGGAGGGGGGTAACGGGTCGGCTCCTAATCAGCTGGACGGTACCCGAGCCCCAAATAGAAAAGGTAGGACTAGATTGGAGCCGCTGGATAGGACCCGGTCCCCCTGTGCGGCTCCGCTCCCCTCAGGCAGCCCCTGAGAGATAGAGTCCTTCTCTGGTTCCTGGCAACATGTTCCTCCGACGGAGGAAACACAAATGACTGACCAGGGACCTGAGGGACCGCCTTTTGAACTGTTTTGGCAATGTGTTTCCTGGGTCGATGGGAGGGACTCCATCTCTCAAGGGCTGTCCTGGAAGACAACTGGGGAAAAATATCTTCAAAGTTGTGGGCGTGTTCTGTAAATTAAACGATGCAAATCCTCAAACAATCCAGGTTGTGAGACAACAAAACACGAAAAATGCCAAGGGGGTGAACACTTTTGCAAGGCATGGTACATCTAGACGCATTTGATCCCGCCAGATCAATTTCTGACCTTATTTAAACAATATGACCTGTTATATTTCACACTTATGAAGGTTCTGTCAAATGCTTTATCGTTTTATTTGGTGCTTGTTGCACTTAAAATTTGAATGTACACCTTGTTTTTTTTTTTTTATGCTCAAACTTTACTCTGATTAAAAAAAACAAAAAACAAACAAACACTCAACGTCAAAAGGAGTGTGGCCTTTGTACAAGTACCAGTACAAAAACACAAGTGTAAAAGTGTTGTCTGCTCTTACCTGCAGAATCCACATTAGGAGTATTACATTCTTCTATCCTCTTCACCAACTCGGGTATTCGATGGTTGTATTTCTCAACAATAGCAATTTTGCCTTCCAACTCTCTGTCTTCAGAGCTCACCGCATACTCTTTTAAAGCCGCAGATCCTCCTTTCTTTAGCCACTTGGCTATAAACCTGTCTTTAATGTAAAGTTTCTCTGCAAAACAGAACGTAACTTCAAATAACATACAAAAAATATCTACCTAGTAGCTTTGCTAACTGCTGTTTCTCTATGAGCATACTAGTGGCATTTATAGCCCAACATTAAGTTCAGACAGGAAGCCAGAGGAAAGTTTCCCAAAGTGAAACTTTATCCATAACAACTTGATAAAAAATAAGGTTCTTTAGCAAGCAAAATACATCCCATATTAATAATTTTGCTACCAAAATTAGTGTGTGCTGTAAATTGCCTCCAGCATTGCTTTTGGCTTTTGTTTCATCTTGCTGGAGGCTGCCATTTTGCTGCAGCAAATTTTTAGGCTGTCAGCAGATCGGCCTCCAGTGGCTCTGATGTTCGGCACAGTGCCAAAAAATAAGAGAGCCACTGAGTTTGAGCAGAACGAGGCGAGACTCCAGTATTACTGGGTTTTAAACAGTATAGGTACTTATTTTTAATATTTTACATAGCTATACCTGCAAAAGGGTTCATCATGAAGTGATCTAGCAGGACTTCATTTTCTGATTAAAGTTCCACTTTAAGGGGCGCAGACAGCAATAAAATCCTGCCAAAGGGTGGAATCCTTACCCACTCTTCTAGAAAAACAGTTCACTATTCCCACCTGCAGCAGTGTTGGAGGACAGTCCTTCATCATGGACCGTACAGCCATGGCTGCTGTTAGATGTCGCAGGGCCCCATACAGCCTGCCCCTCGCACACCAAATATTTTTTGATAAAAATACACTAAAATTATTGTCAGCGGACACAAACACAAAATAACTTCTTGCTAAAACTAAAAGATAAAACTGTATTGATTAAGATCTATGTGAATAAGGTCTCATTAACATGGGTGCTGTGGCATGTGCAGTGTGAATCAGTGTTTTTTTGTGTAGCTGGAGCTGTGTGCAGGCAGCCTATGTTACGTTATGTGGACGAAGAAGCTGTACAAAAACAGCTGCAGATCCCAATACATCAGGTGTGTGGATTCAGGTGTACGGCCCCGAAGGCAGACAGTGTGCATTGGGGTCACTCACCCTCACCTGTCAAATTAAGCTGTATTTGTATAGCCATTGCGTCCTCACAGAGTAACAGGCGGCTCCAGCCACACAAACAAACCACAAATTCATGCTATACGGGCCGGAGAACCCATGTGAACGAGCCCTTCAATTTTTGTCTTTTACAATTTTTTCATTTTTTACAATGTTTTTATTTTTTTTTACAAAACTGTTGGGGTGGGGGGGTCCTTTGGTGAAACAGACAATGTCTCTTTTTTGATAAAGAAAAGGAATGAGAACATAGATTCCTCCATCCCTTTCTCTGCAGCCTTAGCTGCACTGGACAGTGAATAAACAGAAAGCGCTATGTACAGTGGCTCCTAATTATTCATAAACTGAAGCATAGTAAATATGGTTTTCATTTACTGTGTTCATTAACAAAAAGAAGGGGGTGGTAAATATGACATATTTAATGGCCCCTTCCCCAAATTTCCATCCCAAAAAGATCCCCCGGCCTGTGTGCCTGCAGCGGAGGGAAGCCAGCAGTGCTGCAAAGGGGCACACAGGGGGGACCGGGCAGCAGGAGGACTTGAACCCTGGACAGGGAGGATGATGGGTGTGGCGGGGGGATGCAATTACTGGAACCGATCCCCTGTGTGTCTCTCCCTGCAGCAGCTAAAAGCCAGAGGGAGGGAGAGGAGGAAATGCCAGCTTTTAGCCGCTGCAGAATGAGAAACACAGGGGATTGGTCACTGTAACTGCCTCCCCGCCGCATTGATCACCCCCTCTCCTGCTCACATCCATTTCCCTTGCTGCACGGGCCCCCCTAGCCCAATATAGGAGGATTGGTGCTATCCCCTGATTGGCAGCCCTGAGCATGGCACTCATGTAGTGATGTGTGAATGCTGTGCCTAGGAGTACTGTGAGACCAGGCTGGTATGATATGTTCCCAGGAGACTTTAAAGGCAGTGCAAAAAATTAGAGGCAATTTTCCTTTGAATTCTCTTCTGACATCAATTACCTGGACAGAGATTAGGGAAAGTCTCACTGGAGGACACAGACAGTAATATCAGCTGGACAGAGGTTCTAATCATTCCACACTAATCTGTTCTTAAAAACAAAAATGTATTCAAAAGATACTACAGAAAAAAAAAAACCTACGTCTCTTTCTTTCCAGTTCTGGCTGAAGCAGTATCCAAATGTCAAAGATTTTGCTCAGTCCAAAGTTTTCTGGCCCCTGAAATAAAAAAAAGAAAAAGGTTAAAAAATTATTTTAGGACAATGTTATTTTACTTTATTTTACTGTGCAAACAACTAAAAATAATCTATGTTTTTATTTTAGGCACGTACACAAATGTTGCCAACTTGCATTAAAAGGCATTATAAACCCACCTACCTGCACCTTGTGGTTTTTTTTTTACCTGCATAAGATGTGCATTGATCATGTTGTTTCAGGGCATCATTTGTAGCCCTGTGCACAGCCTATTATAGAGTAAATTCTCACATTCTGGTGTCAGAAGTTTCTGTTTGTGTTCAAACATGAATAAAGCGGCACGGCACTGTACAGGTTTACACATGACCACTGTCTGTAGACCAAGAACTGACACTTCTTGTGAAGAAACTACATATCCCATAATCCCCGGGTCTCTCAGTCTAGTGCTCTGTAGGTGAGAGCTAATTAAAGAGATCTGACACAAAGCAGGCAGAGTAGTTACCATCATCCTGCAGTCTTTCATCCAGAATGCAGGTGTGCCAATGTGATGAAACACAGATGAAATGGTGAGGCATGAATTGTGACTCGGGAATCGATCAGCCATGACACTACAAACTGCAGCCACAACATGGGAGCCCATTATTACAAGGTAAGGCAAACAAATTATACTAATAACTATTTAAAAACAAGAAAAACATTTTAAGAGCACAATGCCTTTGAAATATGCACATGTTTGTGCATAAAAACAATATTTAAAAAGTATACCAAATGTAACCTTCTATTTTAGGTTACTGGTTAATTGTTAAAGCAGTATTAAACCCTCCCAAAAATGTATTATGTTTCAGCTTGCTAATTCTTAGATGAAGTGGCTGCATTTGTTTTTTTAAGCCGGGTACACCACTACAGTTTGTTTTCTGGATTGCACGGAGAAAAAAAACCAAAAAAAACGGTCAGCTCCAGTCAGAGACGCTGTACTAAACATGCAAGGTTACTTCAGCGATTTCCCCTCCCCCTGAGCTGTTGTGTTCTGACAGGGGGATGCCCCCCGATGGCCCCCCCCCCCCACCACTGATCAGCGCCATTGGCTGAGAGCGCTGATCAGGAGTCGGTCGGCTGCTGGTTTTCCAGCATGTACGTCCGGTTGCAACGGCCGGCTTCTGTCGGACAGACTGACATACACACGGGACGTTTTTGTTTTTTTTGAATTGGCAAATATCTTCCGACATTCTGCCTGTGTGTATACGCTTACCTGTTGATCCAGCTATTGAGTCTTTTATTTTTCAATTTTCTTTAACAGACCAAGCTGTCTAGTAAAAGGTATCAGTTAGAGGGTTGAGACAAACCATTTATTACTGACAGAGGTGCCTCCTCCATAGGTTAGATTATTTATATTTTGTAAAACCTTTATCCTAATAGAAAAAAAAAAAAAAACTGTTGTTATAAACGCCTAGAAAGTGTTAGCTGGAGTTCAGCTTTAATTTGCTAGTCCATTCCATCTAAATCTGCTAGTGCATCCAATACTACCCTCTTCCCAGATAGATAAAGATGAACACAGTAAAGGTCAAACTTTGCAGACAAGTCACAATGGCTCTTCTAGTTGAACACCAGGAATTACAGATTTTTTTTTTTAATTTACATTGGTCCTGCTTGGTTACATCTAATTCTATCTATGTCATGTCCGGAGGACTGCTGGGGATGGAGAAATCCACAATTCCACTGTAGTAACCTGTGCTACGTATATTTGGCACAAACCTGGGCTCCTGGGCACAGTTTTTTGCAAGATACTTGCCAAACCAGGAAAGATTTGGCTGTGTGAATGAAGTCTTCAAGTGGTTCTAAAGGCAAAACATTTTTTACCTGAATGCGTTTCCTTCATTCAGGTAAAAAATGTCCCATAGTAGTATCACATCACCTCCCCCCCCCCGCAAAAAAAAATACGTACGCGACTCCTCTCTCAATCCAGCGCTGTGCCAGTCTGTAGCGGCTCTCTCTTCTCACAGGACACAGAGGCAGCAGCGGGAGCCATTGGCCAGCTTGCTTTGGAGGCACTCCTAGAAGAGGAGAAGCAGACAGTGCCAGTGGGAGACCCCACAAGAGACCCCACAAGAGGAGGTAAAGGGTGGTCATACCATTGCACAGAGCAGGTAACATGTTTATTATTTTAGGCAAACATTTTTTTTTAGAACCACTTTAATGTTTAGCAAAGGCAGTGCTTGCACATGAATATAAAAAGGTGCCCTCTGGTGGCTATACACACCATTACAAGGTAAATTATATACTATATATTTTAAGAAAAAATTTGTATCAAAAGCACATTAAAAATAATCAAAACATTTAAATGCTCATCCAAATATAAACAATTGTAATTAGGAGTTTAATGCTGCGCCTCCCCCCCCCCCCACTGATTATTATCCCTTCACCTTACCTCTCCCTCTCATGCGTGAACTTGTGGTCAATTACATATACAGTAGCTCTACTTGCTCATGTAAGCATTCCCCCCACCCCACCGCTCTTTTTTCCTTCTTACATCTACCCCCTTCTTATAGGCTTGTGGTTCCCCAAGTTGATCCATCAGGCGACTTGGGTACAACCAGCCTGTGGGAATTTTTTACATCCGATCACTGCCAACAGCTATAGCCGCCAGCAGCAATTATCGTGTTCTACCGGCCAGGAAGGCTCCCCGCGCCCCCCTGCCAGCAGAACACAATAGAGCTGTTGGAGGCATTCCCCCATCAATGTTGACTGTATCCATGGGGGAGATCGAGAGATTTCCTTTCCTTCCACCCATGGTGGAAAGAAAATTGAGTCATCAATGGGCTGCTTTAGGAGTCACTTCCCCATTCTGTGCCAGCAGGGTTTTCCCCAGATAATTAATGCTAAAAAAAGTATGATTTCACTGAACACTATTTTTGTTTAAAAAAAATTGGCAAATTACTATTGCAGAAACAAAAACTGCACCTTCCCTTTTTGTTTTTTTAATATAAATACAGGCCAAACCAGGCTGAATGATAGCATAATTCAAGGGGAATATGTAACTAGAAACATTATACATGTAATGGACAGCAATATACACACAGAAGAAAACATACCCCAATAATATGGATCTTTGAAGGGGATTCTCCATCAGTAACATGGACAGCTTGATCAAACACACAGGCGTTACTTCTGGATAAAATGGCAACTTTTGATTGGGAGGGCTCACGAACAGTACCTGTTAAACATAATATTATGACTAGTGGACTTAGAAAACAGAGCAACCTATGTATTAAAGTGAAATAAAAAAAAATTTAAAAAAAAACAGACAGTCTGGACTCAGTTGGGACTTCTCCCTGACAGTCAGGGCTAATGTCCACTGAGCTGCACATGCACAGCTCAGTGTACATCTACAGCACTACTCTGTGCTGTGATGACGTAACGCCTGTGCGCATGCGCCAGTGTGACATTATCGCAGCCCAGCCAGCCAAGCGGCCAAAGAGTCCAGACCTGGAGTGGATAGAAGTGTCTATGACAGCAAAGTGCACTGACACTGCAGAGCTGGAAGAGATTGCATGGCAGGTAAGTCTGTTATAATGTGCATACTAGTACATTATGACAGAAAGCTCCTGGGGGACCGTTTAAACTATTTTTATGCAAAGGTTTTATTCTGTTTTAAAGCATTTGTTAACCCCCCCAAAAAAATAAAAAAATACTGATCCTGTTCTCTCAAAGCATATTATACAGCACAGTGCTTGTGCTGTGTAATTTGCCCCCTGTATACCCTAAAATACCTGGCTGATCCTGCCTGGCTAAACCCTCCCCTCTGCAAACAGACCACGATAATCATGGCTGCTGAGCCTCGGATACCGTGGTCAGCCGCAGCTCTCCTGTCTGCAGCTTTCCCTGTGTCTTTGTCCTCCTTCTCCAGTGTGTCAGTGTGCCTGTGTTCTGTAAAAAAATCGGCCCCATTGTACCTGTATGAGCTCCGCTCCGGGCGCACAGCTGAAGCACGTCTCTTCTCTCTCTCCGGCTCACGCCAGCAGGAGTGCTCAGCCCCGCCCACTGCAGCTGTGAGCCGGAGAGGGAAGGAGAGGAATCGGCTGTGCGCCTGGAGCGGAGCTCATACAGGTACATTAGGGAAGTTTTTTTTTTTTACAGAGCACAGGGAAACTTCTTATAGTGGTACAGAGTGGATGGCAGCATTTACTAAAAGTGGGTTAGCAACCACTCGGTGCAAAGTGTAATGGGGATGTGCAGTGTGTACTAATCCACATCAGCTACATACATTTCAGTTTTCTAAAGTCAGAGATAAGAAACAATAAAATATACTGTATCTATCGCTAGTATAAAGTTTTTCTAAACTTCCGCTGTGAAACACTATGAAGGAGCTTGCCGTTACATTATAGAGCCAATAACTAAGTTCTTACTGTTCATAAAAGGGCCTTATTCACACATGGAAAAGGCAAAAGGCACCATTACTTTTCATGCAATTAGGTCATTTTTCTTATGTCACAATCAGCTCAGAACCAGGAGAAAGGTTCAGAAGCTATAAAGATGCCTGAGCTGCTCCTCAGTTGTAATGCTTAAAAGGAACAGGTTATTCTCATCCTGCTGAGGTGCACTAATAATTGTTTGTTCTATATTGTCAAGATGCTTGCACCTATGAATCTACAAGCTCTATGTGATCAGCTGCATTAGCTTAAAGAAGCAATATATATATATTATATATATATATATATATATATATATATATATATATATATATATATATATATATATATACACACACCACTCTCCAGTAGAACATACGTTAACATATGTCTTATAAACATTTGGACAAGAAAATTTCCATATACGGCTACCCAGGGTGGTGAGACAAGTGCTCAAGATGCAGGAATGGCTCATTGCTGAACACATCTACTGAACTGCATGAAAAACAGCAGTGGGTGGTTATGGTACATAGGATAGGCAGATGACCAAATGCATAATAATCTAATCAAGTGATAATTTAAAGACTCAGACAATATGATTAACCACTTAAGGACTGAGCCTCTTTCTGAGATGTGTTGTTTACAAGTTAAAAGCATTTTTTTTTTGCTAAAAAATTACTTCGAAAAAAATATATATAATGTTTGGGGGTTCTAACACCCTAGAGAATAAAATGGCGGTCGTTGCAAAACTTTCTGTCACACCGTATTTGCGCAGCGATCTTACAAGCGCACTTTTTTTGGAAAAAAAATACACTTTTTTGAATTAAAATATAAGACAACAGTAAAGTTAGCCCAATTTTTTTTTTATATTGTGAAAGATAATGTTACGTTGAGTAAACTGTTACTCAACATGTCACGCTTCAAAATTGCACCTGCTCGTGGAATGGTGACAAACTTTTTCCCTTAAAAATCTCCATAGGCGATGTTTAAAAAAATTCTACAGGTTGCATGTTTTGAGTTACAGAGGAGGACTAGGGCTAGAATTATTGCTCTCGCTCTACCGATCGTGGCGATACCTCACATGATTGGCTGAGACACAGCAGCGGTGCCATTGGCTCCTGCTGCTGTCAGTCAGTTAGCCAATCAGGAGAGAGAGAAAGAGAGGGGGCGAACAGTGGCTCCATGTCGGAATGGACACATGGAGCTGCAGCTTGGCTCAGGTGCCGCAATAGAAAGCTGCTTGCTGTGGGGGCAGGAGGGAGGGGCTAGGAGCGCCGAAGAGGGAACAGAGAAGAGGAGGATCTGGGCTGCTCTGTGCAAAAACCACTGCACAGAGCAGGTAAGTAGAACATGTTTGTTATTTTTTTTTTTTAAAAGAGACTTTACTATCACTTTAAAGCTATGAATACCCGGAAAGACATAGTGTGTGTCACTGATAAATTTTACGCAAAACCACTCATTTTTATCAAACTTATTCTAAATCAGTGTGGACAGAAAATTCGATCATAAGTGAATAGATCAATATGACTGTTAAGTGTTTTTGCGCATTATATTTGGGAAATTTACGAATGATAGTTGCAAATGTGTATTGCTTGGTTTGTTCCAAAATAAGTGTACATGCACATCTTTATATAGCTACTTTTTTTAAGGAGTGTTTTTTTTTTTTGCAGATTATAGTATGCCACATAGAAGTATGTCACATAGGATCAAAATGGGTCAACTGGTTCTCAATATTCTATTTCAAACTTGTTTTCAATTTATTTCAATTATATGGTCTGATTAAATGATTATAATTACTGTATTGATGTCCGATTGATGTTCTGATCATATTAAATCAACCGACAATACAAGCACTAATAAAATCACACCGAGTATGGCCACAATTAATCTTACCTTTCTGGTAACCTCCAACCAAGGTCTTATTCCGTACGTTCTTACATACATCAAGTATGGTGGCTCCAATATAAGCTATTTCAGCACCAAATCGAAAGCTCTACAATATAAGAAGAACCAACACTTTTTGTTATTCTCTGACAACTGTTCCAGGGAGTGATTACATTTACGTGGAGGCTGAAGAGGTTTAGTTTCACTGCTCAAGAGCAAAAATATAGCCAAAGAACCATTTAACCACCTCAATACCGAGCACTTTCACCCCCTTCCTGCCCAGGCCAACTTTCAGCACTGTCACACTTTGAATGACAATTGCGCGGTCATACAATACTGTACATATATGCACGTGGTGTGCAAGTGGTTAATATAAGTTTCCTCCAAACACCAACATTTTTTTTAGCAAAGAAATCAAAAGCCTTAAGTGTCTGTCCAGCCAAAAACTTTATTAATTTTGCACAGTATGGGAAAAGATTAGTGCTCCTGCTAAAGTGGAACTAAACCCAAACCCATAAATTTAACGGGTTTCCCAAAACAGTTAGATTCAAGGCATGCCATGAATGAGAACTGTCACAGGTACTGTTCCCTCATATGAATTGTCAAACCATCAAATTGCTGGTGTCGTAATTGATCACATGTGCCACACCATGGCAACAGCAGAGCAAGATGGCAGCTTCCTTGGCTGTAAAGGATAGGAGGGTTTAGTTCTGCTTTAAATTTTTACTGTTATCCAAGGCTCTGTTAAAAAGTTCTCCCCTTACTACCTGCCCTGCAGACATACAGAAAAAAAATCTGTCAAAAGCTCTAGCTTTCTACTATTCTGGTAAAGAAAGCATTTGGTTCCCATAATCAAGTATTACAAAAAAAAAAAAATAATGTATTGCTCTTGGAGAGTTATTTTCACTTCCCGTCTGGTACAACATCGTCAGTAGGACAGGAAGTGATGGAAATACTTTCTAATGGAGCCCTGGATAGAAGTAAAACTCAACAAGAGGTCAGAGGGACATAATAACAATTAATTTAAGAAAAGAAACCTTAAGAAACAGCTTTCTTTTATAATGTGGTAGAGATGTTGCCTTCAGTGGGTGGACAGGTCAGATACTCTGACTATCATTTTAAATTCTATTTCCCTTAATTAAAAAAGCAAATTATGTTTTCAGCAATCAACATATATTCCCTAAAATCCAAGGGCTGTAAACAACCTTTATTGTCAAAACCTCTCCAGGGTTCATGGGGCCCAACCATCATTGCTGCTTTGCTTTATTAGTCTGCAGTCTGCACAAACATGGCAGCATTTTCAAATCCACTTTTTTGTTTTACTACTAGAGACTGAAAAATAAGGGGGTACCATTATAAATCAGCTCTAGGAATTTTGGTTAAGGTCATTAGGGCAATTCAGATTTCTAAACAGGCCAACTTACTTTATTAGGGTACATGCACACAGATGTTGGCAGGCGCAAAATTTCCTCTAGAGTAAAATTCAGGTGTTTTCCCATGGGAAAGTGTCCCACGCGCATGTATGACTAGACACCAAAAAGAAGCGTCACCTCTTACCCGACCACAGGCGTGAACAGCCATTCAATTCTATGGCCAACTGCGGCTCCCCAGGCCCCAGGAAAACTAAGGGAATTTTACACTAGAGGACATTTTTGGCTGCAAACATCCATGAGCATGTGCCTTTACATTGGTTACCCTGTTTTATCTTTTCTGGTTTGTTCATACCCCATGGGAATCAACAATATACAGGTGTCTTACGGTTACTAATTAGGTTTATTAACTGAATATCATGGTAGGTATAAACTAACCTGGGTAAGATAGAAGATATGAGTGTGTGGCACTTCACAAAGAGCATTCACTGCTCCACGGAAGGTGTAGATTTGCTGGTGTGGATCCCCAACAAATATTTTGCCACATGTTTGAGAAAGGACAACCTCCATAATAGCTGCAAGTAAATGAATAATGAATGTTAAATAATATTCATTTTTATAGATGTGCTTTTAACAAAAAACATGTTTATTTTAAATTTGCATACACGGTATAAAACAGCACACCTAATTGGCTCAGCAAAGCGCGATGCAGAAAAAAACAAAGCATAAAAATCACAAAGAAAACAACGTCTTTTTCAGGCCAAGAGCGTTTTCAGTAAATACTAAAAATTCCTATTTCTTGCCAGAAATGCAGTGTCCCTGTTACTTCCCGTGAGTTAAAAGTAAAAAACAGCTTCCTTTCAAGTTTATATTCTGTACACTGCCAATTCCCCCATCTCAATGTAATGTAGAATGAAAAGGAAGACATGTTTCTAGACCAAATCAGGAAAGTAGCCTAGTAGATGAACAGAGCTTCCCTAGATCAGCAATGGTGTCAATTAGATTTTATAGGTGGTGATCACAAAATCACTAGGTGGAAATAAATGAGAAAAAGCCTGGACAAATAAAACCAATGCAGCCACCACATCTAGGAAATGATAAACTACAATAGATTACATTTTGTTTTTGGTTTTAGATATAGTTACATAGTCACATAGTAGGCGAGGTTGAAAAAAGACACAAATCTATCAAGTTCAACCTATAAATATGCATTAGAAGAGCTATTTATTGGTCTTCACTTTTTGCAGAGGTGCTCAGGCTTATGGTACTTGGGCTGATGAAAAACAATCTGAACATGGAGCTCAACTTACATGGTGTGCAGTCCTGCGCTTCATCAACAAATATAACATCATAGGAGGAAGAGAGATTGGGCTTACGGAGCTGCCACAACTTCAGATAGCCTGTGTGTGAAAAAAAAAAAAAAGGTGCAACCATAACTAGCTTCTTAGTGTACAATTCCCCATGCATATAGCTAATCATTATGTGCGCCATAACATTCTGACATTGTTAAAGTATGTTTTTACAAATTGCAGAGCTCCAGGAGCGATGAAAAATAATGACAACACTCCACTAGACAGAAGTATAAAAAATTCTCCAATAGCAATACAGACAGAATTACTTACGGTAAAATCTATTTCTTGGAGCCCAATGGGGAAGTCTTAAACCTTTGGTTTATTTTGCTACTCACTGGAGTAACATACACTGCCAAACAGAAAACCTGTAGATTGCCTCCTTCTTCCAACAGGCCTCCGTTTTGTAGCCAAGCAGTACCAAGAGCATAACCATAAACACAGAGGGTTGGGGCTGATGTCCCTCAATGGACTCCAAGAAAAGGAGAACTGTGACATTTTCTCTCTCACTAACTCTCAGGACGTCCAAAAGCAGTCCAAATGAGGGGTAAAAAAACAGCACACAAACGCTAACAAACCCAACAAGAAATAGGCTGGCTCAACTCTGAGAATAGCAGCCGCCAGTGCCCCACATCATAGGCACATTGTATACAGACTCTTTTTGGTACTAACCATGGACTTTATGGTCAGTTACAGCTCAACTTGGTGTATACCTTTTTGAGCTGTCCCTTCACATACTGCATGCCCCGGAATGCTTTGATCTTGCAAGAAATAGGGACTAACTACAGCTCAAAGAGCCCCTGAAGGACCTTACACATGAAGTCCACATCAGAAAACACGTGAAATCTGGAAAAGAGGTCTGTGACAAAAAAGTCCAAAAGGAGCTCAAAGCCTTTGTGGAGTGAGCCTTAAATGGAAAGGGGGAACCCGATCCTTGAGACCATAAGCTTGAATGATGGTATGTCTGAGTCACCTAGAGATGCAGCCAGGGTAAAATCAGGGAGTTATTCCCTATATGCTCCTCTTCTCTGGAAGGATACCTTAGCCTAAGGATTCATTACATACACAGAGTCACCACTGGTTAGCTTCAGTACTTATCTGCAGGCGTAGTCAACATTTGCAGTTTGAACACATTAACAGCAGTTTATACAGAGTTACCAGTTGATTGGCTGCAGTAGTTGGAGCAGCTCTGTGCACATTAACAGCAATGAATCCTGGATTACATACCAAAAGAGTACAACAATGTATGAATCTTTGAAGTACTGGTATCCACCTGCAGATAAGACTTTAAAGGCCAAACTGCAGGATTTACATCTTGAACAAAAATCTATTTAAAAAAAAAAATGTTTGTAATATTTCTGGATGGAGGTTAAAGCGGGGGTCCACCTATCTATCGTTTTTTTTTTTTTTTTTTGAGTTCATTCACAAACTTTTCTTCTCAGCATTACATACTCACATATTGTGTGTAATATGTCCGCCTGTGTCAGATTTCGTTGGAAAGAATACCTTATATTATTCACTGCAGGCGGTTTCCATCTTCATTGTGGGCATTTGAAGCCCACAAGCATTTATTTCCTGGATGTGGTGAATGCTGTGCTCCCAGCATTCACCACTCATTCCCGCACATGCTCAGTGGCATCCTGGGAAGATTGAGACTAGCTCCCAGGAGTCTGGGAGAGGCTAGAAACACGCCTACTCCCACGGGAGGAGAACCAGGAAGTGCAAAGAAGAATAGAAAAATAAAAGGTAATTACGGTGATTTAAATTTTTTTAAACGGCATGTCAGCATCTAGGCAAGGAAGAGAATATGTACAGATATTGTTCAAAATTTGGGTGGAACCCCGCTTTAAGGTCCTTTTTTTTTTTTTTATGCCTCAGAGATCGTTGCTTTCTGACATAATTCTATAGGCAGGGAAAAATGAGCAAATCGGTAAAGGTTGAGGACAGTGCATGTTTACTTGGTGAATATGTCTAGATTTGCAGTATAAATAAATTTATAAGGTCGTGGCAGTGGTCGGGTTGGGAGGGAGGGGGGGATGGGGGGATAGTTGAACTATGTTAGTTCGGAAAAGGTTTTGGGCCCTGCGTGGCCGTATCGAGGACGGGTATGTTGCCCGTCTGGTTTGAGTTAATGTTAATGTATAGTTTTTTTGTGCAAAAATTCAATAAAAAGATTGTTTAAAAAAAAAAAAAAGGTCCTTTTTTTATCTCCTATTTTGCAATCTCCTGGGTAATCCAGGGTAATGGAATACCTTGATCATTCAATTGAGTGTTCAAATCCCCATTTTCACAGTTCCTGATGAAGTGGGTTAACTGACTTGAAAAACACACTGAACTTGCCTGGGCCCCATCATTACAATCAGCATGGAAGAATAAATGAATATATTATTGATATACTGTAGGTAATGCTCTGAGAGGTGGGGTAACCAGGGTAATATTTGAGAGTTGAATATTAAGTCTCTTCTTTGATATACTTAGTCCCGAAAAAGCTTTTCAAGAAAAGTACACCTGCCTTTGTGTTTTAAGCATGGCTTTTTAACATTTACCAGTAGCATGAAAGATCTTTAAGATATAATGTTAATATGTAATACATCTATGTGACACCTGGAAAGTCGCATATGTCCTAATCTATTCTAAATTAGTCACCTAGAAATGGGACTCAGTGGATAAATTAAGAGCAGGTTTCCCTGGAGAGAGCCTACCTCTGAGCCCGAGTTCACACTGCCCCCAACTTGGAAGTCGGATCCCAGCATGACTTTGGCACAACTTGCATGCGACTTCTTTAACAAAATTCAATGCAAGTTGTACCAAAAGTAGCCCAGAAACCTTTTTTCTAAGTCAGAGCAACTGAAGTCGCACCGATTAGAACAGTTTGATTGCACAGAATGGGGTCCAACGTCTGATGCGACAAGTGCTTCAAAGTCGGAGTGATTGTCGCATCAGTGTGAACCAAGCCTTAAAAAAGGCACAGGGACATATTGAACGCCCAGCAAGAGCACAATGGCAGCTGAAGGCATCCAATGTACAAAAGGTGTGCATGGAAGGGCAACGCACATCACAAACAAAAATTTCCCAGCACACTTACCAGCTAGCCTGCAAACATGCTGCCATTGTGTACTGCTATACATGCTTCAACTCCCAAAACCACAGTGTACAGAGGAGCCTTGACGCGGGCACTGGGGCTTCCACAAATATTTTCAAATGTGTGCAAAGAACCCTGTGGTTTTAACTTGAATTTTTAGACAGGGTTAATGTGGTTTGTTTGCAGGCTAGCTAATAAGTGTGCTGGGAAATTTTGTTTGTTTGTGATATTGTGGCTCCAACATTGTTAGACATTGTAAAGCCTCAGGGTAAGAGGCAAAGTCTCAAATACTCACGAAACCCAGACAAATGTTAACCGATGAGTGTCAGTGACAAGAGGGTCAGAGGGCCAAAGGTGACCAAAGTCACTGTAGGCAGGCAGTAGGAACAAATCAAAAGTCCTACATGGCACCTTGCATTTGAAGCAGGAGGGAGATGCTTCCTTGATGCCTTTATGGTGGGAAAGAAAGCGCTCAATGCATGCGACACTTTCTCAGAGTAACACAAGTGCAGAGGCAATGCCAGGGACTCTGGATCTGGAAAGCGCTCCACAGCTAACTAAACCAGAACGGAGTCTGAAAAATGCCCCACATGGAGCAAAGTGCACACTGGTTACTTCCAGGCTATATTTCCACAACATCCTGTACAGCGTAGTACGGCTGTGATCTGGTCCAAGAGACAGAGAACAATCATGCCAGATAGGTGCAAACCAGTGGGAAAACCTCCAGCAGATATAGAGAAGAGTCTTAATTGAAAAAAAAATTGCTAGAAAATCAAAGGGGTAGTCTTAAAAACAGCAGAGCTGAAAAAAGGCACCCGTTTCCCTTGGACTCTAGCAAAAAACTGAAGAACAAAATACTAGTAGGGAGCATTATACCCTGGGCTGGTGCTCTTTTTGTGTTTCCAGTGTTAAATCCTCATGCAGGCAGCAGTACAATTGGTTGAAGACTTTATGTCCTCAATGGATGAGAAAGAAAAAATGCTTTTTCCTTTTCTTTAGTAGAAGGCTAGTACTTCAGTACAGTGCCCAGATTATTTAATCCTGGTTGCAAATTCTTTTTGTTACTTCTTTTCTGGTGAAACCATTATCAGCAAGACAGGAAGTGAAGGTAGATATCTAACAGATTCCAGAATAGTAGTAAAAACCCAATACGAGTTCTAATCGTGGGTGACGTCACTGGATGGTTATGCTCCATGGCTATATAGGAAATTGCAGACAGCAGGAGCCGACAAAACAGGGGCAGCCAGCATCGGAGGAGGACCGCGTTTCTTATTTTCAGCAGGCAGTGGCGGGGGTTGCGGACGAAGAAGACATCACCGGAGAGAGAAAAAACACTAAGGGAGAGGACAGCAGAGGGAGAAGTATCCACTAGAGAGAGAAGAGGCAGAAGACAACAGAGGGAGAAGAATGAGAAGAGACCACTGGAGGAAGAAGAGACCACCGGAGGAAGAAGAGACGATTTTTAATAAAGGGCTTGTCAAAAATTTTCTCTGTGTCTTGTGTAACACTACACTTTTTTTTTTGGTGAATGGGTAGGGGTACAATGTACCCCATACTTGTTCACATGGGAGGGTCCCCTTCTTAAAGGGGGCTTGCAGATTACAATAAGCCCCCCCGCCCGTAGACCCCCACAACCAAAATCCAGGGTTGTCGGGAAGAGGCCCTTGTCCCCATCAACATGGGGACAAGGTGCTTTGGGGTGTGGGGAAGAGGGCATGCAGCATGGTATGGTTCAGGGAGGGAGCACTCGCTCATCCCCTCCCTTTCCTGACTTGCCAGGCTGCATGCTCCGATTAGGGCCTGGTATGGATTTTGGGAGGGACCCCACGCCGTTTTCTTCATAATTTTTAAATGTCGCCTTTTTTTTTTTTTTTTTTGTTTTTTAACAATCAGCTTTGAGTGGGGAAGCCCGCTGACAGCAGGTGAGTCATCTGTTGTTTAGGATGCGGCGGCCGGCTTACCGACCTGCTCCTTAACAACCAGCTCAAACGAAAAAATACCACATGCAGTATTTAACTACAAATTCTTAGTGAATTGAACACTTGCACAATTGTTTCCACATGCAGTATTTTACCGCATAGGATTTGTCGTTATTTAACGCTTAGTGACCCCATAGTCTTTATTTTAACAAATTGTCATAGAATAAATCCTATAGAGAATCAGATGATCTCACCATCATGTGTCATTTTGTAAGCAAGCTCCCTGGTTTCTTCAAGACTTTTCATTCTTCTCCAAATCTGGTTTGCTTCACTCACTGTAAACTACAGATAAAAAAAAATAAAAATCGAACCATTTATGAACATATTCACATTCACACAGAGAATCATAAAAATTTGATGGGAAAAACAAAAATAAAAAAAAAACAACATCAGCACAATTGACATCATGCTAATGTATTAAATTCTAGACTCCAGACAAATCTCTAACTACATAGTTAAAATATACACGTCTGCTATGGATTTTAATCATGTCTAGTCATTTTTGTTTAATAAAGTGTGTGTATACCCATTTTTTTGTTCAATTTTGGATAGACTAGCAATAGGTTAAAACTGGACAGTTTATATTTTGCTGTCTGTCTCCTATTTGAGCGATTTCCCATTCTCTGTTGTGAAGACAGAACAGGAAGTTAGAGAAAATAGAGATTATTTGACAGAACATGTGTTCTCATTGGAAGACAACTGTAAAATGTTGGATTTTCTAACATTTAAAAAACAGGCTGCGGGAAGACAACCTGTCTCTCAACCCACTGCCATTTGCTTTTCAGAGGGGTGACAAGGGCAGCTGCTCATCTGAATGAGCACTCAGAGTTTTAAAGAATCACCTTCCTGCACATAGCCTGCTGACTGGACAATAAGAAAGCAGCAATATACGAAATAATCATGGGTTCTGCTCACTCTACTTTCTCCTTTGGTCAGCACATGTGCAAGAAGTAGAACCTCCTACCGCCCTCTCCAAATTTGAGTTTCAGTTAGTTAGGACAGCTGTATGTAAAAATACATATTTTTAAGGCAAGAAAAAGAAATTACATCAAATGCTGTTTTTTTAATGTGGTCTTAAATTTAGGCTTAAAAGGAGAAGTTCACCTTTTGTAACATGTTACACCCATGTTCAGGTGTAACGTGCAACATGTTATGAATGGATCCCCGCTAGCTGTCACAATTAAAAGAAAAAAACAAAAAAAAACAAACACATGAGCGGGACTCCGATTGCCAGCCCTTTACGCATTCACAGTGTCCTTTGAATGGAAAGCTACAAGGTTTGGCATCTAAAGATAAGCTCAAGCGTGTTCGGGATCCTAGTCGAAAACTACCAGCAGCTTTTGCGGCTGTTCGCTTGTAGTTTTCAATGAACTACCACGGCACTGTGGAGTGCATTGTCTCTTCTTGTCAGATTGTATCCGCTTGCCTGTACTGGCACACAGATACACTGACGGATGTGCTGGAGACCTGCGTGGCATCAGTGATCTGCTCATCGCTGGTGCAGTGCTTTACAGGATCAAAAATAAATAAATAAGTAAATGCGCATAATTTACTTGCACAAAAATGTGCATTTATTATTTTTTTCGAAAAAGTAAACTTTCACACGGGCGCCTCCGTGAAGCTTGATTGACTTGCTCAGTGGGGATCACCCTGCCGATCCCACTATCCGATATGCAGAGCGGACACAAACACAGCCGCTCTTGCCTACGGGGCAATCAGATGGAAACCGACCATCTGTCCGTTTCCATCTGATCCGATCTGCCAGATAAATAGATAAAAACAGTCACCTGCTGTAGGTTTGGAGGGACCAGCTCTCGTTCTCCACGATTATTTTTGTACCATATTGGAACATGCTCTACCTCAATTTCACAGTCTGCAGAAGCGAAAAAATTCCCTAAGGTCTTGACAACTAGTTTTGCTCTGACAAAGCCAGCCTGGTGCTCAGGAAGAACAAAATTGACAGTGTACGCTGTAAGTCCAGAGGGGTTTATCTTCTTCCTTTGAGAATATCTGTGAGACAAAAACAGAGACTGTAGCACAGCAAAATCGCCCATTTAGTTACACTAAAATTGTTCCACTCTGTCTGGATGCAGGGACTGCCACAATACAGACCACATATTCTACTTCTTAATTTTTTTAATACATGCCAATAGTATGGGCTACACTGAGAACTATATGTAAATACAACAGACATTTAATATGAACCCTTAGAGCAGCCTTTCTCAATCTTTTCAACACAGAGGAACCCTTGAAATAGTTCTCCGGTCTCGAGGAACCCCTGCTAAAAATTAGAAATTTACAACTCATGATAAATTAGTATGATGGTCAGTGAGAGGAATGGTCCTTACACTTGTGGTCATTGGGAAGAATTACTACCTTACAGATAGCTAAAAAGATCAATGGTGTCAGTGGGAACTTATCTGGGAGGCAGAAATTGCCCAATGCTGAAGGAACCCCTAGCAACCTCTGGAGGAACTCTAGGGTTTCACAGAACCCTGGTTGAGAATCACTGCCTTAGAGTCTTAGAAGAAATGCAAATCACGTTTAAGGTGGTCATTTGATGGCGTTCCAAATGCGTCTACAAGACAAATGCCAAAATTAGGAATCTTTCGGTCCTGTGTCTAGTTTTTACCCAGCTAACTATGTTGCAGACAGTCTGAACCAGAAATAGAGTGTCAGTAGGCATTTTGCAGCATGAACTGCATTGCTAATATGTATGCTAATATAGAGGAATGGATCAGGTGAGTAAAGCTGGCCATACTAGGTGCAAATTTTCTTTCCTGCAACCACGGGTTGCAGGGAATAAATTTGCTTGATTCCCCCATCAATACAGACAGTGCTGACAAGGGAATACCTCCTGCTGAGCCAAAGTATTCCCCCTTGCGGGGGGGGCAGGGAAATCGCCCACCCTGGGAGAAGACAGTAATTATTGCTAGTGGCTATACCAGAAGCTAGCGATGATCGCACGTAAAACCTGGCAGGCTTGTTGTAACTTGGTACATTCAGCTTGCCCATACATGGTTTGAATCTCGGCAGGTTCCTGCTGAACCACCCGAGACACGAACCGTGTATGGCCTGCCTAGGACACCAATATAACATTTTTACTTTTAAAAGGCTCTAAGAATGTGAAAGAGCAAGAGGCTCCAACAGGGATATCTTAGTTCACACTGGATGGCAATACACAATTGATAACAATACCAGATAACACATCAGAGGTCATCCAATGGCAAGATAGGAAATAAAAGAAAAGTACATCAGCAGTATGTGTAAAGATTATATATTCAACTTGTACTGCAGTCAACTGAGGAAGAATACATTTGTTTTATTGTTCGTGGTCTTTTTTACTTTTTGTTTACAAGGAAGGTGTAGGGTGTGAGAGATGGCGAGTAAGTAGGGGGGGGGGGGAATGGGCTGAGAATTGGAAGAATGGTGCTGAGGTCCTGGGGTCAGCCTAAGGGTACATCCAAGCAGGAGGAATCACCCAGGTAAGTGGTATAATTGAGGTGGAGCCAATATTCAGGGGAGGTTTGTTAAATCAATCCAGTAGAACTAAGTATTTTTACATTTGTACCTTTCCAAGACAATATTAGGTCTTCCATTGTCATAATCTCATGGAGTCTTGTTAACCATTGCACATTATTAGGAAACTTTTATACAGGGCTAAAATTTAGGTCTACTGCATTTGTTAAAATTATTATTTCTAGGCTTTTTTTTTTTTTTGAACAGGGGGCCGAGGTGAAATAGGTGGGCTACGTGAAAGCATGCAGACAATCAGAAAAGATGAAAGATGGCTACGGCGCGGCTCCATTTTCCGGGAAGGGCGTCCATGGACTTCCTTCTAGAACCACTTCCCCCTGGGGCACGCTCTGTGATTGCTGTGTTCTTTTAACATAGCTCATCACAGATCGCAGTAAAGGGCAAATCACAGCAGCCCTTTACCATGTGATTAGCTTTGTCCAATCACAGCTGACCACATGTAAACAAACTTACCGGTTATCCGCATTTCTTTCCTGTCACAGCAGGAGAAGAGGAGAGCTGGTAACCAGCAAGTGCGACAGGAGACATGTACACTGATCATCAGTGCAATTGTATAACAGAAACTAAAAAAAAAAAAAAAAAAAGAAACCCCCCCCCCCCCCCAACATTTTTGGTTTTTAGTTTGTTTAGCAAAAAAAAACCCAGTGGTGATTAAATACCAAAGAAAGTGTGTTTTACACTAAGTCTATTAGTGTGAAAAAAATATATATAAAAAAAAATGTTGTTTGGGTACAGTGTGCAATTGTCATTCAAAGTGTAACAGCTCTGAAAGCTGAAAATTGGCCTGGGCAGAAAGGGGGTGAAAGTGGCCAGTATTGAAATGGTTAAACAATGTATCACTTTAATAGATCAGAAAAGATCCATTTGTTGCATAGCTCTGATTTCTGTTTTGTTCTCCATTTGACGTCAAGGAAGTGAGTGAGAGAGATATTCACAAGCTGTGCAGCAAGGGTGAGCTCTCAGCCAAACGGAGACACGGGTTGCTAACCCCATGTGGCCTTGCCTTGCACACCTACTTGGAAGAGCCTAGCCCCTGCATGGGACCAAAGACTAGCGGTGAGGCTCTGCAGTGCTGGCAGGATACCTGTATTCTATATAGATTTTGTAAGTTGAGACACACAGCCTGTACAGGAGACACTCATGGCAAAGGGTGATCCTACTGTCCCCACTTCTTTTTTTGTATGAATATCTTCTGCCCTTGGATTGGGAGATCCAACTGTGAGGGGTGACTACTGTGAAGGATTCACCCGCCATCCTATTGCCCTTGAAGGCTAGGTTCTTGCTACTCCACAGAGGTTACTCTGCTTGCCTGTTTGACCATCCTAGTGATAGGTGTCCCAACCATCTGGTAAGAGTCCCTGACTACTGTATGTGGTGTGCCACTAAAAATCCTCCATCAAGTCACTAGGTGGTGGAATATACACTTATTTTTAGACTCTTTTCTTTCTTCTGTTGTCAGCCTGGTAACATCTGACAAGTTCTCATCACAGGAGATAAAAGCAGCCTGAGTTTTGTGTTGGGGAGGATGCTATAAATAGATTAGCACAGAGCTGAATTATTAAAAGGAACGGCTCTAAAAGTCTCTACCTATGAGGAGAGGGGGTGTGTTCCTTTCCTCCAATCAGCTGTCTTGGCTGTATGCCCAGGCTTCACTCATCGCTAATCATGAAAAGAAAATCTCCTAATACGATCTGAACTTTCTAAAGAATATACCCAGTGAAGTGAACAGCCTCAGATGATACACAGGGATGAAACAAATCTCCCTACATAAGTTTTACAAGGGAGAGTCTTGCCATACACTGTGAGACAGCTGATTGGAGGAAAGGTACACACCCCCTCTACATAGGCAGAGACTTGCAGAGCTGTGCTGTGAATTGGCTAGCTGTCTGCTAATCTATTTATAGCACCTGCCCTGATACAAATTTCAGCCTGGTTTTACATGTGTCAGAAACTTGTCAAAAGTTATCATGCTGCTAACAGAAGAATGGAGCAGGAGAAAGCTATGTGACTTAGGGCTTTGGACAGAGATAAGAAAACACTGCAGATATATGTGCCCAAGTCAGATTTCATGAATCGTGTTTACATCCACTTAAAGGAGGTTACATCTCCCAAACCATGAAAAAGTTGCCTTTTGTCCACTTCCCTTGATTTGATTTGGAAAAAAAGATAGATACATTTTTTGTCAGAAATTATCATTAGCTGGTTTATAAAGTATAATGCAAACTTGAAAATTATTAACTACCTATCAAGGATGCAGCAGTAGGTAATACTTGTTTATTTATATAATTAAAAACTTACAATTTTCCAGTCTCTTGGAAAGCCAGTGAATGGAAAGTTTTACAAGTGACATTTTTAGGAAATATGTTGAAAGCATGATTTGCAATGGATCTGTTGAATGTTGCATAGAGAAAACGTAGACCTGGTCTCTTCTCTGCATACTTAATGAGTGTTGAGGTCTTTCCAGTACCTACAGTAAAATACAACAGAGTGAAAGGAAGTATAATATCTCATAGAGACCATGTAAAATAGGGGGAGTTTTATTCTGTACTAAAAGAAAACCATTTCTTGTGTAGGTGTAGGTACACACCATTTAGGAGCACACAAACAGGCCAGGACTACAATACCAGAGAAATCCCCCCTTGCTGTCCACCCCCCACCACTTCATATCAACATGCTGTTGTCCTCATTCAATGCAATTAAAGCTAAACCTTGGGAATGAGACAAAATGTACTCTAATGCCCCGTACACACGGTCGGATTTTCCGACGGAAAATGTGTGATAGGACCTTGTTGTCGGAAATTCCGATCGTGTGTACACAAATCCGACAGACAAAGTGCCACGCATGCTCAGAATAAATAAAGAGATGAAAGCTATTGGCCACTGCCCCGTTTATAGTCCCAACGTACGTGTTTTACGTCACCGCGTTTAGAACGATCGGATTTTCCGACAACTTTGTGTGGCCGTGTGTATGCATGACAAGTTTGAGCCAACATCCGTCGGAAAAAATCCTAGGATTTTGTTGTTGGAATGTCCGAACAAAGTCCGACCGTGTGTACGGGGCATAAGGCTCCATGCACACTAGGAGCAGAAAAATCGTCAACCTTTTTTAGTGTAAAAAACATGGCATAAAAGCCACAAATAGAAAGCATATTGTACAAAGTTTAGGTGAGTCTATGAGAGTTTAGGAATTTTAGTTTATAGGTGTTTTTTGCACTACACGCCCCTCTGCAAAAGTTTTACTCCCAAAATAACCAGAATGCATTTCACACTGCATTGCATTTTTACTAAAAAACATTGAAACTTGATGTTCAGAAGAGATAAGAGGAGTTTAGGAAAGACTGACATTTTTACAGCTCCTAAACTTCTCCAGAAAACGCGATAGAGAAGGGTTTTCGCCTGTAGTAGTCATAATGTGCAAAGACACATAGAATACAATAGAAGTGCTTCTAGAGGCAGGAGAAAAAAAGTCAAACGCCTGTAGAATCAACGTTTTTTAAGTCCAGTGTGCATGGAGCCTTAGGGGGTTGGGTGGGGTGTTTCACACTGCAAGTGTTAAATGCTCTTTTAGTCTAGGGATGCAGAGATATGATGCGTTACAGTACCTTATTTTTGGTTCCAGAGGCTTCAGCGTTGTCCCCATGCCCTAGGCAGAGGGCAATCCACCAACATCATCATGCACAGTGCAGTACATCCTCATCATCATCATCATCATGCACGTTGCAGTACAGTACATGAGGAAGAGAGCCTGCTAATGCAGCCTGAAGCATCTTAGAGGGGATGCTGCAAGGACACTGGTCGCATGGATTAAGGGACCTTGCCAGAGCCAGGAAAAAGGTAGGTACTACACTATATCCTTGTACTCCTAGAATAAACAAGTATTTAACTCTTGCAGTGTGAGTGGGAGGCATTTTGTCTCATTCCTGGAGTTCTGCTTGAACCTTTCTGCTGAACCAAAAAATAACAAACGACATTCCGTCTCACACTTTCCTGTAGGCTGAGAGACTAATCTGTTGCTGCAGCAACAACTAGCTGGGAACCAGTTACATCACTGATCAGCGTACATATTTGTCAGTGCACCATGGATCCTTAAAGTGGAGTTCCACCCAAAAAAAACTACATTAAAAATCCTAAAAAAAAAAATACAAAAAAACATTTGGATATTTTTTTTTTTTTTTTTTACATACCTCTAAATGCCTGTTGCTAGGGGGTCCCTCGTAGTCTGCCTCTTCCAGTGCCTGGGCTGGTGACATCACTTCCCCCTCGGCACAGGAAGGGCTCAGCTATGCTCCCTCCCTCCTGTCAATCATCTGGGACCCATTACAGGTCCCAGGTGACTGAGCGGCAAATCACGGCGCGCGGCGCCGCATGCGCAGTGGGTGCCAGGCTGTGAAGCCACACAGTTGCAATGCCGGCGCCGCTGAACAGAGGGGGAGACGAGCGGGGCTTCCATCCCCCGCATCGCTGGACCCTGGGACAGGTAAATGTCCAATTAAAAGTCAGCAGCTGCAGTATTTGTAGCTGCTGACTTTTAATTTTTTTTTTTTTTTTGACTGGACCTACTCTTTAAGTAAAGACCAAAAGCTTTAATGCAAAGAGTGCATCATTTCGGGGGGCCACACAGGACCATTTCGTTATGCAAGTGCTTATAATGGTACAAGTAACATCCGCCAGACACAAAACGCAAGATGCCATCTCCCACCTTCTGACATTATCCAACGTCATAAATCCCGCCAAAACCATGAGTAGCTAAACAAAGCTACATAGTAACCCATAATGATAAATATGGTATTTTTAAAAAAAATGGTTACAATGGGTTAATGAAGATAAGAGACTTCCATTGTCCACGTGGATGCCAGCTCTGTACCCGACAATCAATGGCAATGCTAATTTGCAGATTGGACACAACTGTCAGATATATCCGATCAGCAGGGTTCAGCATCGCCTTTGCCAGGCAACCAGACCTATCGCCAATAATATGGTTTGCTGAACCAGGAATTATGTTTGTCACCCTCTGGCTACTGGGACGCCTGCCTTTATACACACATGAACTTTAATGGCATCCCACTAAACAAAACAAAAGATCGTCTGAAAACTAAAAGTAGCTATCCCAGAGGAAAGAAGTTGCATGACGAGGACCAACCACGGTTTAATCATATAAAAAATGAAGATGGATATAAAATTACTTTATTGATAAATTAGATAAATATCAAAATATGGCAGGCACATGCGGCCAACACCTCCATACACCAATAAAAAGGTTAAAAAGAGTGGACAACGTTGTCACACACAATCAGCACAGCAGGGCCCATTCCACACATGCAAGCGTACCACAGTAAACCACAAAAGTATTTCCAGGTATCAAAGCAGAGGGAGGACTGTGTAGGGGACACCACTGGCTCCACAACTACCCTGGGAAAATCCCATAAGTCCTTCACTCTATGCCTAAGTATACCTATAGGAAGTGTGTTAACAGTTGGCTCATAGTACATAATAGAGGTCAACGGATATATCGGCCGGCCGATATATCAGCCGATATTTGGCGTTTTTTATTTAATCGGCATCGGCCAATTGTGCTGATAAAAAAGGTCGATTATAACTTCAGTGCGACTTGCAAATGACTTCTGTAATAGAAGTCAATGCAAGTTGCCTGAAGTCTTCTGTGAAGACTTCTCTCCTCCTCTGGGCAGCCTGCCAAATCTGATAAAAAGAACCTGAAGAGATACAATGTTTACATGTATCAATGGACAGAATCCTGTGTGTAGAAGCTCTCAGTTTAACCATTTAAAGACTAAATCTTTTCTGACACTTGTTGCTTACAAGTAAAAATCCTGTATTTTCTGCTAGAAAATCACTTCAAACCCCCAAACATTATATATATATATATATTTTTTTTTTAGCAGAGACCCTAGGGAATAAAATAGCAGTTGTTGCAATATTTTATGTCACACGGTATTTGCGCAGCGTTCTTTTAAACGCGAATTTTTTTGAAAAAATACACTAATGAATTTAAAAAAAAGCAGTAAAGCAGTAAAGTTAGCCCATTTTTTTCGTCCAAAAGTTTTGATTACCCGTTTTTGTGTATTTAATATTTAAGATATAGTTTTTGTTTTTTTTAAATCTAAATTATACATACAAGTGAACTGATTGGAGGTTTGTTTTGTTTAATAAATGTTTAAATGTAAAGAAATTTCTGTATCACTTATTACTTAAGGTTGCTTTCACACTGGAGCGGGCATGCGTTGACGGTAAAACACTGCTAGTTTTAGCGGCACTTTATCGTCATTTTAGCGGCGCCATTCGGCTGCTAGTGGGGCGCTTATAACCCAGCTAGCGGCCGAGGAAGGGGTTAAATGCGCCGCTGCCGAAACGCTTTGCAGGCGCTTCGGCAGGGGTGCGCATTCATTTCAATGGGCAGGAGTGGTGGAGCAGCGGTATGCACCGCTCCAAAGATGCTGCTTGCAGGACTTTTTTTTTAACATCTTGCCAGCGCATCGCCTCAGTGTGAAAGCACTCGGGCTTTCACACTGAGACTGCAGGGGAGCCGTTTTGCAGGCACTTTACAGGCGCTATTTTTAGCCCAAAAGCGCCTGAAAAACGCCCCAGTGTGAAAGGGGTCTAACTGTTAAATTTTATGAGATGAAGGGAAGAAAAAAAAAAAAAAAAAAAAAAAAAATCGGCCTAACATATCGGCCCAAAAAAAAAAAAATCGGCATCATATATCGGCCATCGGCCACCACGATTTCTAAATATCGGCATCGGCCAGAGAAAAACCCGTATCGGTCGACCTCTAGTACATAACCTGGCTACAGACTGCATAAGACTAAAACAGAATTGGCACTGAGTATTACTGTCAAAAATAATAGCGTGTCTGTCCATAAATATATTTCCTCCATAGTTCTCCAGTTGGTATAAGCAGAATCTGCTATAGTGTATTAAGTGGAATGAATGTTTTGGTTGAATACCACAAACCAGTTCTTGGAAAAGGCTTAAATTATAAATCACATGGCAAGTTACTTGAACTGCGCAACATGTGGATGGTAATTTGACACTCAGTCCTCATCCAAAGCCGGTAGACATTTGTTTGCAGAAACAAACTTGGAGTCTCTTCATGCCTATGAGTCGGCTATATGGGTACTTTTGGAGAGTAATCACAGACACAAACTGACAGATTTCATGTGGCAGATGAGGACCCTGATCCCACTCTGAATGGACCAATTTGAATGGCCACTACAGAAAAGTTCACTATATGGCAATACTAACAGCATCTTGGACTGATACATGAGGTAGAGGAGGTAGACATGTCATGACAGGGCTGCCTGGAGGCTCTCACCACTCCATTGTACTGGGTCTCTGTATTTGTCGGTTTCTCCAATCACTTGCCAATATGCAGTGATTGCAGATCTCTGTAGTAATGGTGGCCCGTATGGTGAGGTTCAGGTCCCATTGTCTGTGTCGCTGTTCACACTGTAAAGTGTGTGTACTCTGGAGGCTCTGCCAAGTCACAGCGTGTAACCATCTAGGAATGCTGGGACCACGTGTCAAACAACGCCGGTCCGATGGTACGCATGGTGGAAGGCATCGCCCCGCTGTCTACGTCAACGTGTTTTGCATACGCCCACATATGCTTCATCAGGTACTAAGGATCCTAATCTAAAGATCCTGGATTTTTCCTTTCTCAGTAATAATGTATCAAAATCACCTCTGTGGTTTATTAATTTCAGGGGAAAGAATCCCTTTACCTTGAGTCCCCTTGGTTGTCCATTGTGCTACTCTGCAAAGTGCAATCCAATGGGATTTTCCTCCTTCAAATTGATACTTTTTATGTGCTCACCGCCTCTGATGCATAATTGACGTTTAGTTTTACCCACATATTTTTTTACAGGGGCACTCCAAAAATGTACAGTACCTGCATAGTAGCACAGTTAATAAACTGCTTAATGCAGTATTTATTCATGCCATCAGAGCCGATGAACACCCCAGAACAATCAACATACCTACACATTGTACAGTGACCACATGGGTACATCCCCTTTAATTCTTAAGATCTGTTAGCCAGTTTCTATTCAGTGTCCTCACGAACTCAGATTGGACTAGTGTATCATTCATATTAGTTGCTCGTTTAGCTACAAGAAAAGGACTTTGGCACACTATGGTTTTCAACTCAACCGTGTAAGTATGTGCCAATGGTTTTGTAGGATTTCTCCCACTTCTTCCCACTGAGCTCTAAACTTTGTGATGATCCTCACCAGACTATCTGGGACTTCTGGCTTTGAGAAGGTCACCTCTCCGCGGGGTACGGTGTGAATACCCCCTGTTCCGGAAGCACCTATACAGTTCATCTGCTTCACGTTGATAGTCACTCTCCGTTGAATAATTTCTTTTAATTCTTTGAAACTGGCCAATCAGGATCCCCTGAACCAGAGATCTTATGAGGTGGCTACTAGCATACAGCAGAGTATTGACGGCAGTTTGTTTCTTAAAGTTTTGGTAAAGAGATTACCATTTTCAAGCCTTATTGAGAGGTCTAGGAAAGAAATTTCCCATGGATCCACTACATAAATTAGGCGGATATTCTGTGTATTGGAATTCAATTCTTCAATGAATCATACCAAATCTTCTCTAGAGCCATCCCATAGCATAAGTACATCGTCAATGTACCTCAGCCACAACCGTGCATGGATTGAAGAGGCATATGCCATCTCCTCCTCCCCCCACCAACCCAGGTGCAGACACGCATAGGCTGGCACCCATGGAGCTCCCTTTGTGGTGTCTCTTATTTGTTGGTGATTGGAGCCGCTGAATTGAAAGAAATTGTTCTTAAGTGCCGACTCCAATAACTCAATGACAAACTAATTTTGTGCACCCATGGCCGGGAACCTGGCATCCAAAAAATAAAACACCGCTGCTATACCCCATTTATCAGGTTTAGACGTGTAGAGAGACTCCACATCTATACCTACAAAGAGCATTTCCGGTTTGTTTCTGCAAATGTCTACCAGCTTTAGATGAGGACTGAGTGTCATATTACCATCCACATGTTGGGCAGTTCAAGTAACTAGTTACGTGATTTATCATTTAAGCCCTTTCCAAGGACTGGTTGTGGTATTCAACCAAAACATTCATTCCACTTAATACACTATAGCAGATTCTGCTTATACCAACTGGAGAACTATGGGGGGAGTATACAATTATGGACAGACACGCTATTATTTTTGACAGTAATACTCAGTGCCAATTCTGTCTTAGTCTTATGCAGCCTGTAGCCCGGCTATGTACTATGAGCCAACTGTTAACACACTTCCTATAGGTGTACTTAGGCACAGAGCGAAGGACTTATGGGATTTTTCCAGGGTAGTTGTGGAGCCAGTGGTGTCCCCAACATGCAATAGCCACGTAAGAGGCAAGTATAACTGGGAACCCAGATACCCTCTACCCAGTCCTTACTCTGCTTTGATACCTGGAAGTACTTTTGTGGTTTACTGTGGTATGCTTGCATGTGTGGAAGGGGCCCTGCTGTGCTAATTGTGTGTGTGTGACAATGTTGTCCACTCTTTTTAACCTTTTTATTGGTGTTTGGAGGTGTTGGCCGCATGTGTCTGCCATATATTGATATTTATCTAATTTTTCAATAAAGTCATTTATATCCATTTTCACTTTGATATAATTAAACCATGGTTGATCCTCTTCATGCAAATCCTTCCTTTGGGATAGCTACTTTATTTTTTCCCACAATCTTTTGACTTGTTTAGTAGAGTGTTCATAGTTGCGAAGGGCCCCCCTGTCCCAATGGACGAATTGGTATTGTGAGATTTTTTGATTGATTCAAAGCCCTGTCCTTGTTTTTATATAATTTGATCTTTAATGGTATCCCAGTCTTATGCCCCGTACACACGGTCGGATTTTCCGATGGAAAATGTCCGATCGGAGCGTGTTGTCGGAAATTCCGACCGTGTGTGGGCTCCATCTGACATTTTCCATCGGATTTTCCGACACACAAAGTTTGAGAGCAGGATATAAAATTTTCCGACAACAAAATCCGTTGTCGGAAATTCCGATCGTGTGTACACAAATCCGACGGACAAAGTGCCACGCATGCTCAGAATAAATAAAGAGATGAAAGCTATTGGCCACTGCCCCGTTTATAGTCCCGACGTACGTGTTTGACGTCACCACGTTCAGAATGATCAGATTTTCCGACAACTTTGTGTGACCGTGTGTATGCAAGACAAGTTTGAGCCAACATCCGTCGGAAAAAATCCTAGGATTTTGTTGTCGGAATGTTCGAATAAAGTCCGACCGTGTGTACGGGGCATTAGTCCGTAGGGTACAATATTGAGTTGGCCCACCCTTTGCAGCTCTAACAGCTTCAACTCTTTTTAATTCCCATATACTTTAAAAGCAAAAACTGAGTTTTTGGTTCAATAGACTTCAATGGAGAAGCTGCAGAAAAGCATGTAGTGCCGCGATTTGCACTTTTTAATCCACCTAAAAACAAATTGGCCAAAAAAACCCCCCAAAACATAAAAAATGCAAAACACGTGTGCAAAAATGCAAAATGCACCACAAAAATAAATCAACAGCAAACTGCATAGGTGTGAACAAAGCCTAATACCTTGACCTTTGGTAAAATTACCAGATGCAATACAGTCTTTAGCAATGTCTTACCTGCAAAAGCCATGATTTTTACAACTTGTCCAGGTTGGATATCGTGGTTAATAATTTGCTGCTGCTCATTTGTTAATTTAAAGGAGGGCTTGTTTCTAAAATATGTAATAAAAAGTCAAAAACATGAAAATAAAGCATGCAATGCTTTATTTTTTAAATAAGTACATTTGTAAAACACTAACAAGCAGGTCAACATAGCAAAGATGGGCTAGATAGAAACAGGTCTCTTAACAATTCTTAAATGAACTACACATGCTAACAGCAAACATTCAAAAAGGACAGTACTGTATAAGAAAATATATGGAAAACATCTTAGACAAAAGGTTGGATCATCCAAAAATGATTTTCTTTTTCAACTGGTCTTAGTAACTCTTATGCCCCGTACACACGGTCGGATTTTCCAACGGAAAATGTGTGATAGGACCTTGTTGCCGGAAATTCCGACCGTGTGTAGGCTCCATCACACATTTTCCATCGGATTTTCTGCCACACAAAGTTTGAGAACAGGATATAAAATTTTCCGACAACAAAATCCGTTGTCGGAATTTCCGATCGTGTGTACACAAATCCGACGCACAAAGTGCCACGCATGCTCAGAATAAATAAAGAGATGAAAGCTATTGGCCACTGCCCCGTTTATAGTCCTGACGTACGTGTTTTACGTCACCGCGATCAGAATGATCGGATTTTCCGACAACTTTGTGTGACCGTGTGTATGCAAGACAAGTTTGAGCCAACATCCATCGGAAAAAATCCTAGGATTTTGTTGTCGGAATGTCTGAACAAAGTCCGACCATGTGTACGGGGCATTAGGCTGGGTTCACATATATGCGAATTGGATGCGTTTTGAGCTGCAACCAATGTGCATGACATGTGAACCAGCAGCCTTCTGTATTAATCCGGATCACATGCCCCGCAGACAGGTGAATTAAAAAAAAAAAAAGTCCTGTGCGTTTTTTCAGTCCAACTCAGGTAAAAATTTGCACCTGAATCGCACCGGTTTTCTAAAATAAATAAATAAATAAATAAATAAATATCCCACTAAAACCACGGCCGGACATATGTGAATTGAGCCTTATGGAGATATTATTTATTATTATACAGGATTTATATAGCGCCAACAGTTTACATAGTGCTTTACAACTTGAGGGTAGACAGTACAAATACAATAGGAATCAGAGGGCTCTGCTCCTTAGAGCTTACAATCTAAGAGGGAAGCGATGTGCTAATTGAGAAGATAAATGTACAGTTAAGTGGGGGCCAGATGGGCTTCTCTGAAGAGATGAGTTTTCAGGGATCATCTGAAAGTGGATAAAGTAGGAGAAAAATCGGACAGATTGGGGTAGAGCATTCTAGAGGATGGGAGAGGCTCTGGAGAAGTCCTGAAGGTGAGCATGGGATGAGGTGACAAGGGAGTTTGAGAGCAGGAGGTCTTGGGAGGAGCGAAGAGAACGATTAGGTTGGTATCTTGAGACTAGGTTAGAGATGTAGCTGGGGGCCAGGTTGTGAATGGCTTTGTAAGTTATAGATAGCATCTTGAATTTAATTTGTTAATTTGTTGACTGCACAATTGTTACCATGCCTTTAAATAGATTGAAGGAATAAAAATGCATGCAATTTTATAAAAGGCATTAGTGTTTGTTACTCAAAAAAAAAAAAAAAAGGAAGTAGATCCTGTTCCCTTTAAAACATGCATAACAGCACAGTGCTTGTGCTGTGTAATTTGGCCCCTTCTATCATCTAAGATACCTGGCTGATCCTGCTTGGTGCTGCCCTCCCCTCTGTAAACTGACCATGGTTTATCATGGCTGCTGAGTCCTGACACCGTGGTCAGTTTAAGTTCCTCCGTCACCCGCAGCCCTCCTCTGTCCTCCTCGTGAGCCACAACAGATGATATAGTAAGCAGCATGTTGATAGTTTTATTGTGATGCAGTCTCCAGGAATAAAGACTGAAAAAAAATGCACAGTGGGGGATATTTACGAAAGGCAAATCCACTTTGCACTACAAGTGCAAACTACAAGTGCAGTCGCTGTAAATCTGAGGGGAAGATCTGAAATGAGGGAATCATCCAATCATGTGCAAGCTAAAATGCTGATTTTTTATTTTCCTTGCATGTCCCCCTCAGATCTACAGCAACTGCACTTCCAAGTGCACTTTGCAGTTGTAGTTTGCGCTTGTAAAGTGGATTTGCCTTTAGTAAATAACCCCCATCATGTGGTTTTAACCACTTCCCTACCCGGCCATTGTCAAAGGACGTCCACAGATGGGATCTCCCATCCTGGGTGGACGTCATAAGACGGCCTGGGATTCCCGGCCGCTTAGGGGGGCGCGCGCGCGCCGCGTTGCTCGGGACCCGGTGCGTGTGCCCGGCGGCCGCGATGTCCGCCGGGCACCCGCGATTGCCCGTTAACCGGGCCGGACAGTGGATCTGTGTGTGTAAACACACAGATCCACATCCTGTCAGTTGAGAGGAGACCGATCTGTGTTCCCAGTACAGCGGAACACCGATCAGTCTCCTCCCCTTGTACGTCCCCGCCCCCTACAATTAGAATCACTCCCTTAGGAAACATATTTAACCCCTTGTGTTCCCCTAGTGGTTAACCCCTTCACTGCCTGTCACATTTACACAGTAATCAATGCAATTTTATAGCACTGATCGCTATATAATTGTGAATGGTCCCAAAAATGTGTCAAAAGTGTCCGATGTGTCCGCCATAATGTCGCAGTCACGAAAAAAAAAAAAAATCGATCGCCGCTATTACTAGTAAAAAAAATAAATAAATATATATTTTTTAAAAATGCCATAAATCTATCCTGTATTTTGTAGACGCTATAACTTTTGCGCAAACCAATCAATATACGCTTATTGTGATTTTTTTAACCAAAAATATGTAGAAGAATACATATCGGCCGAAACTGAGGAAAAAATTTGGTTTTTTTTTGTAAAAATTGAGATATTTATTATAGCAAAAAGTAAAAAATATTGTGTTTTTTTCAAAATTGTCGCTCTTCTTTTGTTTATAGCGCAAAAAATAAAAACCGCAGGGGTGATCAAATACCACCAAAAGAAAGCTCTATTTGTGGGGAAAAAAGGATGTCAATTTCTTTTGGGTACAATGTCGCACGACCGCGCAATTGTCGATTAAAGTGCGACAGCGCTGAAAACTAAAAATTGGCCTGGGAAGGAAGGGGGTGAAAATGCCCTGTATTGAACCGGTTAAAGTGGTTGTATTAAATTTATACCATCCCATCTGTTATATAACGATAGGGGTCCGAGTGCCTGTGCTGTATAAAAACTATGCCGATTTCTACCTTATCTCAGAGCGTTTCACGGCGCTCACATGACTTCTCATCTCTCTGCCCCCCCCCCCCCCCCCCCCGCAGTTGTCAGCCCAGGAGAAGAGAGAGAGGAGGCGTCAGGTGAGCGCTTGGAGATATAAAAAGGTAGAGATCGGCATAGGTTTTTATACAGCACAGGCACTGGGACACATATTGTTATATAACAGATGGGATGGGGTAAATATAATATAGTGGCTTTGCAACATTTAAAACACTTTAAAACAGCATTATGTGCGTTCTTTTCAGTCTTTATTGCTTGTGACTGCATCACAATAAAACTATCCACGTGCTGCTTATTATATCATCTGTTGTGGCTCACAGGGAGGACCATGCCATGTTAGAATTGATCAAGCTGAATTAAAGGCAAATATAAATAGACACAAATTAGTTCATTTCTTTATTCAGAACTCATTACATTTATTTTTTTAAATGCAATTAACTGACGTTAATGTGGTATCCACCTCTTTCCACCTGTACAGCGGTACTCAGACTGGGAGAGGAAGAAACAGCACAAGGAGGTTTTTTTGCACAGTCAAGCTGGACTGTGCAAATCTCAGAACTGGACTGAAATACAAATCAAAACAGCTCCCTTATATGGATTTTTTCTATTTAGCAGTTTGCTTGGAGTTCAGCTTTACACAATTCTGAGATGGATTTTTTATTCTCAGCTAGATAAATTGAGGAGCAAGAAAGTAGATCCACTATTCTACCCTGTGCAGCACTCACTGTGTATACATTTAGGGTGCAGAGTAAAAAAATAAGACAGATACTCACTTGGACGTTACTTTGGAACATTTTTTAAATTCTGAGCTTTCATTTTCTAACAGATATAAGCAGTAGAAGAGTTTATAGTGAACCCTGGAAAAAACAAAAACAAAAAAGATGTATAGAAACAAACATAAGCAGATAAAATGTATGATTGATTATTTTTGACAACGCTGTTCCTTAGGCCATTACAATTAATATCAGAAATCAGAATCTCTGTTCTAATAAGTTAAATTTCACCTGAATGTTCAGTTAAAGAGGAAATAAACCCTGGTGGGTTTTTCTTCCCTTCTTCCCTGCAACATAATGGCATAATGTGCTAGTATGCATCGCATACTAGCACATTATGTGACACTTACCTGCAAATGAGGCCCGCGTCGTCCTCGCTGCAGGCCGCAACTATCTTTGCCCATCTTCCTTCCAGGGCTGCCGGTCACGGCACACTCACCTGAAGAAACGGCATGGGCGGCCATTCCTTCAGAGAGCATACGCCAATGACATCATCGGTGCAGTAAACTAGATATCTCCTGAACAGCGCACGTTTAGGAGATATTTCAGTACCTATAGGTAAGCCTTACCTATAGGTACAACTTCCCCATGGAGGTTTACTACCTCAGGCAAATTACTTTGTGGGTCGTCAATGGTTGTCAGATAACTCTAATTTCTTGCTTGTTGGACATTCCATTCCAAACACATAAGAGCTATGGGGTTACCCCCTTCGCATTGTGGATGTAATAGCTTCCACTTTTCTAGGAAGGCTTTCCACAAAATTTAGAGGTGTATCTGAAGGACTTTGTGCCCCTTCAGCCAAAACAGAATTTTGAGGTCAAATACTAATGCAAGAGAAGACCCGATCACAATTGGTCTTTCTATTCATCCCAAAGGCATACAGTAAGATCAATGACAGGTCTCTGAATTTGAGTTCCTCCCCATCAAACCATGGATGGGGTTGATTTACTAAAACTTAAGTGCAACATCTGGTGCAGCTCTGCATAGAAACCAATAAGCTTCAAGTTTTTTTTTTTTTTTTGTCAAAGCTTAAGTGAAAAAGCTGAAGTTAGAAGCCGATTGGCTACCATGCACAGCTGCACCAGATTTTGCACTCTCCAGTTTTAGTAAATCAGCCCCCATGTGTTTACGAAGCAGGTTTTGTGCACCTGAACTCACAAATGTTTGACATATATTGAGGTTACATACCTCCAGTCTAGACATTCTAATTAACATGAAGTTGCCGCAACAATTTATATTCCTGATATGAACCTGCTGTACCAAGTGTGTTAAACATTGTCCTGTTCTGTTTGTATTGCTCATTTTGTATAAAATTCCTGGTGTTTCTGCCAGTCCCCCTTCTTTCTATTTCGAATTGACCACACTAGGAATGAGAGCAGATCCAACTCAGAGTGGTCAGTTTTCTGGCTGTGCTGGTGATCTGACCAGTAAGTTTTTTTTTAAAGATCAAGCTCTTCTGCAGCAGTATCAGTTACAGGGATGGGACAAGCACCCCTGCCAGTTGTAAATGGTTTACAATGATTTATTTATGTAAAACCCTTGTGTGTGGGTTTGATACCACTTTTTGTTTTCAATGTATTTATTGAAAAAGAAAAAAAAAAAAAAAAGGAGGGGGGGGAATACAGTCTTGAATACAAGAATAAGTACAGTATAAAATGTATACAAAATCAATATCTCATATAACTACGGTAAAGACCAAGAGAGAAAAACAAACAAAAGAAGACAAAAAGAAAAAAAAAAAAAAAAAAAAGGGAGACCATTCAGAGACGGCTCTAAATCGGGTAAAGATCTGGGATCCCCTTAATACCACTTTTAAAACAAATTTAAAAATATCTGCTTTTTTTTTCCATTTTGGGGGCGCAATACCACTAATACTTAAATGTAGTTCCTTACCCAACAAAAGGTTGCTCCATTGCTGTTTCTACCATCTCATTAATGGACATTGCTGTAACTTTCCATAGTTTATTATTTATGTTTCACTATGAAATATTAGCAGATATTGGAGTAGTTCAATTATCTTTGAAAATCTCTTAAAAAAAAAACACCCCACATTGTCTAATCCTTTTAGGAGGGTAAAGAAAAGTTCAGATCGCAGTCACAGGAGACTAGGGTTATTTTAGTCAGAAAAGATAAAGTTCATCTCATTCAAATTAGATCTGGTTGTCAGTGAATCTCTCTCCAATGCCTTTCAGATAAAAGTAAAGCTGGCTATAGATGGGTCTTTTTTTTTCGTTCGGCCAGCCAGATTTCTCCATTTACACTGACAAGGTGGATAAAGAAATAAAGAAAACCTCTCCGGTCAGGACAATATATTCTGACAGCGAGACTCTCCATTGTCAGAATACGCTGTGGCCACTGATCGAAAAAGGTTTTCCAACATTCCTGCTCAAAAGTCGATCTATCCATTTCTGTCAAACAGAGATGGCCACACATGGATCAAAATTTGGCTGGTTCAGCAGACCCATCCAGTTCCAGCAGCAATGTGGGAACAAGAAGGTCCTGCACACCCTGCAATAAGAAACATAGAAGGCTCAGCATCTGTCACGTCAGGTTCTCATGGATTTAGGTAAGTAAATAGCGACTTAAGTGTATTTCCACATTTGCAACCAAATTGGGGTAACACTTGCATTATATTTGTTACATGTTCCCATTCACATAACATAACTATGCTAATGCACTTCATAAAAAACTGTCCCTTATCCACACATTTCTATTATATATAAGCAAGAGTAGCTACCTATAATGTTCTATGTAAAAACCTGCTATTAATTTATGCTTTATTATTTTAAAGGAGAAGTATGGGCAACGGTCTATTGGCTCTACTTCTTCTATGAATCACAGACCACCTTCAACCAACCTTTCCATGCAATGCAGATTGGTCTTCATGTTTAACAATCCACAAAACAATCTAACTTTTCTTGAGTGATGTATCATATTTTTAAAAAAAGATACTCTAAGCTGTGTATACATTATTGCCATTTCTTTATTTTTTTATTACAAAAAGCTGCTCTATGCCTCTACCATCTCCATGCATACCTGTTAGTAATGAGAATCTTCTCCTCTCTCATTGCATACACAAGTAGCGCTAGGCAGTATAAGGCCTCCATGACTTCCGTCAGTTTAAGCGGAGAGCTAGGACGTTGTAAACATATTATGAGCTTTTGGATGTCAGGAACATCCCTTGATAGAAGTATGAGCACTGCCACCACTGTCCACGCATTAATTGTCTGTAGTAAAAAGAAAAAAAAAAAAAAGAAGAGCTTATTAATCAAGTTTCCACAACAGTGACAATGTCAAACATGAATAATCCAGTGTAGCGGTACATGTTACAACGTTGGGACTTTGGGAATCCTTCCTGACCTGGCTCTCAGCCCTGTACTCCTCCCCTGCAGTGTCTGTCCATCTCAATCTCTATGCCAAGGAACGTGTCAGGGCTGCCCCCGTTTCCCCGGCCCACCTTATCCTGGCCTTGGATCTTCTGGCGGCAGCCGTCCATGCTAACACCAACATCACGGGGATCTCCTATGCTGGTGAGTCCTATAAGGTATACTTATTTGCAGACAATGCTCTCCTGATGCTCTCCAACCCAATCACTACGATCCCTAATTTGCACGCACTGTTGGCCCGCTTGGTGGCCATCTCTGGCTTATGGATCAGCCACCATAATACAACCGCCTTGAACGCTTCTCTCCCGGATTCAATGGTTTCTCACCTCCAGATGTCTTTCCCGTACTGCTGGGATAGCTCATCCATGGAATACCTAGGGGTCTGTCTGACCCCCTTTTATTCTTCTGTTTTGGCCACTGATTATTATTACTACCCTTATGGACGCCTGGCTATTTCCCTCGCTGTCATGTATAGACCGCATAAACGCAGTTAAAATGGCCATGCGCTCCAAGATCCTATACTTCTTTCAGACTTTACCGATCCAAGTACCTGCTTTATTTTATTTTTTATGATCAATTTAGAATAACATTTTGGCTTTCATCTGGGCCCACAAATACCCCAGAGTGGCCTTTGCTACTTTATTTGCTCACAGGTTGGGAGGCGGTCTTGGTGTCTCGATAAAATCTAAGTACTTTCTGGCTGCGAGCTTTCAGAGCTTGCGATGCTGCAAGCGACTTCAGATGTTCCTTTATGGGTACTTCTGGAAATTCCTAAATGCGCTCCTGTCTCAGTTTCGGCCCTTTTGCAGCTTCCACAGCCTCGCCACCCCCCTCCCTGCCCCTCTCTTAGCCCTCTTAAAGCCCATAGCTTGCATCTTTGGGACTTGGTCTGCTACTCAGGTAACTTAATGTCCCCCTTCCTCCTGCTTCTTTCTCCTGTAAATTCTCGTTCTACTTGGGCTGAAACAACCCCAGGCTTTTGCCTGGTGGCCCGCCCATGGCCACTCTCAGGTCCACCACTTCTTGGGGTCGCATACTTTTCCATCCTGGGCTTCTATTTGCAAGACTTATGGCGCACTCCCTATGGAATTGTTCCGTTACCTACAACTCAAGACACTGGATTTCTGCCCTCTGCCGCAACTCTTCTTTCCCGTTCCAGACAACGATCTTCGAACATATCCGTCTTCACTCACCTGGAGCTCGGGGGACTATCTTCTCTATTAACTCCTCCTTCACTGCGGAGGTTTCGTCTCGCTCTCACCTGTATATCTCCAAATGGGAGCGAGACATGGCAGCCACCACAGATTTAGAGGATTGGAGAAAGGCCTGGTCATTAATAGCCAAATGTTCTTTAAACACGATCACCATGGAGGTGGCCTATAAGGTTCTCCTCTGCTGGTATTGGGTCCCGGCCCACATAGCTCATTTGAACCCATCATATAGTGATAAATGCTTCAGGGGCTGTGGCCAATGCAGAAATGAGACCCATATTTGCTGGTCTTCTGGTTAAGGGTCTACGGCCTCCTCAACGCTTTTCCATGTACCCTGCCACAAGAACGCCTGGCATGCACTTCTCCTCTGCCCGCTCACAGGCCTCTTCTCTTTACCAGCAGAAGCTGGCCACCTACTTTTTCATTGCCGCAAAGCGGGCCATTGCCAGGGCTTGAAGGAAGCTCTTGGTTGGGTTTGCAGAGGTGAAGAGCATACTGACTATCCTCATGCTTCATGAGAAAATTACTAGTATACTTCATAACTCCCACATCCAGTTTCTCAAAGTGTGGAACCTATTGTGGTCTTATGATCTCCCCAATGCCTCAATATGTCCTGGACCTCTGCCCAATTACTCATAGTCACTTCTGACACTAGATGCCAGATGCTTCTACTTTTAGCTTTAAAAATCTGCGAAAATGTGTTTCTTCTGTATTTACATGTGCTTTACCGTTTTGCTCCCCCCTGGGCAGGACCCTTTTCTTTTTGCTCAAGCCTGTATCTCGGTATAGTTTTTGTCAATAAAAACTAGTGTGCCAGTCTAGAATAATTCAGTGTAGATATTACTTTACACTATAAGAAACTAAAGGTAAAGCTTCACTACTTCCTACACAAGCCTTATTGTAATTGAGGAGTATTAAAAAAAAAAAAAACACACACACACTTTTATATTATCCCGTACCATAAACTGATATGGATTTCAGCATCAATGTTAATGCTGGGGTCCGTAGCAGTCTGAGGTCTACATCAACATTTTCATCACAGTAAAGCGGATAACTCTGCCATAAAGTCTGCTAACACTTGTGCAGTTTATATAGTTTTAATGGAGGAGTTTTAGTTTTTCCCTCAACAAAAGTTTTACTTTGAAGCCTAGCCCTGCTTATAAATGCTAATTAACCATTAAAGCTTTCAGCAAACTTCAAGAATTTTTTTCGTAGTCCCCCAAAAAATTTTCAGCTCCAGTTTAGGGGTTTTAAACACCAATATTAAAATGTATTTAAACTCAAAATTAGGTGTCTGCATTCATTTTCATTTTTCCCCTTACTTTGATCTGGTAATCCTGTGAACACACTTCTTGTCCCTGGGTTGTTGCACTCTCCCAATGTTTCTATGGAAGGAGCCATGGTAGCCACCCGTTCTTGACATTCACCATGTCTATCTTTGTCCATCCCCATTACGTGTGGGGGCAATATGATGAGTAGTTTACAAAAAAACGTCAAAGATGTGACAAGGGCATTGCATATCTGGCTTGTGACTTGTAAAATGCAATGTGTTATTTATTTGTTCTTGGGTTTCATTATGATTTAATCTAAGTGTCTTCAAACAGGCCGTTAGCACACTTCAGGACATTTACAGTACTTTTCTAACATAGTTTAAGTTGGCTGAAAGCCTACCAAAGCCTGCTATAAACTTGTCTGTTTAATACACATGAAAAAAAAAAACACAACAGGAACAGTGTCCTTCCTTAATTGAACCAATGCTCTAAAATCTGTTGGTTGAATCATCACCCAGTCAACAAGGTTGGCGATATGGGAAGCAACCACACAGGTTTTATGATGGTATCTGGTTCTATAAAAGAAATAGATGTTCACATACCCCTGTGTCATCCCTCAGATCAGGAAATCTAGCAGCAGATCTTTCAGCCATTTGATATAAATGATGACACTTTAAACTGTCTAAGATTTTCTCAAAGTCAATCGGATGGGAATGCACCACAGAAGCAAAACACCTAGGGATTGGACAAGACAAAGTAGTATTAGTGAGGACTTAAAGCAAAAGAAAACCCATAGATTTTGCAGTGTAAAAAAACAGTTACATTTCCGGCACATTTCGGGAATGTAAATGTCACATTGGTTGTGCTCTTAACTAAACTGTCAAACCATCCAATGGTTGTTGTCATAACTGATCACATGTTCAGCACCATGGCAATTGAAGATTAAATAGAGGTCAAGATGACGGCTTATTTGGCTGAAAACTATAGGAGGGTTTACTTCCACTTTCAGCCTAGGTTCAGACTAGTGCGATCTCAGACCGCAGGTGCCGATCACATGCGATGTCTGAGCAATGCGAGTTCAGCCCTACAGTTGTATTGCTGAACTCGCATTAGATTTGCACAGAAAAAGGTGCAGGGACTCGTTTTTCCCTGCACTGGAATCGGATCGCATGGGTGTTCTCACCTACAGTGCCTTGAAAAAGTATTCATACCCCTTGACATTTTACACATTTTGTCATCTTACAACCAAAATGGTAAATGTATATTATTGGGATTTTATGTGATAGACCAACACAAAGTGGCACATAATTGAAGTGGAAGGAAAATGATAAATGGTTTTCATAATTTTTTTTACAAACAAATAAATGAAAAGTGTGGCATACATTTGTATTAAGCCCCCTTTACTCTGATACCCCTAACTAATATCTAGTGGAACCAATTGCCTTCAGAAGTCACCTAATTAATAAAGTCCACCTGTGTGTAATTTAATCTCAGTATAAATACAGCTGTTCTGTGAAGCCCTCCAAGGTTTGTTAGAGAACCTTAGTGAACAAACAGCATCACAAAGGCCAAGGAACACACCAGACAGGTCAGGGATAAAGTTATGGAGAAGTTTAAAGCAGGGTTAGGTTAAAAAAAAAAAATATCCCAAGCTTTGAACATCTCACGGAGCACTGTTCAATTCATCATCTGGAAATGGAAAGAGTATGGCACAACAGCCAACCTACCAAAACATGGCCGTCCACCTAAACTGACAGGCCGGGCAAGGAGAGCATTAATCAGAGAAGCAGCCAAGAGGCCCATGGTAACTCTGGAGGAGCTGTAGCAGCTCAGGTGGGAGAATCTGTCCACAGGAAAACTATTAGTCGTGCACTCCACAAATCTGGTCTTTATGGAAGAGTGGCAAGAAGAAAGATATTGTTGAAAGAAAGCCATAAGAAGTTCCATTTTCAGTTTGCGAGAAGCCATGTGGAGGAAACAGCAAACATGTGGAAGAAGGTGCTCTGGTCAGATATGACCAAAAATTTACTTTTTGGCCTAAAAGCAAAACGCCATGTGTGGCAGAAAACTAACACCCTGAACACGCCATCCCCACCGTGAAACATGGTGGTGGTAACATGTTGTGGGGATGCTTTTCTTCAGCGGGGGCAGGGAAGCTGGTCAGAGTTTATGGGAAGATGGATGGTGCCAAATACAGGGCAACCTCAGAAGAAAACCTGTTAGAGTCTGCAAAAAAGACTGGGGTGGAGGTTCACCTTCCAGCAGGACAACGACCCTAAACATACAGCCAGAGCTACAATGGAATGGTTTAGATCAAAGCATATTTATGTGTTAGAATGGCCCAGTCAAAGTCTAGACCTAAATCCAATTGAGAATCTGTGGCAAGACTTGAAAATTGCTGTTCACAGACGCTCTCCATCCAATCTGGCAGAGCTTCAGCTATTTTGCAAAGAAGAATGGGAAAAAATTTCACTCTCTAGATGTGCAAAGTTGGTAGAGACATCCCCAAAAAGACTTGCAGCTGTAATTGTAACGAAAGGTTGTTCTACAAAGTATTGACTCAGGGGGGCTGAATACAAATGCACGCCACACTTTTCACATATTTATTTGAAAAAGATTTTGAAAACCATTTATCATTTTCCTTCCATTTCACAATTATGAGCCACTTTGTGTTGGTCTATCACATAAAATACATTTACGTTTTTTGGTTGTAACAAGACAAAATGTGGAACACGGGTATGAATACTTTTTCAAGGCACTGTATGCGATTCAATTCCTGTATGAATCCACAGTTCACACTGTGAGCCATTCTGGGGGTGTCATTAACATTGTATTGACACCCACAGCGTGTGAACTGCCTGCGGGAGAGAAGCGATGCGGGAATCGTGCTGGTTCCAACATCGCACTAATCTCAACCTAATGGCACACTGCTATAGAGGGTCATTTATAAAAACTGAAAACTGAGAAATTGATTTTCAAAAAAAAAAGAAAGAAGAAAAAAAAAAAAATCTGGCTAGTCGCTCATACTTTCAGATCTTTTCTTGCATTCCACAGAGAGTCGATCTTTGCAGTGCTTGTGGCAAGTATCACCACATGCTCTAGTTCGTATGAATTGGGGCCAAGGGTGCAGCCTTCACTTTGTCCAGATAGATGACACCACCATCTATATAAGAAAAGATCTAAAAGCATCAGTGAACAGCCAGAAACTTCCCAGCAGCCAAGTTATTTTTCATTCACTCTGCCAAGATCCTTTAAAAGATCATCACTGCCAGCAGGGGAAAATATTTTAGTTGATGACTTTTAATTTTTCTGGTGGGGGGGGGACTGGACCTCCTCTTTATGAAAGAGAGGCATATCCATTTAGTGAGTTCCAGTGTGTTGGGAGAGAGGTGGAAGCACGCATGCAATGGGTGGAATTTCCAGTGCTGATGTGTATAATGAAAGCCCACCAAATCTTCCACAGAAAGAGGATTTGGTGGGCTTTGATTTATACATATCAGCACTGGGTGTATTCAGAGACTTTACGTTATTTATGCCGATGGTGTTTGTCCACAACGTTTCATTTTCTTTGAAATCACTTTAGATTGTTATCATATTGTGGCTGCATCGAACACGTATTTGATGAAGTTAGAAGGTTTTTAATTTAATTATTACCAAGTATTATTTATTACACTTTTTTTCACCAATATTTCACCAATATTTCACCAATATTTGAACACTTAGTTTTAAGGTGTCATGCTTTAGCACGGAGAGAGGTGACGGATATTGTTAAATATACTTTTTGGACTTAACAGATATAATAAAACACTCTTAAATTATACATTTAACTGACCCAAATGGAGCAAATAGGAGCAGTTAATTGTTGGGGCTTTATATACATTTTAAGCATTGGGAAAAAGTATTGCGTATAACATTGAGTATTTTGTATCAGAATAGAAGTATTCACTTACCTTACTAGATTCAGGATGTAATTTGGGTTTTCTGTAGCTATGCCATTCTTCTTAAGAATATTATTAACTTCTGTTACTGCTTTTGAGTCTTTAGAAACATATCGGTAATACAGCTTTTTCCATGGGATAAACTAATAATAGGGGAAAAAAATGTAGCTGAATAGCAATTTTCACATTGTGCTTGACAAAAATGTAGTAATCTGCCTTAAAATTGAAAATTAGGACTGCAGACTTTATTCACTTTTACACATTCTACCGAATTTGCACTCTATGGGCCAGTTCACATCACATGCAGTCCAGTGTGTTTTTTTCTGCATCAAAAATGCATGGAAAGTAGGTTATATGGTTTCCAATGGCATAGTTCACACCAGTGCAGTCAGTTCCAGGGCTTTCCAGTTCCAGGAAAAAATAAAAAAGTAGAACCTGCTGCAATTTCCCTGAACTGGGATGCAGTAAAACACATCAAAAATGCCCCAGAATGCACTGAAACGCATCAAAAATGCACCAGACCCCAGTACAGTGAAAAAAGAAAAGAAGAAAAAAAAGCATCTGGAATGCTATCAAAAATGCACCACAACGCCGCAAAAAAGTGAAACCGAAATCGATGGGTTAAGTTCCACTTTAAGTTTTGCCCAACAGCCAAATGTAAGCACTAAGAACAGCGATTTCACATAAGTTGCAGTTTGCTTCATCCATACTGTATATATATCAGTACTCATTGACCACAGATCACTTTCACAGAGCATGTGCTGAATGAAAGTGAAACTGTAGACTCAGCCACTATCTACAGACGAGAAAATAAAATTGTTATGAATTTGCAACACTGTATTATTCATTTTGTATACAATGTGCAGTTTCAGCAAGTTGTTCCAAGAGTATAGAGAGATAAATTATTGGAAGAAGCAATAGGATTGTGTAGTGCGAATATGACCAGGTAAAGAACCTTCTGAAGGCAGTTCCCAGCAACCCTGCCCCCCCCCCCCCAAAAAAAACATACCCGATCTAGATTCGGCAACGTGCACGAGAGCAGAGGCACGCGCTCTCCATCTCTCCTTATTGGCTCAGACAACAGCAGCGGGAGTAATTGGCTGGTAAGAAGGGAGTGGGTGGTGGGCTAAGCCCCATTCTGTGTGTCTTATGCCGCGTACATACGGGCGGACTTTACGATAGACTTTGTCCGGTGGACTTTGATGGACTTTCCGAATGAACGGACTTGCCTACACACGATCAACCAAAGTCCGATGTGATGACGTACGACCGGACTAAAACAAGGAAGTTCATAGCAGTAGCCAATAGCTGCCCTAGCGTCGGTTTTTGCCCGTCGGACTAGCATACAGACGAGCGGACTTTTCGACCGGACTCAAGTCTGTCGGAAAGATTTGAAACATGTTTCATTTCTAGGTCCATTGAATTTTTGGGGGAAAAAAAGTCCACTGGAGCCCACACACGATCGAATTGTCCGACGGATTCCGGTCTGCCAGACCAAGTATGCCGTAAAGTCTGGTCGTGTGTACGTGGCATTATAGACACACAGAGCTGACTTGCATCATCCATGAGTGCCCCCTAGGAACGGCTTGCAATGGGGGCACTCGGGGATCCAAGTCGAGGAGGATCGGGGCTGCTCTGTGCAAAACCATTGCACAAAGCAGGTAAGTATGACATTTCTGTTATTTAAAAAAAATAAAAACAAAACTTTAAAATCACTTAAAACACGAAACCTCTTGCCCATTTAAGACCCTAAACATGCAATTACAGAGAAAGTTCTCTACCTGCAGGTTCCCAGTTACTTTTGTAAGCAAGAATTTAGAAAAATCAATGTACTTTAGGACTAAACAAGGCATTTTATATTAAAGTATGGAAAAAAGATTGATACAAACCAATACATCATCAACTATTGCCTTCCATTCCTTGCAGACGAAGCTCACATTCTGGTACAGGTCCTCAATAGGAAGGAAACCAAAATATGCTGCAAGAGTTCAGTAGGAAACTGGCTTATTAGGTCATATGACTGACTGTTATCTCCAGTTACTCCGAGGAGTCCATAGTGTGAATCAGAAAGTGAATCCAACAGGTGACCCATTTCATCATCGTCCTCTTCTTCGAAAAAATCACTGGAAGACATAGCTTCTTCTCCTGAAGGATCTATATTTGGGTCTTGGCTCCAACATTCCAAAGATGAAAAAGGGCGTTTTCGATTTGAAGCGGGTTTAGGAGAACAGTCCGTCCCATCAAACATAGCCACATCCTCATCTATATGACCAGAGAATAATGCTTCGTCTTCTCCATCCATTTCAGCTGTGTGGCTGCTCTTAGATTCGGGACATGCGAGATCTGTACAAGCCACTGAACTGTTCACACTAGCAGTTCTTGAAGTGCCTATATCAAGAGAAATATATCAAGAGGAAATTCACAAATACATTTTTAAAAAAGGCACAAAATTTACATAAATGCCCAAGGTCACATGGGGATTTTTAACTTTAAGGATTCAGATGTGCAAAAGTGCACAATATACCCAGCTTTTGCATTTTATTTTAACGCCAGCTCTGTTTGCATTGCTCCTCACTGCAACCTAAAGCCAACAAATGCTGCAATCAGGTTATCATGATATAATGTTAAAGGATACATACACCTGAACCAGTTACATGTTAGCGTGAAACATGTTCCCCCTCAGGCTTCAATACCCATTGCCTATGACAGCTGGCAGGAGTTCCTCTCCCCCCCGCAGTTGCTGCTTTTACAACCAAGTCATCATTCACAGAAATCTGTGAATAAATAAAGTACCATCTGCCACTGCAGCAGACAGACTTGTAGTTTTAATGGACTGTACGCATGCTGATCAACATGCTCATAGGTCATTTACCCCCCCCCCCCCCCCCCCCAAACTAAAGCCTGTATATAGGTATAGGCAGAAAGATAGGGGGAAAATATGCATCTATTATTTTTTTCATAAAATTTAGAATTTTGCGTTTAAATCACTTCAGCCCCGGAAGAATTTACCCCCTTAAAGACCAGGCCATTTTTTGCGATACAGCACTGTGTCCCTTTAACAAACAATTGTGCCGCCGTGGGGAGAGAGAGAGAGAGAGAGAGAGAGAGAGAGAGAGAGAGAGAGAGAGAGAGAGAGAGAGAGAGAGAGAGAGAGAGAGAGAGAGAGAGAGAGAGAGAGAGAGAGAGAGAGAGAGAGAGAGAGAGAGAAGAGAGAGAGAGAGAGAGAGAGAGAGAGAGGAGAGAGAGAGAGAGAGAGAGAGAGAGAGAGAGAGAGAGAGAGAGAAGCAAAAATATTGTATCAAAAATATTTATAATTTTAATATTTATTTATATTTGTGCTATAATACATATCCAAAAAGAACCAAAAAATGTATTCATCAGTTTAGGCCAATATGTATTCTTCTATGTATTTTTGGTAAAAAAAAAAAAATCCCAATAAAACATATATATTGATTGGTTTGCGCAAAAGTTATAGCATCTACAAAATAGGTGATAGATTTAGGGACTTTTAAGTTTTTTTGTTTGCTTTTTATGGTTTTTACTGGTAATAGCGGCGATCTGCAATTTTTAGTGGGAGGGCGACATTGCGGCGGACAAATCTGACCCCAAGTGACACTTTCTGGGAACCAGTAACACCAATACAGTGATTAGTGCTAAAAAAAAAAAAAAAATTAACTCATCAATGGACACTGGCAGGGAAGGGGTTAACGCTAGGGGCGAGCAACTGTGTTTTCCATAGTGTGGGTTCTGACTGTGTGGGGGCTCACTGGGACAACACAGAGATCGCTGTTCTTGATCACTGTCAGAACAGGGATCCGCCTTGTTTACATAAGCAGATCCCTTTTTGCCTCTCTGGGGAGCAATCGTGGGTGGCTAGCGAACTCCCGCATGCGCACCCCCCGCGAGCAGCGGGCGCGCACGTCCACAGTAGCTCACGCACGAAACGATGTAAAGCTACGTCATTTCACGCAGCTGGACGGCCCTACTGCAGTATATGTGCGGTGGGTGGTCTGGAAGTGGTTAAAGTGATTGTAAATTTTTTCTAAATAACAAACATGTCATGCTTACCAACGGCTCCCGCTGCTATCAATCTGCCCTATGAGGAGGGAGAGAGCTGCTGCTCCCAGGCACATTGCTGGATTTAGATCGGGCACAGGTAAGTATAAGGTACATGGTGGTGGGGGGGGGGAACCTGTAGAACAGAAGGGTTCTATAAAAGAGGATTGCTCAGAGATGGATTAACTCTGTGTGGCAAGACTGGGCTCAAATGATAGGAAATCTTATACTCTACAGTATGGGAAAAAAAAAATTCGGGTTTACATCCACTTTAAGCCTTTAGAACCACTTTAATTCACATGGACATCTTAAAGCACTCTGTTTGGATGCATACAAAACTGTACAGTATGCATCTAAATGCAGTACTGTAGAAATCAATTGTGTCTACAAACGAAAACTTGCGTCACACACAACAAGTGGTACACTGCTGCACCCGGGGCCATACAGATCTACAGATTTTTCCCATGTAAATGCACATGAACGCATATATGTGTAAAGTCAGTAGAAGAATTATACGCGTCTAAAAGTGAGTACTTTAGCCGCATATTTTACGCAGGATCTTTTGCTAGCTCTGCCAGCAGGAACCTACAATCCATGCAGGAAATACGCATATGAACATGTGAATGACATTTAAAGGAGACCTGCAGCAATCCTTTAAGTAGACCATAGCATTGTAACTCATCCAATGACATGTTATGGGGCTAAAGTGGTTGTAAACCTCAGGCATGAAATCTGAATAAAAGCATATATCTCTATAGTGTGTACATGTCTCAATCCAGAGCGCCAAGTGTAATTTCTGTCCGCTGTCTCATTCCTCTGCTATAAGCATGAGTCACTTCTGACAAATTTTCCCGACACCAAGAGAAAAATGGTGACAGGGGAGGGACCTCCAGCAGATTGACAGCTTCAGCTCTGTTCCTGTGTGCTGTATGACTTCACTGCCTATATGGGGTTTACAACCACTTTATTCATGCAGGTTCAGCAGGGGAAAATCATGTGTCTCATTAAAGCAGAACTACAGCCAAAAATAAAAACATAAAAATGAATAGCCCTTTTAAAAATAATAGCTCCTGCTGCAATATTTAGCTTTGATTCAAAGATCCCCCCACTAATAGCCAGTACCATTCAACCTAATCTTCTGAGCCCAGGTTATTCTGGACTCACGCCAGCCTGTTACTAGACAGTGAAAGGTGCAGCACAACCGTGATGAGCTAATCTTTCTCCTCCTATAAGCATGCTTCTTGTCAGCACATAAACCGATTTGCTCCATGTACTGCTCCTTCCTCTCATTTGCCTACTCTGCTATACAGGGACTGCAAGAGGCCAATACCAGCTCAAATTCAAGTACTTGCACTACTAGAATTGAAAAAAATTAATGTATTGATTTATTAATATTTTTAGAGTTGTATCATTATGTCAATAGGAATCTGTAAGGACAAAAAAAAAAAAACAATTTGCTGGCTGCAGAAAACTACTGTATGTTACCGTAATGGAATCCCCTATAAATAAATAAAAAAAAATAAGAAAGAGCTATAGTGATAATAAAAGTAATATAGGTTTAATTGATTTTAAAATACAAGAAAGCCATTACTATGCAACTTCCACAAAATATCCCATTTACAATACGCCAAACAGCACAGAGACAAGCCTCAAACCTTTCTTGCACAAAGTCATTTGGAGTGATGAGACCAAAATTGAGCTTTTTGGCCACAACCTTAAACTCTACATTTGGAGAGGAGTCAACAAAGCCTATGATGAAAGGTACGGATGTTTTGGGGATGTGTGAGCTACAAAGGCACAGGAAATTTGGTCAAAATCGTTGGCAAGATGAATGCATTATGTTATCAAAAAATACTGGAGGAACATTTGCATTCATCAGTCAGGAAGCTGCGTATGGGACATACTTGGACATTCCAACATGACAATGATCACACAAGGCCAAGTCAACCTGTCATTGGCTACAGCAGACTTCAGGAGGCTTTCCTCAGACACCAAGCTGACAATTTCAGGGTCTGTATTTTTTGGAAGAGGACTGGGCCCTGAGACCAGATCAGATTCTTCCTCTTGGGCAGCATGAGGGGAGGCTCTTCTGCAAGGCTCAACAGTGTGGAAAACCAAGGCCCCTTCAGCCAATACGGGACCACTAGGATTATTGTGCTGCGCTCTTGAACAAACTTTCTCAGGACCAGGGGAAGAAGTTTGAATGGGGGAGGCGTAGCATAGGTGAGATGCCTACTTCTGGGCCAAGGCGTCAATCCCCTTGGCCCCTACTTCTCTTTCCAGCAAGATTTACACTGGAACCTTGGCATTTGGTTTGTTGGCGAACAAGTCCACCTCTGGAAGGCCCCATTTCTCTGTCACTAGCTGGAAGACTTCCCTGTTTAGTGACCATCCTGACACGTACACTTGGTGTCGGCTCAGAAAGTCTGCCAGATGATTTTCCACTCCTTTTAGATGGACGGCGGATATTGACCTTAGGTTTCTATGAGCCCAAGAAAAGATGGCACGCGCCAGTCTGATTAGGGACGGACACAGTGTTCCCCTTGTTTGTTTAAATAAGAGACGCTACCACACTGTCCGAGAGGACTTGTACGTGGTGACCTTTCAGCTCTTTGGCGAATGCCCTCCGCGCTTCCCAGATTGCTTGCAACTCCCTCCAGTTGGCTGATCTTTGGGACTGCATTTTCTCCCAACGCCCTTGGACTACTCTTGGGTCCCCCGGGGACTTGCATCCGTGGTGATACGGACAGACACTGGAAGAGACCATAGTAGACCCTGCATGAGGTTCTCTTCCTCCCTCCACCACCACAGAGACCTCTTGGTCTTTAGAGATAGGCGGAAAGTCATGTCCAGCGATTCCTGCTCCCTGTCCCAGCTGCTCAGGATATTGGTCTGGAGACACATCAAATGGGCCCTTGCCAATGGTACTGCTGGGATTGTTGCTGCCAGGAGACCTAGACTCGACGTGGCTGAACGGATGGAAACCACCAGATTGTTCTTAAAAAAGGCTGCTGTCGCCTTTACCTCTTCTACTTGCTCCTCTTTAAGAAAGATCTTCTGTGTCACCGAGTTCACCAAGAACCCTAAGTACTGTAAGGCCTGTGTCGGGGTTAGGTTCGATTTCTCCCTGTTTATCAACCACCCCAGCTTTTCCAGAAAGGAAATGGCCAACCGCAGATCTCCTTGTAATTGGAGCGTGGAGGGTGCAAAAAAAATAAAAGGTCATCCAAGTATGGGATGACTGAGATTCCTTTCAGTCCGAGGGGGGCCAGTGCCCCTGCCAGGACTTTCCTAAAAATCCTGGGGATGAGGATAGGCTGAATGGCAGGGCCCTGAATTGGAGATGTCGGACCTTTTTTCCCCACTTGATAGCCACCTTCAAAAACTTTTGAGGATTCTTTGTGGATCGGGATGTGCAGATAAGCATTCCTCAGATCGAGGAAAGCCATGAAGCAATCTGGGGAAAGAATTTACTTCACCGTAAAGATGGTTTCCATCCGAAACTTTTTGTAGATCACCCATTTGTTCAGTGACTTCAAGTTCAATATTGAGCGGAATTTGCCAAACGGTTTTTGTACCACGAAGAGGATAGAAACCCTGATTTATTTCTCGCAGTGGCTCAGGTATAAGAACCCGCTGGTCTATCAAGTCGCCAATTTGTGACAACAAAGCTGTCGTCTTCTTAGGGTCCTTGGGAGGCGTGGTTACGAACGGAGTGCCCTTGAACTGGGTTCGGTAGCCTTCCCTGATTATCCTCAGTATAAACGCATTTGGGGTAGTTTTTTCCCACTGTGGGAGGAACTGCCCCAATCTCCCTCCCACAGGGACTAAGTCATTGGGATTTGGTGGTTTTCTTAGGAGAGGAAAACAGGATACCTTTCTACTTCCCCCTTTCCCACTGTTTCTTATAGGTTGACCCTTTAGGGATCTGCCCCTGTGACACCCCTTGTCTTTGGGGGCGAAAAAAAAAGATGTTTTCCAGTCGCCTTCTAATTTTTAATAGGAAAAGCTTTTTCTTGTCAGCAGTTCGGTTTAGCACTTTCTCTAGATCTTGTCCAAACAAGAGGTCTCCCTCAAATGGGATGCCACAAAGCCTTACTTTTTAGGCCGGGTCCCCCGACCAGGATTTTATCCATAGAGCCCTGCGAGAAGAATTCACTAGGGCTGCGGCCTTTGCCGACAGCTTGACTGACTCTGCAGAAGCGTCTGCCATATAACCTGCCGCCTTGTGCAGCATGGGAAGGAAATCTAAAATGACCTTCCTGGTTCCAAATTACGAGCTATTACTGTTGTAGCCATTGCTGGTTTTAAATTTGTAATGACTACTTCCCATGACCGTTTTAACAGTACCTCCATCCTCTTGTCCATGGGTTCTCGAAGGACCCCCATGTCCTCAAATGCGAGGTCTGTAGATTTTGCGCTTTCTGAAAGGGCTGCATCCAATTTGGGCACTTTGTTACAAATACAAGCAAAATCCTCACTGAAGGGGAATCTCCACTTCAGACTTTTTAGGAAAAATTATTTTTTTCTCCGGCTCCACTCATTCCTTTTTATAAGAGTCGGACAGTGCGCTGTGGACCAGAAATACCCTGCCTTGGTCCTCTTTCAGGGTCTGGTACATCTGGTCACGTAGAGACAATAAGGCCTGCTCTTTTTTAATATCTAGCGTCTCGTAAATAACCCCCAATAAGGTGTCCACCTCCTCGAGCGAGAGCCTGTATCTAGGTGATCTTGTCCCCTGGCTCGGAGTATCTTTGGATGACTCTGTTAACCTTAGTTGCTCCAAAGAATCTGAGTCTCCCCCCCCCTCCCCCCAATTCGTCATCCTCCACTGGGGCTGAAGCGGGGGGGAACTTCGGCTGGTTGCTTTGGGGTTTTAAGTTTTGACAGCATTGATTTTATAGCCTTCATTTCTTTTTTAACGCCAGAAATCAGCTCTTTACACACCCCCGTTGCCTCCTTGAATACCAATTTATCAATACAAGGTTTACAGAGCGGTTTGTTCCACCCTTCTTTGAATTTAGTCACACAAGATGGACACCTCTTATTCCCCCCAGACTTCTCTGGTCCTTTGGGCTGAGCCTGAAGCAAGAGAAGGAGAGAAGAAGACAAACAAAGAGAAATGTAGCTGTCAGTAACCATGAACACTACCACCACTACTGCTGCCACCAACACCATGTGCACCCCCACCAGCCGTGACCGGATTTACAAGCCTCTCTAGCCCAGGTTGAGGACAGGGTTGAGAACCACTGCTATAAAATGCATCCAAAAAAAATAAATAAATAACATTTTTTAAAGAAATTGTTATTTATGGAATTTAAAATTTTTTTACTAGTAATGGCGGCGATCAGTGTTTTTTAGCGGGACTGCGACATTACGGCGGACAAATCTGACACTAAGTGACACTTTTTTGGCACCAGCGACACCAATACACCAAATGACACCAAAATCAGTACTAAAAAAAAAAAAAAAAAAAAAAAGGCACGGTTACTGTACTAATGACACTGGCAGGGAAGGGGTTAACATCAGGGGCGATCAAAGGGTTAACTGTGTTCCCTGGGAGTTTATCCTTACTGTGTGGGGGGTGGTTTAACTGTAGGAAGACAGAGAACCGTGTTCCTGCTTAGCAGAAACACAAGATCTCTGTCTTCCTTACTAGCAGAACGGTGATCTGCCTTATTTACATATGCAGACCTCCGTTCTGCCTCTCTCAGAACAATCGTCGGGTTCCTGGCGGATATCAGGTCCGCCTGACCTGGTGATTGACTCCTGCTATGACCAATCACAGCTGAAGCGGGTCGTCCGCGGGGCACGACAAAAAAGTGTCAAAAGGAGAGTGCTTGAATGCAAACTAATGCTCAAGTATTCCGACAGCCAACGCTGTTCGCATGGATGCAGGATTTTGTTGGATTTCTTTTTAGTAGCCCACAGGCTGTAAAGCTGTATGGCCAGCTTCATAGTCTCTTCCCACAGGGCACGCTCCTGTATTACCGCGATGACACATGGCAGAGCCTGCCTACTGGACATGCTGAATGTTGGACAAAGGTACCCTCTCACCCTCTATGGCCCAGACTTAGCTTAAAGATGGGTGGAATGTCGGCTTTGCACTGAGGACCTGGACGAGGCAGATATCGGATGAGTGGCGAAGTGATGAGCTGTATCAACTGTTATCTCCAGTTGGGAGTTATCTATACGTCGTACACTCACCTGCCCTCCTAAAATCCACTAGCTCACCCCCAGTTGTTACTGACAAGTGGGTAGCTTACGCATACTTCCATACCCCAGGGGGGATCCTTTAACACCAATCCCGTGTCTATTTTATGTGGACTGTATCACTAGGAATCCATATCCCGTATGTAAAGTGGGCATCACCAAGCTCAAGTTTACCCGACTGGAGTCAAATGCATTTACTCTTTATACTAAAAATCATCCAGTCTGGCACACTGAGCGAACTGTTCTTTGCTTCCATCCAGATATGTCCGAATCAGGACTCAATAAAGTGAATTAGTTATGCATGACACTTGAGAGGCCTGTATGTCTGTTTGTGGTGGCCACCTGTGTCCCTAAGACAACTGTCTATTTTTAGATGTATGTGGTGGAGGTCAGTATATTTATATATTCACTAGTTGTCAGTATTATGTGAAATTTTCAATAAAGATTTTTTCATTTTTATAACACCGGCAGTTCCTTTCTGAAGAATTCTTTTGGGAATCCTTCTTCCCTCCGTCTCATGTATGCTCACTTCAATTCAGAGGAACACATCCCCACAATTGATTTTCTTCTAATCCCTGGGGTGACGGTATGCCATGACTAAAACAGGGATTATTAATACTCTTAACCCCCTACTTAAGTCTTGCTAATTTGGATGTAGCCATTGTGTCATTTTTTATGTTTTTTTTGTTGGATATACTCCTGTTGGTGTAATTTCTAGATCCACTGTCAGCTCTTTCTGCACCGAATGCTGGAACAGCTACAGTGTGGAACCTGGTTCAACTCTTAAGAAAACTGTTACATTATAACTAAATGCATCTGCAGCTAATGATATTTTAACATTTTTCACACAGTAGTTATCTCTTTCCTTACCACATGGTCTGCAAACCCCTCTTTTAGAAATGATGATTTAATAGCGATTGTAAAGTTTTTTGCTTTTTTTTTCAAATAACAAACATGGTATAATTACCTGCCCCGGTCCTCCTCTTCTGGGGACCCCCACTGGTACTCTCAGCTCCTCCTCTTCTTTGTCTGCCACCATAGTAACTCGTTTCCTATGGTGGCACACTTGTGAGCTTGATACTGAGCTGGGCTGTGTGTCTAATGACACAGAGTAGCTCAGCCCTACCGTGCCCCCTGTTCTTTCCTCACGGGATTTGGTTGATAGCAGTAGGAGCCAATAGCTCCCACTGCTGCCTCCATTGTCCAGTGAGGAGAGAAAGGCAGAAGAGAGCCGCTGCTCTCGGGCACAGTGCTGGATCGGGCTCAGGTAAGTATTTAAAAGGCTGATCAAAGAAGGTTTTTTACCTTGGAGCCCTTTCACACTGAGCCACACTGGGCGCTAGCGGTAAAATACCGCTAATTTTAGCGTTGCTTTTCGCGCTTTTAACCCCCTTTCTAGCGGCCGAAGAAAGGGTTAAATGCACCCGAAAAGTGGCGCTTTCAGCAGCGCTGCCTACTCATTTCAATGGGCAGGGGCAGTGGAGGAGCGGTGTATTTTTTACTTTTTATAACATCCTGCCAGCGCACCGCTCCAGTGTGAAAGCACTCGGGCTTTCACACTGGGGCGGCAAGGGAGGCATTTTTCAGGCACTTTACAGGCACTATTTTTAGCCCAAAAGTGCATGAAAAATGCCCCAGTGTGAAAGGAGTCTTAATGCAGAGAATGCAATAAAAGTAGAATCTGCCAGGTGTTAACCTTCCCTTACTCTATCAAAAATGAAAAAATAAAAAACAGAGTTAGGTACCTGGTAACTCTTTTTCTAAGAAGTCTTCCAGGGCAGCATCCGAGAGATAGGCTCCTCCTCCCTAAAACAGGAAACACATTAGTCCACCATTATAAATTTCACACCCTTACCTGTGTGCCTCAGTTATGTTAAAGCACCGAAGGAATTCCCTGTAAGCTGCAAGCTCCCCCTCTGTACCTGGTTTTTGTTGTTTCAAGGGTGGGAACTAGTGCTGCCCTGGAAGACTTCTTAGAAAAAGAGTTACCAGGTACCTAACTCTGTTTTCTCGAATCGTCTTCCAGGGCAGCATCCGAGAGGATATATCAAGCAATACTTACTAGGGTGGGGTTAGAGACTGGAGCACTTTACGACCAAATGCTTGGTCTTGGTCAGACAGCTGGTCTATGCGGTAGTGCTTAGCGAAAGTACTGAAGCTCGACCATGTCGCTGCCCTGCAGATCTGCTCCGGAGTTGCCCCTGCTTTCTCTGCGGCCGAAGTTGCCCAGGCTCTAGTTGAGTGCGCTCTGATTTCACTAGGTGGAGTGAGATTCTGTGCCTTATAGGTAATCTGTATGGCCATCCTTATCCATCTGCTGATGGTGCTTTTTGAAGCTTGTTTCCCTCTGTTCATTCCTGCATAGAGGATGAAGAGGGAGGTCGTTCTACGCCATTCTTTTGTTCTTTCGAGATACGCTATGAGCGTGTTCCTTACATCAAGTTTACTGTAAATGTCTCTTTTCCTACTATCCATGGTTGTTGGAAGTGAGGGTATGACGATGTTTTGGGTTCTGTGAAATGTAGAAGAGACCTTGGGTAGAAAGGCCGGATCTGGAGAGAGAATTATCTTGTCCAGATGTATTAGACAGTATGGTTCTATTGAAGATAGAGCTTGGATCTCACTCACTCTTCTGGCGGATACTAAGGCCAGAAGGAGCGCAGTTTTTAACGTGAGGTTTTTGTCTGAGCTGTCCTCGATAGGTTCAAACGGAGGGGAAAGAAAGCCCTTAAGTACTGTGCCCATGTCCCAGGTGGGAGTTTTGTACAATTTGGCTGGTTTGGATCTTTTAAGAGCTATGAGGAATCGTCTTATCAGCGGGTCTTCCGCTAGTCTAGTATCCATGACCGAGGAAAGTGCTGCAACTTGTACTTTCAGGGTACTTGGTGATATGTTTTTGTCTGCACCATCTTGTAGGAAGTCCAAAACTATTGGAATTATCCCACCGTTGGAGATTGGTCTGTCTTCGTACCAAGAAACAAATTTTTTCCTTATTTTCTCATAGATGGCTCTCGTTACCGGCTTTCTGCTGTTTAAGATGGTGTTGATTACTCTGTCTGACAGGCCTTTGTTCTGGAGTTTTACCCTCTCAGTAACCAAGCCGAGAGCTTCAAGATTTTGTGGTTCGGATGGTTGACTGGGCCTTGTGACAGTAGATCCGGGCGGTCCGTCAGTGTCAGCTGAGGTTGTATGCTGAGATTTTTTAAATGACTGAACCATGCTCTCTGGGGCCAGTGTGGTGCTATTAGTATTACTGTTTTCTCTGCCTTGATTTTTTGGATTACTTTTGGGATTATGGCAGTTGGAGGGAATGCATAGCACAGATGCCATTTCCAGTTTTGGTTGAAAGCATCCACCCCGCTGTTGCCATCTGTAGGGTCCAGGGAGAAAAATATCGGAGATTTTGCGTTCGCCCTGGAAGCAAATAGGTCTACTTCGGGTATTCCCCACTTCTGGGTGATTTGAGTGAAGGTTGTTTGGTTTAGCGACCATTCCGTGTGTTTTATCGTTTTCCGGCTCAGGAAATCTGCCACTGTATTGTCTGTTCCTTTTAGATGAATACCGGATATTGATCTTATGTTCACTTCTGTCCACAGTAGGATAGATTGTGTCAGTCTCATCAGTTTTTGGGATTTTGTGCCCCATTGTCTGTTTAGGTATGCAACTGTCGTTGCGTTGTCTGATTGTATCTTTACATCCTTCCCCTGTAATGCTGGCTTGAAGGCTTTTAGCGCTTCTCCCACAGCTTTCAGCTCTCTCAAGTTTGAGGAGGCTTGTGCCCATTTGGGTGTCCATTTCCCTTGCGAGAACCGCCCTTCCATGTGGGCTCCCCATCCTAGGGCGCTTGCATCGGTGGTGATGCTGACTGGATTGACTTGAGCCCATCTGCGCCCCTCGATGACCCGAAGTGGATTGAGCCACCAGTAGAGTGTTTGTTTGACTGTGGCGGGGACGGGAATGGATTTTTCTAGGGATGCTTGCCTGCCATCCCACTGGGACAGAATGTAGTTCTGTAAGGGTCGCATGTGAAATTGTGCCCAGGTGATGGCTGGAATGGAAGACGTCATCAGTCCTAGTACGGACATTCCGTGCCTGATCGTTGTGGAATGGTTCCTTAGCAGGGACGTAATTGCTTGTGTCATTTTTACGTCTTTTTCCTTTGTTAGGAAAATTTTTGACAATCTGGAGTCCAGCACGTATCCCAGGTACACTACTCTCTGGCTTGGGATCATTTGCGATTTCTCTGCGTTTATTAACCATCCCAGGTTTTGCAGATAGTTCATACTCTTGCGCAGGTTGTTTTCTAGGATTGCTGCTGAGTCCGCAAAGAACAGGAGGTCGTCTAAGTATGGTATTATTCCAATACCCTCCTGTCTTAGACCTTTTAGCGCTTCCGCCATTATTTTTGAGAATATTCTTGGAGCTGAGGAGATTCCGAAGGGGAGAGCTGTGTACTGTAGGTGCAGCGTAGCTGCTGGCCCCTGGATTGCGAACCTTAGAAACTTTTGGTGATCCTTCCTTATGGGGACATGTAGGTAGGCATCCTGTAAGTCTAGTGTTGCCATGAATGTCTCCTGCGGTAGGATGTTCCTGATTGAATAGATAGATTCCATTCTGAATCTCTTGTATCTTATTCCTCGGTTGAGTGGTTTGAGGTTTAGTATCAGCCTTAGTTTGCCTGATGGTTTTCTTTTTGCGAAGATGTGTGAGTAGAAGCCCTTTTGTTCCTCCTCTTGGGGAACGTGACAAATCACCTTCTGATCTAATAGTTTCTGTAGGGATTCTAAAAACACCTTTGCTTGATTGCTGTCCTTGGGTAGCATGGTCGCTAAGTATTTGGTTGGGGGGCGGTTGGAGAATTCTATTGCGTAACCGTCCGCTATGGTGCGCAATATGAATTTGTTTTCTGTTATCTCCTCCCATTGGTGGGAGAAAGCCGCCAATCTGCCCCCCACCTGAAGGCAGTCATTGTTTTTTGTTCTTTTGGGTATTAGGCTTGAGGATGAATTCACCTTTGCCTTTCTTGTTTTGTTGACCCCAGTGCTTTTTTGCCCCTGGCTTATTGAATTTCTTGAAATGCCGAAAGGGCGCCTTCCCTTGTCTCTTCTTGGTTTGAGGGAACCCCTTATTTTTTGCTGCAGTCCCATCCAGGACTGTTTCTAGCTCGGGACCAAACAGTAGGTCTCCAGTGAATGGTATGCCACATAAACGGTTCTTGGAAGGTGCATCCCCCCCCCAGGATTTTAACCACAGGGCTCTGCGGGCCGAGTTTAGTAGTGCCGTGGTCCTAGAGGATATTCTGACAGTTTCTGCTGAAGCATCTGCCAAGAAAGCTGCCGCTCTAGTTAGTGTGGGGATGGTTTTAATTAGTTCCTCCCTGGGCGTGTCGTTCTCCAATAGATCTTGCAGCTGGGTTAGCCAGATTAGCAAGGTTCGGGCTGTGCAGGTGGAAGCAATAGCCGGATTTAGGTTTGCAGCCCCTGCTTCCCATGCCCTTTTCAGGAGAGCTTCTATTTTCTTGTCCATGGGGTCGCTGAGGGTACCTGCGTCATCAAAAGCCAAGTCCGATTTGTTCGTGATTTTTGCCAGAGAGGCATCCACCTTGGGGCATTTAGCCCAGGTTTTGGTGTCTGCTTCCGCAAACGGGTATCTGCGTTTGATTGTGGCGGGGATGAAAAGCTTTTTCTCTGGGTCTTCCCATTCCTTTTTGACTATGTCTTTAAGTGTTTGGTGTACCGGGAACGTTCTTGGCTTCTTGGGCTGGAGCCCTTTGTACATTCTGTCATGCATAGTGAGTTCTGCGGTTTTCTGTTCTTTAATGCCTAGAGTGTCAGTGATGGCTTTGAGAAGACTGTCTGTGTCCTCAGAAGGAAACAGGTTGCAGTCTGTCGTGTCATCTTCCTCCTCTGAGTCTGAACAGATACCGTCTTCTGATTCAGATTGTTCAGATTCATCTGAATCCACCTCTTGTTCTGCCTGTACCTTGTTCTCCCTTGGAATGTGTGTTCCGCTGGTAGATGGGATACTGGCCTGAGCGACACTTGCTGGCGTTTCTAATTTTTCTATAGCTGAGCGTAGTGGTGCCATGGTGCTCTGAATTTCTTTCTTAAAAGAATTGAGCAGGTCTTTCAAAAATCCCTGTGATTCTTTTGCCACCATTTTGTCTAAGCATTTCTGACACAGGGGCTTTTTCCAATCTGGGGAAAGCCTGTGGCTGCATGAGGCACATGTTTTGCCTTTAGCCTTCCTTTCCTCAGGGGTCTTTGCCTGCAAGCGAGCATAGAGAACAAAAAAAAACCCCGTGAGCTAGGTGGTCAAAGAAACTGCCTATAGATAGGCAGTAAAGAGGTTAAGACAGAGATAATTCAAGAATATTCTGGCTTACCTTGGAGCTGTCCTGATTTGCAGGATCTGCAGGGCAGGGTGGGGAAGCGTCAGACATGATCAGCCACCAGGATCCTCTGCTTAGAGGCCTTTTTATCTGCTTCCTGCATAAGCTCCGGCCCCGCCCCCGGCTGACCCCGTGCAGGTTGGTGGACACACCTGCACATGCCGCTGTATTGTAGAGTAACTGTGCTGGTAGTGAAGGGTAGCATTGAACAAATTTGCTATTTGTATTCGGTTTTCTTTCTGTGTTTTTTTTTTTTTTTTTTTTTTTTTTTAACCTTCCCGCCCCTAGGTGTCCCTTCCTGTAGCGGCCTGTGGCAGTGAGGACGCTGCTGCGCCGCCCGGAGAATGGCGGATTCGTTTGGGGGGACAGCCGCAGCCACCAGGGACCTAGTTAGAAGGTGCAAAACCCTCCCTGCTAGACCCTCTGCTGCTGAGGTTTTCGGCGGCGGCGGCGGGGGGGGCGCCCATCTATGCATGTATCCATCCCCCCTGGCGGGCTCCAGATTCTGCGGAAAGCCAGAGGGGGGTGCTTGCGGAAGCATACACAGGCCTAAACAGCGGCATGGGGTGGAGATGACAGAGTCCTCCTGCAGCCTGGGGGGATGATTGCAGACCCCTCAGTAGGGGCGAAATCTCAGGCTTTGAGCAATGTTGCCCAGTGCTGCGCCTGCTCGCCCTCCCAAAGCCCCTTGGGCTGTATGGGATGCTGGCAGGGGGTCTCCTGCAACAAGCACAGAGACAGGTGAAAATAAAATAACAAACGTTCTTGCAGCTCCTGTGGGTCCGGAGGAAACACAAACAACTGAGGCACACAGGTAAGGGTGTGAAATTTATAATGGTGGACTAATGTGTTTCCTGTTTTAGGGAGGAGGAGCCTATCTCTCGGATGCTGCCCTGGAAGACGATTCGAGAAATATATGTTTTGCCTATAGTTCTACTTTAAAGCGGTAGTAAGTTGTTGATTTATACTGAACCTACAGGTAAGCCTATAATAAGGCTTACCTGTAGGTACAGTAAATATCTCCTAAACCTGCATTGTTTAACCACTTCCTGCACAAGGTACGTAATATGACATCCTTGACTTTCAGTGGGGATATCTAAATAATGCCTGCAGCTACAGACATTATCCAGATATCATCTTTTAGAGCCGGCGATTCTGTGCACCGTAAGAACAATCATAGTGGCACTTGATCGTTCTTACAGGCAACGGGCCGCGCTTCTCTGGGGTCTCCCGTGCCATCGGGGACCCAGAGAAAGAATCCACCGGATAAGGAGCATAGAGATTTCATCTCTATGACCGCAATCGTGGCTGGAAAGCATGGGATCATTCATTTTTTTTCTAAACACATGCTCATCAGCCTGGAGGAGAGGTCTTATAGACCCCACATCTCTCCATAAAGAGGACCTGTCACGCACCATTCCTATTACAAAGGATGTCAAGGGATGTTTACATTCCTTGTAATAGGAATAAAAGTGATCAAAAAAATTTAAGAGAAAGTTTACATTTTTAAAGCGCCCCCGTCCCTGTGTGCTTGCGCACAGAAGCGAACACACACGCAAGTCCAGCTCACATATGTAAACGCCGTTCAAACCACACATGTGAGATATCGCCGCGTGCATTAGAGCGAGAGCAACAATTCTAGCACTAGACCTCCTCTGTAAAAATTTTTAAAGTGTTGCCTATGGAGATTTTTAAATACCGAAGTTTGGCGCCATTCCATGAGTGTGCGCAATTTTAAAGCGTGACATGTTGGGTATCTATTTACTTGGCGTAACATCATCTTTCACATTATACAAAAAAAAAAAAATTGGGCTAACTTTACTGTTGTTATTTTTTTTAAACGTGTTTGAAAAGTTGTTGCGCAAATACAGAGCAACATAAAAAGTTTCAATGACCTCCATTTTATTCCCTAGGGTGTCTGCTAAAGAACATATATAATGTTTGGGGGTTCTGAGTAATTTTCTAGGAAAAAAAAAATGTTTTTTTTTTTACATGTAGGAGGAGTGCCAAAATAGGCCCAGTTGGGAAGTGGTTAAGATTAGCGATGGGCTTGGGCGTGTTCGGATCGAAACCTGCCAGGAAGCCTATGCTGCACACCACCGCGTGTGTATGTGCAGCTGACGATCAGGCAACGCCTCACTGCTTATGATTGGTGGTGTGCAGTGACAGCTTCCTGGCAGGTTGCGATCCGAACACACCCGAGCCCATCACTAGTGAAGATGGAATCCCTGTCAGCGGTGACACCACACTACTGGAGGGCTTCACTTTTGGGTAGGTCATCAATAATGTGCTCGCATACGAGGCATATGAATGAGCACATTATGCTTTTGAATTGCTTGGAGAAGATTGTTTTCTTTTTTTGCGGTTTACTACCACTTTAAAAGTGGTTCTAAAGGCAATAAGTTTGTTTACCTTAAAGTGATTGTAAAGGCAGAAGGTTTATCTTAGTGCATTCAATGCATTAAGATAAAAATGCCTTCTTTGTGCAGCAGCCCCCCCGAATACTTACCTGAGCCCCATCTCTATCCAGTGATGTTGCAGGAGAGACTCTGCTGCCTGGGAATCTCCCTCCTTATTGGGTGAGGCAGCAGCAGAGCGCCATTGTCTCCTGCTGCTGTTAAAGTCAGTGAACGAATGAGGGGAGAGGGCTTGGGGCCTAGCCATGGCTCTGTGTCTGAATGGACACAGGGAGCTGTGACTTGGCTCGGGTGCCCCCATAGCAAGCTGCTTGCTGTGGGGACAGTCAGGGGGGAGGGGCCAGGAGTGCAGAAGAGGGACCCGAGAAGAGGAGGATCTGGGCTGCTCTGTGCAAAACCACTTTACAGAGCAAGTAAGTATAACATGTTTGTTATTTTTAAGGGGAAAAAAAAGAGAGACTTTAATATCACTTTAATGCATTCTCTCCATGATCAGCTCCCCTCCCCCTTAAATACTTACCTGGCTCCTCTTCTGATCCAGCGCTGTGCCTCCCATTAGCTCCTCCTGCAGTCAAATCCTGGGAGAAGGTAACAAAGGGTGGGGCTGGGCCTTGCTGTGCATGTCTGTGGATGCACACAGCCTGGCTCAGTGCTGCTCTTGCACAAGTGCCCCCACAGCACACAGCTTGTTATGGGGAGGAACTCAGAGAAGAGGAGGAGCAGACAGCGGTAGTGGGAGACCCCAGAAGAGCAGGTAAGTAGAATATATTATTTTAATACAACTGCTTTAACAGGTGGTAAGTCCTACCTCTGGGCCATGACTTGCTCCTACTACGAGGATATAGGCCTTTGTTTACATCCTTGCTGACTCTCCATTGATAAAATGGTTGAGTGAGAGAACATGAACCCTCTCTGCTCTGGGCCAATTCTCGACAATCCCACTCTGTCAGATGCTTCCGCCTTTTCACTATATGATAAAAAATAAATATATAAATATATAAATGTTTTTGACTGAAAGTCAGTACAACTTCATGTATTATTATTATTATTATAATACAGGATTTATAAAGCGCCAACAGTTTGCACAGCGCTTTTTAACATGAGGGCAGACAGTACAATTACAATACAATTCAATACAGGAGGATTCAGAGGGCCCTGCTCATTAGAACTTACAATCTAGGAGGGAAGGTCAAGTGATACAAAAAGGTAATAACTGTGGAGGATGAGCTAATGGAGAAAATAAAAGTACAGTTGTTAGGTGTGGACAGGATAGGCTTCTCTGAAAAAAAGAGGGATTTCAGGGATCATCTAAAGGCAAACAGAGTAGAAGATAGTTGGACAAATTGTGGCAGGGAGTTCCATAGGATGGGAGAGGCTTGGGAAAAGTCCTGGAGGCGAGCATGGGAGGAGGTGACCAGGGAGCTAGAGAGCAGTAGGTCTTGGGAGGAACAAAGAACGATTAGGTTGGTATGAGGCTAGGTTAGTGATATAGATGGGGCAGAGATGTGGAGGGATTTGGTAAGGTATTGTTAGTATTTTTAATTCAATTAGTTGGGTGAAGCCAGGGGAGCGATTGACAGAGGAGTAGCAGACACGGAACGGTTGGTAAGGTGGTGGAGGAGTCTGGCAGCAGCATTCATGATGGACTGAAGGGGATATAGACTATTTAAAGTGGAAGTAAACACATCTGTAAAACAGTTTCATTTCCGGCACGTGACGGAAATTTAACACTCCCATTGGTTGTGCTCTCAACCAAACTGTCAAACCATCCAATGACTGGTGTCATAACTAATTACATGTGCAGCATTATGGCAGTTGTAGATTAAACAAAGGCAAAGATGGCAACCTCCTTGGCTGAAAACGATAGGATGCTTTAAAAGGTAGTCCCGTGAGGAGAGTTGCAGTAGTCGAGGCGAGAGATGACCAGGGAGTGAACTAGGAGCATTGCGGTGTCATTGGTTATTATTATTATTATTATTCAGGATTTATATAGCGCCAACAGTTTACGCAGCGCTTTACAATATAAAAGGTTACATTGGTTAGAAAGAGGCGAAAAGCTCCTCTTTAATGAAACAAAAAAAAAAAAAAAAAACACAAAAAAAAAAACTGAGTACCACGCTCGCAGTCCATTGGCACTCCATCAAACTCAGTAACGGAAGGTCTACACCTCAGTATGGAAAAGGAGCTGGATAAAGAGTCTGCAGGAGCCTGGCACTGCACCCGTGGCCCACCGATTGCTCATTTACGAAAGTAAATAATTACAATAATCAGGGTTGCACCAATACCGGTGCAAAAACGCTGATACCGGTGTGATTTGAGCCAATACAAAAATGAATGCCACAAATCTCACTGCAAAGAATCGCATGTAATGTGAACAGGAATGCGGTGCAATTCCTATCCAAAATCACATGCGGTGTCCTGCACCGCCCTTGTGTAAGCCCAGGCTTGTCATAGTGACTTCAGCCTGGGTTCAGACAGAAGGGGGGAGGGAAACGAAATGCAATTCAGACTGAAATTGCACCGCATTACTGTTCAACTCACATGCGATACTTTGCATGTGATTTGCATTCATTCTTTGCATTCATTTTGTTTGGGCTCAAATTGCCCCACGCTGCATTTTTTTTTTTTTTTTAAGAAATAAATGAAAAAAAAAGGTTGTTCAGCTCTAGTGGAGAGATAGGAGAGATTGCCCACATCCCCAATAGCACATCAAAAAAGCAACAAAACCCTCTGACGGGACTTTATAAGGCAATGACTCCAAAAATAGTGTATGCAAACAATGAAATATAAAAAATATATAGTTTAATACAAATTCTAAAAAACATCAGCACATGGAGATTTATATCAAAACAGCATATTCAATTGATGTCATAGAAAGGAGAACATATCAAACCACCATTTACAGCACTCATGTGCCATTGTACAGAGTGAAGCTCTACGCGTTTCAAGGTTTTTGGCATAATTCCTCTTCATGAGGAGCAAGTGGTGTAGAAATCTATGCAATCTACAAGTTAGAAAAAGATATATGAGTAAGTACAAAGTATCTGCATACACAAAATGGGACACAAAAGATTTTTGTCCATAGACAAGCACTATACAACTTTGAAAAAAAACAGTATTTACTGACCATGTATATACTCATATAGGTGCCCTGATGTTTTACATCTGGGGTGGACACCAAAGGGAGGAAAAAAACAAACAAGGATAGAAATGGCTGTGCCAACCACACAATGCACCATATAGGAAGGGATGGATGCAAACACGTCCACCAGATCGTGGAGGCCAAAAAAAGGGGTGCAGATAAGTGGGAGAAGAATGTGACCCACAACCCAAAAATCCGGCGATTAAGATAAATAGAATATTCTATTGGCCTTTATCTAAAATTAAATATAAAGGACTTGAAACTATTTTATATAATATTCTATCTTAATTATAGATTAGAGCCTTGGTCAGAATACCACCCTTTATCGACTTGGGTCCCCTCATTTTTGGTTCCAATCTAAAACTTCAGCCCCTTGTCCACCGTTGACCCCCCAGTGAGGTATGTTTGGCATTTACTGTTCACTTATTATGTTTTATCTCCTAATTGACATGTGCCTATTTTGTTTGCACATGCAATGTATTATGCGTTTCTAATATGATGTGTAGTCTTATTTATGCTTGTTCTTATGATTCCAACAGACCTGGAGTTTTCACATCGCTCGATTTTTGGGCTGTGGGTCACATTCTTCTCCCACTTATCTGCTCCCCTTTTTTTGGCCTCCACTATCTGGTGGACGTGTTTACATCCATCCCTTCCTATATGGTGCATTGTGTGGTCGGCACAGCCATTTCTATCCTTGTTTGTTTTTTTCCTCCCTTTGGTGTCCACCCCAGATGTAAAACATCAGGGCACCTATATGAGTATATACATGGTCAGTAAATACTGTGTTTTCAAAGTTGTATAGTGCTTGTCTATGGACAAAAATCTTTTGTGTCCCATTTTGTGTATACTTTGTACTTACTCATATCTTTATTAATTGTAGATTGCATAGATTTCTACACCACTTGTTCCTCATGAAGAGGAATTACGCCAAAAACCTTGAAACGCGTAGAGCTTCACTCTGTACAATGGCACATGAGTGCTGTAAATAGTGGTTTGATATGTTCTCCTTTCTATGACATCCAATTGAATATGCAGTTTTGATATAAATCTCCATGTACTGATGTTTTTTAGAATTTGTATTAACCACTTGCTTACCGAGCACTTAAACCCCCCTCCTATCCAGACCAATTTTTAGCTTTCAGCGCTAACGCATTTTGAATGACAATTGCGCGGTCATACAACGCTGTACCCAAATGAAATTTTTATCATTTTTTTCCCACAAATAGAGCTTTCTTTTGGTGGTATTTGATCACCTCTGCGGTTTTTACTTTTTGTTAAAAAAATGTAAAAACCTGAATTTTTTTTTTTTATATTTTGTTATAAAAAAATTTTAACGGGTAATTTTTCTCCTTCATTGATGTACGTTGATGAGGCGGCAGTGATGGGCACTGATAGGTGGCAGTGATGGGCACTGATGGGTGGCAGTGATGGGCACTGATGGGTGGCAGTGATGGGCAGCACTGACAGGTGGCACTGATTGGCACTACAGGTGGGCACTGTTAGGTGGCACTGTTAGGTGGCACTGTGGGCACTGTTAGGTGGCACTGTGAGGTGGCACTGTTAGGTGGCACTTTTGGGTGGCACTGATGAGGAATGTTTTGTGCTTCCACTTTGGGACCGATGTCCCTGGCATCTGAGCCGGTGATCGGCTTTTTTCTCTACTCGCGCTGTCAGCGCGAGTAAAAAAAAAAAAGATTACCGATCTTCCTGTTTACATCATGTGATCAGCTGTCATTGGCTGACAGCTGATCACATGGTAAGGGGCCGGGACCGGCCCCTTACTCAGATCGGTGATCAGCCGAGTCTCAGTGACTCGGTGATCACACCGCGCCCGGCGCGCGCCCTGCAGGGCGCGCGCAGGGAGCGTGCACAGGGGAGGCCGTCATATGACTGCCTCCCGGGAATGCAGGTCCGCGCTGTGGCCGTCATTCGGCCATAGCGCGGATGTCTAGTGGTTAAACTCTATATTTTTATATTTCATTTTTTGCATACACTATTTTTGGAGTCATTGCCCTATAAAGTCCCATCAGAAAGTTGTTTTTTTTTTTTTTTTTTTTTTTAACTAAAGGTATCAGTAATTGGTAAGTTTGAAGAGAGACAGCGCACACAGTGGGGAACTCCCAGTCCAATTTGCAAGATCCTCTTTTAGGAACTCAGGCTCAGTGTGTCCTTACACACTACAACAGAAACAAATAAAAGGGTTGAGCTGGCAACTCTGTAGTCCATATAGCGATTTTAATGGTCAGTTAAAAAAAGGGACAAGCAAAACATCTGACGCGTTTTGGCAACAGCTGACGCGTTTTGGCAACAGCCTTAGTCGTAGCACAACTAAGGCTATTGGTAAAACGCGTCAGTGCTTTGCTCGTCCCTTTTTGTAACCAACCATTAAAATCGCTAAATGGACTACAGAGTTGCCGGCTCAATCCTTTTACTTGTATCAGTAATGGGTATCGACAAGTACTTGAGGAAAAGTATCGGTACTCGTACCCACCCTGAGAAAACTGGTGTCGGTGCATCCCTAAAAATAATAAATGCACACTTTCTAGCTGCAAATTAGTCTTTGAAGCAGAATTAAACTAGAAGTTTTCAAAAAAATGCTGACAGGCAGGGTTTTTATAACAAAATAGACCTCGGTGGTCTCTAGCGGTAATGTACACTGATCCACGCATGCACAGCGCAGAGTACATTTACAACACCTCCATGCATGTGTGGGAGTGACGTCATCGCGGCCCGGCCTTTCAAGCGGCCGAACAGAGTGGTAGATGAGGTTTAATGTTGATAAATGTAAAGTTATGCACTTGGGGGCTAAAAATATGCATGCATCATACTAACTGAGGGAATCAATGGTGGAGAAGGATCTGGGGGTTTTAGTAGATCATAAGCTTAATAATAGCATGCAATGCCAAGCTGCGGTTTCCAAATCGAGCAAAGTCCTTTCTTGTATTAGGAGAGGTATAGACTCCAGAGAGAGAGAGATCATATACCCCTGTACAAATCATTAGTAAGACCTCATCAGGAATATGCAGTTCAGTTTTGGGCACCAGTTCTCAAAATCGGGGAACTGGAGAAAGTGCAGAGAAGAGCAACCAAACTGATAAGAGACATGGAGGAGCTCAGCTATGAGGAAAGATTAGAGGAACTGCATTTATTCTCTCTTTAGAAGGAGATTAAGGGGGATATGATCAACATGTATAAATACATAAGTGGTCCATATAGTGAACTTGGTGTTGAGTTATTCACTTTACGGTCATCACTGAGGACAAGGGGGCACTCTTTACATCTAGAGGAAAAAGAAATTTCATCTCCAAATACGGAAAGGTTTCTTCACAGTAAGAGCTGTGAAAATGTGGAGTAGACTCCCTCCAGAGGTGGTTCTGACCAGCTCAGTAGATTGCTTTAAAAAATGCCTGGATACTTTCCTAAAAGTACATAATATAACTGGGTACTGACATTGATAGGTAAAGTTGATCCAGGGAAAATCCGATTGCCTCTTCGGGATCAGGAAGGATTTTTTTCCCCTGCTGTAGCAAATTGGATCATCCTTTGCTGGGATTTTCCACCTTCCTCTGGAACAACTGTGGGTGAGGGATTGTATATTTTTTCTCTTTTATTGGTTAAATTAGATGGACTTGTGTCTTTTTTCAACCAGACTAACTATGTAACCCAGAAG